>CM028134.1:456997500-457597500 GCA_016271365.2 Neoceratodus forsteri | reverse complement strand
GAGCATTACAGTAATCTAGCCTTGACATGACTAAGGTATGTACCAGTGCGGGCAGCTCACCAGGTGGAACCAGGATTTTAATCAGTGCGACATTCCTTAGGTGGTAAAAAAAAAAAAAAAAATCTGGATAATGGCCGACACCTGAGACTCGAACGTCAAACCGTCCTCAAGGATGACACCCTGATTTCTCACTCAAGTGGCTGCCACCAACAGAGTAGGGCCTAGGAACAGTCCTGTTTCTGATCCGTTCGCTGGCAGGCCCATCATGCCAGCGACCAGGCTCAGTTACCAGTACCTCTGTCTTGTCGGGGGTTCATTTGCAGCCACTTAGAGGATATACAATCTTGTATCTTGGTCAGGCATTTATTTAGCACTTCTAAGGCATTATTTGTCCCAGGAGCAAAAGACCTACAGCTGGGTATCATCTGCATAATAGTGAAAACCCGGACTATAAAGACTAATGAGCTCACCCAGGGGTAGCATGTACACCATGAACAACATCAGCGACAGGATCGAACCTTGAGGAACTCCACAGGGTAGGGGCTTCGAGCAGGAGGAGAAATTCCCCATCACTACGTGTTGCGTTCTGCCCACGAGAAATGACTCAAACCAGTTGATGACAGTGCGGTGAGTCGACAGCGCTCTAAGGCGATTCAAGCATTCTTCCACCTCTCGCTATCCTCCTTCACCAAATTTCTTCCACCTCCCAAACCCCCCAACACCTCTTTCAGCGAGTATAGACCTCCCACCCCCTTTCCGGCTCCAAACCATTCCCTGCAACCTGGCCAAACGCTATATCTCCAAGGCTATCACTAACACCTGCTACAACAATGACTCCCTGGAGATGAAGTTTTTATCCCTCTGTACAGACAGTTGGTGAGATTCCATCTGGAGTACTGCGTCCAGTTCTGGAGACCCCATCTCTGCAAGGACATAGACAGGATAGAGGCAGTCCAGAGGAGGGCAACTAAAATGATGCAGGGTCTGCAAGAGAAGCCGTATGAGGAGAGACTAAGGGAGCTTAATATGTATACCCTTGAGGAAAGAAGGAGAGGGGGACATGATAGAAACTTTTAAGTACCTCAGTGGAATCAACAAAGTCCAAGAGGGTAGCATCTTTCAGAAAAAGAGATGTGCAAGAACAAGGGGACACAATTTAAAGATAGAAGGGGGGCGGTTCAGGGGCAATGTGAGGAAGTATTATTTCACAGAGAGGGTAGTGGATGCGTGGAACAGCCTTCCTGAGGAGGTTGTGGGGTCTAAAACTGTGGGAGAATTCAAGAATGCATGGGACAGACATAAGGCAATTCTTGTGGGCGGTAGGAAGAAATAGGCTGTTGGTTAACTAGGATCTGCGGCCTATCCTGTAGGTAGGAAAATGGGTAGACTAGATGGGCCAAGCTGTCCTTATCTGCCGTCAAAGTCTATGTTTCTGTGGCCTAAAATTCGTTAGGCTTACCCTCGATGTCACACTACCCCATCTCACAGAAATTCTTAACCTTTCACTCTGCCTCGGCCAATTCCCCTCTACCTGGAAAAAAGCCTTGATCACTCCTATCTTAAAGAACGTTGACCCCACCCGCTCTGGTAATTATAGGCCAATCTCAATACTCCCTCCTCTCTCCAAAGCGCTAGAAAAAATAGTCTCAGACCAGCTAACAGGGCATCTTACGAGACATAACCTCCTAAGTAAGGAACGAGCTGGCCACAGCACCATCACGGCTCTCACTGAACTTACAGCGTTCATCCATGGGGCCCTAGACCAAGGGTTAATTGCAGGGGCCATCTATGTAGACTTAACAAAGGCATTTGACACGGTCAGTCACGATCTACTCCTCCAAGTCCTGCCACAACTAAATGTGGCCCCTGAGGCCTCAGCCTGGTTCAAGGACTACCTCTCGGGATGCTCTCAGCAAGTAAGAATGAACTCCACCATCTCCACCCCAAATCTGTTTGCTCTGGTGTTCCACAGGGGTCAATTCTGGGCCTGCTGCTTTTCACACTCTTCCTTAACTCACTCTCCAAAGCTTGCAGCGGTCATCTCTTACTTTATGCTGATGACGCTGTTCTTTACTGGCAACACCCACAGCCAAACACCCTCGAACTCACCCTACAGGGTTTTTTCAGGGAGCTGGAGAACTGGTTCGCTGATCACCACCTGATAATTAACTATTCCAAAACAAAGTCCATGACCTTTGCACATCGCCAAAGCCCACACAGCCAGATGGTACCCATCTGGAACACATTACTCATTTTAAATACCTGGGCGTCACCTTAGATACCTCCCTCTCCTACCACAGACACGTACGCCTCCTCTCGTCAGCGATCAACTCCAGAATTGGTACCCTCTACAGAATCAAAAACAGCCTGCCTGCCCATGCCATGCAGATAGCTGTTACCTCCTCCATCCTCTCACTTATCGATTATGGGTTTGTTATCTACGGCACTGCTGACAACTCCACCCTAAGTAGCATAATCACAGCGCTTAATAAAGCTTGCTGCCTCGTTACTGGCTGTGACAGACTCACCCACACCTGCAATCTGTACACACTAACAGGTTGGCTTAATTTCCCTCAAAGACTCAAATATCAAACCTGCATCCTAGCATAAAAGATCCACCTCCAGCTTACTTCAGCCAGTCTACTCCCCATTGTCAGCCCGGCCCCTCACAGGCATATTACCAGACTCTCGACTACCTCATCCTTTACGGTCCCCCCATGTCGAACGTCTCTAGGGCAGAGATCCTTCTGCTACCGTGCCCCCAAATGGCTCAACACTCTTCCTCCTACTCTCTCACAGGCCCACAGCATCTCACTGTTTAAAACAGGCCTTCGAACCCACCTCTTTGAAAACGCTAAATGTGAATGCCAGTAAGGCCTGCCCATACTCCTCTGTCGCCCCCTCTACTGACTCAGGGACTTCCTAGATCCTACAAACCACCCTCCGCATTAGCTCTGTCTTGGGCTCACATGTATGCCTCCTAATGCTATCAAAAATAGGCCTCTCAACTACCATGTTAATTCTGTAACCAGTAAATAATCTAAGTGTATATAAAAATGTGCTTCTTTTTATTGTTTTATACTGTCTTGTGTCTCTCCACCCCCTGTAACCACCGTGGAGCCATTGTATAAATATTGTCTGAACTGAAAGCTGTATATAATTGCTCGTTCCGTCTGTCATCCTTGTACTTTGTTCTCCCTCCACCCCTTGTAAACGATGTGGAGCCTTTGCAAAAGAGTCTATGACTCAAAGGATTGTAATTCCGATTATACAGTAAATAAAATAAATAAATAAATAGAATAAATAAAAAATACTATGTGGTCCCTGGTGTCAAATGCTGAAGAGACATCTAGGTGAATGAGAACTGACTTGTCTCCTCTGTCTCTCACCCTGAGGAGGTCATTATGTACTCTGACCAGTGCTGTTTCGGTGCTATGCCTTGCCCTAAACTCGGCTGGAATGACTTGTAGATGTCAAAGGCTGTGAGGTGTGCCTCGAGCTGCAGAACCACCACTTTCTCAACAACCTTCCCCAAGAATGGGAGGTTGGAGATAGGGTGATAATTTGCCAAGACGTCAAGGTCAATAAATGGTTTCTTTGGAAGGGGCTTCATCAGCACCTCCTTCAAAGCATCAGGGAAGAACCCCTGTGAGAGCAAACGCCAGACCATCTCAGTGAACACTGGGTCGACGAACTTGTTACATCCCCTAGAAGATGAGTTGGGCCCGGGTCCAGTTCACAAAAGGTGGTCCACAGCTTCGAGATTACCTTTATGACCTCTGCCACCCCTACTGGTTGAAACTCACCCCAAACAATAGGAGTGCCTCTTCCTACACAAGGCCTACCGCTGGGGCTGATCTTGCCCCACTAGGGAGATCCCGGACTGAATAGAGGACACTGTCAGAGAAGAACCGAGCAAACTCCTCGCACAAAGTGACTGAAAATGCTCTTTTTGGCTGCAGACAGGCAGGATGAAGTAACCTGTTCACAGTCCAAAAGAGCAGAGCTGGTCTGTTCCTCCCTTCGGCAATCTCCGTGGACGTGAACTCTGCCTTCTTATGGTTGATTGCCCTTTGATATTTACTGTAGTGAATTCTGAAAGCCAGTTTATCTTCCTCGGACTGGGCCTTCTGCCATCTGTGCCCCAACTTCCGACCCTTGGTCTTCATCACCTTGAGATTCCCATCAGACCACGGAGGTCTCAAGCGAGAAGACTTGGTTCATATATGAACTGGTGCAATGACATTGAGTGCATTGGAAACAGCACTATTATAGGCTGCCACAGCTTCGCTTATGCCAATCACACATGCAGTGCTCACACCAGAAAAATCCACTGACTCCAGTAGTCGCTCTGGGGACAGGTCTCTCAATGGACGATAGTGGACCATCTCAACAGGGGAAGGACTATCGGGGAGGCCCCAAACAAGAACTTCCTGAGGTCGTTATTCTCACTAGAGCTTGAGGTCACGAAGTCCAAGGCATGGCCGTGGTGGTGAGTCACAGAAGCAACAGCTTGTGCGAGGCCCAGAGTTGTCATTAACTGGAGGAAGTCTTGACAAATGCAAATTCGCTGGCCGGTGGCTGAGGTTGGCGCTGGGCGCACACCTCGCGCCCGCCCCGGCGACTCGTGTTCGAGAGCGGGCACCGGGTGCGGTCGGCCAGCGAAGGATGGATTGAGCGTCTGGAGGACTGCTCCATCTCCGGGTGGGGATTGCCTCACCGATGCTTGTCTGACTTCTAGCGGAGGCTGGGGACCGAAAGCATGTAGCCGCAAGACTAGGGGAGGGCGGGACGTGGCTGACGCTGACCAGTGAGCGCCGCGGGAGCGTACGACTCAGTCGCTGGCGCCATTGCACGCCATGGCCCATCGCCGGGGGTGGGAGACAAGGAAAAAATGGGCCCGCAGCCGACGCTGCTCCCTGGTGCCATTCCTGGAGGACGCCTCCCTGGCATGGATCCGTTGTGGTGGGTCAGTCGCTCCTCACCACCCTGCCGCCAAAGGGTAAGTCGCGGGGTGCGGAAGGAGGGTCTCATGTCCGGGAATGACACCAGGGAGGCGGTCGCGGGGGGTAGCCGGAGCTCGAAAAAATAATACCCAAAAAAAAAAAAAAATGCAAGATTTCGTCATCAACCCAGGCATTCAGTTCACCCAAAATCACCATCTGGGTGACTCCAACACCCTGTCAGCGACTAAGTCCATGACTTCCTGCAGGAGTTCTCCCTTGTGCCCAGGGGGATGGTACACGAGAATCCTGCAAGCTGCACCTGGATTCCCGCGCACAGCCACACATTCACACGTGGAGGTACGAGTTCACTGGGTGCACTGAGAAGCTCAAACTGGATCTAAAACAGATGGCCAAACTCCTATCCCTGCATTCCCTTCTTGAGCAGTGCACTACAGAATACCAGGCCAGGATCAACACCTCCAAAACTTGCCCAGTGTCGTCCCCCAACCAGGTCTCTGTTATGCAAGCCAAACTGACTGAGAAAATCAAGTCTGCCATAATTGTGGTCTTGTTCCTCATCGATCTGGCATTACATAGCAGCACCTGGAGGGAACCAGTGGAGACTGCTGGCCCACTTGCTACCTGCCCACTCAGTCCAGTAGGTACCCTGGGGATAGGCACTAAACGCATCTGGCCTCTCTCCAGGCCCCATTTCACCCTAGGGCACATCTACCCCTAACCACCCCAATGCTACTCTTCAAACAACATGAAGTCTTGCTATATTATGACATATGCAGTGAGTCCCAACCTTCGAACTGCTCCGAACGCTGAGCTCGAGCTCGGCTGAAACTGTCTGTTGTTCTTCAAACTCAAACTGTCAGATTCTTTACTCCGCCTCACTGAACAGTCGCTCTGGAGATTTCTCCTTCTGCTCGGTTTATTTTGTCGGTTAAAGTATTGTTTTCTCGGTTTTCGACCGAAATTAAACTGCAACCGGTCGGTTCAGACTCTGTCTGTGGTATTTGTGAGTACTAGATAGGTTTTACATTGATTTCTATTTTGTGTGGAACTTGTAAATGGTTTATCGGTTCGGTTTGAACCGATCAGGTTGTTTAAAATATATTAATCTGTAATTTAGAGTGTGGTTACGGTTCTTACGGTTCTAAAAAATGGATTTTATTACGTTTTTCCGACCCGTGACAAGTTGGGAACCGATAAGGGTCTTACCTGGTGGATTGCCATAAACGGGTAAGTTTGGTTAGGACTGGCACTATGCCTAGAAAAAGAAAAACCGGGCCCACTGGGTTTCAACACTGCAGTGTCTGTGGGGAAGTCTTTGCCAAGGCTGACCCCCACACCACCTGTGTTTATTGTCTGGGGTTTGACCACCTCAGTGCAGACTGCCAGATTTGTAAAAATGTTCCTGTAGCTACCCTGGAAAAGAGAGTTGGTAGGCTCAGGGAAAGGGAGGCCAAAAAGTCAGCTGAACCGGATGGCCAGCCGGTTCGGTTCCAACCGAACCGGAGGGAGTGCCCTCTGACCAGGGCGAGACTTCCTCGGGCAAAAGGAGATCCGACTCCGAGGAGTTGGTTCCAGCAAAAAGGACTAGGAAATCAGCTGGTGTGGAGCCAAAACTTTCCTCTCCAACCGCTGAAGAAATAGCCAAAACGATTAAAATTGTCCAGTCGTTTTCCCCGGTTCTGACCGAACCGGCACCATTAGGTAAGCGTCCGGTTCGGCCGGTTCCACCGGTTCAAGCGTATGATGTAGAGGAATATTGTGAACTGGAGGAGGGGGAAGAGGAGTATGAGGAGAGTGAATGTGGATTTGAAAGTCTGGATGTGCCCATTGACCCGGACATCTCCCCAGACAGACCTTCAGGAGGCTTTCTGAGTCCCCTTCTCATTTTATGTTTTATAAGAAAGTGACTGAAACCCTCCAACTCCCTATGGAGGAAGCTGTGGATGATCAAGAGGAGCCTGACTATGTGGAAATGATGGATATCCCAGAGTCAAGGAGGCTGTCTATTCCTTTACATAAATCTTTTGGGAAACAGACAGTTAAAATTTTAAAAACTCCTCACACTATACCTCCTGTCAATAAGAGAATGGACAAGAGGTACACATTGTCAGGCTCTGATACGGAGTTCGTTACACAACAATGCAGCTATGTTGGGGTAGTGCAGGCTGCAGCCTGTGACAAGGCAAATATTCCCTTGGCTTCACACCACCCTGACAAGTACTCCAGGAGGATTGATGCCATGGCAAAGAATCAGTACATGGCAGCATCCTTGGGACTCAGACAGGCAAATTATATGGCTTATGTTGCTAGATATCAGAAATCCAGATGGGATACTGTTATGGCTCTAGCAAAACAGGTCCCTGGCCAGCTTGCCAAGGAGCTGGAGCAGGTGGCTGCTGATGGTATTGAGGCATCCAAGGTGCAGTTCCATGCTGCAGTGGACTCTAATGATGTGTCATCAAGAGTCATGGCTACATCTGTGGCACTTCGCAGAATGGCTTGGCTCAGATGTACTAGCCTGTCGCAGGATACCCAGACTAAGGCCATGGATTTTTTTAATTCTTTGTTTGGGGAGCAGACAGAGAATTACATGAAGAAAATGGATGAGTATAGGACCACCTATAGGAGTGCACAGGCCAAGGAAAGGCAGGCCACTCCTCAAGGCAGCTTTCCAGGGGCAGGGGCAGGCCTTTTCATAGGCCTTTTACAAGCCCTGGCCTCCTCTGCTTATGCCCAGAGGGGTTCTTTAGAGGGAGAGGCAGGCGGGGGTACAAGCAGGCCTGCTTCACCCCTCAGCCCAAGCCCCTGCCAAGCAGGCACCATGATGGGGTTGCCAGGGCGGTTCTCAACTACCTGTAGGGGCAGGCTGGCTTGCTTTTTTCCAGGACTGGAAGTCTCTGACATCAGACAAGTGGGTCCTGGAAGTAGTAAGCCAGGGACTGGTTCTCGGCTTCAAAGAATTTCGAAAGATGAGAACCAGATCCTTTCCACCTGCAAATCCACCAGAGGTACTTGCCCTAGAGGTAGAGGTCTCTTCCCTCCTGGCTCTCAGCGCTGTGGAAAGGGTTCCACCCCTACACCAGGGCAAAGGGTTGTACTCCAGGTACTTCCTTACCCCAAAAAAGACAGGAGAATGGCGGCCCATCCTGGATCTCAGATATTTAAACAAGAACCTTTTAAAACCAAAATTCAAAATGGTGACTCTGGGAATTATTCTACCCTCTCTAAGGCCAGGGGACTGGCTAGTATCCCTGGACCTCAAGGATGCCTACTTCCATATTCTCATCAGAAGCTCCCATGAAGTACCTCAGGTTCGAGCTGCCCTCAGGCCATTACCAGTTCAGAGCAATGCCCTTTGGCCTCACCTCTGCTCCAAGGGTATTCACAAAATGCCTGGCAGCAGTTGCTTCCCTAAGAAGGCAAAAATTGCCATCTTCCTTATCTGGACTGACTGGCTCACAGTGAGCCAGTCTCGAACAAGTCAAGTTACATCTACAGATAACTCAGCAACTGCTCACCTCTCTGGGTTTCCTTCTGAATCTTTCAAAGTCAGTTCAGAACCTGTCAACTCCTCACCCATAGGCGCAGAGCTGAACACAGAGAAAGCCAGAGCCTTCCTTCCTTTGGACAGGGCAAGGACCCTGGTCTCTCTGGCCTCCTCATTCACCCTGCAGGTCTCTCGTCCAGCAAGGCATTTCCTACAGCTCCTGGGACACATGGCTGCTTCTACAGCAGTAGTGCAGGGAGCAAGATTTCAGATGAGGGACATCCAGTTCCATTTGAGAGCCTTTTGGTCTCAAAGGAAAGACTCTCTAACAAAATTGATCCCAGTAACTCGAACCCTGATCCAGGCCCTACAGTGGTGGCAGGATCAGAGCAATCTGAGACAAGGGGTTCCCTTTGTCACTCTGTCTCACTCCTTAATCCTTACTACAGATGCATCCCTCTTGGGGTGGGGAGCTCACATGGGCGACCTCACTACCCAGGGATTGTGGTCCCCTCGGGAATCTCTGCTCCACATCAGTCTGTTGGAACTCGGAGCAGTTTTTCTAGCACTTTAAGTTTTTTCAAAATCTGTTCAGAACAAAGTTGTACAGGTAAGAACAGACAACACCACCACAATGTGGTACATCAACAAGCAAGGGAGCACTCGGTCTACGGCCTTGTGCACCGGAGCAATGAAGTTGTGGTCTCTGGCTTACTCCCTGAACACCTCCCTTACGGCAGTTCACCTCCCAGACAAGGACAATGTCCTGGCAGATGCGCTCAGCAGGATTTCCCAGGGCCATCACGAATGGTCACTGGACCCCCTGGTCCCGGAGGTGATATTTGCCAGATGGGGCACCCCGCAGATAGATCTTTTTGCAGCCCCAGACACTCACCAACTTCCCCTTTTTTGCTGCAGGCCCCCAGTGTTGGTCTCAGTCCCTCTGGATGCCTTAGTTCTCAATTGGGAAGGGAAGTTTCTTTATGCTTTCCCACCTTCCCTCTCCTGTTCAAAGTGTTAGTCAAAATCAGATCTCAGTCCTGCAAGATGATCCTGATTGCTCCAGATTAGGCCAGACAACCCTGGTATTCCTCCTACTGTCCTTAGCAGTCCATCTTCCCTGTGTCTTCCAGGAATCACAACCTGTTAACCTGTGCTCAGGGAGGGTTTGGTACCAGACCTCAAATCTCTCAATCTCAAGGTCTGGCTCTTGAAGAGTTAGAGTTTGCTGATCTACACCTCTCCTAAGGTGTAATGGATATACTAAAGGCTTCTAGGAAGCCTTCCACCAGGGCTACCTATGATTCCAAGTGGAAGAGGTTTTCCATATGGTGCTCTGGGAAGCATATTTCCCCAGAATCTGCTGATTTACCCACAGTTCTGGATTATATGGTCCATTTAAATACCTTGGGGCTGAGACCAGCCACCCTAAAAGTACATTTGGCAGCTGTGTCTGCTTTTATTTCAGCAAGTATACCCTCTTCTCTTTCAGCTCATCCTGTATTCTCCAAGTTTTTTAAGGGATTGCTTCACACCAACCCTGCATTCAGGGACCCTGCCCCTGCCTGGGATCTTAATGTTTGCATTGCTCAGCTTATGCAATCCTCCTTTGAGCCTTTGTCTTCAGCAGAGCTTAAGTACTTGACTTGGAAGACTGTGTTTCTGGTAGCCATCACTTCTGCTAGATGCATAAGTGAATTACAAGCCTTGTCAGTGGAGCCTGATTTTATCTCCTTTCATAGAGATAAGGTGGTCCTCAGGACTAACAGGAAGTTCTTACCTAAGGTGGTTTCAGATTTCCACCTTAATCAATCTATGTCTCTTCCAGTGTACTTCACTGACCATTCCTCCTCTGGCAGAGGAGGCTGCAAACATAGTGAGAGAGCCCTTAGCTACTACATAGGCGTGCCAAGGGTCACAGGGTTGACTCCCTCCAACTGTTCCTTACTTATGGTGAGGTTGGCAAAGGGAAACCTGCCACTAAAAGATCCATTGCCAGGTGGATTGTCTCCTGTATCCAATTTGTTATGAAAAACTGGGTAAGGTTCCTCCCTTAGGCCTGAGGGCTCACTCTACCAGAGGTACAGCTGCTTCCCTGGCTGCCGCCAGGGACATCCCTATCCTAGAGATATGTCAAGCAGCTACCTGAAAACAGTTCACACTTTTACCAGCATTACTCCCTGGACATCCAGGCTAGGAGTGATGCTCGGTTTAACACAGCTGTGCTAGGGCCTTTTCTAAGTAGGTTCTGTCCCTTCTCCATGGAGGTACTGCTGTGTAGTCTGCATATGTCATAATATAGCAAGACTTCATGTTGTTTGAAGAAAAAATTACTCACCTTAGTAATGTTGTTTCTTCTAATGGAGTCTTGCTGTATTATGACCTCCCCTGCCTGCCCCTCTCAGAACCTCTGTTTTTGGGATGTGGGTGGGCAGTGCAGTGTTGGCACTTAGTAGATGCCCACCTTGTTGTTTCACCCTCCTTTTTGGGGTGACTTGGTGTTGTGTTTTTCATTTTTTGGGTCTCCTGACTTGAGTCTTTGTTTTGGGACCAAAAATGTTTCTTATGTTTAGTAGCTAGTTGGCTAGTGTAGGTTTATAGCTTCCATACAGGACCTCAGTGAGTTTAGCTCGTAAAGATCTGACGGTTTGAGTTTGAAGAACAACAGACAGAGTTTCAACCGAGCTCGAGCTCAGCGTTCCATGCCTGGCATGGAAAGTTAACTCTTTCACCTCTGGAGCAGTTCGAAGGTTGGGACTCACTGCATATGTCATAATATAGCAAGACTCCATTAGAAGAAACAACATTACTAAGGTGAGTAATTTTTTCATCCCTGCTATACCCCGAATGCTCTGCCACCATCCCACTTGCCCCTTATCAAATACCAACCTCTCAGCAGTGCCTTGTCACTGCAGCTGGAAGGGGGTAGTCAATAAAGGGGTGAATGTCACGCAGCAGAGATGCTGAGTAGGTAGTACAAAGGGGTCTAGAACACAGGCACATCTCACAACTGTTACCTCAATGATTTAAAATACTTTTGTGTGAAACTGTCACCTGCTGAGTGCTCTCAAGTACAGCAGTCTCTTCTTCATTGGGAAATTTTAGATTAGGACATATAATCCTCTAACTGCCAAGTGAGCACTCTACCACTAAGATGAAACATCAGCTGTCTAGATGAACTTGTAAGAGACTCCTGTACATTTTAGCTTGATTATTTCCCTTCCTTTATTACTTCACCGTATTACACACCCTCCTGCTCATGAGGGAAACTGCTTTTGTAAACTAACTTGGGCAACTTACCCTCTGTCCTGTGTCTTGATCAGGATCCCTTGCTGATAGAAAGATACAGTGCTGCCAGAAAAACACAATTGGTCCATCTAGTCTGCCCTGTTATACCATATCCTACTCTGAGACCTGCTGTCTTTACTTTTTTTTTTAACCTCTCTCCCCCCCCCCACCCAATGCGTTATTGCTACCACCTTAAGTAGCTATTAAGCCCTTAACTCTGTTCCAGCCATGCTTCAGACCATTAATGGTTTTGGCATGTGCCACCTCTGCCGATAGGCTGTTCCATGGCTCAGACTACTAAAACAAAATAGTGCCTTCTCCCGTCCCTCCTAGCCCACCAACTCCCAGCTTCCACTCATGTCCCCATCTTTTTAACTCGCTATACCTGCTGAATAGATCTTACTTCAAGGGTATCTCTTGCTGCAGTCCGCACCAGTAGGACTTGGCTGCCAGGCACTAGGATCACACAGAAACTTTCTAGCTAGCAGTCTACCAGAGGGGGCCACCCACCACCATCACCCACTGATGTCAGCCAACCCTGTAAGAGTGGGTGGCCCCCACACTTTCCTCAGTTCTTTCCCACTGTCAGCCGGTGTATATTGGATTTTTGGAAACCACTGCAGCTGTAGTCGACTACCATTTTCATGCCTTTTTCTACCACATTTCGTTATTTTCTCTGTTTTCTAACCATGGTTATTTTCCATCTTTTGATGTTTTTTCGTTCGTTTAGGTCTTCTAAAGTAATATCCACAGAGCATTCCACAAAGTGTACTTGCAGTCAGCAAATCCCCCATGAAGGACTGCCATTCTGCTTGTGTCTGCTGCCTAGGCCCAGACCATGACATCCAAGTCTGCGAGTTGTACTAGAAGTTCAACTAGGCCACCCAGTGAAACCGACAATGGACGCTCGAACTTTCTTCTGAAGCAGAAGGTTGCCTCCATGAAACAGGAGTTGCAGGTCAGGAACTCCTTGGCCTTCCCGGCCCTGTCTTCTGGCTCTCACTCTTCTAAGCCCCAGGACAAGGCCAGTGGGAAGCATAAGAACTGGGATATGGATCGCAACAGGCCACGGTCCTCCTCCTTCCTACTCTTGTTCGCCGCACCATCGTTCGACTGCTCAGGGGCCATCCTCCAGGATGTTGGGCCTGATGGTCCCGCACAGCCTTTCTTCCACAGGACTACCAGCGAACCCACCTCCGGCCTTTATTGCTGTCTCTGGCAGAGGCTTCTTTGGCCAGGGTTCACCCCCTGTCCCTCAGCCCCTGCTGTTTAGGCTCCTTGTCATGTCAAAACACAGCATGGTGACTCAGCTGGTACAGGTTCAGCAGTCACTGGAGTTTCTTGTTCTCCCCGCCCATCTCCCACCTCTCCAGCATTGGACTCCTCTACTTGGTCCATTGCCCCTCCTTCGTGGGTCCATTGGGATGCTAGCTTCTCTCCTGAGCTGGTGCTCTCATCCTGTCACCTGCCCGGGCAACTCCCACACCAGCACCCGCCTCTCCCACTCCAGCACCTGTGGGACCACCTCTGACTTTGCCTCACCCAGCCCCTGTTGGGCCTTGCCATACTGGGTGCCAGTCAGACCTACGTACGTTTAACTCCAGCTTACACTCAGCCAGCGCCCACTGGCCCTCAGCGTATCCTTCCGCTGCCAACACCCATCGGGTCTTCGCCAGTCTATTCCCCCAGCGGCACCTGTAGGACCAGCGCCAGTCTGCCCTTATGCAGCACCAGCTGGATGGTCGCCAGTCCTGGTTGATATTCAAACCCTTGTTTCTTCCCTTTGGGGAGTTCTGCAGATGTGGGTCCCTACTCCTCAAGGCCTGGCAACTCCTGCTCCCCAGAATCCACCTCCGGGACTGTCCACTCTGGCTCCTTCCAGGCCAGCCTCGCCACCTTGGATGGCTTACTTGCACAGCTCTACTACACACACACACACACACACACACACACACACACCTACACCTGTCACTTACCCGACAAAAGGGATGAGGATTGCCTGGACTTTCTCATATCTGACGAGGGGGCAAGATCCAGACTTGGAGGAAGGGGACGATGGGGATATTGCGTGTCTCTGACCCCCTCCACAGGCTCCTCAGAGGAGCAAGGGACCCCGAAGAATGTCCCTAAATCCCCGCCAGATGATCCTTCCCTCTCTGACATCATGTAGCACATCTAGGAGGTGATGGGGTTCAAACCAGAGGAGCAGGACCCGGAATAACATTGGATTCATGACATACCTTTTCCAGCCTGACTCCCCTCCTTTAGTGGTTCCCCCCTCATCGATACCTACAAGGACATCACCGTGGAGGCTTGGTAGAGACCAGATTTAATCCCTGACCAGCTGTATCGTGCCCTGGCGGGCAAACCATTCCTGGGGGAGCAGTCCCATGCTTACTGTGTGGTTATCAATGCCGCTCACAACCGCACTAAGCAGCCAAAGTACTTGAGCTCCATACCACCAGACAGCAACCTAGACTTCTTTGGGAAATGGACGTTTGCCGCCTCTACCATGGCGATCTGTGCCCTTAACTACCTAGCTGACATGCTCCAGTATCAGAATGCACTGTGGGACAAGGCCAGGGATACTGGCCAGTCCCTATCCAATGATTCTGTCAAACAGCAAGCCCTGGATGCCTGAAGTCGGCCTCCAACGTTGGTACCCACCTGTTCAGGGTGGCCTATGATGTTGTGGATGTGGCTGCTACCGGCATATGCCTGCTCTGGTACTCTTGGCTCTAGATGTCTGGGTTTGCCCAAGATGTCCAGTTGTCTATCATGAACGCTCATTTAAGGGGCAATTGTCTCTTTGGAGGTGATGTTGTGGATATTCTGCTGCCTGGGAGACGAGCTATCAGATCTGTTCATTCCTTGTACCACACACAACTTTGATCGGGACAGAGAACCCTCTTTCGCTGGGCCACCACCAGGCAGTACTGGATGTTGGCCAAGCCACAAGGCAAATGGAGGGCAGCAGCGTCTGTCCTACCTGCCCCCAACTCCTCTGCCAGCAAAAGCTCCTGAGGGGTCCAGAATCCACAGCTGCAGCTGCCTCCCCCCCCCCGACTCTTTGGCAGTCCCCCTCCCTCTAGTAATGCAGGAGGTGGTCGTAGAGGGTTGTTTCTCCCTCCTTCTAAGCAAGTGGAGGGAAATAACTTATGACAGTTGGGTTTTGCAGCTCTTAGCACACAGCCACTCCCTAGAACTTCTGGAGTGGCCTCCAGGCAATCCCCCAGTTCAGTCCTTTTACCCTCCTGGCCACATCCTCCTAACCTGTGAAGAGATACACACTCTGTTCCACAAAAGGGCCACAGAGCCTATCCCAGCAAGGACCAGGGGTTCTGCTCTCACGTTTTCCTAGTCCACAAACACACTGGGTACCTCAGGCCCATCGTGGACCTCAGTGAGCCATACCCATTCATCCGGTACAAAAGATTCAGAATGATCACCCTTCAGGGACTGCTGCCCTGTTAGACCAGGGGGTTTGGATTTGCTCCCTAGACATGCAAGATGCATACCTGCACATCAAGTTGTGCACCTCTCACAGGCACTTCCTCAGATTCCATTTTCAGGGGGCCCACTTCCAGTTCAGAGCACTGCCGTTTGACTTATCCTTCGCTCCCCAGGTGTTCACTAAGTGGTTGGCAGTGGTGGCACCTACCCTCTGATGGTAGGGTTCGATGTGTTTCTTTACCTGGACAACTGGCTGCTAGCAGTGCCCTCCAGGGAGCACCTGCTCCAGACTCTAGACTCTACCTGCTGTCTCTTCCAGGCGTTAGGAGTCACCATCAGTCTATCCAAATCTTTTTTGACCCCTTCCCAACGGCTCCAGTACATCGGGGCGGTCTTGGATACAGCCCAGGTGATTAACTTTTTTCCCCAGGACAGAGCGGAGCATCTGTTGGATGAAGCCCATTAGCTTTACTCCAACTGGCACTTCCCGGCCCAGGTCGTTCTGTGCCTTCTGGAACTCATGGCTGCAACCATTGATCTTGTCTGTGTCAGTCTTCAACATTCATCACTGTTTGGTTCTGGCCGGAGGATCAGGACCCCACAGGAGCTTTTTTTTTTGTTGCTTTTTTATTTTTTTAATTTTTTTTTCCAAGGGAGAAGTCGACGTTGGGGCGGCACTGCCCTCGAGGCCAACACATTGCGTGGCGCTCATGGGTTAGCCAGTGACTGACACCTCCCCAGCCCCAGTTCTGTTTCTCCCGCCATCGAGTGAGCACGACCTCATGAGTGAGCAACATATTTCTTCTGCGCCAGCGGTCTCGTCCGGCAGTACCGTAGTTCTAGTTCTGCTCTGATTTCTCGGCATTCGACTGGTAAGACATTACCTTATTTTTTGTTGACACCGAGTACTGTTTGTTTATTATTTTTGATCCGGTCGTGTATCGTTCGGGGACAAAAATAAATTTTCAGTGGAATTGACCTCCTATTAGACGGTGTCCCATGGCCGACTTACTGTCTCGGACCAGCGCAGGCGGTATCTGACCTGCTTGGGCCCTAACCACGACATGGATAGTTGCGATGGCTGCTTTTCCATGGACCATCATGTTCCGGAACTGTGCTCATTTAGTCTGATGTGTGCCGCCGACTTTCGGTGGACAGGCTCGCACTCAGGAATCCAAATGCATGGTTCTTAGCCCTTCCTCTGGGTCCCCTCCTGGTCCTATATGGCCCGTGGAGGAGGAGGTTTCCGCCCCTCTTAGCCTTGCCTTGGTGTGAACTGCTTCCACGGTGCAGGATTCCCAGTTTGTCTCTTTCTGGGGTCAGGTAGGAGGCACTGTCCTGGCGGTCGCCTCCTCAGAGGTGAGGGCTCCCCCGTGTCACTGTCTGAGGCCTTTGGGCCCAGTCCAGCGCCGTCCTCTGCGCCACCCCGATTCGGCACTGTCAATCTGAGCGGCGATGCAGGTTGTGCGGGGCTGACGTCTGGCGCCGCTTCTGAGTCCGGCGCTGTTTGCGGTGCGGGATGGGAGCAGGAGCGTGGGTGCGGCTCGCGGTGCCATGGCTGGGAGGGACCAGGGAGTTGTCTGGGTCGAGCCTCTTCTGGGGAGGATGATTCAGAGACTGACCCAGACTGGCTGCTGGATTCTTCGGAACTCTCTGGTTCCTTGTCGTCTAGCACTTTGGCTCTAGTTCAGCCCTCTTCCAGGGAGCTGGCAGCTTCTGCTGATTCCGGGGTCAGTGGCACCAACCAGTCCTCGGGTTTCCCCGGGGGGGGGCATCGTAGGGCAGCCCGGAGTCTGGTTCATCTGCTCCCCTGGGAGGTGTACCCCCTCCGGTGACTGCTCTAGTCAGCCCTACTTATGGGCTGAATGGAGTGTGTCAGGTAGGGGAGGGTACACCTCCAATGGTTGTCGCTCAGGAATCAGCTGCAGGAGTCCAGTTACCTAGGCTGATATTGAGGAAGAGGGCTCATTCTGAGTCCGAGGGGATGAGGGGACAGGATTAAGGGCAGCGCCCTTCCCTGGGAACCTGCAGGGGTTCAGGAAGGAGTCACAGTGCTGGTCCAGTCTTCTTCCCCTAGGTCTCCCCAGGAGGGTCCTCATCTTTAGAGGTTAGCGGCCTCTCTTCTGGGTTCATTAGGGCCTGGTTGCTTCGCAGGGTGAATTCTCTCTTTGGGCTCAGCCCTGGCCATTCCAGCTTGGTTGAGCGGCCTTCACCTGCTAGGACCATCGGGTCTCCTCCTCCTCCTCTGAGGTCTTCCGTCCAGTCCCCTAGCCCTGGCAGAGATTGCACTCCTCCTTGGAGGTGCCTGGCCCCTTTGCCTCTGCCAACCCCTCCCTCACTCCAGTCGTACGGGGCCCCTTACCTGGGAGCAGTTTAGGTCCACGGCTGCACTATTCCCTGCCTACTACAGGTCCATGGACAAGGTGTTCCACTACTTCCAGTGCAGCCTGAACCTAGCTCTCCAGACTCATCGGCTCCCTCGTCTTCCTTCTCTGAGGGAGAGGAGTCTTCTGTCCACCTTTCCCCTGCGACTGATCTGTCCAGCTGTCAGCGCTTCCTCTTGGGGTTGCTCGACGAGCTCCATATCTCCACCATAGGCAGTCGAAGTCCTGACTGGTGGGCGCGTGCCTTCTTGGGCGAGTTCAGTGCAGCCAACCTGGTGGTTCCCACCTGACCTGCTCCCTTCCGTGAGTCTTCTTACTGTGCCTGGCAACGTCCCTCAACCCTTGCACCAACCCTGACGGGACCTCCGCCAGAGGTATTGTGCACCCCTTGGGTCTCCAGGAGCCTTGGCCCCCCCACCGGGGCGTGACTCTCTTGGACACACCCTTCGGGCATAGAAGTCCTAGGTGTGACCGACCTCCAGGCTGGCGGGGACAGTGATCTACATGAGGCAGATGGTGTGGCTTAGTCTTTCCCAGTTGTCATCCATAGCCCGGCGTAGGGTGACTGCCCCTTTATTCCGCCCTACCAATCCCTCACTGTGCTCTAACAATTGGGTCCTCTTTGCTTGCGCCCCTATTCCTCGCATCTCCCTACATTATGTGCTTGGTATCCTCTATCTGGTATGTCTACCCTCTCCCTAACATTTCCCACTACAAAATGCACAGTTTTTGGGCTTGGATCCAGCACAAGTTCATTATCCATGACTCGTAGTTCTACGTTCAATGTATATTACCTGTAAATGTGCATTTTTACTATAATAGCAGCTATTATTACTGTTTGTACTATTGTAACTTGTCTTTCTGTATTATTACCATAGGACCGCAGGTCCACCTTGTAAATGGGCTTGCTCAATGGTGCCCACCTGGATAAATAAAGATATTGATTGATTCCAGGGAACCCACCTCCTCTCCTGCAGGGTGAGGCGGGAACTTCAGGGGCGCCTTCCCTCTCCTGCTAGGAGAACCCCGCCTAACCTAGACCAGCCTGATAGGGTTCCCTCTTCTGGTGTCTTCCCCACTGGAGGCTGAGGGACTTTGTCCCTTAGGGAGGTTCTGGGCCCCCTCCGTGTGGCTCGGTGATCATCCAACAGTGATGAATGGTGAAGAAGGACACAGACAAGATATGAAAATTACGTAGCTACTGTAATTCTTGATATTTCTGTGTATCTTCAGTATTCATCACTGGCTTCCGCCCCTCTTAGGCTTCAGTCTCTGGGCAATCCTCCTCCTCCCTGTTTGCTTCTCAGCTTAGGACCTTGGCCCTTCTCCATAGCCTCCTTCCCCTCTCCCTTAAGGGGTTGAGTGTCTCCTGGGAAGACAGACAGGGAGGCAACCCTCAGTTGGGAGTCTCCAGGGTCCCATCTCTGTCCAGATAGCCCTTTCTCTATATCCTGGACCTTACTCCACTCCTTCCAGAGTTTTGGTTCTTGAGGCAGTATTTGGGGGGGGAGGAGAACCCTGGTAACTTCCTTAGTTTTTCCTTCCCTCCACCCATTTCCTAAGTGGTCTCCCTGATGAGGCTCCCCTGGAATCTCCTCTTCCCTCTTCAGAGAATAGCAACTCCTTCACTGCTGAGCTCCTGAAACTGTATAGAAACCCTTGGGGTATTGCACCTCAGGGGATACTCCTCCGAAGTGGCCCTGTCCCCACTTCAGATATCTTCGACAAGAGGAGGAGACACTGGCTCATTCATTGGCCCTGTATGGGACTCCTCAATTGCATTTCTACACCCTCCTGGACTTGTGCCAGCCTGCTGATTCTCAGCCTTAATCAGGCCCTTCTCCAGCTTGAGTGAAGAGTTCTTTGCCTGGGGTAATGCTAATCCCTATACCTGGAACAGTCTTCCTGTCCCGGTCCCTTAGACCTTCTCTCTCTCTCTCCTGTCCTCTCTCTCGCCTTATTCCTCCTTTTGGTTCTATATCCTTTACTTTTTCTGTCCCTCAGGCACCCTTTCCCTCACCCTCTCTGTTTTTCTCTATCTCTTTCTCTCCAGCGTGCAGAACTGGGGATGAGGAGGGGTCGGCATCGGTCACTGGCCAACCCGTGAGCGTCAGCTAATGCGTCAGTCTCGTGGGCAGTGCTGCCCCGATGTCGACTCCTCTCTCTTTGCAAAAAAAAAAAAAGCTCCTATGGGGTCCTGATCCGTCGGCCAGAACTCAGCAGTGATAAATGATGAAGATTCACAAAAAGATCAAGAATTACGGTAGGTATGTAATTTTCATTTATGGTCCCCCTTGCCATGCTGCTTATAAGGATTGCCCTGTGGGCTCTGAGGGGCCAGTGGGGCCAGCCCATGGACGTCCTGAAACAGCCAGTCCTGGTCTCAGATCCAGTCAAGAAGGTGATGTGGTGGCTGGAGCCCAGCAGTTTCCTAAGGGGGTGCTGTTTTATATTCCAGCTCTGCAGCAAATCCTTACAACGGATGCCTCTGGTCTAAGCTGGGGGCTCATCTGGATGCCACCACACCCAAGGAGGTGGAATTCTATGGAGGCTGGCCTCCACATAAATGTCTTGGAGATGTGAGTAGCTCTGTATGCCCTATAGGCCTTCCAGACACATCTCTAACTGGGTCCACTGCTGATTCAGATGGACAGCTCCAACGTGGTCCATTATATCAGCAAACAGGGAGGGACTCACTTTTACGTGCTGTGTCAGGGAAGCAATGAGAGTCTAGTATTGGGCAGTAGATCACGGCCTGGAACTTTCAGCCTGCCATGTTCCCCCGGCGACCAAAACATCTTGGCAGACAACCTAAGCTTGTCCTTATCTCAAGCTCACGAGTGGTAACTCATGACCTTAGTGGTGGAAGATAGCACAGTTATGTAAGAATGTACCGTAACAGTAGATCTTCCAGGGGAGCTCTTGCAGCAGGTAATAACCATTAGGACTAAGGCCGGCAGGCATTGGGACCCCACGGAAAAATTTTCTAGCTAGCAGTCTGTGGCGGGGGACCGTCCCTGATGTTGGCTCCGCCCAACATCAGACGTGGTATAAAGAGGGCGGTACCCTGGCGCCATCTCAGTTCTCCTGCCGGAGACTCGACTGAAAATATAGATGGAGAACCGAGGAGGATCTCCCATCCCCAAAGAGAAGATAAAATGTGTTGTCCCTGTTGGCAGGTGGGTGGAAAAGCCACCTGCCGCAAGAGCTCCTCTCGAAGATCTACTGTTACGGTAAGTTCTTAACGTAACTGTACTGTCTCACTTCGAGGGGGGAGCTCTTGCAGCAGGTAATACCATTAGGATTGAGTCCCAGGCAGTGCACGAGGAGAGACCCAGATCGAAGAAGGCGGAGGACAATAAACACTGTGGTAAATTAGGAGAGGAATCCCCTGTAGGACCGCTATGCTGAAACCTGCTCTCTTTCTGGAAGCAGTATCCAGACTATGCCTTATGAAGGTATGCACTGAACTCCAAGTAGTGGCCGCACATAGGTCAGCTGAAGAAGCATTCCGCAGGGAAGTGAAGGATGTTGCCACTCCTCTGGTAGAATGACCCATCATCGGTCCCAGAAGGGGTTTGTTGTGGTGCTGGTAGCAAAAAGTGATGCAGTGCACAAGCCACTTAGGGTTTGTTTTGTGACTGGTGCTCCTAGTTTCCTGTGGACCAAGGAGACAAACAACTGGTCTGTCTGCTGGCAGATCTAGTCCTAGCCAGATAGTAACGTAAAATTCTGTGAACATCCAGAGTATGTAACAGTGCCTCCCCATTGTTCGAGTACTCTGGGTAGTAAACTGGTAGCTGAATGTCCTGGTTCAGCATGAACTCAGACACTACCTTTGGTAAAAACTTTGGGTTCATACGCAGGGCTGCTCTGTCCCTGTGAAAAACTAGGTAAGGCTCTTTACACATCAGAGCCTGCAGCTCAGAAATCCTTTGGGCTGGAGTAATGGTAACTAAAAATACTGCTTTCCAGGAGAGAAGACGGAGCTCACAGCTTGCAGCTGGTTCAAAAGCTGGCAAGGTGAGTTTTTCTAAAACAAGCAGGAGATCCCAGGATGGTACCTGGGTCTCTCCTGGGGGGGTTCATATGCAGGATACTCTCAGGAAGGTCTTGCAGATGTCCAGCTGTGCCAGAGTCTTCCCATTTAATGGTGCATGGTAAGCTAAAAGAGCACAGAGATGCACCTTTATGGACGAGTAACTGAGACACAAATCTGACAGGTGGAGAAGATGCTCCAGCACAGATTCCACTGGACAACCCAGGGGATCAAGAAAATGGGGACTCGCCTTTAGCAGAAACGCTTCCATTGCATGTGGTGTAGGTCGCCCTGGTAGAGGGTTTTCTAGCTGCCATGAGTACCTCTGCCAATGTAAAGGATACTCCACATCTACCCCTGGCTAAGTCCGCAGGAGCCAAGCATGCAGGTGCAAGGACTGGAGGTTTGGATGGATTAATGTCCCTTGCTCTTGGGAGAGCAAGTGAGTGGAGAGGGGCAATGGAACTGGCGGTTCTGATGCCAGCTGTTGCAGCAGTGGCGCTACCAGTATTATCCTGGCCTCTTCTGCCTGCAACTTGAGCAGGACCCTCTGAAGCAGAGAGAAGGGAGGGAAAGCATACAGAAACCTCCCTCTCCAAGAGAGGGACAGTGCATCTCGCCAGAAAACACCAGGCCCTGGATCTAGCGAGCAGAAACTGGGCAGTTTGGCATTGTGTGGGGACGCAAAGAGGTCCAGTTCTGGCTGACCACACCTTTCGAAGAGGTCGTCTATGACTTCTTGATGTAGTTCCCACTCGTGGTTCTGAGATAGAGAGTGACCTAAGCTGTGTGAGAGAATGCTGTGGATTCCCGGAACATGAACTGCCATGATGTCCAGTTTGTGATCCACCGCCCAAGACCAAACGCTCATCACTTCTCTGTATACGGGATATGAGTGTGTACCCCCTTGTTTGTTGAGATGGAAGACTACTGGGGTATTGTCCGACTAGACCAATAGAGGTCTGGGAAGAAGCACCCCTTGGAAAGCTTGAAGGGCATATAGAACGGCTCTCGTCTCCAAAATGTTTATGTGGAAAACTTGTTCTGTTGAATTCCAGTAGCCCCTTGTCTGATGCGAAGCGAGATGTGCTCCCCATCCCAGTCCCGATGCATTGGTGGTGAGAGTCTGCAGTGGACTGGGTTCTTGAAACAGAACCCCTATGCTCAGTTGTGCTAGGGTGATCCACCAAGTCATGGACTGTCTGACTACGTTGGAGATCCAAATGGGCTCTTCCAGTTCATCCGCACCTTGGTCCCACTGAACCTTGAGGTGCCATTGCAGAATCCTTATGTTCAGATGCGAGAATGGAACTGTCACGATAGCTGCTGCCATGTGACTCAACAACTGTAGAACTGCTCTTGCTGGGACCAAGTCAGAGTCTTGTATCCTGTGAGTGACTTCCCTTAGCCTTGCTGCCCTGTCTGCAGGCAGAAAGGCTCTTTCTTGGACTGTGTCCAGGACCTCTCCAATGTATTGCAGCCTTTGAGCTGGCCACGGTTGTGATTTTGACAGATTAGGGTGATGTCTAAAGTCTGGAACAGGCTGAATATGTCCTCCAAGGACCTGTTCAGTTGGTCTTCTGTTGATGCCGCAAGAAGCCAACCATCCAGATAGGGGTATACGAAGTGACCCCTTCTCCTGAGGGCCGCCGCTGCCACTGTTAGGCACTTGGTAAAGACCCTTAGTGCCGAGGACAGGCTGAATGGCAGTGCCCGGAATTGGTAGTGTCCTCCTTGGAAGGTGAAGCAGAGGTACTTTCTGTGGGACGGCAGGATATTGATGTGCATGTAGGCGTCTTGCATGTCCAGTGAAAAAAGCCAGTCTCTTTGGTGGAGCATTGGTAACAGACTCTCCAAGGTCACCTTTCTGAATCTTTTGTATTCGATAAAAGTGTTCAGTTGACTCCGGTCCAGAATGGGATGGAGGTCTCCCATCTTTTTTGGGACAAGGAAGAAATGGGAATAAAATCCCTTTCCCCTTTGAGCCAAAAGAACCTCCAGGATGGTTCTTTTGTCCAGTAAGGCCTGTAGCTCTACCCGCAGGAGTAGTGCATGGAAGGGGGAGCAGTGGGAAGGGACTGGTGGGTTGTCCAGTGGAAACTGGGTAAAATTTAGCGAGTATCCCCTTTCTGCCTTCTGGAGGATGCATTAGTCCAATGTTATACTGGACCCTCCAGATAGGAGGGAGATTGTCCCTCTACCTACCACTTCACTCTGCACCGACTGTGGTGGTGGTGGTGGGGGAGGGTCGGTAGGAAGTCATGCAGTGTTGGAGGGTGTAGACAGGGGAGGTCTTGGTGCCTTGGGGTTTTTGGGGCCCTGGGAACCTGAAGGGACAGGATGACCTTTTCTTTTAAAGAATCCCTTGTTTTGTGTCTGTCGCCTTCCTTGCTGTCCCTGATTCTCCGAAAGGGACAGCGACGTGTGGATTGTGGCTCTGACCAGTACATTCTGTGGACTTCAGACACAGCTTTTCCCAAGTCCTGAAGCCCAGTGATCAGTTTTTCGGTGTCCTGACCGAAGAGGACTAGTCCGTGGAAAGGAGTATCCAGGATAGGATCCTGAAGATCCTGACAGAAGCCCGAAACAATGAGCCAAGCATGCCTCTGCATGCAGATACTGGTGGCTGCTGCTCTTGCTGCTGTATCCATGGAGTCATAGGAACTCCTGAGGACATGCTCATCTACGTTCATGCAGACTGAATCACAGCAAGGAGCTCTGCCTTGCCCTCCGAATCTGTCTGTGCTTTGGCCAGGTCTGTTGCGTTTGCCCACAGGGATTTTTGGTAGGTGACCTTGTGGGCCAGGAAATTGAGTGACCTGACGATGCAAGTTGCTGAGGAGTACACCTTGCATCCCAACTGGTCTAGTTTCTTTGATTCTAGGTGCAGTGGCTGAGCACTCATGTGGCGTGGTTGTTGTGACCTGCCATGAGCAGCTGTCAGGACCATTGAGTCTGCCCTTGGGTGTTCTCTGAGAAAAGGCTCCCCTTTTGGGGTCTTGTAGAGCGTATCAACCTTACGAGGAACTGTAGTAGTATTGACCGGGTGTCTCCAGGTGGATTTGGTCACATCCTGGAATTGCTCCACTAAGGGAGGGATGACCAAAGGTTTTGGATCTGTGGCTTCTAAGAATTTGGCCAGTCTGCGCCTTTCTCGGTCCAGTTCTTCTGTGTCCCATTGGATAAAGCACTTGAATATGACACATAATGTCCAGAAAGGACGGGTCATCCGGCGGTGACCTTGAGGAGTCCCTTGGATTTGGAGACTGAATGGGGAGCTCATCTTCTGAACAGTAGTATGTGTCCGCTGGATGGGGGGGACGGATGAAGGACGCCTCTTGCGGCCATCTGACTATGGCGTCTGCCTGTCCTCTTTGTCCTACAACTGGTCCTTCGATGGCAAAGACCGCTCAGGAGTGAGATCTCTGGGTGGTGGGCATACTGGGGACTGATCCCTGGGTCGATGGAGAAGATCCCCCTTTACAGTATTACACCATGTCTGAAAAAGTATTCCCACCTTTGCTAGAGGAACGACTGGGGGTGGAAGTGTCTGATTTGGAGCACCAGAGGGACCTGGCGACTGGTCCAAAGGAGGAGTCGTCCGGTCCACGGGCTCTTTATCAATGGGTACCTTGGGCGTCAGGTCTTTGGTATCTAGTGGCCTGATGTTCAGCTCCTGTGATGAGGCAGTTTGGCGTCGGTAACCCTGCGTTAGAGGTGTTCGCCGTGTATCTTGATCGCCCGGGCTGACGGACCTTCTTTTCCTTCACTGAGGTGCCTCCTTGTCCGATGTCGAGTCAGAGTGCCCTGTCATCTGGGAGGCAGACGACATCTGGTGCTCAGGCGGGGGAGGCGTCTGGTACCTGACGACCTCCTGGTGTTTCTCTGGTTTGTCCTTTTTCTTATGTTTGTCAGATGAGTCAGAATGCTTACGGGTGGTGGACACCGCTGCTTTGCCCATAGCCAATGCCTGTCTCTCATGGGTCGACCAATGTTTATGGGGTCAGTGGGCCAAGGGGATCTGAGTGGATGGCTGTCCTGAAGAGGAAGACTCCTTACCTTTCCGCCTGAGTGGAGGCGGTAGCCTTCCTCTGAGTGTCCTCCGAAAGTGCTTTGGTACCCGGGGGAACCGATTCCGACCTCCTGCCGGAGGTGTAAGTGGCTGATGCCCATTGAGGCAACTTTGGGCGGGACTCTGATCTGGCTCTCTCCTTCTCCTGGTGGTGGTGGTGGTGGTGTTTCCCTTCCGATCTCTTCTCATTGGGGGAGACTCCCTGGTGGAAGAGGATGAACTGTGTCCTGATGGGGCCTTCTGCATGGCAGCTACTTGCTGCTCGACAAGGTAAGTCTTCACGGCATTGGTGTGGTGAATCCTGCTTTTGTTGTTTAAATTTAGTGCAGTGCAGGCAACCGTCAGGCTGGTGGTCTGGGCCTAGTCAGATGAGGCAGACAGAATGGCCGTCTTTCGCCAGGATCTGCTTCCCACATGTACACTTTGATTTTCGCCGCTGAGACAATGAAGACATGAAAGTGTGATGGAAAAAAGTGTTGAAGAAACCGTAGGTTATTGAAAAAGATACTGCATGAAGCACGAGAAAAAAGGCGGTCGACTGCAACTGTGGCATCCATAGATCTGATGTTCACAGGTTGATAGCGGGAAAAGAACTGGAGTGGCGCCGGGGGACTGCCCCCCCCCCAATACCATGTCTGACGTCGGGCAGAGCTGAGGTTGGGGGCAGTTCCCAGCCACAGACTGCTAGCTAGAAAATTTTTACATGTGGTCCTAACGCTTGGTGGCCTTAGTCCTAATGGTATTACCTGCTGCAAGAGCACCCCCTCGAAGTGAGATCTGTATGGCCGGTGGGGTCATCCAGAGTTGGACCTTTTTGCATCCCTACTCAATGCAAATCTGCTGCTTTTCTATTTGCTTATTCCAGGCCTGGAGTTTTCTGGTGAGATGAATTGTCCCTCTTTTGGAAAGGGAGATTTCTGTATGCCTTCCCTTCCTTCCTGCTCCTTCAGAGGGTTCTAATCAAACTTCAGCTGGAAGGCCCTCCATGATTCTAATTGTCCCCTTCTGGCTTCGTTAGATCTGGTTCCCCTTGCTCCAGATGCTGGCAGTGGAGCCTCCCCTGCCCCTGCCCATATGCACAGGCTTGCTGTCCCAGGAGCAGGGCATCCTGGTCCATCCGAATCTCAAGTCTCTCCACATTCATGCCTGGCTCCTGAAGACGTAGCTATTTTGAGGTTCGAGGTGTCCTCTGAAGTGGCAGATGTTTTAGTGGCAGCTAGGAAGCCCCTATGAAATGAACATGCTTTGCCATATGGGCTTCATCGTCCAGCTGGATGCCTTCACCTGTCTGGCGAACCAGATTTTGAAGTACTTGTGTGCCCTTTCACTCTCTGGTCTGAAGTACTCCTCAATTAAAGTTAATCTTTCGGCTGTATCTGCCTATAGATGGCCGTTCTGTGGCCCAGCTAGATGTGTTTTGCATATTCCTGAGAGGCATCATGCATCTGAAGCCTCCAATCTGCAAACCTGTCGCAGCTTGGGATTTAAATTTTGTGTTGGAAAAACTCACCCTGCTTCCATTTGAACCAGCTGCGAGTTGTGAGCTACGCTGTCTGTCATGGAAAGCGTTTTTAGTTGCTGTTACTTCCGCTTGGAGGATTTCCAAGCTTCAGGTGCTCCATGTGTGAGGAGCTTTATTTGGTTTTCCATAAAGACAGAGTGCCCTTGTGTACCAATCCTAAGTTTCTCCCCATGGTGGTGTGTGAGTTTGCTTTGAATTAATCCATCCACCTACTACCTGTTTATTTCTTAGAGCATGCCAATCCAGGGGAAGCATTACTCCATACCTTGGATGTGCATAGAATTTTGCGTTACTATACGCACCGGACTAAGGACTGCTGGAAGTCCTCACAATTGTTTCCTTCGCACCTGGGAAAGAGGGAGTCCTAGTGTCTGGAAGCATTGTTTGTCCTAATGGTTGGCCAACTGCATTATTTTCTGATGCAGGAAATACAGTAAGGAACTTCCAGGTGTGGTACATTGCCATTCCTCCAGAGGCATGTCTGCCTCCGTTGCTTGCTTCCGCAACGTCTCCACTGCAGAGATCTGTGCAGCAGTCACTTAAAGCACGGTCCATACTTTACCAAGCACTATAGTCTGGACATTGCCAATTTTGGGCTAGTCATCCTCCAGGGCCTCCTTTCTTAGGTCCTGTCTTCCTACTTCCCAGACTGTCTGACAGTTTTTTGTATAACTGCTTGGGACTTGTCCTTCTGGTGTTGCCTGCTGCAAGAGAAACCCTAGAAGTAAGATAGTACAGTTAGGTAAGAACTTAACATAACAGTAAATCTTCGAGAGGATGTCTTGCAGCAGACCCTGCCTTCCCTCCCTCCCTCCCTCCTTCCCCCTTTCTTTCTTTGTAGTTTTCCCTTCCTTGAAGGGCCTTCATCCTTTTCTTCCTAACAGTTACCTCGGCTTTCTCCTTGGTTCTCCTAGCAGGCTTTGCCTTTGGTCTCTGGTGGGAGAACCGAGGAGGGTGTGGGGCTGTCCACTCTTTAAGGGTTGAGTGATGTCGGTGGTGGGCTGTCCCCTCTGGTATACTGCTAGCTAGAAAGTTTCCATGTGATCCTAGTGCCTGGTGGCTAAGTCCTACCAGTGTGGCCTGCTGCAAGAGATGCTCTTGAATGTCTACTGTTATGGTAAGTTCCTACGTAACTGCTTCTAGGAGTGTGGATATGTTGTTCATCCACACTGTTTGGCGTGTCCCCTTCGAGATTGCGTGCTGGTACTATTACTGGTGGAGAGACCAGAGTAGGCCTAACTCCTTCAATCCAGTATTTTGTCCTGGGGCTATTGCTTTCTGTGTGTATCACTTGGCACATTTTGGCATTGAATTTCATCTACCAATCCTTGGACCATCTCTTTAACATGCGCAGGTCCCTCTGCAACTCTGTTATACGAACATATGAATATGCCTCAGAAACAGACCATCCAGTCTATCCAAGTCTGCTCGAGTGTGCAGCTAGCACCCCTAGTTTGCAGCTGCCTACCCCCCTCCCATGTGTCATCCCCTGCCACCCCCAACTCCCCACCCTCACTCTCCCTGTTCCCTGCCCTTTTGAAACTGTTCACAGACTGACATGATACCACTCATTCTGGTAGGGTGTTCCTTTTTGCTACCACCCTCTCTGTGAAATAGTGTCTCCTCATTTGCTTCCTAAATCTTCTCCCCTTTATTCTTAGCGCATGCCCCCTGGAGACCCTCACCCTCCTTAACTTAAAGACCCCATCTGCCTCATCCTTTTTGATTTCCCTCAGATACTTGAATGTCTCTATCATGTCCCCCCATCCCTTCTGTCCACCAGGGTGTACAGATTCAGATCTCTCAGCCTGCTGTCATAGTCTGTCCCTTCCATTCCACATATCATCTTTGTTGCCCTCCTCTGCACCTCTTTCCAGTAGCCTGATATCAGGCTTTAGGTATAGACTCCAAAACTACATGCAGTACTCCTAAGTGTGGCCTTACCAGCGACCTGTAGAGGGGCAGGATCACCTCTCTTCGCCTGGACGAAAAAAAAAACACACTATGAACCCCAGCATTTAGTTCGCTTTTGCAGCCGCTCTCCTGCACTGGGCAGTGTTGTCCATGGTCCCTGTTATCATTACCCCAGGTCCTTCTCCTCAGTGATCACCAGCATAACCCCTCCCAGCCAGTATTCTTTCCTTGGGTTCTTCACCCCAAAGTGCTTAATCTTACTCTTCTTTGGATTGCACCCCAGCTGTCACCTCTCTGATCACTCCTCTAGATTGCTTAGGTCCCCCTGTAGCTGCTTCCATCCCTCCTCTCCATTCACCGCTGCTCCGATTTTGGTGTAGTCAGCGAACAGACTTATGTTGCTCACCACCCTGTGTGCAATGTCTGATATGAAGAGCCCAACCAATACTGGCCCCAGCACAGAGCCCTGTGGTACGCCACTTGTCACTGGTCTTGGAGTTGAAAGCTCCCCTCTCACCACCACCACCCATTGCAGTCTCCCACTCAGCCAGCTTGTAATCCAGTTAATCATTTTTGCCCCTACCCCTACACCAGCTAGCTTCCCCCCAAACTGCCCATGAGGCACAGAACTGAAGGCCTTGCTGAAGTCCAAGTAAAGAACATCCACCGCATGACCCTTAGCCAACTCACCTGTCACCCAGTCGTAATATTGCATCAGGTTGGTTTGACAAGACTTCCCTGAAACAAACCCCATGCTTCCTCACATCCAGGAGGCCATTGTCCTCCAGGTACGACACCAGTCTTTCCTTTAGTATTGTCTCCATGAGGTTGCACACTATGGAGGTGAGACTTACCGGGCAATAATTACCCGGTTCATCCCTTAGTCTGCTCTTGTGTAATGGTACTACATGTGCCATCCTCCAGTCCAGTGGCACACATCCCGACTCCAGTGAGGTGCTGTACAGATTCGCCAGCGGCTCCGCCAACACCTCCGCCATCTCTCTCAACACCCTGGGGTGGATACCATCCTGCTCTGGTGCCTTGTCTACAATCAGTGCCCTCAGTCCCTCTAGGACTCTAGTTGCCTCAATTCTTCCATTCTGTTGCCTCCTCTCCCCTGTCCCCACCCTCCCAGCCACGGTGGTAGCAGTCCTCCTTTTTCCATGAACACTGAGCAAAAGTAGTCATTCAGTGCATCTGCCTGCTCCTCACCGTCCACTCCCCACCCCTTTTTATCCTCACTATTGTCTCCTTGCACTTCCTTTTCTCCTTGATGTATCTGAAAAAGTCCCCCCCTTCCCGTTAATTCCCTGTGCTAATCTCGGCTCCCTCTGGGCCTTGGCTTCTCTCACTTTTCCGGTCACCTCCCTGGACCTTCTTGCATACTCCTCCCTGTCCACTTCCTTCCCTGTCCTTCTATACCGATGATGCGCCTCTCGTTTTGCACTCACCACCTCCACTACCTCGCTGTTCAACCAGCATGGTTTTCTTGCTCTGCTCCTCTTACTCTGTGTCTTGGTGCAGGCTTCTTTTGCCTCTGTAATCCCCCTTTTAATAATATCCCATTTCTGCTCTGCATCCGTCTCCTGCCTTATGCTCTCTAGTTTGTCTTTCATTACTTCCTACATCCTTCCAAAGTCTGCCCCCCCTGAAGTTTACTACCTGAGTAACTGATTTCTCTGGCTCCCCGCACATTGTGATATTAAACCACACCATTTGGTGATCGCTGTAGGCTAGTGGGTCCTCCACCTTTCTTTCTCTTACTAACACCCCATTCGACAACACCAGATCTAAAGTGTTTTTTAGCCTAGTAGGTACACTAACCAACTGTGTCAGGAGACCCTCCAGGATTGCATCCAGGAGCACTTGCTGCATAGCACTGGAGGTGACTGGAGTGCTCCAGTCGGCCCCTGGCAAGTTGAAATACCCCACCTTCCCTTTTCTACATACCTTTGTGATTTGTGCTCAAGGTCTTCAGACTGGGACTGTGGCCTGTATACCACCCCAAACCTCAGTTTCCTACCCCTGGAGTCTAGGAGCTGCAACCAGATTGCCTCTGTTCTCCTTTCTTCCCCCTCGTCCCTTGTGCATTTGATTCCGACCCTCACATAGACTGCCACCTCACTGTCCCTCCCTTCCTTATGGTCCTTCCTGTATACTTTGTATCTTGGGATTGCCGGATCTCAGTCCCGGTGCTCAGTTGCCCACGTTTGTGTGACAGCTGCAATATCCACCCTCCACACTGCTAAGAGTGGCTGTAGCTCAGCAGATTTGTTACCTAAGCTTCTTGCATTCAGCGAGACCACCCTCCATCCTGCCCCCTCCCCCTTCATTGGCCTCCATTTCCTTCCTTCTCCTCCTTTTTTGGCCACCCGAGTCTTTCCCTGCTAGCCTGGGGGTAGGCTGTGACTCGACTCTATCAGATCCCTGCCTACCTGCTGTCCACTTGCCACCCCCATCTAGTTTAAATCCACCTTTGTCACAGTATACCTCCCCAGTCTTTGCTTTAATACTTCCTTCCCCTCCCCACTCAGGTGCAGCCTATACCTTGCAAACAAATTGTTATTATGCCAGGTACTGCCCCAGCCACCCACAACCCCATATCCTTTAGTTTGACACCATTCTACCAACAATGTGTTCAACTCCCTAATCCTCTCCTTTCTCACTGTGCTTGAGCAGGGTACTGGGAGCACTTCGGAGAATGCCGCAGATTCCCCAGTCTCTTCACACAACCTTCCCACTTCCTCAGTCCTCTCCTTTGTTACCGACACCGTTTCCCCTGCTAGGTTATTTGTCCCCATGTACCACAATGTGTGGTTTCCTCCTGTCTCTCCTTACGCACCTTAGGATTGCCTGTCCTGCTTTTTCTGCCTTTAATCCTGGTATGGACTCCACCCATATCTGACTGTGCCTCTCCTCCTTGCTGCCCCATCTGATCCCCTTGAGTATGGAGTCCTCCAACACTAGTACACCTCCCTCCTCTTTCTTGTGCCCGTCGCCACCCCCCACCCAGGTTCTGATTTCTGGGGCCACTCAAGACTGTGCTTTTACAGTGTGTCCCAGTGTCTTTCCCCTGCCCTTCTCAATTGAGACTCCTCCCCCTCCTCCTGTTTTACTGCCAACCTTCCACTCCCTCCTCACATCTCCAAGTATTATCCCTCCCCCTGCCATGCCATACTCTGTCTCTTTGTGAGTACTATCCCTTGTGCAATCTCCTTCTGTGTCCTTTTTCCCATGTGTTGCTAGTACAGCAAACATGTTCCCTCCTCCCTTTGCCTTATTGTGCGTTTCCTCCTGCCTTCTGCTGCTCCTCTTTTTCTAGGTCCTACTAGAGTCCAGCCTTCATCAACTGGCTTCCTGTCTACTGTGCCTCCTTCCCCTTGCTGCACTGTTTCTCTCTGATGGCCCCACAATACTCTAAGATGTCAGCACTCCTACCGACACAACCCTTCCCTCCTCCCTCAACCTCACCAGCTCCCTGCCACTGAACCTCTTCTTCAAGCCTCCTTAGCCTGTGGCATATTGGACACCCTCCCAGCCTCCACAGTATGTTCATCTGCATTGCTGCCCCACAGCCATTGCATTCTACAATCCTACTCATGGTCCACACTACCTATACAGCCTCTCCACACCACTCTCCCTACAGCAAGCAGAATTAACTAATCCTAGCCTAGCCTCTAACAGAAATTGTTATCCTAAATGCCCTTGCATGCATCCCCTCCATGTTGTACTCACTGCTGCAGAGCTTAGTGTCATGTGTGAATAAACATATTTGATGAACATATTGAAAAGGACTGGACCCAGGACTGACCCCTGTGGGACCTCACTTGTGACCGCCATTTCCTCCAACTTGTCTTCACTTACCACCACAATCTGCTGTCCCCCCACCCAACCAACTACCCACCTGACTATGTCTTTTGCTGTATCTAGATTCTCTAACTTCTTCAGCAGCCTTCTGTGTGGCAATAAGTCAAAAGCCTTGGTGAAGTGGAGGTAGTAGTGTAAATCCACTGCCTCTCCCTTAGCCAGTGCCTTAATTACCAGTCAAAGAATACTACTATCCATTTAGTCTGACAAGACCTCCCTGTCACAAACATGTGCTGTTTACTATCCTGGAACCTATTTCTCCCTAGGTAGTCCACTGGGTCCTTTCTTGAGTAGTGTCTCCATCGGTTTACCCACAGTGGAGGTAAGACTGACAGGCTTGTAGTTACTTGGTCTGATCCATGTCCCCTTTGCTTTGGAGTGTTATTACATCTGCTACCCTACAGTCTTTCAGAACCATCCTTGACTGCACTGAGGCATTGAATAGCCATACCAGGGGTTCAGCCAGTTAATGCTTGAGCCAGCTGACCGATGGCGCAAGGAAGAATTTTCCATTAATGCCACCAACTGAGAACTACTAGTACTCTACTACTGTGTTTTTTTTTTTCCTTAATTATTTAGCTTGCTACCATCTAGCTCCCAAGTGAGGTCTTTACCAACAAACTAAAGGAAACACAGGGTACTGTATAAATATTCACATGTATTTATTTTTTATTACTATATTGTGTTCTTTTTTTTTTTTTTTCAGCACTTGATTGCAGTGAAGGACCAACTAGTGCAACAACGCAGAGACACTGAAACTATAGTTGAAGAACTTAAATTAGAACTGGATAGCACACAAAGTCAGATTTCTAAACTTGAAGCTGAAAAGATTACTGCGATGCAAGAACTGGAAGCACAGAAAGAAAAATTGAACCAGAGTGCTTTTGCTCTCAATGATCTCCATATGAGCAACCAACAGCTTCAGGATAAAATCAAGGACCTTACAGAACAGCAAACAAAGTTACAAAAACAGAATTCTGACATGAAGAAAGAGATTTCAGAACTTGGGCTAAATCTGAAAAAGGCTGAAGAAGAGCTCTCTGCAGCCATGATGAAAATAACACAATCTCCAGAGAAGGTATCTGACATTAGTAATTGGAATAATTTGCTTCAAGAAAGAGAAGCAGAGATTTTGGAACTAAAAAAAGACATTTCTGAAAATAAGCATTTGAAAGCAACACTTTTTGAAGCCAAAATCGAGAACAAAAAGCTGAATGCAGCCCTTCAGGAAGTCAAACAACAGTTGCAAGATGCTTTGGCAATGAAGGGTAAACTTGCTCTGGAGAAAGATACCATGGTAAAAGCTTTTAAGCTGGAGAAGAGTCAGATAGAGAGTGAATTAAACCAGGCTGAGAAAAGGATAAAGGAGCAGTCCCAGAAATATGAAGAAACCATTGAGGAGCTGACAAGAGCTCGGAATATGGACACCACTGCTTTGCAAGCAGATCATGAACGTCTCATCAGAGCCAGTCAGGAGAAGGACTTTGAGATAGCAGATTTGAAGCAAAACATTAAGCAAATGGAAGATGACCATGAGGAAACCAAAGAAATGTTGACAGCTAGTTTGGAAGGACAGAAACAGCTGACTGATATAATAAAAGAAAAGGAAACCTTTGTGGAGAAACTAAAACAAAAAGTTTCAGAGTTGCAGAAGGAACTTGGAAATCATGTTAAGATGGCAAAGGAGTTTGTGACCCTAAGAAAAGTCCTTGATGAAAAAGACAGATACCTTGGTGTTATGAAAGAAGAAAACAGTCATCTTAAAGAAGAGATTGATCGTCTCAAAGACCAGCAAAGCAGATCGCAGCCTGTGGCTGAGCCTAAGACTTTAGATATCATAACTGAACTTGAGACAGAGAAAGCTCAACTGAATGTCACAAAGAATACCTTGGAAGAAGAAATAAATCTTCATAAGAAGACAATTGAAGACCAGAAAAAGAGTATAATGCAGCTTAAGCAGTCCATAAAAGATCAGAAGAAGGAAATAGATGAAGCCAAGATCCAGCGTGAACAAGTGATTTTGAACTATGAAAAACTCATCTCAGAGAAAGCTAATGAAATCAGTTGTCTCCAGGAAATGGTTGATCAGATGAAAAATCAATCAAAGAAAGAAGTTGAGTTCATTGATATGGATTCTTCAGTGATCTTTCAGGAGACTAAGACCCAGACAATCAGTGGGGAAAATGGAAATGAAAAACATGATCTGTCCAAGGTGGAGATTGAAAGACTGGTAAAAGGTATGAAAGAGAAAGAAATGGAGATTGAGCTGCTAAATGAGAAGAATGTGTCCCTCAGTAAACAGATTGATCAGTTGTCCAAAGATGAAGTTGGGAAGCTCACTCAGATTATTCAGCAAAAGGATTTGGAGATACAAAGCCTGTATGCAAGAGTGACATCTGGCTCCTATGTGCAGGATATTGCTTTTCTACAGCAGCAGCTGCAAGCCTATGCTACGGAAAGAGAACAAGTGCTAGCAGTTTTAAACGAAAAGACTCGAGAGAATAGTCAATTAAAGACAGAGTACCATAGAATTATGGATATTGTAGCAACAAAAGAAGCAGCTCTATTGAAGCTACGGGAGGAGAATGAAAGATTATCTAACAAGCATGAAATCGGAAGTCAGGAAATGGTCAGAGAGACCATTCAAAACCTCTCTAGGATCATTCGTGAAAAAGACATAGAAATAGATGCCCTGACTCAGAAATGTCAGACATTGTTAACTGTCCTTCAGACATCCAACATGGGTACAGGCAGTGAGTCCGGGGGTGTAAGTAGCAATCAGTTTGAAGAACTACTAAAGGAACGGGATGGGCTAAAAAAGCAGGTGAAAAAAATGGAGGAATGGAAACAGCAGGTTATCACTACAGTTCAAAACATGCAGCATGAGTCTGCTCAGCTTCAGGAAGAGATTCATAAGCTTCAAGGACGAGTCTCAGCTGATAGCGATTCCAATTCAAAGCTGCAGATGGACTATAGTAGCTTAATTCAGAGCTATGAACAGAAAGAAAAAATGTTAAAAAATCTGAGTCAGGAGTTAGTCCATGTTCAGCAGAGCATAGGACAGTTGCATAGTACCAAGGAGGTTTTACTGGGTAAACTTGATATGGTAGCTGTAGAACCTAGTGTTGAAGTATCTTCTGCTTTGTCAGCAGAAACTCTTCCTGTTGAAACGTCGTCCGAAGTACAGGTTGACCAGATTAAAAAACTGCAGCAGGAATTAGATAATTTAAAAAGTGCCTTAAAACATAAGGAATCTACCATTGGAACTCTTCAGGAAAATAATCGTAGATTATCTAACGCTTTAGCTGCAAACTCAGAGTCAGGAAGGAAGGATCAAGAGGCGGGAACTTCAGAAATAATACAGATGAAGGAGAAATATGATGCTCTTCAGATGTCACTTCGAGAAAAAGATCTACTGATTAAATCCAAGAGTGACAAATTAAATTCAGTTAATGAAAGTTTAAAAAATAGAGAACAAGAAAATGAGGTTTTAAAACAAGCTGTTACAAATTTGAAGGAACGAAATTCAGTTCTAGAGATGGAAATTTGCAAACTAAAGGAAGAAAATGATAAAATAGCAGCACAGTCCCGAGAGAAGGAGTCCGAATTTAGAGCCTTGCAGGAGACCAACATGCAGTTTTCAATGATGCTAAGGGAGAAGGAGTTTGAATCCAGCTCGATGAAGGAAAAGGCTTCTGCTCTGGAACAGCTGCTGAAAGAGAAGGAACAGGTGGGTAAAGGTCCTCTACTGAAAGTCAGTCTAAATTAATTTATGTTTAACCTTGGACACAACAGGACTCTTCCATTTTAAAAAGAACGTATTCAGAATAAGTAGCCCAAAAAAACAAGTTATGATTTGAAACAGTCTCACGAAAACTAATTGGAAATTTGTGTTTCAATTGCTGCCAGCATTTCCTGGTTTTGGAATGCCGATCTGATTGGCCAGCAATTTGTGGCAAAGGTTCTCTTATGTGAACTCTAATCACAGCCATGTCAGTGCAGTACTAGACTCTTCTTGATTTTACAAGAGACCCTGAAGTTTTGGAAAAATGTAACTTGCAGTCTCATTTTAGATTACACTGAATTATTTTTCTCTATTTGGCTTCTGTCTGGTAGTTTTTACAGAGCACAATGACTATTCCTGCCAACCTTTGGGAGTTTGAATATAAAATTAATACAAAGTAGTCCATACTATTTAAAGTGTCTTGTACATCATATTGTGTAACTGGTGAGATTTTGGTAGGGAACATCATTTGAAGTGATTTCACATCAAACAAATTACATTTTATAACTATCTACATCCAGTTTACTATCCACACTTAGGCTTCCACTGAGCATGCTCAGTCACCAGAAACCGTCTTCAACCTTGACTCCTTCTACCGCCTAACCTTGTTGTCCTGTAGCTTCGCCCACACTGCACTCCAGTCTTTTATTCTGCTGGAAGGAACTGGTCTCCTTCCCAGGTCTTGTTAGAGAGTTAGGATTATGCTAGTTTTCAGGCTAATTTGTTAGAATGTTGACGTTTTTGCTTCTTTTTTAACTCATTGTTTCCACCCCGACTCTAGCTCACTGGTCTGTCTGTTTGCCTTAGAACCAAGGGGAACCCCTAGTGTTCAAGACTGACTATGAGGCCTGCCTATACTGCCTAAGAATTGCCCATAATGTAGCATTGCTGCTAGTGCCAAGTGATGCTCCCACATGCACTCAAAGCATGCTAGTTGCAGGGATGCTTAGTTCTGTGCACAGCCCTTCTGCTGCAGGTTTTGTTGCAGTTACAGATCCAAGCAGTGGACTGTCAGGCTGGTGAGGATGTTCTAGTCACACACCTATGTTGGGGGTGGTGGTGCAAGGGATGCAGATGCAACCAGGGCCCTGAGTCCATTTCTTCTGCCTTTCAGTCTGCGGTGCTCATTGTCAGTCTGTCATATTTTGAGCATGAGAAAAGCCAAGCTGCTTCTTGCCCTTTAAACAATGTGCATGCATGCTGCAGGTCACGTGCACGGCCGCTCATTCCTGAGTGATCTGTTTGTCTACCAACTCCTCCTGGGGGGAGAGTTGACGAGATTGCGCTGATTGCCGAAGTCACCTGACCTGTTGCTGTTTGGCCAGGTGGGTGGGAAAGGTCGGAACGGGGTGAGCCTCGTGGGAAGAGGGATCAGTCAGTAAAGTGTGTGGCTAGATGGACGTGCTGCTGTGTGCTGGGCTGCTCCCCTGTTCCCGAGTTTAACGTCGTCTTGTGTGGCATTTAAAATATATTGAATTAGACTAATTTAGCCTGACTCTTTGCTAAGTGGCTGCAGGCTTCAGGCTTTAAAACAGAACAAGCTATTTAAAAAAAAAAAAAAAAGGGCAAGGTGAAACAGGGAAGAAAGGGGGGATCACCCTGGCTGGTGGGTAGGGGAAGGGAGGCCACCTTGGGGAGGATGGGGGCACTTCACAGTCTTGCACCAGGGCCCAGTAAATCCTGGTGCAGACTCTGCTACACACAAAGAGAAGCACACATTCAGTGCTGGAACTGAAGTGCGGTACTGGAACAGCTAGCCCAAAAAAAAAAAATGATATGGCCCTGCTGAGGGAATACTAGACAGTGTAATAAATGAATTTCTATTTCAATACTTGCTGCAAAAGTCTCAATTTTTTGAATTGTATTAGCCATCCATTTACTGCAGTGAAGTACCTTTTTATACTATATAACAGGTTGAATTTGTATCTTGCAGCTTTGGTGTGATCCTACGTACTATACATATTGGCGTCAGTTAGTAATCGCACTGCTGTGGTACCAGCAAATACGGTGTTTACTGTGTGCAGTACTGTAACTGACAAATTGACAGCAGCCGCTAACAGCCTTAGTCTGCCATATCTGCCTGCCACTTGCAATAATGCGACTGCGTTTACTTCCTCCTTTGTCGGTGCTCGTTTCAGTTAGGTATTCTGTTAGCATATCACTTCTAAAACTGATTAAGACCTCACAGTGCAAGAGGAAATACCCTCTAGAGACAAGCGCAGTGGACGTTGGAAGAACTTTAATTGTATTACAGCACTACTTATTTTTTTTAGAGGGTGCAATAGCTGAGATGTGTTTTTTGTTTTTATTTTAGAAAGAGCAGTTGCAACAGGAGACTTAGGAGTAGGGAGACTTAAGCTGAACATGAAGAAGCCAGGAGAAATACTTTTTTTTTTTTTAAGTACGGTATTTAAATGGATTGCTAAATAAACATTATTGAGCATTACAGTGCAGACTGCCGTTTTGTTTTTGGTTTTGACCTGTGAATTGGCTACTTATAGGAGGGTATTGTTCCAGGGAGTTGTGAATGTGTTGTAAATAGGTAACGAATCTGTGAATGAGCTACTTGCGAGGTGCAAAATTACAACGGAACTGCCAGCATGAATGAATGTGGTACTGTAGCCACTACCCCTGAATCCACCACATACTGTGCAATGTTAAAAAGACTATGCATTCTAGTAATTATTGCGTTCCGTTTTATTTAGCATTCATAAACTTGATAGTGAATATAGCAAAATAAAACAGAACGTGAAATATACCTGCTATACAGTATTGTGCAGTATTGTTCTCAACTTCCAAAAGTGCAAATAACAAGAAAATTCATGCCAAAAAAGTACTCGGGGGAACTAGACCTCACCAGCAAACGCTTCAGCACTTCCAATGCGAATGAGCCTTTGTCATTGCATCGAGTGGATGAATAATTAATTTCAATAAATTATCGATATTCAATAGTGGTGTACCATTTGTTTTTGTTGAGGATGTTGTGGTCCTGCATCAGCTGATGGCAGAGGAGAGGTACACAGTTTACCTTTTTGCTCCTTGTGAAGATGAAGGATTCCACAGCTTTCTTCTCTCTCTCTCCATTTGTTAGAAGGTGAGTCTCACCCACAGTGCCACAGGCACAAGAAGAAGAGTTAATACCAGTCATGGGACCTCCCCTTCTGCCCATGACACTCCCATTAGGTAAGCCGAAGGTGTTAACACTGGTTGATTAGCTGGTCAACCCCACTGACACAGAGGATGGTTCCATCAGGAGAGACAAATCTTCACTTTCCTGGACCCCTATGCTAATCATAGTACAGCCCAAGTCTAGTGATGTGGACATTGGCCCTCCACCATCTCAGCTTCCACAGGTCATCCCAAACCCCAGTGTAGCCTCCAGCCCATCTGGTGCCTGCAGATCTACCTCAGGGCCAGCTGGAGCTGACAGCTCCCACACCTCTCAGTCTAGAAATCATTTTCGAGCTCTTCCTTGTCTTCTGCCTCCCATTATCAACATAAAGTCCATCTCAGTTGGGAGAAGGCGATGTAGCAAAAATGGGCACATGGAGCATTCGTTCAGGGTCGATATAAACTGCATATTTTTTTTCTTCGTATGCATTTTATATTCCTGTCGCCTTGACCGCCCCCTTCAGCCCAACCCCACCAGCCCTGCCACCCCGGTATCCCCAGGACTTATCTCGACTGTCCCGGTTACCAAGTGCAGAGCCTGCGGAGGGTCTGTCGTCACCCACAGCCAGGGTTTTTTTCATCCATTTTTCTCCCATCTCCGTTGCTGGGGTGCACACGTGAGACGTGCTTATGTGGAGGTGCACGCATGTCCGCAGACGTTTCGCAGCACCCTCCCCTTCCCAGGAACCCAACGGATCAGCACTACTTTCAGGCCTCCAGCTGGGGGCAGTTGTTCGGCAAGAACGCTTGTCCTCCCTCCCTCCCTGGGAGAGGAGAGCAGTCCTTTGGACTCTCGATCCTCTCCCTCTCCAGCCAACCTCTGGCAGCCCACTTGCACCACGAACACGAATGCCTCAGCCCTCCACGCCACTGACCCGACTTGTAGACTGCCATATGTTGATGGATACAAACTGGTGGTCAGTTCCAGCACCACCTGCTGTCTTGCGCCACCGTTAGTTATATTGGCCATGTTGCAGTGACCTTTACTGGTGAGCCTCCACCTCTGCATCTGTTGATGGGTGCTCTGACAAAGGATTCTAGACTTGATTCCGGACTTACTTTCTTGTCAGTGGTGGTTACCCAGATGGAAAAGTATGTCCCCATCCTGTGTCTGCTGCTAGCACTGCTTTAGCTGGGCTTAGATTCAGTTGCATCATCTGTCCCATCAAGTCTGCATTGAAGGCAATGGCAGCTGACTGACTGTGGACTGGACCAATCCTTAATTGTGTCACTTTTGGACAAAATATCTGTGCCTCTGGACACGTCACTTGAAGTCCAGAAGAACAACCCACTGTTGGACATGCTGAAACAGGATTTCTAACAGGGAGTAGCTTTCCCTATCACCAAAGCAGTGTCTGGCCCTGTTCTAAGCATCAAGAAGCACGTGACCTCCTCCCAGGTCCCACCACATCATATCGACTGTAAATATGTTTTTTTTTTTTTTTTTTTTGAGATTATCTAGCTTCTTCAAATACCTGTTGCTAGAGGGTTTAGTGTCAGATGCAGTGTTCCGCAAGACTTAGTTGCAGGGTGAGTCGGACAAGCTACTGGACAAGGAGTCCAAGAAGCAGGATCACCTTGGTCGTAAAGTATAATCAGCTATATCCCTGGGTGTCTGCCAACCAGCTGTATGGAACTGATGATTTGCTATAGCCATGAGCTGTTTTAGCGGTTCTCTGACATAACTTTCCCCTTCTGCCCGAGGAAAGCCAGCAAGAGCTAACAGAGGTCAGAGACCTTTGGCAGGTGGTGACCAAGCACCAGTTGCAGGACACATTGAAGTTGGCTGACATACCTACTCGAGCAATAGCTTTGTTGGTCTCCATGAGCTGCTGTGCTTGGTTGCAAGTCTCACCCTGCACTTAGGAGATTCAGCAAAGAGTGGTGGATCTTACCTTCCATTTGTTTTTGTTGAGGATGTTCTGGTCCTGCACCAGTCCATGGGATGTATCTCTTCAGTCTAGGTGTGGCAGGACATCTCACTTGTATGGAGAAGTCCATTGTCAGTCTTGACTTTGTAACTGCGATTAGCAGCCTAACGCAACAACCTAAGCAGTGTCCACAAGGGACTGGTTCCTTTCTAGGCCCCTACTGGAACTTGCAAGGCCTGCAGCAGCAGCAACAGTGGCTGCAGTTTCAGCAGCACCAGCTGCCTCAGTCCTTCAGTAAATCTGGAGGTCATGCCCATACAGGGGCTGAGGAGTGGGTCCTTGGGGCTGCATCCAAAGGCAAGAAGTGTTGGGATGAGGGATCTTATCCCCTGCCTGAGCCGACATCTGCTGGAATTCCCATCTGGGGGCAGACTCTTCCACTCCCTGCAGCATTGGTCCACTATTGCTTAAGATGAGTCGGTTCTGGAAGTGGTGGATCAGGGTTATTATTGAAGTTCAAAACCATATCGCCTTGTCGGTCCTGAGTATCACTGGAGGACATGCTTTCGCTGGAATCTCTCTCCAGGTTACGGAATGAGGTTCAGCAGTTCTTTGAGTGGTATGTGATGGAGCCTGTTCCAGACAGCCGCGCTCAGTAAGGGTTGGTATCATTGTACTTCATCTTAACCAAGCAGACAAGGGAGTGGCACCCCATTCTCAGCTTGTGAATTCTGAACCAATTTATTCTGAGTAAGAAATTTTGTATAGTTGCTCTGAACAGGATAATATCATCTCTGGAATCAGGAGATTGGTTTGATCCCTTGATCTCTAGGATGTGTACTTCCACGATCTTACTTTGAGATACAGCTCTTGCAGCAGGTTACACTATTAGGACTGAAGCCGGCAGGCGTCGGGACCCCACGGAAATTTTCTAGCTAACAGTCTTCCAGCGGGGACACCTCCAACCTGGTCCGCCTTGCGTCAGGTGTAGTACATAAGGAGGCGGTCCCCCACAATCCTCAGTTCTTTTCCCGGCATCGACATCGCAAGTATCGGCCTCTCTGTCCTTTTTCTAGCGTGCGACGACCTTTAGAGCTACGACAATTTCGTCTTCCTTCACAATTCTGGATTCAACTGATGTCCTCTCCCAATACTTCTCTGGACGGTCACCAATCGAAGTGTGCCTTCGGCAAACAGATCCCCTTCAAGGATCCACATTCGGCCTGTGTACGCTGCCTAGGCTCGGAACACAACACCAAGGCCTGCTTCTTCTGCCAGGGCTTCAACAGTTGCACCAGGATCTGCCGCTAGAAGGCCCTTCAAGCGTTTCTCTTAGAGGAAAAACTGAAAACCATGGACAAGGAAACTTTCTCATGAGGGGAGTCGTCTGGTAAAACCCACAAGCACCGGGAAAAACACCGGGAGAAGGAAAGGCCCAGGTCCCCTGTGAGGGCCTCGGACTCCCAAAGCTCTGGCTCGCAATCGAACCGCTCACCCTCCAGGGCTCAATCGCAGCCTTCCCTGGTTCAGGTCAGATCCTCCAGCAGCTCCTCTTCCCTGCAGCCCCTGAAGACTTCCAGGCCGTCGGCATCTTCCACTCCATCTAAGGCCTCGTTGAAGTCTGGGGAGCGCCACAAATCTTCTTTCCACGGAGGACTCCGGCCTTAGGTCGTTTCCAGCCTCCGCGTGGGTCGGACCCGGTTCCTCGCAAGACCAAGGACCTGACGTCCCTGAAATGGACGTCTGACCTGACGTTGGCCCACCTGATGTCGACCAGGCATCACCGGCGCTCCCAGGAGCCGGCAACATTGAAACACCCGTCGCCGGCCAGGTGTTCGCCTCCCAGGGCGTCGGCCAGGGGACCGAAATCGGCTACCCCAGAGAGGAGGACTGCACCACCGTCGCCGGCTGACTGGGGTCAGAAGGACTCATCGGAGGCAGATATCACACAGCCCGAGGACCAGGCGGGCGACACCGGAGATGCTGGTCTCCCACGGGAACCTTCCCCGGAGCGGGAGACCCCCAGGGACCCGACCCCCGACCCCGGTGACAGGCCACCGGTGCCGGGCCCGTCATCGGGCATGAATTTGGCAGAGGTAAAGGAGCTCTTTACGTTCTGGTGGGACACCATCAGGAAAGATGTCACCACACATCCTCCTCCTCTGCCTCCTCTTACTCCTTCACCGCCTACGCTCCCTCCTCTGCGCAAGGGGCCTGTAGGACGGTCACCAACCCCCAAGGAGAAAACACCACCTCCTCGGGGCAGATCCTCAGACAGGAGAAGACCTCCCTCCAGATCCACCTTAGGGTGACCCAGTCCTAAGAGACCCAGACGACGCCGGTACACCCCGTCTGGGGAGGATTCTAGATCTGACACCTCAGGATGCTTCAGATCCCCTTCTCCCATCAGCATTCCCTCTCTGTACCCACACGACCTACCTAGGTCTCCTCCGGATGATCCCTCTTTCGCGGAGATCATGAGGCACATCCGGGAGAATATGGGGTGGGATGCTCAAGAGCTCGACCCCGAGAGACAACGCCTTGCCCGATACCTTTGGCAGAAAGACCCAAAGCCTGTGGTAGTGCCGCCCTTGGCAGATACCTTTGCGGACATCACCGAGGCTGCATGGAAACTTCCGCATTCCACTCTAGCAGTGCCAAAGAAGGCTGACCACCTATACAAGGCCCCTAGGGAGGACCAGTATCTGGCGAACGATCCTCTGGCTGACTCCCTGGTCATCACTGCTTCGCATGACTGGTCGCAAAGACCTCAGCATTTGAGCACACAGCCACCGGACCAGGAATCCAAGTAATTGGATGTCCTGGGTAGGCGCATGTACGCGGCTGCGATGCGCCATCAGGTCACTGAATTACCTCACTCACTCATGTGGTTCAGTTCCAGAATGCACTGTGGGAACAGGGACAGGACCTGGTCGAGACGATGCCTGATGGCGACCAAATGGAGGAGCTCTTGGACCTCCTCCGCACGGGTTCGGATGTGGGGACCCAGGTGCTCAGAGCCGCTTATGATTCTGCGGACTCTTCAGCCAGAGCTGCAGCCTCAGGCATGTGTCTCCGGTTTTACCCCGGATGTCCAGAAGAACATCTTGGATGTCCCTTACAACAGCGAGGTCCTATTTGGTGAAGCCTCTGAGAAGGTGATCACCAAACTTCAGGATGCAGGAAAGGCAGTCAGAGCTGTACAAGCCATGTACAGGTCTCTGCCCAGTTCCTTATGTAGGAACCAGAGTTGCTTTTGTGGCCGGCTACAAAGACGACAGCCATGTTCCGGCAACAGCAGAGGGGCACTTTCACCCGCAAAGCCCAGGCCAAGTCATCCCCAGGCAGAGGCCAACGATTTGCAAAGTCGGTGCAGCCTGCTAGATCGAACGCTGCCACACCATGACTCCTTCCCGGCCCCCGGCCCTCCTCAGGATCAACGGGAAAAGAAAGTCGGGGGTCGCATCGCACGCCACCTGCCAGGGTGGCTGTCGATCACCACTGACAGGTGGGTTCTGCAACTGGTCAAAAAAGGCCACTATATAGAATTTGTAGGCAGCCCACCCTTAAGACCTCCCCTGCTTTCCCGATATTCGGGTCAGCATTCCCTGCTCATACAGCAGGAGGTGCTCGCGCTTCTGGAAAAGGAAGCCTTAGAGCACGTTCCAGAGAACCAGAGAGGACTAGGGTACTGTTCTCACCACTTCCTGGTTCGAAAGAAAACAGGGGACCTCTGTCCAATACTGGACCTCAGCGACCTCAACCTGTCGGTCGTTTACAAACACTTCTGCATGGTGACCCTTCCGGGCCCAATTCCCATGCTGAAACGAGATGCTTTTCTGGTGTCTTTGGACATGCAGGACATCTACCTGCACATTCCTATTGCTCAAGTGCACCGGAAGTTCCTGCGCTTCGAGTTTCAGAGCCGCCGTTATCAGTTCTGAGCTCTTCCCTTCGGGCTGTCATCGGCACCTCGCGTTATTACGAAGTGCATGGCGGTCATAGCGGCGTCTTTGAGGAGACAAGGCCACTACGTGTTCCCATACTTGGATGGCTGGCTTCTCATGGCACCCTCCAGGGAGGCACTGATGATGGCCATTCACTGCACCCAGTCCCTTTTTCAGTCACTGGGTATTCTCATCAACTACGAGAAGTCACTCCTGGTACCGTCCCAGAAACTGCAGTTTATAGGAGGAGTTCTGGACACTGTCAGAGGGAAAGCTTTTCTTTCCTCGGACAGAGCGGAACACATCAGATCCCTCATCAGGGACCTGCCGGTGAAGAAGACCGTCCCAGCCAGATCGGTCCTTCGTCTGCTCGGACACATGGCTGCGGCCATTGCAACAGTCCCGATGGCACGTCTTCACATGCAGGTAACCCAGTGGATGCTAAGGGTTCAATGGGACCAAAGGCAAGACCATCTGCAACAGCCAGTTCGAATCACGAATGCCGTGATTTGGGATTGGCAATGGTGGCTAGATTCAGGGAACCTCTCCACAGGGATTCCCTTCATAGTGCCGTCTCCGACTGTGACACTCTCCACAGATGCCTCAGGGCTTGGGTGGGGAGCACATCTGGATGGTGCTCGGTCTCAGGGCCTTTGGACAGCCCAGGAGTCTCATCTCCACATCAGCATTTTGGAAATGAGGGCAGTCCTTTACGCTCTGCAAGCCTTCCAGTTGGAGATTTCACCGAGTACACTCCTGTTACAAACAGACAATACCGCGGTGATGTATTACCTCAACAAACAAGGAGGCACTCACTCCTACCCACTTTGCAGGGAGGCCATGAGAGTGTGGGAGTGGATATTGCAACACGGCGCAAACCTAATTGCAGTACACATCCTGGGAGTGGACAACACCGTTGCAGACAGTCTTGAGTCACTCTCAGGCCAGAGTTTTTGCCTAAGGTGGTTTCAGCCCTCACCCTTAACCAGGATATTGATTTACCAGTGTATTTCCCAAGGTACACTAATCAAAGGAGAAGCCCTTCTGCACACCCTCGACATGCATCGGTGCCTCAGATACTATCTGACCAGAATCAAACAGTTTTGAAAGGTGGACCAACTTTTCGTCTCCTTTGCTCACAGGATGAAAGGAGCTCCTGTCTCCAAACAGTCACTCTCAAGGTGGCTCATCCAGTGCATCACTTTCTGTTATGACAAGTGCAATAAACCCTTACCGGGCGCAGTCAAGGGTCATTCCACAAGAGGGGTGGCTACTTCTTTTGCGGTGTTAAAGAACGTCTCCACCTCAGCTATTTGCGCTGCAGCTACTTGGAACTCTGTGCATACCTTTATCAGACATTACAGTCTGGACATTGCATCGAGGCGAAGAACAGGGTTCAGTCTAGCTGTCCTTCAGGGACTTCTGTCCTAGGCTCGAGTAATATCGAGATCTCTGCCTTTCCTTCTCCCAGTGGTGCATGATTGCCACTATTGCTTGGAAATCAGTCCTAATGGTGTAACCTGCTGCAAGAGCTGTATCTCGAAGTAAGATAGTACAGTTATGTAAGAACTTACTGTAACAGTAGATCTTCAAGAACAGCTCTTGCAGCAGGTACCTTCCCGCCGCCCACCATCCCCCTTTTGGAGGTAGGTCGTAGTCAAGCACCCATTTTAGGGGATGGGTCATTCCTATTCACTAGTCTTTGCCATCTGGTGGCAGATCCTCTATCTCCTCTTCTGATGTCATCCAGCGGCCAGGAGTCTCCGGCAGGAGAACTGTGGTTTGTGGGGGGACTGCCTCCTTATGTACTATGCCTGACGTCGGGGGCGGGACTGACATCGAAGGTGGTCCCCGCTGAAGACTGCTAGCTAGAAAAATTTACATGGGGTCCTGACACCTGCCGGCTTCAGTCCTAATGGTGTAACCTGCTGCAAGGAGTTGTTCTCGAAGATCTACTGTTACAGTAAGTTCTTACGTGACTGTACTTTCCTGTCCATCTGTCTCACAAATGGTTCCTCCACTTCCAGGTGGCTGAAACCCTCTTCCAGCCCAAATGGTGTTATTCAAGTCAGTCATCCGCACACCTGGTGTTCAGCAAGTGCCTGACAGTCGCGTTGGCCTGTTTGTGATATACAGGGGTCATGGTTTTTTCATAAATCAGTGATTGGCTCATCATGGGTAGCACGGTGCAGTATATGGAATGGTCCAGGGACCTGTCAGTTCTAACGCTGCAGGACCTTATCTTGTTGGTCAGCCTGGGCAAGTCCAAGCTGACCCCAAAGTGGGTGATCTTGTTCATTTGAGCATTGTTGGACTCCCTCCAAACCAGAGCACATCAGCACCCAGACAGAGTGGAAGCCCTGTCCTCCTTTGCCTGATGATTTTATGTTTTGGCAGCCACATTAATCCTGGGATTCCCTCTGGCTTCTTGGCCTCTGCCATGGCCATGGGGTGATGCGACCTCTGGTGCACGTGACCCATCCAGTTAGAGATGGGGTGCCAGTGCTCCCCGTTACAGTCAGTCATAAACCAACTAGTCCAGGAGACCCAACTGAGGTGAGATGCCATTCATTGGTATCTGTACCCAGTGAACCTTTCAGAGAGCATCCCATTAATCCAAGCAGAGCCGTAGGTTACACTGATGACAGATTTGTCACTAGTAGGCTGGTCTGTACATTCATCGGATCATGGAGCACATGGGTTCTGGCCACTGAGTAAAACAAGGCTGCATATTAACTTGCTGAAATTCTGCACAGTTTTCCTAGAGCTAGTGGAATTCACACTGCTGGTCAGGAATATGCTTGTCAACTGGTGGCGGTCCATGTCACAGAGTGAACAACCAGCTAGTGGATGCTCTTGGTAGTATGGGAGAAGCACTCCATTAGTGGTCGCAACACCCGCGGGTGCTATCACAGGTGTTCTCAATGTGGAAAACACCATTGCTGATTTGTTTACTTCTTGGGAGAACAAGATGCTAAGGCTGTTCTGTGCTCATCTCCCTGTGTAGGGCACTCTGAAAGGGAACTGGTCCTGGGCTTAGGAACTCCTGTATGCCTTTCCTGTGGTCCACAAGGTGGAACATCCTTGATTTTGTTTGCACTGCCAAACCATTTCTGGTACCAGAATCTCTTGGGTCTCAGAAACAGAACACCATGGCTGCTTCCTGTCCTTCTGAACCTGCTGATGCAGTCCGAGGGGGGCAGGGACGATCTGGCACCCAGCCCTGCAGCTCATGCACCTGACTGCCTGGTTCTTTAGTGGCTAGAGTTTCAGGCTCTCGGGCTTTCCAGGGATGTTCTTGGAGTGATGCAGTAATCTTAGAAGGAGTCGAGCCTGAAGATGTACACGTGCAAGTGGAAGAGGTTCTTGCACTGGTGTGAGGACCATGGATTGCCATCTCTCCCACTCCATGATTAATGTTTTTGACTATCTTTGCTCTCTGTCTCGGGCAGAGCTATGAGCTGCATCCCTCAAGGTGCACTGGCGGCCGCTTCAGCATACTGTGTGAGGGCCAGTATGCCTACAGTGGCCCAGGATATAGTGGTTTGTTGTTGCTTCGAAGGGCTGGACCCTCTGTTTTCTCTGGTGTATAAACAATCTCCACTGTGGGACCTTCTGCTGATGCTTTCATGGCTAATGGGTAAAACCTTCAAACCTATAGGAAAGTGTTATCTTTTACACTTGTTGTTGAAAACTGCATTTTTAGTCAGAAACATAGAATCTCTTGGCAGAAAGAGATCGGTGTTCCATTGAGCCCATATTATGTCAGGTGTGGGAATGCCATGTGCTTTCTTCAGAGTCACCATATCTGGTTTTCAACAAGGACAAGGTTGTTGTATACCTCCATGCAGAATTCCTGCCCAAAGTAGTCTCCTGAGTTTCACGTGAACCAGGCACACCTCCTACCTTCTTCCTGAAGCCTCATGCTTCAGATGCTGAGTAAACGCTCCACATGCTAGATGTTCTTCTGTGAGCAAAAAGTGAATTCCATGGTGAGGCTCCCAGGCTGTTTTGAACCTCTATTTATGCCACCCTACACAGACCAGAAGCAAGCAGACGATAGGTTGACTGATCACATTCTGCATTGATCTGTGTTGTATTGGTTGACTGAGGAGAAGTCACCCACAAGGTTGAAGGCTGACTCTACCAGACATACTGCTGCTTCTGTTGCTGCTGGCTGATCCGTACTCATTGCTCAGATATGTAGGCATGCTACCTGGTCGGAATCAGATGTGCACACATTCAGGTCCCATTACAACACTGACTTGCTGAGTCATCGAGATGCTGCTTTTGAGTCATTAGTCCTCCATTCTCTTCATCTAGTCCCCAGAACTGGGGATGAATCTAGGGGTAACAGCAGCACCATGCCTGGTGTCTGGCCCAGGAGTAACACCATGGCCAATGCCATGGCCACCGCTGGGGGTGGCATCAACCCCACCTCCAACGTCATCATCAACCCCGTAAAGGCGTGAGCGGCCCTGGACGCTCCTTAGTTCTTTCCTGCCATCGACTCCTATGGCATGGGTCTCTGCAGAAGCTCCGTCGCAGTTCACACCATTGTTGCCACATGGAATCTGTTTTAAACAAGAAGTTTTTACCTTGTTTATGTCAAGAGTTGCTCCTTCCACATCTCTCCTCTGTTGCTGCCGCTGCAGAAAGAAGATTGCTTCTTCAGAAGATCGGAGCTTCTATGTCTGCTGTCTTGGGCCTGGCCACGAAGTCTCTGACTGTGAGCTGTGCCAATAACTCAACCTCACCATGCTGGCAACCTGGGTTCAGGAATGAGCCTGGGCCATCAGGGGTTGGCAGGGAAGGGAAAGGATAGGGCATCTGGAGGATGAGGTGAGAGGGGGCACCGGCTCGGTGCTTGACTGGCTAGAGGCACAGCAAGCACAGAGCACGCAAGGAGAGGATTGGGAGTGGTGGACTTCTGCGGAAACGCCTTGACGTCGGGTGCACTTCACTCCCCTAGAACAGGGGAAAACAACGGTGGAGCACCAGCACAGACCCTAATTGCTCCTGCCTGACCACTGGAGGGACCTGACGGAACAAGAATTGTGTTGGGGTGTACGGGCCCCACCTCGTAACCACCTGGGGGTACAGCCACAGCTCCATGGGGGTCCACCGGGGTATCAGGTAAGGCAGTGAAGTGGGGCTGATGCTTAAGTGTCTCCTGACAGAGCAGGGCTCCGACGCATAGAGGAGGATAAAAAGAGATTAAAAAAAAAACAAACACCTCAACCTCACAACCCTTAGGCGATGCAAAAAGGCTTTGAAGAAATTCCTCATGGAGCAGCAGGTAGCCAGTTCTGGGTAGGGGTCCTTTGGGGTCCTTCCTTCACAGTTGCGGGTGGGTTTGTCGAACTCGAAGTCCCGAGACATGTCCTCAGGGAAAAATCACAAAAAGGACCAGGACTGCTCCCCACGGCGACACTTTGGATCCCAGACAGCTTCTTCTTTCTCTTCAGGGGTACTCCCGTCACCTGCAGCTGCACAGACACCTTCTGCTGTCCAGGCCTCTGCTTCTTCTGGCCCCTATAGACAGTGCCTCCTCCCGATTCTCAGGGAGGCCAACTGCCGGCCCTCTAGTTGTCAGCCCCCTGGTCATCGACCCTCGGGCTGTCAACGTCAGCCCCTTCGTCGCAGCCTGACACTTCCCTAGTCACTCAGATGTTTGGGCCCTCAGGCTCTCAATACCCGACAGCTGGCTCATTGTGCCCTGTGCCGGAGACCCCTCTGCCATAAACACATCCTTCTCCTGCCATCAACCTCAACACTATTTTGATCCAGATAACTACGGCCCTGGTACACCAATTGGGTTTATACAGGCCTAGGTCCCCAGCGCTGTTGACCACTCCATCGTCATTGACGCTGCTTTGTCGTCCTTGGTCTGCGACCCATAGGGCGCCATTAGTCCCTCACTCATCAGACCTTGAATTGGAACAGGTTGACGTCGAAGAGCAGTACCACCCTGAACTTCTTTCCTTAGAATAGGTCAACTGCTTCTTCATTGAGAGAGTACTCTGTTAAAAATACTCCAAGGTCCCCTCCTGAATATCCTGTTTTTTTCAGTGTCATGAAACAGCTGTCCACAGCTATGGGCTTCCACACTGAGGAAGAGGATGCCACCAGGAGAGACCTGGTGGACTTCTTGGAGATTCCAGAATCTCCTTCTAAGGTCATTTCTTCTATTCTACCAGCTGTGAGGAATGCCACCACTGCGGAATGGCATGGCACAACGCAGACATGGTTCCTGCCATGCCTCGCAGGGCAGACCGACTCTATCCTGCCCCTCAAGGCCTGCCTTATTATGCTGCCCAACCTGAGACTGACTCTGTGGTCATCAAAGCAGAGCATGACAGCTGCTAGTTGCCCAAGCACCTTAGCTCCCTCCCCCAGAAAGAAAATCCAGACTGATCGACCTTTGGGATAAGAGGGTTTATGCCTCCTCCACGTTGGGACTTTGGATTGCTAATTATTTATCCAATATCGTCGCGTACCAGAACACCATCTGGAAGAAGGGCAAGGCGGCTGCCCAAGTCCTCACAGATACAGGAGGTTCTAAAGTCCTTGCAGGCCACCGAGGATGTTAGTAAAAAACACACTCAGGGCCTTGTTTAACATTTCTGATACTGGTGCCTGGGCTGCTGCCACAGGTGTTTGCCTTTGTAGGCACGCCTGGCTGAGGATCTCTGGCTTAGCGGCAGATGTCCAACAGGAGGTGCTGAATGCCTCCTTCAGTGTCTCAAAGCTGTTTGGGCCAGATGTCCAGGACATCATTAATGACTTACAGGCCTCTGGTAGGGCTATTGTCTGTCCATTCACTCTACTGTTCATAGCCCAGGAGCAGACCGCACTGGTCCTTTCATAAGGTGTCCCACAAGTCCAGTGCATGCTTCTGTCCCCAGGGCAAACAGAAGGCCACTTCTGCCTTACTTACCCTCTCTTCCACAGGTCCTGCCACGAAATGAACCAGGGGTGACGTATCAGCCTCGGCAGCCTGATCTGACTTTGCCTGACTCCTTGCCAGACCCCACTCTTCTGGTCCTTGACCAGATGTGGTGGTCGGAGGTCAGTTCTCCCTGCATCTGAGCCAATGGAGAACCATAACTTCAGATGCCTGGATTCTTCAGGTTATAGAAACGGTCACACTCTGGAGCTTGTAAGACAGCCCTCAGAAACTCCTCCAATACCCTCCAGCCCATGCAGTGGTTCTTTGGGAGGAGGTACAGTCCCTTCTGTGGAGAAAGGACATCAAACCAGTACATAAGTGGCAGAAGAACCAGGTATTCTATTCCAGGTTCTTCCTGGTCCCCAAGAGAAACAGAGATCTGAAGCCTATTTTAGATCTTGAAGACCTCAGTCTTTATATCCAATGCAAAAAAAAGTCCACATGCTCACGTTTCCAGGCCTGCTACCCCTGCTCAAGCAGGGTGACCGGCTGTGCTCCCTAGATATGCAAGATGCCTACCTGCATATCTTGGTTTGTCCTCCACACAGGTGGTTCCTTTTTCAGAGCGAACATTAGCAGTTCAGAGTCTTGCCCTTTGGCTTATTCTCTGCACCATGGGTCTTTACAAAATGCTTGGCAGCGGTAGCTTCTGCCCTTCAGAGAGAAGGCCTGTATGTCTTCCCCTACCTGGATAACTAGATTCTCAAAGCTCCGTCCCAAGATCAGCTCCTCTGGACCGTGGAGAAGACCCTCCAGCTATTTTCCTCCCTGGGCATCACTGTCAGTCTGCCCAAGTCTGTTTTGATTCCATCCCAGAGGCTGCAGTATATAGGAGCGGTCCTGCGACTCGGCTCAGGGCAGGGCCACTCTGCCCCAAGACAGGACAGAGTGCCCCATTTTCTAGGCTCAGGAGGTGGCCCAGAGCAGTTATGTTTCTGAGAGGGTGTACTTGAGGCTACTAGGTCTCATGGCTACGGTCATTGCCACGGTCCCCTTAGCCAGAGTGCACATGTGGATGCTCCAGTGGACCCGCCGGGTGCAGTGGCACGAACACACGGATGACCTGGAGCAGATAATGGTGGTTTCCCCTTCATTCTGCAAGGTGCTCCAGTGGTGAAAGGACCTCCAAAACCTGTTACACTGGGTCCCATTCCTGATCTCCTCTCCCCAGCAGATTCTCACTATGGACACCCTCCGGCTTGGGCTGGGGTGCACACCTGGGTCCCTTTCGGACTTGGGGGACATGGTCCCAGATCGAAACGTCCCTCCATGTCAACGTCCTCAAGATGCGGGCAGTCCTGTATGCCATGCAGATCTTTCAAAACCACCTCCTTTTGGGTCAGTTGTTGATCCAGTCAGACAATCTCAGTATTGTCTACTACATCAACAGGCTGGGGGGGGATGCATTTGTACCTCCTATGCAGGGAGGCCATGAGAGTCTGGTACTAGGCACTGAACCATGGCCTGGACCTCTTGGCAGTCCATATCCCAGGCATGCTGAACAACCTGGTGGACAGACTCAGTCCAGGATGCATGAATGGGAATTTCTCTCTTCTGTCGCAGAAGATCTGTTCGACAGATGGGGTTGTCCACAGTTGGACCGTTTTGCGTCCCCACTCAATGCAAAACTGCCCAGTTTCTGCTTGCTAGATCCAGGGCACGGAGTTTTCTGGCCAGATGGTGTTATCCCTCTGTTCCTTTATGTCTTGCCTCCATTCCCTCTGATTCAGAGTTTGCTAATCAAGCTGCAGATGGAGGGTGCCAGCATGATCCTGGTCACACCCTACTGGCCATGGCAGATACAGTTTCCATTACTGCAATGGTTAGTGGAGGAACCTTGGATGCCTCTGGCCCTTTGCAGGGATCTGCTGATGCAGGCTCAGGGGATCTTGGTCAATCTGAACCTCAAGTTCCGTAGTCTGCACGCCTGACTCATGAGGATATTGCCATCGCCCAGTTTGGAGTATCTCGGAGAGTTGTGGGCATCCTTGTGGCAGCTCGGAAGCTTCCGCTAGAGCCACATATGCCATGAAGTGGAAGAGGTCTGCGGTCTAGGCTACCAAACATCATTTGGACCCTTTTACCTGTCTGGTCAGCCACAGTCTAGACTACCTGATCACCCTGTCAGACTTAGGCCTCCAGTACTCCACCCTCAGGGTGCACCTTTCGGCTATTTCTGCCTTTGACGAGCCCGTGTGTAGTCATACTGTGGCTCAGTTAGATGTGCCCCATACTTTTCTCAGGGGCATCCTACACCTGAAACCTTCAGTCTGTTCCCCTGTCCCAGCTTGGGATTTAAATTTTGTTTTGGAGAAATTGACCCTGTCTCCTTTTGAGCCAGCTGCGACTTGCAAGCCACACTTTCTGTCTTGGAAAGCGTTATTATTAGTTGCTGTCACTTCTGCTCAAAGGATTTCCGAGCTTCAGACTCTCTGGTGTGTGTACAAATCCTAAGTTTCTCCTCAAGGTGGTGTCTGAGTTTACCCTGAGCAAGTCTAACCACCTACAGTACCTGTTTATTTTCCTGAGAGTGCCAATCCAGGGAAAGCACTGCTCCATACTTTAGATCTGTTTAGAATTGTGAAATATCTGCTCTAAACTAAGGACTGTAGAAAAACAAAGCAGTTTTTTTGTTTCCTTTGCCCCAGGAAAAGAGGGCATTCAGGTTTCCAAACAATGTTTGTCCAGTTGGTTGCCCAGTTTTATTGTGTTCTGCCACAACAAGCATGGCAAGGAATTGCCAGGGGCGGTGAAAGGCCACTCCACAAGGGGCATGGCTACCTCTGTGGCCTGTTTCAAGTAGGTCTCAGCCGCTGACATTTGCGCTTCTGCCACCTGGGTTACCAGTCATACTTTCACAGTCTGGAAATTGCATCTAGAGCCCAAGCAGGCTTCGGATGGGTTGTTCTGCAGGGCCTCCTCTCCTAGACCTTAGCTGGCTTTCCTCTGTCTATCGCCTCATTGGTCCCTCCCGGCTGTGACAATCGGGCAGCCTGACACACAAGGCTGTGACCGAGCACCTCCAAACAGCTGTAAGCAACTTTTGACCCAGGGGAGGCTTGGGCGGCTCTTGCTGTTCGCTCCCCCTGCAGTGGACACTCTGCACAAGCGGAGCACCTCGGGGTTGAGGCACCGGCTACCTTCACTGAGCGGGGTGGACTTCCCCCGAAAAATTCACCAAGGGATTTTCGGCAACAGCACTCGGGGCTTCCGTGGACTGTGATCAGCATTACTGAAGACATTGAACCCCCCCCCCCACCTGCCCAGTTCCCTCCTCCCATTAAATGCTTGCTAACTACACCCGCCTACTGGCTGGAACCAATCCGGGTTAGCAGTTGCTTGTAACAGCCCTATCTGTGTTCACCATTGACTACAAACTAGCTTGTGACTGTATACTTCTCTTCGATATACTAGATTCGAACCAGTTACAGTCTGTCTAGTTATTACTGGCGTAGATCACTAATAGTCTTTCATGAAATAAGGTGTAGGCTAGAACTGCTAGGAAGTTGGAAATATAAGAATCTGAATGTCAATCTAATCTCTGATGCTCACGGCCTACTCAGATCCCTAGCTGTTTGATGGTACATACCTAGTAACTGCTTGCCAATTCTGCCCTATCTGCATACCCCTGCTGAAGATACAGAGTATAGAAGTGTCAAGTAGCATACAGGAGCTCCAGCTATCTCACCTAACTAGAGGTCCCCCTCCCATAATCATGACTCTAAAACAGGGTATACCTTGCCATTATCTTCCCAACAGAGGACTACTTCTGGCTGTCGTATACATCTTATCCCTCCTCTGGGTGGGCAGTCTCACCTGCATAGGTGACCCAGACTCTGAAGGATCCCAAAAGCCTGATACCCTTCCATACTCCTATTACTTACTCCTCTCCCAGAGTAGATTCCAGTCCCTCTTGATAGCCCATGAATTTACCAAGAAAGGCATTTGGTATGCTACCATCCTCCACACAAAAAGGACTCTCAGAAGAGACCTAATCCCAACCCCCAGCCCTATGTTACTTTACCTCCTCGCCGCCCTCCTGCTACTAGCTGGAGACATACAACCTAACCTCGGTCCTCCTCCTGACAACATCTTGTTATCCTCACCGCAGGACCCCAACTGGGTGTCCTCGAAGGGTATAGCGGTTTGCATGAACATTGTAACCTGCGACCCAAGATGTGAAAAGTGCAAGCATAGTTGGACCTGTACTAACCAGACATGCTGGCTGTTTCGGAGACCTGGCTTAAACCATGGAGCACACACGAGGTCGACGCCTGGCCGGGTATCACTCCACTACAAGAGACAGGACCAACAAAGAGGTGGGTCCTAATCTGTGTAAAGGATACCCTGAACTCAGTACAGGTCAACTTACAGAACAATGCCGCACTGACAGTGAAGCAATTTTCATTCGCATCACCCTTGGGCACTGCAAGCATCTCACCATTGGCTGCGTTTACAACCCCCTTAAGAATGCTCTCCAATCCTTGGAGGCAGTCTTAAAGGACATAGCCAAGGAGGTCTCCTTGGAACTCCTCATCCTGGGAGACTTCAACTTGAACTGGGCCCAGGATGCAAAGCTGTCTCTAAAAGGACTGCTCCAAGAAACAAACCTTGTTCAGGTCATCTCCAAACCCAGAAGACTAAACCATGAAACTGGTAATCACTCCACCGTTGACTGGGTTATGGTGACCGACCCCTGCAACATACTGACTGCTGGTACTATGGCTGATGCCCTGAGCGACCACTCCCCCATATTCTACATCTGGAAGAATAAGGTGCCTAGGGTTCCACTGCAAATCCTGTCCACACGGGACTACTCCCACTTCTCACCTGAACTATTCACCGACCACCTCAGCAGACTAGGTTGGAGTCCAATCAGACTCCTCCCCAATCTGGACGAGGCGGCTGCCTTCTTCCAGAAATCAGTCATCATGGCAGCAAACCTCTTTGCACCTATGAAAAAGCTCCATGCTAAGAGCAGTTGCTACAAATGGATAACCCCTCCATTAAAGACCCTGATGACTAACCGCCACAAGGCTTGGAAAAAGTTCAAGCACTCCTCCCTGCCAGCCGACCTCGTGAATTACAAAACCCTCAGAAATAAGTGTAAACTGGCTATAAAAACCGCCAAAAGGGAGTATGTCATGCGTCTCCAGAAAAAAAACCTTGAGAACACTAGACTTTTCTGGGCTTACATTAATGAGCTGTTAAAAGGGAAAGGCAGGTCCGAACCTGGTCCCATTGAAGTCAACAAACAACTGTTAAAAGACGAGCTCCAAACTGCCACTTCACTCAACTACCACTTCACCAACCTTGATGTGTACAAGGCTGGCCTACCATCCCCCAACACTGACCCCTATATGCGGGCACTCCCTAACCTAGGATGCCCATCCTTTCACCTTAGGCTGGTCAAGCCAAAAGAGGTTCTCCCACTACTTAAGACCTTAAAAACCTCAGGCTTCGGGGGTCCAGATGGGATTCACCCCAGGCTGCTAAAGGATGGTGCCACTGCCCTGGCCAGACACCTGTCTTGGCTCATCAACCGCTCCTTGATGGAGGGTGCAGTCCCTGAACAGTGGAAGTAGGCCCATAAGGCCCTCATCCACAAGGGAGGCCGCCGGGAGTCCATTGGCAATTATATGCCAATCTCCCTCCTCTGCATCTTATCAAAACTCCAGGAAAGGTTGATCTACGGACAATTCCGAAACTAGTTGGTGGTCCAGCAACTTCTGGCACCCTCCCAGCACGGCTTCAGGACCAGGCATGGGACTGATACTGCCCTTACCAAATTCTCTACGGAAGTACTCTGAGACCTGGACAAGGGGTCCCCTACTGGAGCGGTCTTCATAGACCTGTCCAAGGCCTTCGACCTGGTCAATCACAACCTGCTCCTAGCCAAGCTGGGCAACAAAGGCCTTGAATGCTGTGCTCTAAGGTGGTTTGAAAGCTACCTAACCGGTTGCACACAAAGGGTAAAATGGAAGGATGCCATATCCGACTCACTTCCACTAAAAGAGGGGGTGTCTCAATGATCGATACTCGGGCCCCCTCCTCTTCTTCCTGTTCACTAACGATCCAAGTGACCACTGTGGCGGGAGCACTGTCGTCCAGTACGCGGACGACTTTGTCGTCTGTCATTCCACTGCCAACCTGGCAGGCCTCAGTTCCTTACTCCAAGATGACCTACAATCCCTTGAGAACTGGCTCGTTGAGAACAGAATGGTCCTTAACATGAACAAAACCAAGGCCATGTTGTTTGGTCCCAGTTCCCTCGGTCAGGACAGAAAACAACTCCTACATCTCACCTCCGAGGCCGGTACCTGCATAGAAGTAGTGCCCTCCCTAAAATACCTCAGCCTCACCTTGGACCAGGGTCTCTCCCTTAAGAACCATGTGGACCAAGTCACCAAAACTATACATGGGAAACAAGGTACCCTCTACCGATTTAAAAGACCAGCTGGTACCGGAAGTCAGTGCATGATAGCCGCAGTGTCTTCTCCGACACCCATATACACCACCCCAGTCATATATGGGATGGCGAAGACTGAGAAGAACAGACTCCAAATGCTGTACAACAAGGTGGTGTGCTTTGCCTCCCTGGTAAACCCCAGAAATCATCATTGCGATACCCAATCACTACTCAACTGGCAATCACTGGACACCCGCCTCCAGTACCCTTTGCTATGCCTAGCCTACAAGCTACTTAGCCCGGCTGCTCCCACTAGTCTCTCTGGACTCATCGCCTTAAAGCCCTATCCCTGGCCCCTCTGCTCTGCAGGATGAACTCTCCTACAAGTCCCCAGGGTAAGAACCAATGCGCGCGGCAAGTCATTCGCCCACACTGCCTCCACCCTGTGGAACACACTCCCTCCTGGTGTGCAGGAAGCACCCTCTATCAAAAATGTCTGCACTAGGCTCAATGCCCACATGGTCACAGCCAGTACCTGCCACTGCATCGACCCCTGAGACCACTCCTCAGATTTTAAGGTTTCCCCGGACCACTCCTGACTCTGGTTGGTCCAGTACTATATATCAACTTTGCAGCTCCCCCTATTTACTTTTTATGTATCATGATTGTATGTTACTGGTAAAACTTGTAACTTGTGCTCACTGCCTCACTATGCTGTACCATACTGTATCTTACCTGTAACTCATGTAAATCATGCTCACCATTTCACTTTCTGTTCCATGAAAATCCCGGGTCACCCCTGAAAAAGGCACCTCCGGGGCCCAGTGGACTCACCCGGTCACCAAAATTTAATAAATAAATAATAAATATTCTGCTGCACTTGTAACTGCTTGGGACTCGCTCCTGTGGTGTGACCTGATGACTGAGATACCCCCGAAGAAGATAGAACAGTTAACTAAGAACTTACCATAACAGTAGATCTTGAGAGGGGATCTCAGTCATCTGGTCTGCCTTCCCTTGCACCATCCCCCTTCTTGGGGTCCTTTGCTCATACTGGCTATATTTTGTATCCAGCCTTTTATTAAGGCCTGTGCACCCCTCTCTCTCAGCCCCTCATGGCATGGGTTTGCTCCCTTAGTCTCCGGGGCACATTGGCAGGTGATGTTGGCACAGGCAGCCCCAGCTGTGCTGCTGGAAAATCTTCCATGTGGATCCTGCTTTAACGACAGTGAACTTCCAGCTGTGTGATCTGAAGACTGAGATCCCCTCGAAGATCTACTGTTATGGTAAGTTCTTACGTAGCTGTTCTTTTTTCCAGCTTTATAAGTGAGTAAAAGTCGGACCCCACTAAAAATACGACTTTACATCGCAGTTGAGCTGTCATGTCTGCATCTCTGCCCCCCCCCAAAAAAAACAGGGTCTTTGAGTGCCACCTGATTGGTGGCTTCATTTTCCCTTGTCAAGTGAAGTGTCCATATAATTGCCATTTAGGAGAGCAGCTGGAGGTGACCTCCCCACTAGCAGGTGCCCTAAGGAGAGTAGAGGTTACTGGTGTTTAGATAACAGTAAGAGTGTAGTGGTGTGGGTGTGTGGTTAGGGTGTGTGTGTGTGTGTGTGTGTGTGTGTGTGTGTGTGTGTGTGTGTGTGGGTGGTGTGTGTGTGTGGGGTTAGGTGGTGTGTGTGTGTGTGTGTGTGTGTGTGTGGGGTTGGGTGGTGTGTGTGTGTGTGTGTGGGTGTGAGTGGTGTGTGTGTGTGTGTGTGTGTGTGTGTGTGTGTGGGTGTGTGTGTGTGGGGTTGGGTGGTGTGTGTGTGTGTGTGTGTGTGTGTGTGGGGTTAGAGTGGTGTGTGTGTGTGTGTGTGTGTGTGTGTGTGTGTGTGGGGGTTAGGGTGGGTGTGTGTGTGTGTGTGTGTGGGGTTAGTTGTGTGTGTGTGTGTGTGTGTGTGTGTGTGTGGGTGTGGGGTTAGGTGGTGTGTGTGTGGGTGTGGGGTTGGGGTGTGTGTGTGTGGGTGTGGGGTTAGGGTGGTGTGTGTGGGTGTGGGGTGGGGTGGTGTGTGTGTGGGTGTGGGGTTAGGGTGGTGTGTGTGTGTGTGTGGTGGGGTGTGTGTGTGTGGGGTTAGGGGTGGTGTGTGGGGTTGGTGTGGGGTTAGTGGTGTGTGTGTGTGTGTGTGTGTGTGTGTGTGGGTTAGGGGTGTGTGTGTGTGTGGGGTTAGGTGGTTGTGTGTGTGTGTGTGTGTGTGTGTGTGTGTGTGTGGTTGGGGTGGTGTGTGTGTGTGGCGTGTGTGTGTTGGTTTGGGTGGTGTGGGTGGGTGTGTGTGTGGTTGTGGTGTAGCTAGGGTGGTGTGTGTGGGTGGTTGAGGTGTGGCTAGGGTGGTGTGTGAGTGGGTGGTTAAGGTGTGGTTAGGGTGGTGTGTATGTTTGGGTGGATAGGGTGGTGTGTGTGTTTGGGTGGATAGGGTTGTACGTGTGTTTGGGTGGATAGGGTTGTACGTGTGTTTGGGTGGATAGGGTTGTACGTGTGCATGGGTGGGGGTGTGTGCATGTGCACACGCGCATGTTGCAGAGCATGGATTTCCGCATGCCACCCACTAGCACTCTGACGCTTTTCTCGCTGAGAAGTGCTTTCAGCATGCCACCTGCCTGCAGCTTTGGAGCTCTTGCCACTAAGTGGGACATTTAACATGCTTTCCACTGTTGGCCAAGGATTTTAAAACCCTCCCCCATCCTTCTCAGTCTCACCATCCCCCGTCTTTGCAACCTACTTAACTGTACCTCAGAAAAACAGTAGCCCCATATCTGTACCACGTGGCACAGAATCTTCATCATATTTCAGCATCTGCTGGGCCCAAATGGCACTGTTTTCATCCCAGTAGTGATCTGCGCCTTAATCCCGCAAAACACTGCTGGAGTGTAACCACCAGCGTTCCAACCCTCTGGCTTTAACACAGGATGAAGACTCTGTACTTATGTGGGGTTACTGTTCTTTATTTTGTCCTGTTTATTCCCTTTAGACCACCATGCCTCATTTTGTCCTTTTTGTCTGCAATGCTTCCCAGCTACCCCTGTTATGTCTGGTTACCCTTCTAGAGTCACCAAAGGAAATGTTCATATCACCTAAGGGTCTTGCAGCTTAACACCTGCAGTGGGGCTTCAGCAGCCACAGATGCATGCCTTTCTAGCCTACTGGAAAGGAAGCATCTAGAATGTGAGCAGTCTGAAGAGAGAGATGTGGAGGGCTTTTCTCGGCCCATACATGGGTTGGGTGACATCAGGCATTACACATGTGGGATGGACTTGGAAACCATTAAATGTTCCTCCTTTCTCCAAATGTAGCCTGCAGACACTGCCCCATCCTGTGGGTGAGAAGTGGGTGATATTAGCTATCTCCAGTCCCTCTGTAAGAGGGACTATCAAAGCAAGCAGATCTTTTCACCTGGAGCTAGAACATGATCCTCTGCGTCACTCCCTATTCCCTACCTGTACGGGCATGATTCGATCTTGGGTCTTCACGTGGTACCACATGGCCGGACTACTGTACCTTCTCAGGCATAGTCTGCTTATGTACGTAGGGGTGCTGAGTTCCCAGAAAACAGTTGCTGTTGCCATCTACAGGAGTTAAATTCTGGAAATGAGGTATTGCCAGATCAGTATGTTTTCCTCGTAAAACTTTAGAAATAAGTAACTAAATAAATGATATTCTAGGATCGTGGCTATGTTGTTCATCCACACTGTTTGACATGTCCCTTTCCCCTTTGACTCGTGCTGGAAGTCTTCATGCTGGCTCCTCCCACCCACCTGGGTGGTATATACCTCGGCTCTGCCCCATGATGCCAGATCTTCCTTTCCGCTGGAAGATGCAGGTTACCTCCCTCGTGCTCACACATTTCGTAGGCCCTGGCTTTCAAAACTTCAGTTTTACCAAGATTAAAACTTGTTCGAGTTGGCGATTACGCTTTTGCGTCCTCGATCATGGAAGAGGAATCTTCTCCCATATTTCGCTGGTGTCCTTGTGGCCAGAAGATGTTGGGCATCGATCCCCATCTCGCATGCATCTACTGCCTAGGTGTCGGCCATGACACCTCGTCCTGCAGATTTTGCTTGGCCTTCCATCCCAATGTCCGGGACGACCGCCTGGCACGTTTGAAGTTGGGGAGACTGGAGAAAAGGAATCCTGCGGTGAAGTCTAAGGAGGCTAGGAGGCAGTTTCCATGACCCGCTGAGTTCCGCTGAGTAGCTGGAACGCATGAAGGCGTTCGAAGAAGAAGCCACCCGCGCTTTGGCTAGTCTAAGCTTTTTCGTTCCACTCAACCTGTGCTCTACCTTCACAGGTTCTTTTAAGGAGTTATGCCAGTCTCTCCCCACCCCGGGTGAAGGCGCCTGCAGGCTCACACTCCTCCCGCTCTCGAAAGAGGGACAAAGAACCCAGCTTGTTTTCGTCTCGACGAAGGCACTCTTGGGACCGAGAAGGGTCTCAGTCCCAGGAGCATGCGTTATTGACCTCGGTCGAGATCGCTTCCTCGGCTGCAGGCTTCACGGACCTTCCGTCTGGCCAGATGACATAGGAAGTGGCCAATGAGGTAGAGATTGTTCTCAACCCAGTCGACCCTCTGTCGCTGGCTGTAGCCAACGACTTCTTGGAGAGGACCCTGGTCCTCGTGTTCCTCGATGAGGAGACCCAGCCTGCTGGTGTCCCCATCGAGGTCCCGGTTCCGGGCCCCTGGGTTTCACCGATTCCTTCGGTGTCTCCCGGGCGACCGAGTCTGCCTGCCTGATCTTGATCGAGGTCTAGAACTCCCTCAGCCAAATGGCCAAGGAAGAACCATAAGCGCTCCAAAAAGAGGAGACGCCACAGGTCGTCCTCTTCCTCCTCGAATGAGGAGAGGCTCCGACGGAAACTCCGTTGGCGTTACAAGGACTTTGTGTGGCAATAGTTGATTTTGACTGGGCAGAAGCCGGCTCCCCACTACCCGGCCATTGCCAGCTTTACCGCCTCCCAGGCGAAGCGACCCCCTCAGAACCCGAAATACACTTGGTTCCCCCACCGCCCTCTGGTTTGGCCTTTGGCGGTCTCTCCACCGATAGTGGTGGAGCCACCGCCTAAGCAGCTTGTGGGTGGGTCTCTTTCCAAAGAGGACAGACCAAATACCGGGCTTCCCTGACATCTGTCGGTCACGGTCAACCTGGACCGTCCTCGACGAATCGAGGGTGATTCGGACGGCAGGCCTCTGTATCCCGACTCCTCGGACTCGGATGTCATCGGGCTCCACTCTCATCCCAGGGATGATGAGTCATCCGTTGGCACGGGGATGGAGGAAGGTCCTTCCTCCTTCCACAGGATCCTCCATCTCATCTCTGATTTTACAGGGATGCCCCTGGAACCCATCGAGAAAAAGGTGGAGTACCCTCACGGACATCCTCAAGACAATGGATACCCCGACAGAGGCCTTTCCTGTGGCCAAGACCATTGTTGGTCTGGCACTCGAACTATGGCAGTGCCCTGCCTCATGTCCAGCACAGTCTGCCTGCACAGCCTGCAAGTACGCAGTGCCCATGGGGTCCTTTGCTGGGTTCACAGAGCACCCTTCGGCCGAGAGCCCTGGTGACTGCCTCTGTGTTCAGGCGTACTGGCAGTTCTGCTGACACTAACTGTCCCCCCAATAAGGAGTCCAAGCTTTTGGACCATTTGGCATGGAAAGTCTGTGCAGCTTCCTCCTTGGGCCTTCGTTAGGCCAGTTCGGCCATCAATATGGCACACTTCTTTCATGCCTTTCTCGGGTCATTAGATGAAGTCCTCCTACATCTCCCTGCGAACATGCAAACCATGGTTAAGCAGGTCCAGGACCAGGGCCGTGCTGTTGCCAAACAGCAGCTCCAGACGGCCCTGGACATTGGGGATTCTTGTGCCCGCTCGATGGCTGCCGCAGTGGCCTCTCGCTGCAGGGCTTGGCTGAGGCTCTCCTCCTTCCTGGCAGATTCTCAGCATAAGATAGCTGATATGCCTTTCCTTGGGACCAACTTGTTCGGCCCAGGAGTGGCCAGTCACCTACAGTGCACTGAGCAGTCCAGTGCCACCTTGGATGCCATTTCTGCCAAGAGTTCTTCAGGCAAGAATCAACAGAAGAAAAAGAAGCCTTTTCGGCACTCTTCCCCTGCAGTTCAGCAGTCCTCCTACCAAGAAGGACAGCAGAATCAGCAGCAGGCTCAAACTTGGCACCCTTGGCCCAAGCCTGGACCCCAACAGGCCCGAAAAAAAGGAGGCCGAGGCTCAGGTCATGGAGCCTCCTCCTCCTCTAAGCCTGCCCAGTGATGGGGTGGGAGTTGTTACCCCTATCTCTGTTGCACCAGCTCTGGCTCCTCCCATGAGGGGCCAGCTCTGCCACTTCCTTTCCGCCTGGTCCACTATCACTACAGACAGGTGGGTTCTCAAAGTGGTCGGTCAGGGACTGCCTCTAGAATTCGAGCAGTACCCTTTCAGCTGAGCCCGCACCCCTCGGGAAGAATGGATTTCCACATGCACCCAGTTGGCTCTTCAAGATGACATTGCTCAGCTCCTCCTCAAGGAGGCAGTAGCTATCGTGGCGAATCTGTCTGCAGACTCAGGCTTTGTCTCCAGGTACTTCCTGGTGCCCAAGTGGATGGGGGGCTGGCACCCCATTCTAGATCTCCACGACCTGAATCAGTTTCTCAGGTCACGCGCCTTTCGGATGGTCACTCTGTCCCAGATCATACCATCCTTGGAGCGAAATGTGGTTCTGTTCACTGGATCTGCAGGACGAGTTCTTTCATGTCCCAATCCGTCCGTCCCATCAGCGGTTCCTCTGCTTCAGGGTCGAAGGGACCCTTTACGAGTTCCGAGCCATGCTGTTCGGCCTGTCATCAGCCCCACGGGTCTTCACCAAATGCATTGCAGTGGTGGCGGCTCATCTCCTGTGTCAGGGAGTCAGAATTTGCCCCTTCCTCAACATTTGGCTCCCGGCAGGTTCCGCCCAACAGGAGGTGGAGAGGTCCAGAGATCTGGCCCTCCAGACCTGCTCTCAACTCGTACCTTCCCAGGTGATGGGCTTCATCGAGGCAGAGCTCGACTCCCAGCAGACAGGGCAGAGGTTCTGTCCTCCTTTGCCCAATCATTTCTGGTTGGGCACTTGCGCCTGCCCTGGACTTTCTGCGCCTTCTGGGTTGCATGGCGGCATGCACCTCAGTGGTCCATTGGGCCCGGTTGCACATGCGCCCCCTCCAGTGGGAGCTTGCCGCCCAGTGGACTCAGCATTGCAGTCATTTCGACCAGCTGATAACTGTAACCCAGAAGATGTGGGACACCCTTCAGTGGTGGACCGCCCCAGACCGGTTGCAAGAAGCGATCCCGTTTGTTCATCCCGAGCCGACAGTTGTCCTTACAACTGATGCCTCTCTTATGGGCTGGGGAGACCACGTGGGGGACAACAGGGCCCATGGGTTCTAGACCCCTGAGGAATCCCGATGCCTCATCAACCTGTTGGAGCTCAGAGCAGTCAGACTGGCACTGTCAGCTTTCGATCCTCAGCTTCGGGGCCAAGTGGTTCAAGTCCAGACGGACAATACCACGACCATGTACTACCTTAACAAACAGGGCGGTACGCACTCCTGTCTGCTGTGCAAGGAGTCGCTCCACATCTGGACCCTCATAAGCCGGTTGGAGGCGGATCTCCTAGGCATCCATGTGGCAGGAGCCTCGAACCAGCTGGCGGATGCTCTCAGCCATATAGGCCAGACATCCCACAAGTGGTCTGTCCATCCAGAGGTAGCTTATAGCCTGTTCTCCCGTTGGGGCAATCCGATGGTGGATCTGTTTGCCTACAGGGAAAACAACAAGCTGAGGCTGTATTATGCCCGCCCCCCCTCAGCAGTGCTCACTTCAGGAGGATGCCTTCTCGAGGCCGTGGACCCCAGGCCTCCTCTATGCCTTCCCTCCATTTCCCTTGATCCACAAGGTGTTACTCAAGGTGAGGAGGGACAAGACGAAAGTGATTCTGGAAGCCCCAGACTTGTCCGCGCCAATTCTGGTATCCAGATCTCCTCAGCCTCAGCTGCAGGCCTCCGGACCTGATCTCTGAACCGGGGGAGGGTCTTTCATCCGGACCTTCATTCCCTGCACCTCACAGCCTGGTACCTGAGAGGCTAGAGTTCCAGGCTTTGGATCTTTCTTAAGATGTCTACACCATGGTGGAGGCATCTCGATAGGAATCGACAAGGAAATGTTATGCCTTCAAATGGAAAAGGTTCTCCATTTGGTGTCAGGGTAAGGGTCTGGACCCCTTATCCTGTTCTGTGGCTAACATTCTCAACTACCTTTGGTCTCTCTCCAAGGGGGTCTACGGTCACCTGGCAGCCATTTCTGCTTACTGGGTACGGGCCAGTCAGCCGACATTGGCGCAGGAGACAGTGGTCTCCGGTGTGTGAACCTCCTCCTCCGTGGGATCTACTGCTGTCACACTTGTCATGGAAGATGGCCTTCCTAGTGGCTATCACGTCTTCCAGAAGGACGGGGGAGCTCCAGGCACTTTCGGTGTACTCCCCTTATCTGCTGTTCCACAGGGACAAAGTTGTCCTGCGTCCCCACCCGAAATTCCTTCCAAAGGTGGTGTCAGAGTTTCACCTCAACCAGGTGTTGACTCGGCTGGTATACTACCCTAATTACACCTCGGAGGCTGAGTACAGGCTCCATACCTTGGACCTGAGGTGTGCTGTCTCCTATTATAAGGAGGGGACGGTGGAAATTTGTGGAGAGGTTCGCCAGCTGTTTGTCACCTACGCTGAAGCCGCTTCTGGCAGACCTGCAACCAAACGGACCATAGCAAGATGGATTACATCATGCATAGGTCTGTGCTATGAGTTGATGTGCAAGGATCCTCCCAGAGGGATAAAGAGCATTCTACCCACCATACTGCCACATCAGTGGCTGCTTCCAGGGACATCCCTATCCAGGAAATCTGTCTGGCTGCTACCTGGAAGTCAGCAAACACCTTCATTACCCACTACCACATCGACCTTGAGTCACGCCGGAATGCTGGTTTTGGGGCCTCGGTTCTCCAATCTCTGTTCCCTAAGTAGGGGGTGTGGCACCGTGCCTCCCCCCTCCCAGAGAACTGCTAGGAGTCTGCCAAACAGTGTGGATGAATAACATATCCACAATCCTAGAAAAACAGGTTACTCACCTGTAACAGTAGTTCTAGGAGTGGTATATGTTGTTCATCCACACAGACCCACCCGACCTCCCCGGATGCGGATGCACACAACCTGGCTTCCAGCGGGCTAAGATCTGGCGTCATGGGGCGGAGCTGACGTATATACCACCTGGTTGGGTTAGAGGAACCAGCTTGAAGTCTTCCGGCAAGATTTAAAGGGGAAAAGGACATGCCAAACAGTGTGGATGAACAACATATACCACTCCTAGAACTACTGTTACAGGTGAGTAACGTGTTTTTTCCCGACATTCCAAAAAATCTGTATCTCTGGACATTCCATTCTTTACTACTAAAGACATGAGCATGAAAACCATTTATTTTCCCCCTAGATTTCATCTGTCCCTACTGCTTGTCCTGCTCGGAAATTGAAATCCTCTGCTTGTGACATCAGAGTCATTTCTGTGGGAACAGGCTAGTTACTTCTGAAGCAGATGATTATAAGTGTATAAGGAATTGATTTTAAGTATATATTATTTTGTTGTTATTCTGTCTTAAGCTGAGGATCTGTTTTTAGCAGATGTGTTTCCTGTTGTTGCGCCCCCCACCCCGGTCGTGCGCTATTCAGCCTCTGCTCTTCACTCCCTCCAACCCTTTTATTTCCCCTCTTTTTTCCATCTACCAATATTGTCGGGCTTTAGGCATTGCCCGTAGGAGGGGAGTAGGGGGTTGGGGGAATGAACAGTGGAGGCGAGTGGAGCGGAGCACTCCCATTAGGGTGATTAAGCCCAGGAGACGCCCTGGGGCAAAGTGGATCCTGGAGCGCGGACCACCTTGTTTGGTCCCCATACCCAAGGGCACCATCATTAGTGATGGGCAGGTAGTCGGGGCAGCCCAGGAGTTTTGTCCAACGCGGGCAATGTTGTGCAATGCCAGATCTGTCCGGATCAAGACTGCTGTGATTTCTGATCTTGTTGCCTCGACAGAGCTGGCTTGTATCACCAAGACCTGGCTGGATAATAATGCGGGACCAATTCTGGAGGCTGCAATTCCAGCCGGGTACTCAGTGATACATTGCCCGAGGTTGGACTTTGGGGGGGGTTGTGGTCTGTTTTAAGACCGAATTGGCTCTCACTAGTGTTCCAGTTGAGGAGACCATCTCTTTTGAATGTGCTGTTGTAGCAGGTGTGGGCTATCGAATTGCTCTCATGTACCATCTGCCAGGAGATGAGAAGCAATTCCTTAAGGAAGTAGCGGACTTCGTTGTCGACCTGGCCTTTGAGTCTCCCAGGCTGATGGTCCTGGGCCACTTTAATGCCTGGATCGACGACGAACTTTCGCAATTTGGACAACACTTCCTCCAGTTAAGATGGATTCACTGGGCATAACACAGGTGGTTACCACTGCTACACATATAGGTGGCCATTCTCTTGCTTTGGTCTTCCTCCTGGGAATCGAGGCCTCTGACGTGGGGGTGGAACCAGTCAGTTGGTCAGATCACTACACTGTGAGATTCAATTTTGGCGCCCTCTCCTTCTAGGCCAACCCCTGTGGAGATAGTCAAGTACCACCCTTTGCGGAATATTTCTTCCAATGGCCTTGCAGCGGTTCTTGACCTATCACAACTCCCTGTGCATTGCAGTGATCCAGAGGCGTTGGTTGTGGCTTATAATACTGCCATTTCCTCTGGCCTGGATTCTGTTGCTCCAGTTTGTGTGCGTCCTCTTTCCCCTCGACCTCGGGCCCCATGGTTTGATGGGGTCCTAAGGGAGTTGCAGCGACTTGGACGCAGGTTAGAACGTTGTTGGCGGAGGTCTGGCTTGGATGCCGACCACCTTAGACTGTTGGAACATTACCAATTCTATTGGTCAGAAATCTCTCATAAGAAGACAGAGTTTCTGTCCGGGGAAATTTCTGTCACTCAGAACCGACCAGCTCAGCTTTTCAGAACTGTGGACAGGTTGTGCTACCCAACTTGTCTACAGCTCCGTAGAGTGTTTTCATAATTACAGTGTGATGAGATTGCTTGGTTCTTTGCTGATAAGGTGGCCGACATTAGGTCAGACATCTGTTTGACACACTTTATGCGGGATGCAAGTGGCCAGGAGCGGGTCACTGCCCCCTCGTTTTCCTGGAGTACCTTCAATCACCCAGAAATCGTGGATGTTATGTGGATTGTCCAAGGGCTGCGTCCTACCAGCTGTGGTTTAGATCCAGGCCCTACACCCTTAATTTTAGGTTGTGGGGAGTCCATTTTACTGGTTCTAGCTCAGATAGTTTGGTGTTCTCTTGACATGGGTGAATATCCCTGTTGCTTGAAAGAGGCAGTGGTGACACCCCTGTTGAAGAAAGCATCTCTGGACCCAGACTGTCTTGCTAACTACAGACCCATCTCGAACCTTCCCTTTGTGGGGAAAGTGATCGAGAAGGTGGTGGCAGCCCAGTTGGAGAACCGCTTGACCATCCATAGCATCTACGAACCTCTCCAGTCAGGTTTTCGAAAGAGGCATAGTACCGAGACTGCGCTGGTTCGGGTGCTCAATGATCTCCTGATGGCGAGAAACCAGAGAAAACGGTCCATCGTAGTACTATTAGATCTGTCATCAGCATTTGACATCGTTGACCATGGGGTACTACTAGAGCACCTGAGATGTATTTGTGGACTTTCTGGGATTGTTCTCGGATGGTTCACCTCTTACCTCACCGGAAGAACTCAGAGGGTGGCATCAGGGGTCTTTTCCTCTGATCCCTTCTCTCTACCTTGTGGGGTTCCTCAGTGCTCTATATTATCCCCCATGTTGTTTGAGGTGCACATACTCCCCCTCGGAGACATTGTGAGACTGTATGGGCTGGGGTTTCACTGTTATGCAGATGATACTCAGCTGTACCTGTCCTTTGCACCCGACCAGGAAGGTGCTATCTCGGTATTTAACAGCTGCCTAAATGAAATCCAGGATTGGATGAAGTCCAGTTGGTTGAGGTTGAACCCTGGGAAGACGGAGGTGTTAGTACTGGATCCGGATCGCTGGATAGGGGGACCTATGGCTGGCACCCCTTCTGGGGTGCTTTGTGGGGATGTCGAGCTACGGGTCTCTGAATGGGTGCGTGATCTGGGGGTGATACTGGATGCGGGGCTGACTCTTCGCTCCCAAGTGTCAGCGGTGGTAAAATCATCCTTTTATCATCTAGGAAACATCGCCAGAATCAAGCACCTAGTTCCATCCGGCGATCTGCAAACTCTGATCCATGCCTTTGTGACCTCGCGCCTGGACTACTGCAACTCACTTTACCTTGGGCTTTCGGGGGTTGATTTCCACCGCCTGCAGCTACTGCAGAATTCCACAGCCCGAGTGTGGATGGGTACTCCAAGATCTTCCCATATTACTCCGGTGCTGCGGGAACTGCACTGGCTGCCAGTTCAGTGGCAGATCACCTTCAAAGTTGGATTACTGACTTTCAAAGCCATCCACGATCTGGGCCCTGATTACCTGAAAGGACTCCTGATCCCTTACTGCCCTGTGAGATCGCTCCGTTCAGCCGACGAGGGGTTGATAGAGATTCCTAGGGTAATATTAAAATCAGCTGGGGCCCAAGCTTTTATGTTTGCGGTCCCCTCCCTTTGGAATTTTCTACCCCGTCGGTTAAGGGAGTGTACGACCGTGGGGAGCTTTAAACAGGCACTCAAATCCTATCTGTGGGAAAGGGCTTATGGTCTGACTGTGTATTAATTTTTTATATGTGTTTTATAATATCTTTTGTACTGTTGCTTCTGCATTTATACTGTATCATTTTATTGGAATGCGCCTTGGTATTTGAAAGGCGCAATATAAATAAAAAATATTATTATTAGGAATTCAGGGCAGGAATTAGCCATGGAAACATGTGCAGTCTATGGGGAAAGATACTGTTGTGATGAAAATGTCTAGAGTAATAGGAAAAAAGGAAGGCCATAAAATATACTTTTTAGGGAAATTGTGCATCGCTGAGTTCTGCTGATGCCACCTCTGAATTTCTTGCTGGAAACAGGAAAATCTATTTAAGGACTTGGTGGGGACAGTGATGGGACTGAGATGGGTGGAGAGGGAAGGTTTTACATATTTTTCTCAACACAGGAGGGGATGTTTAACCATGCAGTTGTAGCCTGCATTAGGCTAAGGGGTCATTTGTGAGGCTGTCAACCTGTCATCACCCAAGTTTTGGGCACTACCCTGTAGATTGCACAACCGCACCTGCTAGTTGGCTATAGTCAACCCTTGTTCATTATAACTGTGCACAATGGGATCTCTATCCTTTTGGCTTTGTTCAGTCTAGCTGTTTCTTGACTACAGGGTCATTTGCGAGGAGAACTTGAGTGAGAGTGACCTAGCTACCAGTCTTTTGATTAGTGGGGGTGGATCATGTGCTATTTCTGGTGGAGGAAAAATGGCAGATGAGATCTCGGGTGATGCCATCATGGAGTCTGCTGAAGTGACTGGGGGGCAGTGCCCCTCCCCCCAACCTTACCACAGTGGATTACTTAGCTTTGGGGGCACAGCCCCCGAGCCTCCCCATGTCACCTGATCCACTATGTCCTACCACTGATTTGCTGCTACTACCTTAATAATTGAGATCGGAAGAGACATGGGTATGATGCTAAAATTTTGTTGTGTCCTCAAAACTGTACTCGAGCTGAGGGGGCAAATGGGGGGGGATAATATAGATTTTGATGGTGAAAAAGACATGCATCACTTGGGGGGGTTAACATGTGTGAAATAATGTAGAGTATAAGCATGGTAGGTCTAGTCATCTTAAGGGGTATTAACATTGCCCTCTTCCTCGTTTCATTTCAAATTCTCCTTTGTGTGTGACAAGCACGCCTCGCTCAGAAAATCTGTGTCAGAAATCGTCACCCCTGGATTAAACCAATAATAATTGATCAGTGCAAGTCCCGTGACCTCACCTGGGCACATTTCAAGCTATCCCACTCCTTTCCCGTCCTCCTTTTATATAGGACTATTAGGAACTCCTATACTAAGGCTCTCCAGGCTGCAAAATAACAGTATTTCTAGGGTCGTGGATATGGTGGTCTATCCGCACGTCTGGCAGTGTCCTTTCCCCTTTAAGGTTTGCTGGAACATCTTCAAGCTGGCTTCTCCCCCATCGCCCCGTGACACCAGATCTTCCTTTCCGCTGGAAGAAGAAGGTTCCTTCCTGCTCTTGTGCTGAAGAGGCCCTTTGCTTTAGTTCTTTGAGTTTCTTTTTTTTTGTACTTGTTTTATTGTAGTTCACAGTTTCCAAGCACATCCCAATGTACATATGTTTTACACAGTTGATACATCTTTAGGTAGGGTGACAAGCTAGAAATACATAAACAAATGATATCTCATCATTCCTGTCTGTGTTATAATATTAAAAGATCTAGGTACATCTTTTTTTTCACTAGTACCATTAACAATAACGAATTACCAGGTTATTACTTAACATAACTCTCCATCATCCTCACAGTCTTGCAAAAGCGCCAGGTTTTTGTGGGGAAACCACTCCCCTTCACATGGTCAAGTTTTCCCTCCGCCCCCTAACCACTGTTCCTCTCTTGTTCCATCCAGGCTTATTTCATTACTTTGTTCATTCTTTGGGGTCAAGATTTCCGTCTCATCTTCTCTAATGGGTCTGCCATTCTTCCTTTCCCTCATATAGAAGCCATCTTGTCCATCTATTCTGGTATTCCTGGTTTAGTTGCCTGAGAGAAAAGGTGATTTTCTCCATTTCCATTATATTTTCTATTAATTTGGCCCATTCCCTCAGATCCGGGCTGCCTGTCTCTCGCCACCTCTTGGTAAAAGATTTCAAAGCAGCAATTACAAGTATTGACCACAAATACCTTGTCTCTCTCCCTTTTATTTCTTGTGGGACAATACCTAACACCATGTGTTCAGGTCCCAAAGATGTCTGGACCTCAAATATTCTAGAAATGTGTCACCTGACACCTTCCCAGAATGAGACAATCTCCGGGCAGGCCCAAAAGATATGTGCCTGAGACGCACTACCCTCTCCACATTGCCTCCAACACTCTGAGTCTATTCCCGGGATAGAATGACCCAGCTGTACAAGAACCAGGAAAAAACGGGTCCTCACCTTCCAACCGAAATCCTTCCACAATGGGGAGGACGTGATACGCCAAGTGCTCCTCCACACCTGGGACCATTGTCGGTCTGTAATAGATATGTTCATGTCCCTCTCCCATCTTTGCTTAATATACTGTGAGGAGATACTAAGGTCATTTAAAAAATTCCTATATAACATGGTGATCATGTGCTTTGCATTAGTTGCAATCCAAATCTGTTGGAACGGTAGATCCCCCCCCATCCCTCACCTCATTTCCTTTGCCCAGCCGATCATTTATATAGTCCCTTAACTGGTAATATCTTAATCTATCTTGTGGGGCTATACCAAATTTTAACTGTATCATCTCGAAGGACATCAGGGAGGAGCCATGAAAAAGCTGATATGGTGCCTGAAATCCTTTTCTTGCCTGTCTTAGGAACCAGTTGTCCAGTTTTGCTGGTGCAAAATTGGGGTCAAGAATGGCCCACCATGTGTATTTCCATAGTTGTCTTTGGGTATTACCGCTACTAATGCCCCTTCTCCAACCCTCTAAAACCGCTGCCGTCCCTGAATAAGTCATAGTTCCCTGTAACCTCCCCTCTGCAAAAAGGGCCGCCTGTAGGGAGACCTCTCTAACTTCCGCCAGGTCAAGCCTTTTCCAGTGGGATGTGTACGCCTGGTTGCCCCACAATAATGCGATCCTCATTTAGGATGCTATCCAGTATCCCTGCAAGTGGGGAAAAGCCAAACCCCCTTTGTTTTTGGGGAGAAATCAAAGTTGTTGTTTTTTTTAACCCTTGGTCCCATTGCTCCCCACAAAAAACTTATAAACATCTTTTACCAGGATTCAAGATCCCTCTGGGAAGCAACGCAAGGGACACATTGAAATAAATAAAGCAGCCTGGGCAAGGCATTCATTTTCAATGCTTGATTTCTTGCGTGCAAAGTTAGGGGGAGCAATGTCCATCTTCTGAAATCTACCTTTAATTGTTGCACTAGTGGGGGATAATTCAAATTGAATAGGTTGGCCATGTTTTTACTGATCTTGATTCCCAAGTACTTGATAGCTTCCATGTCCCATTTCATTGGGTATCTCTGCTTAATTTCAACAGATGGGGTGTAAAAAAAACAAACAAAAAACTAATGACCTCATTCTTACTCCTGTTCAATGTAAAGCCTGAAAGTGAGGCATAGGGCTGTATCTGTCCAGACACCTCTGGTAGTGAACTATCTGGGTCTGACAAATACAGTAGGACATCATCAGCATATAAAGCTAATTTCTACTCTTCACCCCCCCCCCCTTTGAAATTCCCTTAACCCCTCCATTCTGTCTTATACTCTGGGCCAGGGGCTCTATATAAAGAGCGAATGGCAGTGGTGAGAGAGGGCATCTCTGTCTTGTTCCTCTTCCTAAATGGACTGCTTCTGAAACATGACCATCCGCACGTATAAAAGCCGAGGGGGACTTATATATTTTAAACAGAGCCCTCACGAATTGCTGAGGGAAACCAAACCGGGAAAGGACCTGGCCTAGAAAGGCCCAAGAGACTTCATCAAATGCCTTTTCGGCATCTAGACTCATAAGGAGGGAGAGGGGGGTCCTTGTATAGTTAATCCAATCTATAACATGAGAAGTTCTTCTCAGCTTATCCTGAGCTTCACGTTCTGGGACAAAGCCGGCCTGGTCCATACCAATGAGACCAGGGAGGTATTGTTTTATTCTTTTAGCTAAGATGGACATGAAAATGTTATAGTCCGTGTTTAGTAAGGAAATTGGTCGATACGAGGAGCATTTAGTAAGGTCCTTTCCTGGTTTGGGGAGCACTGAGATCACAGCCCTGTCCCGTGAGGGGGGTATTTGCTCATCCTCATTAAGCACAGCTTTGTATAGGCCCAAAAGGCCTGGGAGTACCATCCCTCTAAATGTCTTATAAAACTCTCTTGCTAACCTGGCTGAACCCAGGCATTTACCCGTTTTCAGTCTTGAGATTTGTGCGGTCACTTCCGATTCCGTAATAGGGGTTAGCAGTGACCTCCCCTGTTCCTCCGATAGCCCTGGTATCGTTAGTCCCTCCAAAAAAGCTTGTACTCTTTGTACACATGGTGTCTTATCTGGTGTATATAGCTTACCATAAAATAATTTAAAGGCGTCTGTTATCTCCCTCATCCCATGGACCATTTCTTTTCTCTGTGGGTGCCCTATTGATGTTATTGTGGCTTTAGCCCTCTGGGTACAAAGCCTACTAGCCAGTAATTTCAATGACCTCTGTCCTCCCTCATAACATTGTTGTTTTAAAAAACGCAGCTTTTGTTCGACCTGATAGTATAAAATGTCATTCAATTCTTTTTTAAGTATCTTCAGCTGCTTAGTCCTTGTTTTGTCTATTTTACCTTTCTGGAGATCTTCCAAGTTCTTAATTTGTATGGATGACCTTAGCTTCTTAGCCTCCCTATCCTTTTTCTTTTTCTTTTTGGATGCTATCGAAATGAATTTCCCCCTCAACACTGCTTTTGCAGCATCCCACCTCATTGCCTGAGAAGTATCTTGAGGTGAATTCTCAGCCATATAGTTATCACGTTTCCTTAATGCTCTCCTTAACCTCTTGATCATTCAGCAACGATAGGTTGAGACGCCAAAATGCATTTCTCTTGACCTCTCCTGTATCAGTCCTCATGAAAAGAGGAGCGTAGTTAGAAAGACCTAAGTCTCCCACCCAACTCTCTTTCACTCTGTACATATCTTCCCCAGGTACCAGAAAATAATCTAGCCGGGAATACATCTGGTGTACAGCCGAGAAAAAAGTGTAGTTCCTCCCTTTCCCATTAAAATACCTCCATACATCTTGGAAACCCAGTTCCCTCACCAATTTCTGCACCTTCCTCACTGTTCCATGTATTGCTCTCGGTATTTGTGAAGTGGTATCTAGAGCAGGGTTCAGTGCCAAATTAGGATCCCCCCACATATTATGGTGCCCTCAGCCCAACTCAGTAGGGCGGTCAAAAAGGTCCTATATTCTTGATATCTAGAGCCCGGTGGGAAATACACGGAGGCCAAGGTGACTATCACTCCCCCCAATCTGCCTTTCATCAGAGCGTAGCAACCTTCCTTAACTGCCAAAGTATCCATCTTTTCAAAATGAGTTTTGGCTGGAACCAGAATCACTGTCCCCCTTCTTTTCTACCTTTTTTATATGAAGATGCCACCATGTCCCCGAAACCAAATTTCAGCAGTTTGGCATGTTCTTGCTTTGACAAGTGTGTTTCTTGTAAAAAGATAGTCAGCTGTAGTTTTCTTTACAAAACTCATAACCTTGCTACGTTTAACAGGGTTGGTGAGGCCATTCACATTAAAAGAACAGAACAGCGAGCCCGTCCCAGCCATCACTCCTGTAAATGAGATACAGACTAGCTTTCATAAAGCCATTACCTGAGTGCCTTATTAAGCTGTCTCCCAAACTGGCTAAAGTCATTAATATGAGCACCATTGCTACAATTAGGATGATAAGAGTTACCTGGTACAGTGAAATTAAATCCTTGACATTTTCATTAACATCATCAGCCAATGTGGCTTCTTTTCAACATTTTAAACAAAAGATAGCTGATTTCCAAGGTAGGAGATTCATGGTAAAGAATCTCTGGTTACCCTCACACCTCCTTCCTGTAGGTCTTAAATGAAAGTGGAGAGCAAGGTGAGGTACGTCTGCCCTGCGCCAGAAGCCCTCACCTGGAGCCGCCCTATTGGGTTACTCAGCTCCGTAAAACTGTCAAGGGGAGGGGGGTTGAGGCCCTCCTTTGACCTTTAATGTGTTAAGCATAAACTACGATAATAAAAGAGAAGGTGTTAGAAAGGTAGAACCCACAGTTTAGCAACTTAAGAAGTGACAACACAGTAGGTGGGCTCAAAAAAAACAAAGCGCAACACACAACCGTTATTGCTTGGTCTCTTATCCCATTGGCAGACAACCTTCGACCTGTTTTAGGCTGCTTATACTCTTTCACCTTATGTGGGTATGGGCTAGGAAATCAGGACAGCGCCTGACTGACACCAATGGGTGCACACCCCCCCGGCAAGCCACGTGTCATCCGCACAATAGGCTGCAGCACCTGGGGCCAGTATCCACATACCATCTAAAGAGACCCTTTACATTCCTTTATTCATGCTAGGGGAGGGTGTACCAATGATACAAATGAGCCTTTTTCGTATGGGCCGGCCGTAGCAGAATTGAGCCTGGTTTCTAGTTCGGTGGGCTTCAGTTGTCCCGAGAGCTGTCAGGCCCTCAGTGCAAACCAACCCATTCCTTATGTTTTTATTTTTATTTTTGTATTTAGGCCTCTGCATGGTGTATTTAGCCCTGAACCTCGAGCTAGGTGTGGTCATAGATTAAGGCTCACACCCTCTGTGCACATCACTCCCTGCTGTAACGTTTATCCCAAAGTTATTTGGCCCTAGTTGCTTGCACCAACATGCTTCAGTCACCAGCCTCCCAGGGCGAGAGCCCCAGCAGCGCCCCGACACCGATCACCCCTCCCAATCCCTTCCCAATATATATCCGCTTGTTAGACCATTCTCAGTTTTGAATACAGTCAACCCAAATAGTACATTTGACCTGCAACAGTTTCAGAGAAAAGGGAAAACAAAAAAAGTGTTCCTTTTAGCTTCATCAGCAACTTGCCGTTTCAGTCATAAAAGACCAAGTCCGCCACCAAGTCCTGAATGCTCAAGCCCCAGAAAACGACTGCCATTTCAGGTGCCTTCTTCCTCTTGCATCCCATCTTGCAGCTGCGAAGTCAGAACGCCCCACTCCTCTCGAACCCCCTGTTGTTCCGAGCTCCTGTCCATGTGTCTCTTTGTGCCAGTCTTGTTCCACAGAGCAGAAGTGTCTCCCTTCTTCCTCGACCTTTGGGGCCAACAACTGACCAGTTATTATTTTGTAGTCGTCTCCGATTTTGTTCTGCAGATAAACGCGGTATGCTGATTTCTAAAGTACGTTGAAAGTCCTCTGCTGCTTCTCGTTCTAGAAAACAAATTGGGCCTTTCTCTGTCATTATCTTTAGCCTAGCAGGGTATTCCACAAAAGCCTTATGGTTCTTCTGTTGCAACAACTTCACAACCGCTAAGACCTGCCTTCGTTTATTTTACAGTTGTGGGGTATAGTCCTGATCGAAGTACAAACAGACATCTCCAAAGTGAATTTTCTTTTTCCCCCAGGCTAACATTAAAACCTCTTCTTTTACCCTGTAGTCTAGAAAAGCTATCACTATGGAGCGTGGCCTTGCCTTCAGGTCCCTAGAGCGAGGGATTAAGGATCTGTGGGCCTGAATTATATTTAGTTCTTTATCTTGTGGGAGGTTCAGGATGTCATGTAAAAAAGAACTCATGAATTCCACCATGTTTTTGGACTCTGTACCTTCCGGTAAACCATGGATTTGAATATTATTGCGGTGGTTTCTATTTTCGAGTTCCTCCAGCTTTTGCTCTAATTTATTTGCCCTCTGGTGAAGGTTGAGCAGTGCAGTATTATGGGCATCTGTCTTGTGGGTATAATGTGACATCACAGTCTCTAAACTTGTTGTTCTCTGTGCTAAGTCCAGTATATCTTGTTTTTGGCTCGAGACATTTTTATTCAGGCGTAGTAAAGTTTCATTCATTTGCTTTAGGGTAGAGCATAGCTGTTTAGATGTTATGGTATAATCCTCCTCTCCTTGGCTTGCCCCCTCTGCATTGTCATGCTGCGTTTCCATCATTAGCTGCGTCATCACTCATGGGCCTAACTCTGTCAGCGTTTTCTGTTGTTTGTTCGCCCCACCTGAACAATTTTCCTTCATTTTGTGTTTGGCCGGCATCAGGTAGTCTGTTATTCTGCGTTTGTATGACAGGATGGGTTTTCTTTTTACTTGATTACAACGAATTTAGGTTGTGCTGTAGCGGAGCTAAAAAGTTAAGCTGCCAGACAGGAAGTTGACCAGACCCGAAGTCTCAGTTCTTTGAGTTTCATTAAAAACTTAGTCTTCGAGCTATTTTCTTCTTGCTGTCAACATAGATGATGCGAAGTCTGCTTCGGGTTTCTGAAAATATGCCTGCGGGCAGAACATGTCCTGGATGGTTCCGCACACCATGTGTGTGTCTGCCTGGGCCACGTGTATGATCCCCAGGCCTGCGGCATTTGCCGCACTTTTCACCCGTCCACTTTGAAGGAGCATCATCCCCTCCTACTTTTAGGTTGTCTGGACAATCTGGACTCACCGATCAAATCGAAGGATGCCCATCGTGTGGTTTCCGTGGTTGCAGGGTCTGCCGAACAACGTTCGGCGTTCAACAAGGCCATTGCTTAGGCCGCCACTCAAACTTCCTCGGCTTCAGCGTTTTTGTCACTCTCCTTGGGTGCCTCCTTCACAGGGGCATTCAGAGATTTGTGCCAGGCCCTTCCCACTCTTGTGCAGGGTCCCTCTTCCAAGCACAAATCGAAATCTAAAAAAAGAGACCAATAAACAGTCTCTCCATCAATTGTGGGATTGGGAACGCTCTTGGGCCTTCGATTACCGTGCTTCTCCAGAGGTTCCGACTTTGGTTGATGCCTCAGCCCAGGCCACCGGCCCCATGGTCTCCCCATCGGGCCAGTTGGTCGAGATGCAGGTTGATCTTCCAGGAAAAAAAATTTTCGAGCCAGTCGACCTGTTTTCACCCCATGAGGCTGACACCTCCTTATTCAGGACTCCGGTTCTGTCTTTAAACCAAAGGAGAGATCACTCTGCTGATTTGCCTCCCCTCATTGGGGGGACTCCAGACCCGGAGGTTCCTTAGCGTTTGCCGGCCCACTCTGAGGCCCACCATTGGTACCCATGGTGGTCGAGGTCATGGTCCCGCTCTCCATCCCCCGAGTCAAGCAGCCCGCATCGACAACGCTTGTGCTCTCAGCACTCCAAGTAGCACTGCCTCTACTTTTCATCCTTTTCCTCCTCGGGTGAAGAGAGGCTTTGGCACAAGTTGTGTTGACGCTGTGAGGACTTGTTGTGGCAGCAGCTCATTTTTACCGGGATGAAGCTCGTTTTGGCTTTAACCCCCGACATCACTTGGCTCTCGTCACAGAAGTATACGCCTTCTCCACCTCGGCAGGAGCAGACCCATCAGTTCTCAGCTCTGCCTCCACTGGCTTCTCCGTTGATTGGGGTGGAGCCGCTGCCAAAACAACCGAAGACCGGCACTCCAACCAAAGAATTCCGCCCGGCCTAGGGTCTTCCCCATCAGCTGTCTGTCACTGTCAACCCTGACCGTCCTCAGAAGTTCAGTGGGGACTCTTGCGGTTGACCACTCTTTGATGAGTCTTCGGAGTCGGAGGGCTCCTCCTTGCACTCTCGTCTGGTGGACACAGAGTCGACTGAGGATCTCTTGATGGAGGAAGGCCCTACTTCCTTTATGGGCCTGCTCCTTCTTATCTCAGAGTTAATGGGTCTCCAGAAGGAGCGTGTTCGGAAGCGGGCGCGTTACCCACCTACCAAGATCCTGGACTGGTGTGATTCCCCTGGGGAAGCATTTCCAGTGGCAGAGGCCATTTTGGGCCCTGCCTTGGAACTGTGGCAGCATCTGGCCTCCTGCTCTGCACCTTTGGCCCGGATGGCCCGCAAGTATGTAACCCTGTCGAGTCCCCTTCAGGGTTCACAGAGCACCCCTCGGCTAAGGGGCTTGTGGTAAATTCCATGTTCAGACACTGTGGTAACATGGGCGACATTGACAAACCACCTGATAAGGAGTCTCAAGAAGCTGGACCATGACCAAGAAGAGTCTGTGCTGCCTCTTCTCTTGGCCTTCACCAAATGAGTTTGGCCCTTTTGATGGCCCACTTTTCCCATGCCCTTCTGGGCACGCTCAATGGGGTCCTCCCCCATCTCTGAGTGGACCTCCAGACCACAGTCAAGCAGGTCCGGTACTAGGGCTGAGCTGTAGCTAAACAACAACTCCAGACGGCCATGGACATTGGCGACTCGTGCACCAGATCCATGATGGCTGCAGTGGCCATGCGCCGCAGTGCTTGGTTGAGGATCCCGACCTTTATGGCAGATACCCAGCACAAGCTAGCAGATGTCCCCTTCCTGGGTACCAACTTGTTTGGGCCCGTGTCAAGGGGCACCTCACTCTTACAGAGAAGTCCAGTGCCACCTTGGACTCAGTGGCATCCACACAGAGGGATCCCAAGGGTTCTAAGCAGCCAAAGAAGAAGCCTTTTTGGCCCCCTCTCTGCTCCTGTGGCCAAACCAGCACAGCCTCAAGCTGGACAGCAGGTTCAGGTCTGACAGCCTGACCAAAGTCTGTGGCCACAGTCATCTGCAAGCCTGGAGGGATGAGGCCCCGGTCGCTCTTCAGCCGGGTCCTCCTTCGCCTCCAAGCCTGCCCAGTGATGGGATGGGGGGGTGCCTCCCTCATGCCCATCACGCCTCCCCTGGGTCCTCCCGTGGGGATCCGGCTCTGCCACTTCCTTTCCACCTGGTCCACTGTTACCACGGACAGGTGGGTCTTCAACGTAGTCTGTCAGGGTCTGCCTATGAAGTTCAAAGCGTACCTGCCATGCTGAACCGGTGTCCCACGGGACGACATAGTGTCCGACATCCTGTCGGTCTTTTGGGACGACATAGCCAAGCTCCTTTGCAAGGAGGTTGTGGCTCCTGTCTCAGACCCTCTGGAAAACACCCAGGGTTTGTCTGCAGGTACTTCCTGATGCCAAAAAGGACAGGGGGTCTGGTGCCTCATCTTAGATCTGAACGACCTGAACAAGTTCATCAGGCCATGCATCTTCAGGATGGTCACTCTGTCTCAAATCATACCATGTCTTGAGCAGAACATGTGGTTTTGCTCCCTGGATCTTTAGTACATGTTTTTTCACGTCCTAGTCCATCCGCCCTACCGCCTGTTCCTCTGGTTCTGGGAGGAGGGGATTCTCTACGAGTTCCAGGCTATGCCATTTAGCCTGTCCTTGGCCCACAGGGTCTTCACCAAGTACATTGCAGTGGAGGCAAGTTACCTGAGGTGCTGAGAGTCCGGGTTTACTCCTACCTGGACTGGCTGATTGTGGGTCTCTCCAGGTCGGAGGTGGAGAGGTCCAGGGACCTGGCCCTCCAGACCTGCATCTCCTTTGGCTTCCTGGTCAACGAGACCAAGTCAGAACTCATGCCCTCAAAGGTGATCAGTTTCATAAGGGCAGAGCTTGATTCTTGCAGAGCAAGGGCGAAGGCTCCTGGTGGAGGAGAAGAAGAGGCTCTCTCATTTGCCCGATCATTTCTGGTTGGGTTGTTGCGCCCTGCTTGGGACTTCCCGCACCTACTGGGATACATGGTGGCGTGCATTAGTGTTGTCCATTGAGCCTGCTGAAGAATGCACTCTCTGCCGTGGGAGCTGGCCCACCAGTGGTTTCCACATAAGGGCCAGTTCAACCAACTGGTCACTGTGACCCAGCCGATGTGGGATACCCTCCAGTGGTGCTTAGTCCTGGAACATCTGCAGGAAGTTATCCCATTTGCCCAGAGTCAACAGTCGTCCTGATGACCGATGCCTCTTTCATGGGCTGGGGTGCCCACCTGGGGAAACACAGTCCATGGGCTGTGGAGTCCCGGTGCCACATCAACTTGCTGGAGCTTAGGGCAGTTTGGCTGGCGCTGATTGCTTTTGCTCCACACATTTGGGGTTAGGTGGTTCAGGTCCAGACAGACAACACCATGACCATGTACTACCTCAACAAGCAGGGTGGGATGCACTCCCTTCCTCTGTGCAGGGAAGCTCGCCGCATGTGTACCCTTGTGCGCAACTTGGAGGCCGATCTCCTAGCCATCAATGTGGTCATTGTCTCCAGCCAGGTAGCGGACGCTCTCAGCCGTGTGGGCGAGGCATCTCATGAATGGTCTCTCCACCCCATATTGTACACAACCTGTTCTCCCTGTGGGGCACCCCTCTGGTGGATCTGTTTGCTCAGGGAGACCGTAAAGCTGAGGCTGTTCTGTGCCCACCCTCCCTCAGCATTGAACGCTGCAGGGGGATGCCTTCTCAAGGCCATGGACCCTGGGCCTCCTCTATGCCTTCCCTGCATTTCTCTTGATCCACAAGGTGTTGCTCAAGGCAAGGAGGTACATGGCATGGGTGATCTTGGTGGCTCCAGACTGGCCTCTCCATTTCTGGTACCCCAATCTCCTCAACCTCAGCAGCAGGCTCCTGAGGTATCTTCCTCTGCACCTGGACCTGCTCTCCCATCATTCAGGCGAAGGTACTCCATTTGGACCTTTAATCCCTGCACCTGACAGTCTTGTTCTTGAGTGGCTAGAGTTCCAGGCTTTGGGTCTGTCTGAAGATGTCCTCACTATGGTTGAGGCATCTCCGAAGGAGTTGACCCAAAAATGCTACACCTTCAAATGGAAGCAGGCTAGAAACATAGAATTTGACGACAGATAAGGACCGCTTGGCCCACCCAGTCTGCCCATTTCCCTACCTAATGGATAAGCTGCAGATCCTAGTTAACCAGCAGCCTACTTCTTTCTACCCCCAACCCCTAGAATTGCCTTATGGCTGCCCCATGCATACTTGAATTCAACCACTGTTTTTGACTCCACAGCCTCTTCCGGAAGGCCTTTCCATGCATCCACAACCCTCTCTGTGAAAAAATACTTCTACTTTACCTCTGAGCCGCCCCCCCCACATCTTCAAATTGTGCCCCCTTGTTCTTGCACACCTCTTTTTTTTGAAAGATGCTACCCTCTTGGACTTTGTTGATTCCCTTGAGGTACTTGAAAGTTTCTATCATGTCCCCCTCTCCCTCCTTCCTCGAGGCATACATATTAATCTCTTTAGTCTCTCTTCATATGTCTTCTGGTGCAGACCGTGCACCATTTTAGTTGCCCTCCTCTGGACAGCTTCCATCTTGTCTATGTCCTTGCGGAGATTGGGTCTCCAGAACTGCACACAGTACTCCAGATGGGGTCTCACACGGACAATAGGAATCCCTGTTCGGACAACAATTTGTGCCTTTTAAATGCCGCTGGGCAGCACAAGCGTTTTGGCGGTTTCATTGTCGCCCAGACTTACATTCCCACATGCACGATTGCGAAAGGGGAACCTCAGATGTCACTCTGTCTGGTCTGGACTACAGAAGCTGCTGAAGGGACGTACTCAGGACAAGGAACCATGAACCAGATGTGAACATCATGTGACCTGGCACTGAGAACGCAGGAGATCAGGGAGGCAGGGACGTCTTGAGGGAAGTCCTTGTGCCAGGAGCTAGTCAGTGAGCCTCCTGTGACTCCTGTCCATCTTTCCTCCCAAAATACAGACATTCTAGGCATTCAGTGGGACAGGAGGGGGAGGCGGAGTAGGCAAATGGGAACCAGTGGAGCGGAGCCATTACTACAGAGTGTCGGACCGCCTTCTGCGGTGGGTGAGTCAAGCTGCCAGGAGGCTGTATTCGCGCCTTTGCTTGGGAGCAGTCTTTGGAGCCAGAGCGATTACTGTGTGGTATGCATCCCCAACCTGTAAATTGTAGTGGTTTTTTTTTTTTTCCCCTGAGTAGCAGTGGAGGATAACGTAGAAAAAGGAGCACAGAAAAATATAAAAAGCTCTTTTAGGAGCCGAGTGCTGTTCTGACATTTCCACTGGTGCTTTACTGTGGGGACGGCACAGACTTCTTTTGGGGGAGGTTCACTTTCTGACACGCATGTGTCTGTCTATTGCTATAAAGAGACATCGGGAGAGTGGTGGACCGCGGGTTGAACTAGGGAGGGAGGGAGACAGAAGTTGAAAAGTGATCCATTCTATGTGGGGTGATTGGGGAAAGACTCAGTAAAAATGAAAAAAAAAAAAAAAAAGCAATGAAATGGACTCGCACTGACTTCAGTGAAGCTTGTCTGTTGGCTGCTGCTTGCAGCATAAGGTGGTTTAGTGAGACACAGTGAGGGATTCGGGAGGGACAGAGTAAAGTTAGTGGCTGAGCAGTGGTTAGGGAGGAGGACTGTGTGACTGACTGGTGGCTACTGGCAGGCTGGGCAGCAAAGGCATCTTGACCAGTCCACAGTAGTATCAATAAAAAGACTCTAGTCTAACTAGCTGTTCTCTTCAACTATTACAGGTCAGACTAATAGTACACAACTCTCTCTCTCACGCACCACCAGCTCCAGTACTGTGGCTTCTTCTCCACATTCTGAAGAATTGTAGAGGGTGTAGGTCCATTTTGCTGTTGCTTCAGTGTGTCGCACTGTTTGTTCCTGCAAAAGTAAACCCCGTCCCTATCAATGAAAGCTACTTAAACAATTATGACATTCATGCACCGTCCATTTTCTACCTCCAAAAAAGCAAGATTAAGTCACTGTGTGGTGGTGCTGCAGCTCTGTCTTTTTTTTTTTTTTTTTTGGGGGGGAGGGATAAAAAAATTATTAGAATTTATTTTGAAGTTAAAGGGTGAGCCATAGACTAGACCAGAATTGAATTAAGAACACTAAACTTGACAACTCCTTGTCGACGTCGCTTAAGTTTGCATCCAAAAAATTCCAGGACAACAGAAAACGTGTGCCGGGCAACCAAATTAAGGGATGTGGCTGTCCGTGGGCAACTAAATTTAAAAAAAATAAAAATAAAAATTTTCGAGCCTGAATGGAAGGGGTTCTCCATTTGGTACCAGGGCAAGGGGTTGGACCCCTTGTCTTGTCTGGTGGGTAGCAGTCTCGACTACCTTTGGTCCCTCTCCTAGTCGAGCCTTCGGTTGACAAACCTTAAGGTGCACCGGGCAGCCATCTCTGCCTACCTGGCGTGGGACAGCCAGCAGTCGGTGGTGCAGGAGAATGTGGTCTGGCACATTTTCAAAGGCCTTGACCACATTTCCCCTCTGGTGCATGAACCACCGCCACCATCGGACTTGTTACTCGTGTTGGCAAAGCTCATGGGCAGGCCATTTGAACTGATGCACAGGTGTGAAATGTCTCACTTGTGGAAGACCGCCTTCCTGGTGGCTATCACGTCAGCCAGAAGGATCAGTGAGCTCCAGGTGCTCTCGGTGGGGTCTCCTTACCTGGTCTTCCACAGGGATAAGGTTGTCCTTCGCTCCAGCCTGAAGTTTCTCCAGATGGTTGTGTCGGATTTTCACTTCAACCAGGTGATTAATCTCCCAGTGTATTTCACCAACCACACCTTGGAGGCAGAGCACGAGCTCCATACTTTCGACCTACGTAGAGCATTAGCCTATTACAAGGAGAACATGGCTGGAGCTCAGGGAGAGGTTCGCCAGCTGTTTATCACCTGTGCCGAAGCTGCACCGGCAGACTGGCAGCTAAGCGGATGATTGACAGGTGGATTGTATTCTGCATCGACCTTTGCTATAGGTTGGCGTGTGGGGAGCCTCCCGTAAGGCTACAGGCTCATTCCACCCATCATACCGCTGCCTCGGTGGCTGCTTCCATGGATGTCTCTATCCAGGAAATCTGCAGGACTGCTACCTGGAAGTCAGCACACACCTTCATTTCCAACTACCACATCGACCTTGAGTCACGCCGGGATGCTAGGTTTTGGGGCCTCAGTTCTCCAATCTTTATTCCATAAGTAGGTGGTGTACACCTTGCCTCCTTCCCCCTGGAGAACTGCTAGGAGTCTGCCAGACGTGTGGATAGAACATCATATCCACCTCCTAGAAAAACAGGATCTTACTTCGAGAGTCAGCACTTGCAGCAGGTAACACAATTAGGACTGTTGCCAGCAGGCGACAGGACCCCATGGCAAACTTCTAGTCAGTAGTCTATGGTGGCTGACATGCCCGAGTTCTTTTCCCGCCGTCGACTTGTGTTCATCGGCTCCACGGCTTGCCTCATGCCAGTTCGACCGCCATTTTGTACAACTTATAAAAGTTTATTTTTCTCATTCATAGTGCCACTTGTATCAACTTCACTTCTGGATATAGTCTTCCCTGATGCTTTCTTTTAGGCAGACTAATAAGTGCGCCTGCGGGAAGCAAATCCCATTAAAAGACTTCTTATCGGCCTGCCTGCTGTGCCTGGGTCCTGATCATGACACCCAAACTGCCAGCATTGTCTGAAATTTAACAGCCGGACATGGATCTGTTGTCTGAAAACCTTGCAGGCCTACCTTACTGAACAACAATTGGCCACCATGCAGTGGGATTCCTCTTCGGAGAGTTTTCCGACCACTCACGCAAAAAATCGTGGAAACATAAGGAATCTTTGGGAAACATAAAAAAAAAGTGAGAGAAAAGGAGAGATCCAATTCACAATCGAGGTCCTCTGCATCGCACTCTGCCTCCAGGGGCAGCACTGACTCTGCCAGCCATGACACCAGACTCACCATCCTCAAGGCCCTGGCTGCAGCCTGAGTCTTGGGTAATAAAGATAGAGGATCTGGATCTTCAGGCCTGTCTCTCCAGCCGATAAAGTTCAGGCCTCAGGTTCCATCGACAGGCCGTCCTTCAGACTCGGGTAAGGGACCATTCGGTTCCTTCCAGTTCGGCTTCTGTATGTAGCGCTGACCCCCAGGAGAGGCAGAAGGCCTCAGGTCATTCATCTGGAGATCCTTCTTCCTCCCACCCAGGCACTCTATGAAACCGGCAAAGTCCCCTAAACTGCCGTCTGACAAGCAGTCGTCAGATAAGCGTCCGCACTCCAAGCCTTCATTGGACCAGCAGCAACGTCGGACCACTGATGACACTCCTAAGGTCCCCTGTACGCTGGCTCTACCGGCATGGACCCCGTCACCTCCGGTGTATCCACCGCCCCTGGTTGACGTACGGACCAACGGCACGCCTTGGAAGAGGAACAGGCATCGGCCCCTAAAGACAAATTGACGCCCAATGACGGTACAGCTAACACCACCCCATCATCACCTCCTGTAGGTCCTCTGATGCCAGACCAACTTGACAACCATACCAGCGCCGGTAATGGCACAGGACTTGGACCGACACCGGACCAGGCAGCAGGTTCAGACCCGAATCTGAACCTATCGCAGGTTAAGGACCTGTTTTGCCATTGGTGGGAGACCATCCATGTGGACATTTCCCCCAAGGCAACCAGATGTTCCAGCTGCACCAGATGTGACAAAAACTCTAGATGGGGGAGCACACGCAAAACCCCCTTCCCGAACTCTGGACTTAGCCAAGGTCCCTCAACCCTCTCCAGTGGAGGGCCAAGGCAAAGAGCCTACTCCATACGATAGGCCGAAATGAAAGGCCAAACGTAAGAGAAGCAGATCCTGGTCTAGGTCACAAAGCCTGAGTCTTCCAAGCTCCCCTGACAGGCATGGGCGTAGGAAGAGGTGACGTAGGTCTTCCTCCTCTTCCTCCTCAGATTCGTATCAGCCCTTGGATTCCTCCTACTCTGATTTGTCCACAGGGGATTTATCTTCTCTGGACCCAGAAGAGACGCCCAAGTCACCACCTGATGATCCCTCCTTCATAGAGGTTATGAGACGCATCCAGGCCAACATGGGTTGGGATACTGAAGCTCTCTTCCCGGACAGAATGCATCTGGCAAAGTACCTCTTGCAGAAGGAACCGAAGCTGGTCGTCATCCCGCCCCCTGGTGGACACCTTCGAGGATGTCACCCAGGTGGCTTGGAGGCAGCTTGGAAGCACCCTCATTCTTCCACAGCAATTCCTAAGAAGGCTGATCACCTTTATAGGGCCCCAAAAGAGCAGCCCTTCTTGGCTGAACATCCCACAGCTGATTCTGTGGTAATTTCAGCAGCACATGACCATTCCCAGAGGCCTTAACACCTTAATACCCAACCCCCGGATAGGGAGTTGGACTCCATGAGGCGTAAGGTGTACTCTTCAGCCACTTGCAGTATTAGGAGCCTGAACTTCATGACACACACGTGGTTCAGTTCCAAAATGCCCTTTGGGAACAGGGGCTGGATATTGTGCAAGAACTGCCAGACTGTCAGCAGAAGGCTGAACTCCTAAAACCTCTGCAGACTGGCTTGAATGTGGGCACCCATGTTCTTCGCTCTGCTCACGATTCAGTGGACACAGCGGCAAGAGTAACTGTGACTAGGGTGTGCCTACGCCATCATTCTTGGCTTAGGGTCTAGAGTTTCCACCACACATTCGGTCGAGCCTCCTTAATACTCCCTTCCAAGGATCAGTCCTCTTTGGAGAGGACACGGAAAAGATTATCAACAAGCTTCAGGATTCTGGGAAGACGGTTAGGATTGTGCAGTCCATGTAGCGCCCGAAACAGAGACCATTTTGTAAGTCTCGTTTTTGTGGCCGAGGGGGACAACAACCACAGCAACCCTGTTTCCAGCATCAGCAGCCTCAGCGGGGAGGCTATGGCTGGAGGGGTGCTCATAGAGGCTCTGCAGGACCCGCCTCTCGCCAGGCCAAACCAACCCAGGCAGCTTTTCCCCCTCCCACCTCTGCCTGACTAGCTATTGGACCCACCCCTTCCCAGCACTTCATCAGGGTAGGCAGTCGGAGGACACTTTTCACTTTACGCCGCAGCATGGCAGAATGTGTTCTCTGACCAGTGGGTCCACCAACTCATAGAGAACGGACACTCAGTAGAGTTTGTCCATCTCCCACTGGACAGGTCCCCCTCTTCCCAATACTCTGCAGAACGTGCAGGTCTAATTCACACAGAAATTCAAGCCCTGCTATCCAGTATGGCCATGGAACTTGTTCCCCCAGCTCAAAGAGGAACAGGATTCTCCTCTCACTTCTTCCTGGTGCCATAGAAGATGGGCGACTTGAGACCTATCTTGGATCTGTGCAAACGCAACCATTTTGTGGAGTACAAGAGGTTCAGGATGGTCACTCTACAGGGCCTGCTCCCCATGTTACATCAGGGGGACTGGCTGGCATCACTGGACATGCAGGATACTCACCTCCACATCCTTGTGGCAAAGTTGGGGAGGCAGTATAGCACAGCGGTTTAAGGCTCTTAGCTGCAAACCTGGAGACCTGAGTTTGAATCCCACAGGCCCCACTTGCATACTGTGTGACCCTGAGCAAGTCACTTAACTTCCCTGTGCTCCCAGGTTGCACCTGTAAACAAGCTTTCAGCTTAGTGTGTCTCACCTGGTAAAACAAAGGTTAAAAAAGTCTCACAGGAGGTTCTTCAGGTTCACCTTGCAGGGCAAACATTTTCAATTCAGGGTGCTACCCTTCGGCCTGTCATCGGCGCCGACGGTATTCACAAAGTGCCATGCAGTCATAGCAACAGCACTTTGAAGAATGGGTCATTACATATTCCCTTACTTGGACGACTGGCTTCTGACAGCACCATCCAAGGAACATCTACAAAGATCCATTTGGGACACCTGTTCGCTCTTCAAGGAACTAGGCATCACAATCAATGTCCCAAAATCCTTCTTAACTCCATCCCAGAACCTGAATTTCATTGGGGCCCATCTCAACACTTTTTTAGGGAGAGCCTTCCTGCCACAAGACAGAGCCATCTGGCTTTAGGACCTAGCCCAGCACATCTTTAAAGCCTTGGTGGTACCAGCCAGAACTGTGTTATGGCTGCTAGGCCACATGGCAGTGTTCATCATTACGGTCCCCTTTGCGAGACTTCATATGAGGACGATTCAGTGGACCTTTCGCCTCTAGTGGGATCAGATATGGGATGACTTGGATCTTCCGGTATTCGTCACGAGGCTGGTATGCCAAGAACTGCAGTGGTGGATGACATCCTCTTCCTTGCAGGAAGGGATGCCATCCATAGAGAAGCGCCTGACCAGATTCTAACATCTGACGCTTCAGGCACAGGATGAGGAGCACATCTAGGCATCCACAGTACCCAGGGCCCCTGGTCTGTGAGCGAGAAATCTTTCAACATCAATACTTTGGAGATGGCCGGCCCGGTGGCGCTGAGGGTTGAGGTGCTAGTTCCACCCTTAGCTCCTTTATTACCCTGGGATGTATGCCATCCGGTCCCACTGCCTTGTCCACCCTGAGCTTATTGAGCTCTTGTAGGACCCTTTCTTTTGTGAAGGGACTAGTACACACCTCCCCGTGTCCATGATGCTGAACTGTGGGCCCTGCCATACCTTCTCTTCAGTAAATACTGAGCAGAAGTATCTATTTAGGATAGATGCTTTTACATGGTCCTCCTCCTCCTCCTCACACGCTCCCTTATCTCCTTTGATCTTAGCAATACCTCTCTGGATTTCTCCTTTCACTAATGTATCTATAACTGTTTGTGCTAGTGTTTTCTCAGTTTGGGCCTTTGCCTGCCTTACTGCCTTCCCTGCTTCTCTTAGGGAAGTTTGTATGCCTCCCTATCTTCATCCTGCTGTGTTACCTTATATTTCCTGAATGCCAGCCTTTTGGCTCTGACCTTTTCCGCTACTGCTTTTGAGAATCAAAGTGGTTTCCTTCTTCTTTTGCACTTCCTTTTCTCCAGCACAGTGGGGTGTTGCTTCTGGTATTGCATCCTTAATGCTTGCCCACTTTGCCTGTACCCCCTCACTTGTATTTCTTTTTGCCATGGCTAGCTTAACTCTGTTGGCCATCTTACCAAAGTCAGCTCCTCTGAAGTCCCATATTTTTGCCTTGGAATGGGATGATTTTGTTCTAGTGGCCAAATTGAACCATACCGTACCATGTGATGGTCACAGGCCCCCAAGTGACCTTCTACCTGGAGATCTGTGATCCTTCACCTCTTAGTCAGTACTAGATCTAGGATAGCTCTGTCTCTTGTGGGTTGTTGTACCAGTTGTTTGAGGCCCTCCCCCTGCAGGGAATCCACCATGTGTCTAGTTCTGGCTGATGTTCCTGCTGGTATTGGCCAATCTTTATCTGGCATGTTGAAGTCTCCCATTATCAGAACCTCCCCTTTAGCTGTCATGTTTTGTGTATCTTCTAACAGTAATGTGTCTGTGCCCTCCCCCTGGTCTGGGGGCCTGTAGACAACCCGAGATCGTATGGCTGTCCCATTTCCTGTTTCCAGGGTGACCCACAGTTCTTCTGGCTCCTTATGTGTATTCTGAATTTCTGTAGCTTTGATATTTTCATTGACATACAGGGTCACTCCATCTCTTCCCCCCCCCCCCCCCCCCTTTTTGCACCTCGGTCTCTTCTGAACAGTACATAGCCAGGTACTGAAGTCTCCCAAGTGTGGTTACTGGTAAACCATGTCTTGCTAATTGCCACTATGTCCAGTTTAGCCTCTGTCATTATTGCCTGCAGGTCTGGGATCTTGTTTCCCAGACTGCGAGCATTTGTGTACGTGATTTTCCATTGGCCAGATTTTGGTGTGTTAGTTGTTTGGTGAGGTCTGGCGTTTTCCGTGTGCACCATATGGGGAGCTGGAACTTTTTTCCTTACCTGGTGATGCAAATGAACTGCAAATATGCTGAACTCCTGTTTGACCACTAGCTGAGGGGGGAGGGGTGTTCTTCCCATTCGACATGTGGGGTGCTGCACCCCTCTCCCCCATTTGCTAGCTTTAATATTCTGCCTGTGTGTGGACCGAAGACTTGCTCCAGAAGCTCTCGGCCTGTCGGGTACCGAAGTGAGCCCCAGAGCAACAGGTTTGCGCAGAAACCCTGCGGAATTGCAAATGGACTTTATCTGAATTGTGGCTAATAGCAGTGTTACCTATAAGTGTGCTGAATGTGTAGTGTGGGTCGCAGTCTGGTTCCCCACTATTGTTTATGTTATGCTAGCTGGAAGCTGCTCCAGCACTCGCTGCAGACTAAATCCGAATTGCTTGCTCTGTCTGGGCCCTGCCATCTCGTCCAAGACTGTCGCTCCCACCGCAGAGACTTTTCTGATGAAAGACCCGCTTGGGGATTCGGCTCCCTGCTCAACACCATCGAACCGGTAGCGACCACCATGGTAAGTCATGTGGGCCCTGCTTCCCCTGGCACTCCAGTACAACATCCAGAAGTCTTCATCTCGTCAGTCCTGCCTCCTGGTCTGTGTAGCATGAGTACTAAACAGGGTAGATCCCTGCAACAAAGCTGCAATCATTGTGTGTCATCTGATTTATTTGTTTGGGTTCATTACAATGAACTGAGCCATCCACCTCCAGATTACAAATTCTGGGTTGACGTGCATGCTGATTGTTTTCTTTCCAAAGGGCCCCAGCAACAGCTGCAACGCTGGCCTACCCCAGGCAATGCTTCAGGCTAGCCTGCTTAACAGCTGGGTGCCCAGGGTTTGTGACTGTAACAGAGCGACTCCCTGTACATGCATGTTCAGCCTGAAGTAATCAGATCTACTAATCATCTGCTAGATTTATCCTCCACCCTTGTTCAGATCCCCCTTTTAAACTAGCCAAGGGGGGAGGCACTGGAAAGGAGCAGGAAAATCCTAGCCCCCCCCAAACAATCACAGTAGTAAATGTGGCAAACACCAACATGGAGGTGTCGATAGGGAGAAGGGCTAGGGTAAATGGAGAAAGTGACAAAGGCAAGAAGGACAGGGATGGGGCAAAAGGGGTAAGGCCATCAGGAAATGGAGGGTAATGAGTACCAATGCCCATAGTCTGGGCAACAAGCTCCTGAGCTGGTGGCCTTAATGGAAGAGGGATGCCTGGATATTGTAGCAGTCACAGAAACATGGTACACAGAGAACCATGACTGGGATGTTAACATACCAGGGCATATAACTTACAGAGAGACAGGCAGGGAGAAGAGGGGAGGAGTAGCCTCTATGTAAAGGAAGGGATAAAAGCAACTGAACAAAAGAGTAAACAGGGAGGAGAGGAGGCACTGTGGGTCACCTTGGAGACTGGAAAAGGCACCACAATCCACACAGGGGTTGTGTACAGACCCCCATGTCAGGGGGAAGAAATGGACAAGGATATGATGGAAGGCATTCTTAGAATGGCAGAGAAAGGGGAGATACTGTTGATGGGAGACCTGAATATGCCAGATGTTAACTGGAGCACATTTGCTGCAGCCACATCCAAGAGCAGGGCCATTCTTGGATCCTACAGGTGGCAGGCATTAGACAAGTTAGTTTCGAACCCACTGGTGAGGGAGCAATCTTAGACCTCGCATTCTCAAACGGGGCAGTGAGAGGATCTCAGATCTAGAAGTGGGTTGCCATCTGGGGACAAGTGACCATCAAACAGTGTGGTTCACGTTAAACTCAGCTACAGAGTCAAGCCATGCAAAAGTGAGGGTACTGGACTTTAGGAGGGCTGACTTTGGCAAGATGGGAGAGTGCCTCAGAAAAGCACTAGCAAACAGGCTAGAAGGAGGTGTGGAGCAACAATGGGGAATTATCAAAACTGCCATCACAGAGGCAACAAGCCTTTGTGTGAAGCAAATAAACAAATCAAACGAAAGAAAAGCCACTATGGTTCTCAAGAGAGGTGGCTGTGAAAGTCAGGAAGAAAAGATAGCATTCCGGAAGTATAAGGAAACACAGAAGGAGCAGGACAGAGAGCTGTACCAGTTAAGGCAGAAAGAAGCAGGGAGGGAAGTCAGAATAGCAAAGGCCCAAACTGAGGAAAAGATAGTTAGTTAGGGGATAAAACCTTTATAGGTACATCAGCGAGCGAGAAAGACAAAGGAGGATAGTGAGGCTGAATAGAATGAACGTGGGTGGGCAGAGGGGACAGTGAAAGCAGGAATACTGAACGAATATTTCTGCTCAGTATTCACAAAGAGGAGGGGAAGTGCCTAATCCAATTAACAGAAGCACTTTGATAGGGGGTCGATCCCAGTCCTTTTCACAGAACAAAGGGTTCTGCAAGAACTCCTAAAACTGAAGGTGGACAAAGCAATGGGTCCTGATGGAATATTCCCCAGAATTCTAAAAAGAATTAAGGAAGGAACTAGTGAAACCACTGGCTACTTTTTTAATAAATCATGGGAGGATGGTGTGGTACCCGAGGACTGGAGGAAGGCGGATGTGATTCCCTTCACAAAAGTGGGACCAAGACAGAGGCAGGAAACTACAGACCTGTCAGTCTGACCTCTGTGGTAGGGAAAGTGATGGAGTCACTCTGAAGGAAAGAATAATTGAGTACCTAGAGGTCAGTGGAGCACAGGATCCAAGGCAGCATGGGTTCACAGCGGAAGGTCATGTCAGACGAATCTAATAGATTTCTTTGACTGGGTGACCAAAGTAGTAGACCAGGGAGGGGCTGTGGACATGGCCTACCTAGACTTTAGCAAGGCATTTGACACAGTCCCACACAAAAGATTATTAGTCAAATTAACCAGCCTGGGAGTGGGTCCCAGGGTGGTAGCCTGTAAAACATTGGCTGGACAACAGGACACAGAAGGTAATTGTAAATGGAGTCCACTTGAAGAAAGGGCTGTTACCAGTGGGCACCGCGAGGTTCAGTATTGGGTCCAGTCCTTTTAATGTCTTCATCAGTGACATTGCAGAGGGACTGGAAGGAAAGTATGCCTTTTGCAGATGACACAAAGATCTGCAACAGGGTTGATACACAAGGAGGCGTGGAAAGGATGAAAAGGGACTTGGCAAGGTTGGAGGAATGGTCAGACATATGGCAGCTAGATTCAATGCAAAAAGTGCAAATAATGCACCTGGGAAACAAGAACCCAGGGAAGAATACACAATGGGTGGGAGGTAGTAACAACAACAAAACAGGAAAGGGACCTGGGGATAATCATATCAGATGACCTTAAGGTTAGCAAGCAATGTGAGAAGGCAGAGGAGGACCGGGGTATACTGGGATGTATAGAGAGGCATCAGCAGCAGAAAACAGGAAGTTGTTATCCCTCTGTACAGACAGTTGGTGAGACCCCATCTGGAATACTGTGTCCAGTTCTGGAGACCCCATCTCCAGAAGGACATAGACAGGATAGAGGCAGTCCAGAGGAGGGCAACTAAAATGGTGCAGGGTCTGCAAGAGAAGTCAGATGAGGAGAGACTAAAGGAGCTTAATATGTATACCCTGAGGAAAGAAGGAGAGGGAGACATGATAGAAACTTTCAAGTACCTCAAGGAATCAACAAAGTCCAAGAGGGTAGCATCTTTCAGAAAAGAGACTTGCAAGAACAAGGGGACACAATTTAAAGATAGAAGGAGGGCGTGTTCAGGGCAATGTGAGGAAGTATTATTTCACAGAGGGTAGTGGATGCATGGAACAGCCTTCCTGAGAAGTTGTGGGTCTAAAACTGTGGGAGGAATTCAAGAATGCATGGGACAGACATAAGGCAATTCTTGTGGGGGGCAGGAAGATATAGGCTGTTGGTTAACTAGGATCTGCGGCCTATCCTGTAGGTAGGGAAATGGGCTGACTAGATGGGCCTAGCGGTCCTTATCTGCCGTCAAAGTCTATGTTTGTATGTTTCTATGTAATCAGATTGTGGTTTTTCTACGTTTAACCTGGCTTGTGTGTAACTTCCTTGTGTGGGGATATTGTACTGCCATTGAATTGTTACATTACTGGTCTTGTTTTGCAGGGGTCTCCAGGGCACTTGCAGCGGATCCAGCCCTGGTGGTAAGTGTAGAGTGTGAGAGTTCAGTATTGCTATCAAATGGTATATGTGACTGTTTACCTTTTGATCTGTTCATGCCACTGGAAGGGTTGGTGGGTGGTTATAGCATCCGGGAGGGCTATACCAACAGCAGTTATGTTACCCCAAAACCATTCCTCTGGGTGGAGGCACCCGTTCACCGAGCTTAGGCCCCTCATCCTGCGTCTAGACTCGCAGGCAGGGGTAGTAGCCCATAGGATAGCACCACCTAGGAGTTGCACAAATAGTGGAACCTATTGGCTCATGCCACCATTCAGACTGCTGCCCTCCTAACTGTCGCATTCTATAACGCTCAGATTTAATTTTCTGCCTGCATTGGAGACTGCTCCTCAGTGTGAATGAGAAAAACTTTATTTTCAACAAAAATATAAGTATTTACATTTATTTACTTCATTTCTACTGCCCTTTGTAGTTTTATTGAAGTTTTAGTTAGTATATGGTAATTTTCTCGGTTTCTCACCAGTTTCTCAGAACTGGTAGGGAACCGATTAGTTAGTTTTATTTAGCGTTGAATTGCTTTACTAGTAATAGTTTTTGTACTTAGATTGTGTTCTTGTTCTTTGTTTATTTCGGTTCTAATATCAAAAACTTGAGGCTGTCTACCGCTTAAAACCTTACCTTACCATGGAGGCCCACCTTGCTATAGTCGTGGTAAATCTGCTTCCCATCCTTGATTACTGCTAGTCTATTTACTCCAGGAGCTTCCCATCCTTGATTACTGCTAGTCTATTTACTCCAGGAGCTTCCCATCCTTGATTACTGCTAGTCTATTTACTCCAGGAGCTTCCCATCCTTGATTACTGCTAGTCTATTTACTCCAGGAGCTTCCCATCCTTGATTACTGCTAGTCTATTTACTCCAGGACCTCCACTTCCATTTGAGCCAAACTCTTGGTATCATACAACAATGCATGCCGTCTTGCTTTGGCAGCTTCTTTCTCCACTTGCCATTGCAATCTCTACGGTTCCCTGGGTTGGCTATCCCTGCAAGGACGTTTTGTCTACTCCCTGGCCTTCGTTGTGGATACCTCCATCAGAACCGGCACCATCTCCCCTCTCGCCACCCTTTTTAAGTTTTTTGCCCTCCCAAGGAACCTGCACTTCTCCTCCTCTGCCCCCACACTCCAGGTACCTAAGTCTGCTACCAGCATGGGAGATCAAGCTCTCTCCACTGCAGCCCGCTCCCTGTGGAATGTCTTACCCCCTACTCTTAGCACATCTGAGTCCCATCACACCTTCAAGCACAACCTCAAAGCTTGGTTAGCCGACAAATACAAGTGTCCCTGCTTTACTTGGTAGCATCCTCCCTATGGAGTTTGCCATGCTCATCCCTCTCCGCTACCCCACTCCCTCCAGTCTTTCATATGATGGCCCGCTGTCTCTGCATTTTATCATCTGGTGCCCCCCACCTTGCTGATCTGCTAGGAACCCTCTCTGTGTTGATTTCCTACTGCCCTTGCCTCTTAATGCCCTTCTCTTCCCAAGTACACCTGTACCAACTCTATACTCCCCCCCCCATTGTTTTGTTTGTCCTTGATGCCACTGCTGCTGTTCGAAATCATGTATTGTATTAAAACAGTTGCTTTTCTCTAATACGACCTGATCTTCTATGACACATTATTGCACTTGATTAATTGTTTGCATCTTTCTCACTGTAATGTTTTCCCTATTGCTGTAAACGTGTACAATTCCATGTATCTAGAACCGACTTCTGTAACCATTACCACTTGTACTGTATCTGTACCTACATTGTAGTGCCACTATTGGCCCAGGTCATGCCTGAAAATGGTCTCTCAGATCAGTGTACTTACCCAGTTACAAAGACTAAATGAATAAAATAAATAAATATTTAGTTAAAATTGCGGTTTTCCTCGGTTGAGGAACTGACACCAAGGATTTTTTGTACCGCTTTGTGGTGTTTCTCCGGATTCCCCTCAGTTCAGGAACTGAATTAGATTTAAATTTTGTGTTGGTAAAAACAGTGGTAATGTCCAAAAAGCCTAAAAAGAAAACTGGGCCGACTGGATTTAAAAATTGTCTTAAGTGTAAGGAAGTTTTTGCGAAACCAGATAAACACGATCTTTGTTTATTTTGTCTTGGGGCTGAACACTTGAAGGCTAATTGCGATATTTGAAAAACCTTTCCTGAGAAGACCATCAAAAAATGCCTTAAGCATTTTGAAGAAAAAATGTCAACACCTCCGGTTCTGGATCCGAATGATCCGAATACAGAACCAAAATAAAAGTCTAAGGATGCCGATTCTAACGCCCCTGAAAAGGCAAGACATCCATACTAAAGGTGAACCAGTAAAGGATTCAGTTCCTAAAGAAACTTGGTAAAAATAAAAATATTGGTTCCCCTGCTGCAAAAACAACAGGGCTACCAGTATCACAACCAAATATGCCTACAGCTGATCAGGTACAGCAGGCATTACAGATATTAAAAGCCTTGCCAACAGGCCTATCACCAGTTCAGCAGCAACTGACTGTAACCAGTACATCAGTTTCTAGTCTTGGCTCCTCTGCGCAAAGCTCAGTAGTGTTTGACCCTTCCCTGAGAATATTGAAGGGGTGGGGAGATGATGAGGAAGCAGTTGAACCAGAGGTTTCCTGGAGCATGGGTATGAATCCCCGCTAAGGGCTCCAGAGGATTATTCCTCACACTTTACTTTTGTGAGGCAGATGGTGGAAGCAGTGGACATCACACCATACGAACCTGAGCAGGATGAAGAGGAATTACAGTTCCTGGAAATGATGGGGTTAACACCCACAAAGAAATTTCTGTTGCCCATTAATAAATTCTTAAAAAAACAGGTGATAAAGATACTGGAACCCCCAAATTCTATACCACCTGTAGCTAAGAATGCTGACAAAAAGTACCAGCTAGATCCCATGGGTGCTGAATTTTTGTTATCTCACCCGGATCCAGAAGGTGTGGTTCAAACACCTGCGTGTTTCAAGGCCAAGGTACCTCTAGCCACCCACCCTCTTGAGAAAGATTCCAGAAGGCTGGATGGAATGGCAAAAAAAAAGGTTACTTGGCAGCTTCTTTGGGCATCAGGGAAGCAAATTACGTGGCATATGCAGCACAGTATCAGAAGACCCTGTGGTCTTCTGTTATGGCCATGGTGGACAAGACTCTTCCAGGGCTTGCAGATGACCTTCTAGAAACTGCCAGGTGTGATCTAGAAGCCACAAAATATCAATTCCATATGGCTGTTGATGCAAATGATAATGCAGCCAGGTGGACGGCCGTAACCATTGCTCTGATGAGGTTCGCCTGGCTTAGGACAACCAGCCTAACACAAGACACTCAAACCAAGGCTGTGGACTTCCTTGTGGAGAATCATTCCCTTTTTGGCAGTATGACGGAGGCATATATGAAGAAAGTGGATGAATTCAAGACCACTTACAAGAGTAACACTGTGAAAGACAAGGCCCCAACTTCCTGTAGGCCATATGGAAGGGGAGGTAGAGGTAGGTGTTACGGTAGACCCTTCTACCAGACACAAGCTACTCTTAGTTACCAGCAAAGAGGTTACTACAGGGGTAGAGGCCACAGGGGCTCAAAAATAGGGACCAGTCCCCTCAAATAGCCACACAAGGAAAACGGAACCCCTGATGCAACAGTCAGGGTTGCCTCCTCGATTCTAGTTGGGGGCAGACTGACCCACTACTTCCAAAATTGGAAAACCATCACCACAGACAAGTGGGTGCTGGAAGTAGTGGGTCAGGGATTATCCCTCAGCTTTAAATCCTTCCCCAAGCTGAGGCCAGGCATTTCAGTTCCCCAAGCCATCAGAGAGGTCACTACTGGAAAAAGTGTCTCCCCGGCATCAAAGACAGTAGAACCAGTTCCTTCCTCTCAAAAGAAAGAGGTTTCTGCTCCAGATACTTCCTAACCTCAAAGAAAAATGGGAAGTGATGACCCATCCTAGATCTGAGGGCTTTGAACAAGCATCTCATAAAGCCAGAGTTCTATATGGTAATCTTGGCAGTGATCCTTCCAATACTACAACAATGAGACTGGCTGGCATCACTGGACTTAAAGGATGCCTATTTCCACATTCCCATAAGGGAATCTCACAGAAAGTACACAAGGTTCAGACTACCCTCAGGTCATTACCAGTTTACAGCTCTGCCTTTTGGCCTAACCTCTGCCCCCAGGGCATTCACAAAGTGCTTGGCAGTAGTAGTGGCACACCTAAGGAGGCAGGGCATAATGGTGTTTCCATACCTGGATGATTGGCTAGTCACGTGGCAATCCCCAAACAGGTAAAGAATCTCTCAGGATCACCCAGGAGACACTCGAGTCTCTGGGATTCCTCATAAACGTCCAGAAATCTGTGTTACAGCCTTTTCATGTCCTGCACTTCTTAGGAGCAGAACCAGATACCCTACAGGGACGAGCTTTCCTTCCTTAGGACAGAATGGACAACATCCTTCACATTGCAGGATTATTCACCCTAAACAAACAAAGGCCACCAAGACATTTCCTACAGTTGCTGTGACACACGGCTGTAGCCACAGGTACAGTGCAAGGCTGCAGATTCCAAATGAGGGACATCCAGTTCCACCTCAGGCACACTGGTGCCAAAGAAAGGACTGTCTCTCAAAGATGGTGCCCATATCAAGCACTTTGCTGCAGGCTCTGCAGTGGTGGCAGGACAGAGCCAACCTAAGGGAGGAATTCCATTCAAAAAGGAATCTCCTACCCTAGTGCTTACAACAGATACCTCACTCCTGGGGTGGGGAGCACATCTGGAGGAACACACAGTGCATGGCACCTGGTCACCTACAGAGTCAGTACTGCACATACATCTTCTGGAGCTTAGGGCAGTGCTGTTAGCACTGTAGTCCTTTGCATCCCTGATAAGAGACAAAGTGGTACAAGTCAGGACAGACAATACCAACACAATGAATTACATCAGCAAGCAGGGAGGTACAAGGCCCAACCTGCTTTGTACAGAAGCAATGAAAATTTGGAGTCTGGCATACTCCTTGCAAGTATCCCTAGTAGCTATCCGCTATCTAGGAAAAGACAGCACCCTGGCAGATGCACGCAGCAGAATCAATCAAAACCACCATGAGTGGTCTCTCAACAGACAAGTACTAGAAGTGGTGTTTTTCGAAGGTGGAGCACAACAGAGATAGATCTCTTTGCCTCAGAAGAGAATCACCAGTTGCCCAAGTTCTGCTGCAGGCCTCCAGCGAGGAGGTCTGTGCCAGTGGATGCCATGGTGCTGGACTGGTCAGGAAAAAATATGTATGCTTTTCCTCCATTCCCTTTGTTGCTCAGGGTTCTGATCAAGCTCAGGTTCCTGCCAGCTACAGTCATTCTGATAGCTCCAGACTGGGTCAGGCAGCCTTGGTACTCACTACTGCTGCTCTCTGTCAGTGGCACAACCTTCTGATCTCCTACCAGAGGAGGATTCTGTAAATGAACCTTGGTTTACTCAGACTCAAAGCATGGCTCTTGAGGGCCTAGAATATGCTGATTTTCACCTATCAGAAGGTGTTCTCAAGGTTCTGAGGGGTTCCAGGAAACCCTCTACAAAAAAAGTATGCTTCCAAATGGAAGGGATTTTCCATATTGTGTGGCACCAGAGATGTGTTACCATCCGAAGCAGGGATACCAGTCTTGCTAGACTGCCTGACTCACCTGCATTCAGTGGGACTGCAGCCCACTACCCTTAAGGCACATTTTTCATCCTTCTCTGCCTACCTTTTGGCTGGTAAGGGTCTCTCTCTAGCGGCTAACCCTATTTTCAAAAAGTATTTTAAGGGACTGGCCCATCCCCCCCCGGTTCCCTCCTGGAACTTAAATGGCTGCATTGACAAGCTCATGGAACCCCCATTCAAGCTCTTGGCCATGGTTCACCTAAAATTTATCACTTGGAAAGCTGTTTTCCTAGTGGCTATCACATCAGCAAGAAAAATGTGAGTTATAGGCCCTGTGCGTGGAGCAGGACTACATCATCTTCCACAGGGACAAGGTGGTGCTCAGGACTAATAGGAGCTTCCTCCCAAAAGTAGTCTCTGATTTTCCCTTTTATCAGTCTATCACTTTGACAGCCTTTTTCACTGAACACTCTAGCTCAGGGGAACGTAGATTACGTACCCTTGATGTAGAGAGAACTCTCAAATATTACATTGAACACACCAAGGCACATAGGCAGGACAAACAGTAGTTGTTCCTGACTTATGGTGATGTGGGAAAGGGAAGCCAGCTTCAAAAAGGACAGTTGCATGCTGGATAGTGGCATGCATCCAATTCTGCTACAGTAAAGCTGGCAAGGAGCCCCCATTAGACCTGAGGGCACATTCCACAAGGGGTACAGCTGCTACAGTAGCAGCAGCCAGGGATATCCCATTGTTGGAAATCTGAAAAACGGCTACATGGAGAACAGTACAAACCTTTAAAAATCACTACAGTGTGGATACTTAGTCCAGGTATGATGCCAGGTTTGGCACAGCAGTGCTGCAGAGCTTGATCCCTAAATAGGGTTCTGGCCCGCCTCCAAAGCTACAGCTTCATAGTCCGCTAGAGTTAATTATATTGAAGAATCCCTGGGGTTAGAAGAAAAAATTACTCACCGTAGTAATCTTGTTTCTTCCAGGATATTCTTCAGTATCATTAATTCTCCTACCCTATCTCCCCTTCTAGAACCAGTTAACCTCTGCAACACAGTTGGTATTCATTCTGATCTGTTGACCTTGCACTGGTACTATTACATTTAAACCAGGTGGCCCTTTTTCTTGTTTTTAGCCTTTTTTGGTCATTTCCATTGACATGGGGTGAAATAAGGGAGTAATCATTATATATTATTATTATTATTATTAATAATATTTAGTTGTCAACTATTGGAATAGTTTAGTTAAGGGGTCTAGTTGCAGGCTGTAATGAATCTGAGCATTATAGAATGCAACAGTTAGGAGGGTAGCAGGTTTAAATGGTGACACGAGCCAATAGGTTCCACTATTTGCATAAAGTTCCATTCATCTCCGGGGCAGTGCAATCCAGGATGCTGACTGCTAGAGTTAATAATATTGAAGAATACAACGGAAGAAACAAGATTACTACGGTGAGTAATTTTTTTTTCACTTTTAAAAAGGAAAAAAGAATCTGAATCAAATTACCAGGTACATCGTCAGTCTTTACAGAATGTTACCAATCGTATGTGTCTTTAAACTAAAGACACTTTGAGGCCTACAGGGGTTGATGGTGTCCCTTTAAGACAAGCTTTTGCTTACTCTGGTTAATTACATAATTGACAATTTCTGAAAAAATATTTTATATTACAAATAATAACACATGTAACTTAAGGGGCATTTGCTCAGCATTGAGCAGACACAACAGACTGCAAGGTCTTCACTAGTGAATTTCTGTTTTTACGTTTCTACGATGTCGCCTATGGATGTGCAAGTTTAATACAACATAGTTGTCCCCTAGTGAGATAACAGTAAATTATTTTCTGTTAATTACTGTGTCCTTGAATATAATGCTTACAGACTGTGACCTCTTTTACACACTTTAACAGGGTAAAACAGGAGAATTAAATCAACTGTTAAATGAGGTGAGGTCCATGCAGGAGAAAGCTATTATGTTCCAGCACGAGAGGGACCAGATCATGCTAGCACTGAAACAGAAACAAATGGAAACCAGTGCACTGCAGAACGAGGTGAGGCTTTATAAAAATTGAATAAAAAGCTGTTTAAAGAACCAATACATAGGTCAAGGGCATGCATTGTCTGCAGGGCTCGAAATATACTGTAGTCTTTCCGTATTTCCGTGGAAATGCAGAAAAGCTGCCGGAAATGTAATTTGCCTTTCTGCATTTCCATGTGGAAATGGTGACATACTGAACCGCTGTATGCTATTTAACCATGTGATCATGGTGGCAGCAGAGAGTAAGCGTAGCAGCCCTTACCTTTCATTCTGGGCTGGGGGCGGGAAGCATGTGTGCAGCGAGCGGCTGTACCATTGGGGGCTGGCATATCTCTGTGCAGCAGTTCAGGCTTCCAGTCAAGTGACACCATGGACAGCTTTGGGGTCCTCACATACAGGAGAGAAGCATGTGACCCATTCATGCCTCCTGATTGGCTGCTTGCGATCCTTACTCACTGTGCTTAGTGTACATGATGCAGTAGTCAGTTGGCAGCCAGCGAGGGAGGACCTCTGTTGTGTGCTCTGCTTGTCTGCGTTGCGAAAGGCTGGTACTCACTGTTCCTTTCATTTGGGCACTGTTGTTTTTTTTCAGATTTGGTGGCACACAACTTGGCAATTAGGGAAAAGTGACTGCTTTTTTTTTTGGGGGGTACTTGGCAGAGAGGGAGAGAGGATGAAAAGAAAGGGACAGCTCTTGAAATTAGATATCTTGGAAAAAAAGTCCTGCCTGCATAGTGAGGATTCTGTAAAGGGCTGTGGCAGAAAATTGTTGGGCAGAGTCCTGCCTGAACAGTGAGGCTTAAAAAATAAATTGTGACTGATTGCGAGGAGGCAAAATGTCCTGCTTGACAGTGAGACTTAAAAAAAAAAAAAAAAAAAAAAAAAGACAAGACTACAGTGAGGCAGAGTGTGGACGGGGAAAACAGTCCTGTGGCACAAAAGTCTTGGGGAAAAAAGAAAAAACAGTCTGCAGGAGGGTGGGAAGTCCTGTCGGAACAAAACAAGGACACCTCAGAAAAGAATTTAGAAAGGGCAAACGTCCCTGCCTCGGGTCAGGCTTGTAAAAAACCTTGGTAAAAGCAAAGAGGGGGCAAAACATCTATGGCACAAAAGTCTTGCAACAAACAAAAAACATTTGCAGAAGGGAGGATAAAGTTCTGCCTGAACAAAACAAGGGCATCACAGAAAATTTAGGGAGGGAACTGTCCTGCCTCAGTCAGGCTTCAGAAAAGGCACCAAGCAGCTCCTCTGAGGGAGAGAGTGAAGGGGAGGTTTAAATTGTGTTCCTGGACCACTCTACAGTTTTTTCTTTTATTTTCTATGTGGAAATGTACCATTTGCCCTGGAAATGTATACTGCGCCACCTACATTTCTGGAGGAAATGAACACTGAAGCCATTATTTCGAGCCCTGGTCTGAAAAGTGGCCCCACTGAGGTGCAAGACTGGCTCGATGGGCTAATGCCTTTTTTTTTTTTTTTTTTCATTATGCAGTTGAAAAGCAGATATCAAATACAAAAAGATTCATAAGAAAGATACAGTATGAAGATTGGCATTTCCCTAGTACATAGTTTCTATTCACATATAATATCATAAACGGTCTTTACAACTTACTAATTTATAAATACCCCTTCAAATATTAATTTATTTAGGGATTCGGATCATACCTTTGAGCTCAGAGCTCTTTTACAAAGGTTCCACATCAAACCGTGACAATGACAACAACAAACAGTTTATATACAATACTCGAATAGTGCGTAGCTAGTATACAATAAGGTGACAATGTCATTCATAGTACCAATGGTGATAGTACAGCATCAAGAGCATTCAGCTAGGGTAAAGGACAGTGTTTGTATGTAGCGAAGGAGATAAAGAGATGAGACACCTAGTGTGAGAGTCTGAGGAGGAATCAAGGTGAGGGGGAGGAGAGACTGGGGGGAGAGTGGGCAGCCAAAAGAAGTGGCTTTGTCTAGGAGGTTGGGAGGTAGTGGTATTAGGGTGGTTATAAGGTTGATCCAGTGGGGGAAAGGCACAGTGGGGAGAGGTAGACAGAGGGATAGGGTAAGGAGGAAGAGTGGGGGTAAAAGGCAGGGGAAGGAGAGTGTGGATGAGTGGGCATTATGGGTGTTGGAGTCCTAGTGACAGTCACAAACTGTCCTAGTAAGAAGGCCATTTTTGAATTGCGAGATGCATTGGGAGTTTAGAATGTGCACTAGTATTTCATTGAGCCATTGAGGGGCCTTATAGCCGAAAGCACGCTGTCCCTGCACAGTTTGACAGAAAGGTGTTGATATGGCCCCCCTCATCCTGCCTCTGGTGGTATAGCTGGTAGCACTTGGTGTTAGGATGCTAGAAATGCATGGTGGGGGGGGGGGGTTTACCCATTGGCACCTTTTTTCCAAGGAGGCATGTTTGAAATATAATCCTGTTCTTTAGTGGCAGACAGTTGTTCTGCTCGTATAAGGAGCAGGTGTGAGTATTTCAATCTGCAGCCATTGTGAGCCTACATGCCTTGTTGAGGGCAATGTGAATCCTTTTTAGTGCAGTGTCTGTTGCTGCACCATAGACCACCAATCCATAGTTGATGGTAGAAAGAATGGAGCTGGAGACAGAGACAGAGGGCCTCTGGAGTGAGATATTTTTAATGCCTATAGAGTACACCCAGCTTGGTGTTTTATGAAGGTGAGGGAGTCATCAGTGGTGAACCCCAGGTACTTGAAGGAGTGAACTTGTTCTAGTGGCTCATTGACTTTATTGGAGATGGTGAGGGGAAGGAGCATCGTTTTGTGCTGTGGACTGGCTGTGAGCATCCCCTTGGTCTTTTTGTAGTTTAATAGAAGTTTACGTCTACAGAACCAGTCTGCCAGCTTGTAGAAGGATGCCTGCAGCTCGGATTGGAGGGCAACTATTGATGAACTGCAGGTGAGAAGTATAACGTCGTCTGCATAAAGTAACAGTTTAGTCTCACAGGCTTCAGGAAGAGTATTTAGGAGAGGCTGAATAGTAAGGGCCCCAGTATTGACCCCTGTGGGACCCCTAAAGATACCTCATTGGAGCTAGGTACTGTGTGCCCAATTTTTACGCGTCGGCTTCTGTGTGTTAGGTAGTACTTAAACCAGCAGACAGCAGTGGTTGCAACCCCCAGGTTCTGTAGTTGAGTCAGACGAGAGAGTGATTGACAGTGTCGAAGGCTTTGGTGAGGTCTATGAAAACTCACCCCACCAGTTTTCCTTCGTCTAGTGCCTTGTGTGAGTAGTCAGTGTAGTCCAGCAAGGCAGTGGAGGTACTATGATTCTGCCTGAAGCCATGTTGGTTGGGACATAGTAGGTTGTATTTGTTGAGGTAATCCGTGAGTTGGGCTGCCACAATCTTTTCCAGGGCTTTAGATAAGGGAGAGAGGATGGATATTAGCCTATAATTGGTGGTGCTTGTCATATCGCCATTCTTGTGCACCGGCATCACGAGAGCCTGTTTCCAGATCCTGGGGAATTGTGCAAGAGCCAGCGATTTGTTAAATAGTTTTGTAACTGGCACGATGATGACATCCAGTGTTAGGAACAGGAGTTTCATATCGACTCCATCACTCCCCATTCTGGTCTTGCATAGTATTTTTTTTGTGTGTTTGTAAGCCTCCTTCACTGACACTTTTTTGAAGTAGAAGACTGGTTGAGCCCCCTTGAGGTGTGCCGTTGGTTTATTCCCCAGCAGGGTGCAGGTAGTCCGGGGGGGGTAGCAGTCCAGTCAGGTCAGTAAACACTGTGCTGAGAGAATCCGTGATGTGCCATGGGTCGGTAATTGTGGCATTGTTGATGTTGAGCAAGTGAGGGATCGTCTTCTCATCTTTCCCAAGAAGGTTTTTGATGTTCTCCCAAAAACTCTTCCCATTGTCCCAAGTTTTATTAAGCTGCTCCTTGTGTAAGTTGGCCTTTGCTTGGCAGATAAGGTTGGTGCGGTGGTTTCTTGCAGCTGTATAGCATTGGAAGTTGTGTTTGCTATGAGAGGACCTGGCTTTTTCCCAGAGGTTGTCCCTTTCCTTCATCTGGGTGAGGAGATCCCCTGTGATCCAGCCATTAACTTGACCCCGAATTTTTCTTTTCCTCAGTGGTGCAAAGATATCACAAATGTTGTTGAAGCCCTCTATAAAGAAACTTAGAGCCTGGTAAATATTAGGCACATGATCGATGGGGACCAGTCATGCTGGGAGAGGGCAGAGGAGAGGGCCCAAAGCTTGCCCTTCCCCAAGACCCTACTATTAATTATGGTAGGCGGGGGCTTGCTCAATTTGTTTGACCATGTGAAAGTGACTGGGGAGTGATCACTTAAGGTGTCAGGCAGGACCTTAAGCTCAGAGATCCGAGAAGGGGAACTCGAGGGGAGACAATCGAGGAGGGTGTCTTTTCCTGTTTTGTGGTTCCGCCTTGTTGGTCTGTCTACGAGTTGGGTCAGGTTGGAAGTAGCGACCATGTCCTTGAAAGGTGTGGATTCCCTGCCCTCCCAGGTGATGTTAGTCACCTGTTATGAGAAGCTCTGTGCCCTTAGGAAAGGTAGCAGTTGTATCCAGTATTTTTGGAATGCCATCCCTGGCTTTAGTGGGTGGAAGATAAACCGAGGCTAAGATTAGAGATTTGCTGTGACGTCCGACCTGTGCTTTTATTGCTAGTAGTTCATGATCATTCTCGACCCTGGTAACTGGGAGGACCATGCAGGATAGGTAATCCCTGGCATAGATAAGAACTCCTCCGCCTTTCTTGCCACACCTGTGTTTCCTGAATGTTTGATATCCCAGGAGCATCACTTCATTGTCTTTTATCTTGCTTGACAGCCAGGTCTCTGTCAGACAGAGAATGTCAGGTACATGTTGGAACATCCACGCTTGGAGTAGGTCAAACTTTGCTGTGAGGCTGCAGATATTCAGTGCAGCTACTTTCAGACCTTTACTTGTGTTTCCCCCTGCACACTGGTGGTGGGCCCGGATTGGCATGGATGTTACCTGATAAAGGAAGAAGCATGAATATTATTTTCCTGGCTGAGAGGTTTATGATCTTGCGCCTCCCGCTCGTGCAGTGGGGGAAGCGAGTGTTCACCAGGGTGATCTTTGAGTGTGAAAATGGTAATGTTGTTGATAACCGTGGCAGGTGTCGGGGGGGCAGGCGGGATGCAGGTGGCGGAAGCTGGAGCTCCCTTGACACAGTGAGCATTGGGGTGCTTTAGTCCCTAAGAACCACGTTATACTAGAATTAATACTTTCTTAGAACGAAGTATCACCAGACATCTCTGGTATAGATCCACTAATTCAGTGTTGATTCCTTGATGGCCTTTACTATAGGGTCCCACTTTTTTCTATATTTAAACAATTGTTTATTAGTAAAGAAATATGCCCTTTCCAATCTCATTGATTCTAGAAATAGATTTTTCCATAGTTCAGTATTCGGTGCTTCCCTATCTTTCCACATCCGTGTAATACATCTCTCTGCATTTTGGAATGCTACATGTATCCATTCCTTATATATGTTAGGAAGATTTTGTATAGATGGTGCAACAAATAAGTACATTTCTGGTTCAAAAATCAGCTTTATATTTAATGTCATGTTTAGAAGTCTAATAATTTCTTCCCAGAATACTCTTATATAGGGACATAAAGTTATTACATGAATAGCATTAGCTATCTCTCCACACCCTCTGTTAGCTAACGCCTTCTCCTGTCAGTCAAGTATAGAATAGCAATTGGTTACAGTCTGCAGGCAAAAAAGAGCACTTGTCAGTACAAACCAGGACCATGAAAGCATACCTGACTTCTAGTTAACAGAAGAATAATTGATTCTGGATTCTGGTGACCTCCTAGACCATGAGAACAAAGCTTGAGTGTTCGTGATGTCACCAGAATTCCAAGATGGTTATACAGGCCTTGTAATGGTTTCCAAACTGTTGTGTTTGTAATACTGCATATGGGATTCTCTGAACATTCTATCTCATAATACCATCGATCTGGTTTCAAAACATAGAGAATCATAGATGGGGTTGTGTTTGCATCAAAGGGTTCAGATGACGTCATAGAGACCTCAAGAACAAAGCTTGAGAGGCCCCTGATGTCTTTAGATCCCGGAGATGGAAACTTAGCAGAGTTATACAAGTTTGCCATCCATTTTTTAATAGTACTGAATATAGTTCTGTAAATATTTATTTTTGTTCTGCATCCTGTGTGTAGTAAGATTAAATGCATGATTTTGTAGTAATTTATGCAAGCAATAAGACGCGACAAGGTGTAGGTTTTGTCCTGATAAGAGCACACCCAAGGCACATCATGAGGCACTTATGCCGGGTACCTTTAGTGCTTGGGAAGTGCTCTTATCAGGTCATAATCCACACCTTGGAGTATCTTATTGCGCTTATAAAATGGGTCCCCCAAGTAACAATTTAATAATAAAAAAAGGACAAAAACATGGCAAAAAATTGTAAAAAACTGAAGTTTAATACTGAAAGAGGTAAACTAGTCCCCTGTTGGTAAATTTTGATGGCCAGTACGGGCACTCCCCCACAAAAAATACCCACAGATACTGGTCAGGTTGTTCCTCCATCTCTCCTCACATTGTATCCCCAACTGGCATACACCAGTTTAATTAAGTGTCTCTGCTACCGAACAAAGCAGGTGTTTCTTTCAGAGCCAGCATCCCCTTTCATTCAGAGCGAGTGTGTCCCTTGCCAGGCACCGTACTTCCTGCTGCTAAAATAGTGGTTTCTAACATCGGGCGCTCGCTCTGTGATAGTAAAGAAAATCTAAGTTTTAAACAAATGTTTTACTCAACAACAATAACAAAAAAAGGCATGAACACAGCAAGCGTGAGGTGGGGTATGGAATTTACTAGGAAGACTCATCGTGACAGCACGCTGCCGTCATTAGGGTTCTGTTGAGGTTGCCTTTCTTTTTTATTGAAGAACCACAGGTCAGGGTTTTATTTAGGAGCATTTATCTTAAAATGACTTTTCAAAACCTAATGCATTGCACTTGTCTTGTGTTTGTTGGTTGGTGTGTGTGTGTGTGTGTGTGTGTGTGTGTGTGTGTGTGTGTGTGGCGGGGGTAGCAGGCGAGGTGGGGGGTAGTGACTGTTTTGACGCTCGGCCAGGAAGGCTCAGCTGGCAGACTGAGGCATAGTGATTTCTTTTGTAAAGCGTCCTGACTGGCTGAAGAGGTGCCAGTTGGCACAATATGCCATGATAAGGACACAGCTAGAGGTGCCAGTCAGCCAATCAGGATGTAGAAAACTCGAGACCCATTTTATAAAAAAAATACTCATCTCACACCCAGATGCTAATAAGTCACCCACCCAACCACAGTAACAGTAGTTTTGTTTATAAAATAGACATAAATTTCACATTACTTGTAGAAATTTTTTAACATTGGATTGTTACTAACAAAACCAATCCTCACTGAATGCGTTTCTGTAACTGGAAAGAAGTGCATTCAGTGAGAATCAGCGGTGTCTGTAACTGCTGTTACTGGGATTGGGTGGGTTGTTAGCATCTGGGTGTGGGGCGAGTCTGTCTTTTAAGAAATTGTTACAGAAAAGGGAAGTTTTTATTGTGTGTGGTGGTGGTGGGAGGAGACATGCGTCTCTGAGAGGTGTCAAAGAGAAACAGTGTGTAGCAGGGTTTTAAATAATTGATTAGCAGTTTTTTTCTTGGGACTATACTAACTGTACAGAAAGTATTTATATAGATTTTCTAGAAGTGCTGTGTTTATTAAACACAGAGAGGCAAGAGCTATGCATTTTCACAAAGATTTAGCCATTTTATGAGCAAAACGCTAATCAGTTTTTAGAGTTAAATAAATCCCTGTGTAGCCAGAAAAAATGGCAAGTGGCACGAGTTTTGAAATAATCCAAAAACTGTTGCATCACAGAAGGGTAGAACAGTTTTTCATGACCTTTGAACTGTGGTACAATAAAAAGCTTTTTGGTTCTGTTTGAAAGGAGGGTACAACAACACCCCAGCAAAGTACTATAGTGGTATCAATTTCTATGAACATGCCAGTAGAAACAGACCACCCGGTCTATCTAAGTCTGCTCGAGTGTGCAGCTGGCACCCCTAGTTTGCAGCTGCCCCACCTCCCCTCCCATTTGTCATCCCACTGCCACCTCCACCACCCTCACTCTCCCCTGTTCCTTGTCCCATGCCCTTTTGAAACTGTTCACAGATTTATATGATGCCACCCATTCTGGTAGGGTGTTCCATTTTGTTACCACCCTCTCTGTGAAATAGTGTCTCCTCACTTCCTTCCTAAATCTTACCCCCTCTATTCTTAGTGCATGCCCCCCTGGTGACCCTCCTTAACTTAAAGACCCCATCTGCCCCATCCTTATTGATTCCCCTCAGATACTTGAATGTCTCTATCATGTCCCCCCGTCCCTTCTATCCTCCAGGGTGTACATATTCAGGTCTCTCAGCCTGCTGTCATAGCTGTCCCTTCCATTCCACATATCATCTTTGTTGCCCTCCTCTGCACCCCCTCCAGTAGCCTGATATCACACTTTATAAGTGTGGCCTTACCAGCAACCTGTAGAGGGGCAAGATCACCTCTCTTCGCCTGGACGAAAACCCCCTCGCTATGCACCCCAGAATTTTGTTCGCTTTTGCAGCCACTCTCCTGCACTGGGCAGTGTTGTCCATGTCCCTGTTATCATTACCCCTAGGTCCTTCTCCTCCTCAGTGATCCCCAGCTTAACCCCTCCCAGCAAGTATTCTCTCCTTCGGTTCTTCACCCCAAAGTGCATAACCTTACACTTCTTTGCATTGAACCCCAGCTGCCACCTCTCTGACCACCCCTCTAGCTTGCTTAGGTCCCCCTACAGCTGCTTCCATCCCGCCTCTCCATTCACCGTTGCTCCCAATTTTGGTGTTGTCAGCGAACAGACTTATGTTGCTCACCACCCCATGTGCAATTGAAGAGCCCACAATACTGGCCCCAACACAGAGCCCTTTGGCATTCCACTCGTCACCGGCCTTGGAGTTGAGAGCTCCCCTCTCACCACCACCCATTGCAGCCTCCCACTCAGCCAGCTTGTAATCCAGTTCATCATTTTTGCCCCTACCCCTACACCACTTAGCTTCCCCCCATGCTGCCCATGAGGCACAGAATCAAAGGCCTTGCTGAAGTCCAAGTAAAGAACATCCACCACATGTCCCTTATCCAGCTCACCTGTCACCCAGTCATAATATTGTATGAGGTTGGTTTGACAAGACTTCTCTGAAACAAACCCATGCTGTCTCACATCCTGGAGGCCATTGTCCTCCAGGTACGACACCAGTCTTTCCTTTAGTATTGTCTTCATGAGTTTTCACATTATGGAGGTGAGACTTACTGGGCGATAATTACGCAGTTCATCCCTTGGTCACGCTTGTGTATTAGACACTACATGTAGCATCCTCCAGTCCAGTGGCACACATCCCGACTCCAGTGAGGTGCTGTACAGATCTGCCAGTGGCTCTGCTAACACCTCCGCCATCTCCCTCAGCACCCTGGGGTGGAGACCATCCGGCCCTGGTTCCTTATCTACCTTCAGTGCCCTCAGTCCCTGTAGGACTCTACTTGCCTCAATTCTTCCATCTGTTGCCTCCTCTCCCACTGTCCCTGCCCTCCCAGCCCATGGTGGTGGCGGTCTCCCCTTTTCTTCCGTGAACACTGAGCAAAAGTATTCATTCAGTGCTTCTGTCTGCTCCTCACCCCTTTCTGTCCACTCCCCACCCCTTTTTATCCTCACTATTGTCTCCTTGCACTTCCTTTTCTCCCTGATGTATCTGAAAAAGTCCCCCCCCACACAATTCCCTGCACTAATCTAAGCTCCCTCTGGGCCTTGGCTTCTCTCACTTTTCTGGTCACCTCCCTGGACCGTCTTGCATACTCCTCCCTGTCCACTTCCTTCCCTGTCCTTCTATACCGATGATGCGCCTCTCGTTTTGCACTCACCACCTCCACTACCTCGCTGTTCAACCAGCATGGTCTTCTTGCTCTGCTCCTCTTACTCTGTGTCTTGGTGCAGGCTTCTATTGCCTCTGTAATCCCCCATTTTAATAATATTCCATTCTAGGGACATGGATATGTTGTTCATCCACACTCATTGGCAGGTATCCTTGCCGCTTTAAATCTTGCCGGAAGGTCTTCAAGCTTGCTCCTCCCACCCAACCGGGTGGTATAACTCTCGGCTCCGCCCCATGACGCCAGATCTTCCTTCGCCCAGAGCTCAGGTTCCCTCCTTAACGCTCTGCGTTTGTGACTAGTTCCTATTTCTCCGTTTGCGGTTTAAAAATAAATTTTGCAAAAAGACTTCAGTCTTCTATCCCTCATGACTACGATGGACAAATCGACTCGGTTTGGAGATGCCCATGCGGGCAGAAGATGTCTCGGGCGGATCCACACTCCGCGTGTGTCTGCTTAGGCCTTGAGGCACGACCCGCGAGCTTGCGACCTGTGCTCATCTTTCTCGGCCTGGTCCTCGAAGCCGTGCTGCCCGATTGCAACTGGGCCGTCCTGAGAAGCGCTTCCCTCCGTGAAGTCTAAGGAGGCCCGGTTGGCGGTGTCGCGGCGGCGTGACTCGGCGGATCAGCTCGGCGGATGGTCGCCCTCGAAAGGAGGGCGGTTCCGTATCTTCCTCGACGCGGCATTTATCCGCTCTCTCTGGGTTCTTCCTACGCGGCTTCTTTTAAGGAGCTTTGTCTGTCCCTCTCACTAAAGGAGAAGGGCCTGCGTCTGCTGGACCTTATTCTCGGTCCAAAAGAGGGACAGGGTAAATCCTCCGTCGCGGCGCTCTTGGGAAAGGAGAAGGTCCTCTCCCGGGCCGTCGGCGCGGCTTGATGACCGGCGCTCGGCTCGGCCACTGGCCTCACGGTGTCCCGTCAGGTCAGTTGACGAGACTCCACCGATGAAGTCGAGATTTTTCTCGACCCATTGACGAACTGTCGCCTTTAGCGGCCGAATTCCCCTCTCCCGGTTCCCCGGGAGGAGTTGAGGATCCCGTGGGCTCGCCTGTGCCTCGGTTCCGGAGCCTCGGATGGACCATCCGGGCGAGGGAGTGCGGTTCGGCCGACACCTCCCGCACGACCTCGGAAATTCCGGGACTCTGGGTCTCGGTCTCGGACCTCTTCGGCGGTCCGATCCCACCGTCATAGGCGGTGTCAGGTCTCGGCACCTTGGTAAGCGGCGTCGCCGCTCGTCCCTCCTCCTCCGGATGAGGGAAGCTTGGCGTAAGTCGTCGGCGGTCTGCGAGGACCTTATGTTGCAACAGCTCCTCCTGGCCGGGAATAAGCCGACCCCGTCGCCTTCCCGGCCATTAAGTAACTGTCACGGGCGGCCGACACAACCCTCGACTTATCAACGAGGCCTATACCCAGGCTGGTTGTTCGGCCAAAACCAGCTGCTCCACCGATTCGGTGGAACCTCCGCCTCACAGCCACCAATTGGGGCTCCGACCAAGTTCTCGGTCGGCTAAGGGTCTACCCCATCGGCTGTCAGTTACCTCACTCCTGACCGACCTCGGCAGGTGAAGGGTGGCTCAGGCCAGAGGCAGCTCTTCGAGGACTCTTCCGAGTCGAAGATGATTCCTCCTTTTCTCCAGCGACTGGACTTGGAGTCTTCAGGAGGTCAGTCAATGGGCGATAGCCCGTCGTCCTTCCTAGGACTGCTTGGCTCATCTGAGTCTACCGGGATGGAGCTGAACCCGTTTCCAAATGGGCAGGTACCCTCACGAGTTCTGGACAGAAGTTCTCCGGCGGAGGCCTTTCCGTGGCGAGGCCATAGTGGAGTCGGCACTGGAGCTTTGGCAGCGCCCTGCTTCTTGCCCTGCGCCTTCGGCCAGGATGGCCAGGAATGGTCACGGTCCCTACGGTTCCTTGTCCGGTTTGGAACACCCCTCCGCTGAGGGTTGGTTACCGACAGCGTTTTCCGGAGCGCCGGCTAGCGCCGAGGATGTGGACAAACCTCCTGACAAGAGGTCAAGAAATGGACTATATCGAGGCGAAAAGTCGCTCGTCCTCTCTCGGCCTTCGTCAGGCAGTTCAGCAAATCCTCATGGCACATTTTCTCATGCCCTGTTGGGCTCCTGGATGAGGTCATCCCTCATCTTCCGCCGATCTGCAGACTACGGTTAAGCAGGTGCGGGACCAGGGCAGAACAGTGGCCAAACAGCAGCTCAGACTGCTTTGGATATAGGGGACTCATGTGCCAGATCGGTGCGGCCGCGGTGGCTATGCGTCGGCGGGCTTGGCTGAGGATATCCACCTTTGCCTGGATACCCAGCACAAGTTGGCGGATGTTCCCTTTTAGGGACTGACCTCTTGACCCTGGGGTGGAAGGTCACCTGCAGAGGATCGAGGTCAATGCCACCTTGGACTCGGTCTCTTCCCGCTCAGAAGGACAAGGCCGCAAACCACAGCCTCAAGCCCTTTCGTCCTTCTGTGCCCCAGCCCTGGCCCAACAGCGTCAGGGCCAGCGGGCTCGGCCTTGGCATCCCAAACCCAAGCCGCGGCTTCCTCTAACAGGAGGCAGGGAGAAGGGCCCAGGAGGTCCCTCGGCGGTCCCTCCTCCAAGCCTGCCCAGTAGCGGGCTGAGGTGTCGCCCCATCCCGTCACCTTACCCCTGGGTCCCCGTGAGAGACGGCTCCGCACTTCGTTCCGCCTGGTCGCTGTTACCACGGACAGGTGGGTCTTAGAGGTGGTGGGAAGAGGCCTGCCTCTGGAATTCGAGCAGGCACCACCCTTCGGCGTCGCCCCTCGGGGCCGGGATCCCAGCCTCACTGGCGGCTCGTGAGCCGACGCCGCTCTCCTCCTCCAGAAGGAGGTGGTAAGAGGTGGTGGACCCTCCTTCAGACCCAGGGTTTGTGTCCAGGTACTTCCTGGTTCCGAAGCGGACGGGGGCTGGCGCCCATTCTCAACCTCACGACCTAAACAAGTTCCTAAGGTCTCGAACCTTCAGGATGGTCACTCTGGCTCAGATAATACCATCCTTGGAATGCAGCTATGTGGTTCTGCTCTGGACTTGCAGGGCGCGTTTTTTCACGTCCCTATCCGTCAGTCTCACCAGAATTCCTTCGCTTCGGCGGAAGGATCCTCTTGAGTTCCAAGCCATGCCCTTGACTTGTCTCAGCTCCCAGGGTCTTCACCAAATGCATGGCAGTGGTGACAGCATTCCCTCGCGGCCGAGGGTCGGGTGTACCCTTACCTGGACGACTGGCTGATAGCAGCTCCCTCCAGGAAGGAGGCGGAGTGGTCAGAGATCTGGCCCTCAGGTCTGCTCTCAACTGGGCCTCCTTATCAGCGAGGCCAGAGTGAACTCGAGCGAAGCAGGTGATTCTATTCAGTCAGGCGAGCTCGACTCTCTTGAGCCAGGCCCGGCGGCTCCCGGCGGACAGGGCCGAGGTTCTTTCCTCCTTTGCCCGATCATTTCTGGTTGGGCAATTGCGCCCTGCCCGGGACTTCCTGCGCCTCCTGGGTCTCATGGCGGCCTGCACCAGCGTGGTCCGTTGGGCCCGCTGGAACATGCGTCCCCTTCAGTGGGGACTGGCCAGCCAGTGGTCACAACGCTGCGATCCCTTGGACCAGCTTGTGTCGGTGACACAGGGGATGTGGAACGACTCTCCAGTGGTGGACCGTTCCAGATCATTTGCAGGAGGGCATCCCGTTCAATCCGCCCGAGCCGGCGGTCTCTCTATCGACCGATGCCTCTCTGATGGGTTGGGGTGCCCATCTGGGGAACCCCGGGCTCATGGCCTCTGGTCCCAGCGGAGTCCGATGCCACATCCAACCTGCTGGAGCTCCGGCGGTCCGCCTAGCTCTCACCGCCTTTGCTCCGTTCCTCCGGGGTCAAGTGGTCGAGTCCAGGCGGACAATACCACGACCATGTACTATCTAAACCGCCAGGGCGGGGCGCGCTCCATGCTTCTATGCAAGGCTCTCCGCATTTGGTCACTCGTCGCAGCCTGGAGGCGGATCTCCTAGCCATTCACGTGGCAGGAGCCTCCAACACCCTGGCGATGCCCTGGGCGGATAGGGGCTGCATCCCACAGTGGTCTCTCCTGCCGGAGTAGTACAGCATCTGTTCTCCCTTTGGGGCACACCTCAGGTGGACCTGTTTGCCTCCATGGAGAGCAGCAGGCTGAGTCTGTTCCATGCCCGCCCCTCAGCAGGGCTCACTGCAGGGGATGCCTTCTCGAGGCAATGGACCCGGGCCTCTTTGCCTTTCCCCATTTCCCTTGATCCACAAGGTGCTTCTCAAGGCGAGGAGGGACAGGCGCATGAGTGATTCTGATAGCCCCAGACTGGCCTGTCATTCTGGTACCCAGATCTCCTCAGTCTCAGCTCCAGGACTCCGGTGGCAGCTTCCAGCTCGCCCGGACCTGCTCTCAGTCAATCGGAAGGTGTTCCATCCGGACCTTCAATCCCTGCACCTGGCCCTGGTTCTGGCGGCTAGAGTTCCAGGCCTTGGGTCTTCCGGACGAGGTCCTCAATGTAGTTGAGGCGTCCCGTGAGGTCGACCAGAAAATGCTATGCCTTCAAATGGAAAAGGTTTTCCATTTGGTGTCAGGAGCAAGAGCTTGGACCCTTCCTCCTGTTCCTTGGCAAGCATCTTGGACTATTTATGGTCCCTTTCTAGTCAGGGCTTACGGCGACCCTAAGGGTGCACCTGGCAGCCATCTCTGCTTGCAGGCGGCGGGCGGGAAGCAGTCGATGGCATGAGGAGAAGGTGGTCTGGCGCTTTTCAAAGGCCTTGATCACATTTCCCCTCAGTGCGGGAACCCCCACCTCCGTGGGATCTACTGCTGGTACTGGCAAAGCTCATGGGCAAGCCATTGAACCTATGCAGGTGTGCTCTCTCTCACCTGTCGTGGAAGACCGCCTTCTTGGTGGCTATCCGTCAGCCAGAAGGATGGGAGAGCTCCAGGCGCTTTCCATCGAGTCTCTTACCTGGTCTTCACAGGGACAAGGTTGTCCTGCGCCCCACCGAAATTCCTTCCGGAAGGTGGTGTGGATTTCACCTTAACCAGGTGTTGACTCTGCGGTGTTCTACCCTAATCACACCTCGGAGGCCGAATATAGGCTCCATACTCCTGGACCCTAGAAGGGCTCGCTTATTATAAAGGGCCGCCGCAGAAGTGGGGAGAGGTTGTAGCTGTTTGTCCACCCTACGCTGAAGCGCATCTGGCAGACCTGCAGCCAAGCGGAGATAAGCAGGTGGGTAACCTCCTGCATAGATCTCTGCTATAAGTTGGCGGGCATGGAGCCTCCCAGAGGGATAAGAGCTCATTCTACCGCCATACTGCTGTGCAGTGGCTGCTTCCAGGGGCGTCCCTATCAGGGAAATCTGCAGGGCTGCTACTAGAGTCAGCAAACACCTTCATTACCCACTACCACATCGACCTTGAGTCACGCCGGGATGCTGGTTTTGGGATCGGTTCTCCAGTCTCTCTTTCCCAAGTAAGTATTGGGGTGTCGTCTTGCCTCCCTCCTCCCGGAGAACTGCTAGAGTCTGCCAATGAGTGTGGATGAACAACATATCCATGTCCCTAGAAATACAGGTTACTCACCTGTAACAGGAGTTCTAGGAATGGTATATATTGTTCATCCACCACTCACTCCTGACCTCCTGACTGACGCACAACCTGAGCTTCCAGCGGGCCAGATCTGGCGTCATGGGGCGGGCCGAGAGTTATACCACCCGGGTGGGTGGGAGGAGCAAGCTTAAGACCTTCCGGCAAGATTTAAAGCGGCAAGGATACCTGCCAATGAGTGTGGATGAACAACATATACCATTCCTAGAACTCCTGTTACAGGTGAGTAACCTGTATTTTCTGCTCTGCATCCATCTCCTGCCTTATGCCCTGTAGTTTCACTTTCAGTACTTACTGCATCTTCCCAAAGTCTGCCCCCCCTCCCCCGAAGTTTACTACCTGAGTAACTGATTTCTCTGGCTCCCCGCACATCGTGATATTAAACCACACTGTTTGGTGATCGCTGTCGGCTAGTGGGTCCTCCACCTTTCTTTTCCTTACTGCCTCCCCATTCGACAACACCAGATCTGAAGTGTTCTTTAGTCTATTAGGTACACTAACCAACTGTGTCAGGAGACCCTCCTGGATTGCGTCCAGGAACACTTGCTCCCTCGCACTGGAGATGACTGGAATGCCCCAGTCAACCCCCGGCAAGTTGAAATCCCCGACGATGATCACCTTCCCTTTTCTACGTACCTTTCTGATTTGTCCTGCTAATTCCTGTCAAGCTCCTCAGACTGGGATGGTGGCCTGTATACCACACCAAACCTCAGTTTCCTACCCCTTGAGTCTAGTAGCTACAGCCAGATTGCTTCTGTTCTCCTTTCTTCTCCCTCGTCCCTTGTGCATTTGAGCCCGTCCCTCACATAGACTGGCATCCCACTGCCCCTCGCTTCCTTACGGTCCTTCCTGTATACTTTGTATCCTGGGATTGCCAGGTCCCAGTCCTGGTGCTCAGTTGCCTACGTTTCTGTGACAGCTGCAGTATCCACCCTCCACATTGCTAAGAGTGCCTGTAGCTCAGCAGATTTGTTGCCTAAGCTTCTTGCATTCAGCGAGACCACCCTCCATCCTGCCCCCTTCCCTTCGTTGGCCTCCATCTCCTTCCTTCTACTCCCTCCTTTTTCGGCCACCCTGAGTCCTTCCCTGCTAGTCTGGGGGGTAGGCTCCACTCTATCAGATCCCTACCTACCTGCTGTCCACTTGCCACCCCCTATCTAGTTGAAATCCACCTTTGTCACAATACACCTCCAGAGTCTTTGCTTTAATACCTCCTTCCCCTCCCCACTCAGGTGCAGCCTAACCCTTGCAAACAGATTGTTGTTATCCCAGGTACTGCCCCAAGTACCCACAACCCCATATCTCTTAGTTTGACACCACTCTACCAACCATGTGTTCAACTCCCTAATCCTCTCCTTTCTCACTGTGCTTGCGCAGGATACTGGGAGCACTTCGAAGAATGCCACAGACTCCCCAGTCTCCTCACACAACCTTCCCACTTCCTCAGTCCTCTCCTTTGTTACCTCCACCGTTTCCCTCGCTAGGTCATTTGTCCCCGCAGTACCACAATGTGTGGTTTCCTCCTACTCCTCCTTACGCACCTTAGGATTGCCTGTCCTACCTTATCTGCCTTTAATCCTGGTATGGACTCCACCCTATCTGACTGTGCCTCTCCCCCTTGCTGCACCATCTGATCCCCTTGATTATGGAGTCCCCCAACACTAGTACACCACCCTCTTCTTTTCTTGTGCCCGGCGCCACCCCCCAACCCAGGTTCTCATTTCTGGGGCCACTCAAGACTGTGTTTTTACAGTGTGTCCCAGTGTCTCCCCGCCCCTTCTCAATTGAGACTCATCCCCTCCTCCTATTTGACTGCCAACCTTCCACTCCTCCTCATCTCACCGAGTATTATCCCTCCCCCGCCATGCCATACTCAGTCTCTCCACTAGTAATGCCCCCTCTCCCTTCTCTTTGTGAGTACTATCCCTTGTGCAATCTCCTCCTGCGTCCTCTTTCCCATGTGTTGCTAGTACAGCAAACATCTTCCCTCCTCCCTTTGCCTTATTGTGTTTCCTCCTCCCTCCTGCTGCTCTCCTTTTTCTAGGTCCTTCTAGAGTCCACCTTCATCAACTGGCTTCCTGTCTACTGTGCCTCCTTCCCCTGACCTCTCCCTTGCCCCACTGTTCCTTCTGATGTCACATTGAGGTTACTGCAGGATTTTAATGTCACTCTTTCCCTATAGGGGAAAAAGGCAATTCATATTATTATGTCATAGATGATAAGCATCTGTATCGCATCGTGATATGTCTCAAAGGATCACTCACACACTCATGCAGCAGTTCATGTTACCATGGTTGAACTCCTCAGTCTGCTCAGGGAAGGAGGGAAAGAAACTAAGAATTGAATGCAAACTTCTGTGCATTTTCTTCAGTCAGAAAACCTGATGAGCCTGTAATCTTCCCAAATGAGTCCAAGATGGTTTGCACAGTCCACAGTCATATTCTTTTACATAACAGCAAAGGAATGAAAGATCTGTGGTCCTTTGAACCTCTCTCTACCCCATCTCCCACCATGGATCTGATTTTATTTTGAATGTTTCAACTTTGTCTTGATCTTCTGCCATATCTAGTTTTCTTATTCACTGTGAAAAGAGACAGGAAATAGGTGCTTGTTTGCAGTTGATTGTAATGTTCTAATTATAGATGTAATATTCATACCTCCAAATGAGCCATATGTAACTGTACCTGAATAAAGATTGAAATGATAAACTGATTTATTTATTTAGTTTTTAACCAGGTAGATACACTAAGCAGAAAACTGCCTTTTTCCAGGTACGACCCGGGAGATGACACTAACAGAAAACGTACAATGCACAGCAAAAATGTAGGAACCAGTATAACAATGTATAATAGGATATGAGAGGAAGGTAGATTACAACAGCAGCTGTACATAGCAATAGCAGCACTACAGGGGAACAGCATAAAACAGTATAATAAGGAAACAAGGAACAGTATACCAAAGTACAGTAGGATATTCGGAGGCAAGATACTACGTACCCCCTAGGTTTTCAAAATTATTAGCCACTGTGGCTAAACAGATACAATATTTTTTAGCCACCACAAGAGGTCTTTAGCCACACACGGCGAGTAATGCTAAAATGTATACAAAGTTGTATTAACATTGTTTTTAAATACCATAATGGACAAGATTTACTTCTGTAGTGGTAGGCACAATATATTCACAGTTTGAGCCAAATTGTTTGAAATTATTTTGTATTAAGTAGATGTGCAATATGTGTACAGCAATAACATACATACAAAGCTTAAGATGTGGTCAGCCAGTTTGACCCCCCAAAAATGCAGCAATTATTATAAACTGTGCACATTGCTTTATTAGGCAAGCAGGAGACAAATAATGCTAAAGGCCAGGCAGATTCAGGCAGGAAAAATTAAACAATAACACTACAGTGGGTGCTCTTAAACAGTTTGATGACATATTAAATATGTGACACCAGTCAGATGTCAATTATTTAGTGAAAATGACTGAGCACCTGGCAGTCGTGCCTAGAAGAAATTTTGAATCTCTGCCCCCCCCCCCAGCCCATTGCTGCAATAAAATGCCGGGGTCAGGCTCACTAAAGCCTGTACATAACAAGCAACCCAGTTTAAAATAACATTGTGTGAAAACTTGAGGAATCTGTGCCATGCCCCATAAAAAATGTGAATAAAGGCAAGCCAGGCATCCATCTCAGACATTTAACAAGCAGAAAAAGAACAGTGAGTAACAGTTAACACACTGCTCCTCTCTCAGCCCAGATCAGTGTCGGGCCTGGTTCATAAGCAAGGCAGTAAAATTCTATTTTAATGCCACCAGTAACTATTGTTATTTAAACTATGTGAAAAATGTTTTGTTTGAAAATATTAGAAGCTAGCAAACTGTCATGGCATTAAATGAGAATTGCTGCCAACAAGGCAACAGCAGTCATTTTTTTTTTCTGTGTGTCTGAGCTTCGTGAAGACTACACAAGAGTCAAGTGGAGAACATGGCAACAATTAACACATTTTGCTGCAGCAGTAGGTACAAATTACAGCACAACAAAATAAATATCATAAGAAGAAGCACAGCCAGCAGTTTATTTTTCTTCTGCTAGGTCTATGCAGTAGTGTAGCTGCTGCAGGTTTTCTCGAGAAGAACTTGGAGGTGCATCTTCATTTGTCTTGACAGTTTGAAGGAACCCACGCCTGTCCTTTTCCGACGCCCAGATGTCAAATGCAGTTTCAAAATCAAACTTTCCCATGTCATCAGGAGCCTCAACCAGAAGAGTCATTAGATAGTTCACATTCCAGACTTTAAGGTGATCCCTTTCGGCAGTCTTAATGTTGTTATATGCACTAAACCCACGTTCACACTCCACTGAAGTTGATGGGGTTGCCAGACATACTGGCCTGGATATTCAAAAGGGTTGCGCCATGCGCAACAGGGTTGCGCATGCGCAAGTCCAAAATGCGCCATTCTGCGATATTCAGCAGGAGGCAGTTACGCCACTGGCATCAGGTTGCGCAAGAGAGCAATGCAAATGAATGCATGCTCAACAGGAGGGAGGATCCATGCATAACCTGCGCAACCCGATATTCAGTCGGGTTGTTGCAGAGTTGTGCATCGCAGCCCCAACCTCGCGCCTGCACAACCGCCAGGCCCAAAAAAGGCTTAAGTTGAGGGCCACCCACAGGTGAGCTGCTGCATTGCGGGCGCAACACAACGCTGCCACCCCTGGCTGGCCCCAACTCTTTCCCTATGCCCCCCCCCACCAGCCCGATCGGGCATAGTGTCTGACTCCCCGCCCACACATCTCTCACAGCCCGATCGCGGGCAGTACAGGTACATGTAACACCCCATATCCGAAGCCCGATCGTGGGCATAACATGTATGAACCCCACCTCCCAGTGCCCGATCGCGGGCAGAATGTAACCCCAACCCAAATATCTCCTGGTGGTCCAGTGGACCGTAAAGCCCGATCACGGGCAGAATCATCACAAACCCCAAACATCTCCTGGTGTCTGGTACCCCACCCACGAGCCCTCCACCCGCTCCCCGCGGCGGCGGCGCAGCATCCACCGCCTGCCGCCCGCCGCCCGCCGACTGACTGTCCGGTAGGGCTGCCGCCCGTGGTGCAGAGCTACAGCCAATGGGCTTGCGCCATACCGTACATGACAGTCAGATTCGGTGTCACAGCAAGACAGTTGAGAGAAAACAAAGGGAGTCTTGAAGGGAGGGGCAGAAAAAAGGAAAGGTAGGGGACTGTGTGGAGGGTAAATTTGACTTGACAAGGTATAAATAGTGAAGCATTTTAAAGTAACAGCATCTTCGAGACAGTACATGTACACAGATGCATACATGTTAATGGACATCAGTCTGCCTGATTCCTATCTAGACCTTCACCAGTCTGGCACTGGCTAGGCCTTGAGCAAATCAATCATCCCATGCTTCTGCTTGAACTAACCCTCCCCAATTTGCTCCAACCTCTCCCAGTCAGTCTCACCAGTCCCATGTGTCTATTCCACCCCCTCTTAAAGCTTGCCTCCATGTTAACACAGACCAGCTCCACTGGCAAAAGGCTCAATTTTTCCAGCACTGTCGCTGTGAAGTAGTATTTGCTCAGGTCTCTCCTAAATTTCCCACCTGTCAGCATGTAGTTGTGGTCCTTTATGAGACTCCTTCCTAAATTTAAAGAGTTGCTGGTTGTCCATGTCCATCCTGTTTATGCGGGTCCACGGCTACCAACCACGCTGCACAGAGTGTAGATGTGGTGCTCCAAGTCAGGCTGTCAGCCTGTGAATTAGTGAAGCAACAGATACAAAACCAGAGCACTCAATTGAACACTGTAACAAAGAACTCCACTCAGAGTCAGCAACATGGTTTGGTATAATACAACATTTGTTCACCTCGCCCCGCCAGAAAGTGCAGTTATGTAAAAACTTACCATAACAGTAGATCTTCTAGAGAAGCTCTTGCAGCAGGTAATACCAGTATGACTCAAGCCGGCAGGACCCCACGGAAAACTTCTAGCTAGCAGCCTATAGCGGGGAATGCCCTCCCAACGTCACACATAGTCAATCAATCACTTTATTTAACCAGGCATATACACCATTGAGCAAGCTCATTTTCGAGGTGGTCCTGGGCAATAATACATTGCAGTTTAGTACAAGGAAAAATACAGATGAGTTAAGGTAGTAACGAAAGAAAAAAAAATGTAGAAACCATTGCACAATAGTGAGTTGCAAATCAGAACAAGCATAACTCCAATAGGGTAGTACAAAAATGTAATACATATACAGGAGAACCACGGAAGGCCAATATCAAGTGCCTGTCAAATATGGCGAACACATATAATTTGGAGCAAAAGATATGTAGGAAGTAGGGGAGCAAGAATCCTAGTCACTCTAAGGACAATAGTAAGGTAGAGATGGTAAGAATGGCGGAGGAGGAGGGAGGCAGCTAAGACAGACTAGGTATAATAGAGGTAGCTGAGCGGAATAAGAAGGCCAGAATGAATTAAAAGAGCTAGGCAACCTTAATAGAAGGAATCTTTATCAACAATTAGCTGCAAAATTTGTAAGAGGAGCATGATGTAGATTGATTAGTGTCTAAGAAAACAGTTGCAGGCTTCAGACAACAATATGGTTAATGAAGCTTTAAATGAGAATATGCCTGGGAGTGAGATGAGTTTTAGGGAGTTTTGCATGCTATTTCATAACGATGGGAGTGAGAAGTTGATGGCAGCCACCCCATATGCCGTTCACTTTAGGAATCTGGAAACAGAGTACGAGAAACGTCTCAAGCCATACGATCCCTTGGCCCGTGAAGAGACTTGAGATGTGAAGTAGACAGATTATTGGATAGTACTCTATGAAGCCAAAGTAGGGCATTTCTTTTTCTTCTAGCTGAGAGTGAAGGTCACCCCGGTTCCTGGTACAGCAGGCAGTGGTGAGTGCGAAGAGGTAGACTGAAGATGAATCTTAGGGCCCTGTGGTAGAGCGTGTCAAGTTTGTTGAGCACTGCTACAAGGCAATGCATGTAGAGAAAGTCGGCGTAGTCCAATAGGGGTAAGAATGTAGTTTGTACTAGCCTCTTTCTGGCTTCTGGGGTGAGCAGATGTTTAATACGATAAAATAGCCACTGTCAATTTCTTCGAGACTTCATTCAGATGGTGTAGAAAGTTAAGCTTATTATCCAGCCAGAACCCAAGATATTTAAAGGTTTCAACTATTTCAAGGGATTCATCTAGTAATGTTAGGATCTGGGGTGTGCGCGATGGTCCGGGGGCTAGCTTTGGGGAGAGGATCATAGCTTTAATCTTTTTGGGGTTAGTGTCTCCAAATGTTTAGGGATTTCTAATACCGTAGCAAGAATGGACCCCATTCTTTAGCCTTGGCAATGAGGAGCAGTTTGTGTCTGATGAGATTATGTTGGAGGGTGATAAAATCTTGCTGTAAACTCTCACGGGCCATATGCAAGGAGGAATTTATGGTATATAGTACAGTGTCGTCTGCAAACAGATGGACATTAGCTGAGCGGAGATGTGAATCCAGGTTATTGATGTAAATAGCAAAGAGTATTAGGCCTAGTATAGAGCCTTGGGGAACACCTCTTAGAAGCGTTTTTTGAGGAGACAGATCACCTGCAGCTTTGACCTGCTGTAATCTGTTGGTAAGGCAGTTGGAGAACCATTTGATTGCTGAACTATCGAGTCCAATGTTGCTCAAGGCTACGAGAAAAATGTTGTGATCCACAGTGTCGAAGGCCTTACTAAGATCAAGAAAAAGGGCAAACACATATTTCTTAGAATCCAGTGCGATATGCCAGTCTGAAGTTACCTTTGCAAGTGCAGTTACAGTGCTGTGTTTGACTCTGAATCCAGATTGTGCCGGGTTTAATACAGCAAGTGAATCCAAGTGTTCTCTGATTTGGACATTGACGATTTTTTCAAGGAGTTTTGACAGAACGGATAGTACAGATATGGGCCGATAGTTGTTCAGGGCGCATGGATCCCCGGATTTGAATAATGGTAGAATGCAGGCAGTTTTCCATAGTAGAGGAAGATCTCCTTGGTTCAACAAAATGTTGAATAAATGGGTGATGGGGCAGTCAAATAATGATGGCAGAGTCTTAGGAAGTATGGCTCGATATTGTCTGCACCTGCACTCTTTAGTATCCAGTGATAGTAGTAAGTTCTCTACTTGTTTAAAAGTAACTGTGTGGAAGTTGAATGTAGCCGGAAAAGGTGGGGTAGGGGGAGGGTTAACATCAGGATCGGTAGCAGGGTGATCCGGTGGAAGGATTTTGTTGATAGAAGAGGTGTCGAACACTAGTCCAGCGGTGGCGAAGTGTTCATTTAGCTGCCCCAATATATCAGCTCTGTTTGTGTAGGTGGATCCAGCGGCCAAAATTTGGGCTAGGAATGATGTGCCAGTAGTACAAACTTCAACCTCTCTAAGGATGTTCCAAAATTTGGCACAGTTGTTTTTGTTGTCTTCTAGTTCTGCCTGAAAGTATCTAGCTTTTTCCGATCTAATTAGCTTAGTACAGGTATTTCTAGAGGTGCAGAATGCTACCCAATCTGCCTCCACATGAGATTTCCTTGCTCTTTTCCACCAATAGTCCCTGTCCCTGATCGCTTCCTTCAATATGGTACAGAACCAACCAGGTGGTCTTTTTTTTTTTTTTTTTTTAGACCCGATCAACCTTAATAGGGCATGTTTGTCGAGTAGGCCCAACAGGAGGTTGTGGAAGATATTAAATGCCACGCTATGGGAGGGAGCTAGATAGAAATTCTGCCATCTGATAATACTTAGATCTTTCAGAAATTCGTTTTGGGAGAACTTTTTCATGTTTCTTACAAAATTAAATTTGGAGGCCGATTTTGTTTGTAGGGGCATCTGACGCAGGCAATAGCACAATGGTCGCTTACGTCATTGCAGAATACTCCAACATGAGCAAAGTTGTGAGGCTTATTTATGAGCATAAGGTCCAGGAGAGAGCTACGTTCCTGGTATTTTCTGTTCGGTCTGGTGAATGCAGTAGTTATTTGTACCAAACCAACTGCATCAGCAAGATCCTTCAATTTCTTGGACTTGTCATTGTTCCAATTCAGGTTAAAATCTTCCAATAGGATACACTCAGAGTTAGATAACTCTATTAGATTTTGGAGATGAGGCAATAGGGCCAAGCCCCAGATGGGGGTCTGTAGCAGGCTGCAATGAGGAGTGATTTCTCATTGGAGAGTGATAGTTTTAGAGCCAGGCATTCGAATAGTATAAAGGCAGGGCAGTCCTAGCGCCCCTCAGTTCTCCCGACCTGAGACTCCGGCATAGAGGATAGAAGATGCTCTAGACCAGAGAACCGAGGTGAATTCCACATAGAGCAACAGCAGTGCTGATCAAAGAATAATGCAGAAGGAGTCCTCGAGGGGGATGGTGGGTGGGAAGCAGTCCCTGCTGCAAGAGCTTCTCTCAAAGATCTACTGTTGCAGTAAATTCTTATGTAACTATACTATCTTACTTCGAGAGTCAGCTCTTGCAGCAGGTAGGACTGAGTCCCAAGCAGCAGAGGAGACCCAGACTGATCCCGGGTGGAGGAAGCAGAGAGAAACGAAAAGGGCAATGCTCTCAGCAGAGCAGTCCCTGCAGAACAGCAAGGCCGAAACCCGCTCTGCGTCTAGAGGCAATGTCAAGACTGTAATGCCTGATAAACGTATGGACCAAGTTACATGTGGCAGCCACAAATGTCAGCCGCGGACACATTCCTTAAAGCGGCACAAGATGCCGCCACTCCACTCATGAAGTGATCCTTCACCAAGGGTTTGTCGTATTTCTGGTAACAAAAAGAAATACAGTTTATCAGCCATTTGGAAAGTGTGTTTGGCTACAGGAGCCCCACATGATTCTGGGAGAGAAGAAACAAAAAGCTGGTCAGAGCTCCTAAACACCCATGTTCTGGAGAGGTAGTAATGCAAGATACAGTGGACATCCAAGGTGTGGAGAAGAGTCTCACCCCGGTTTGAGCATTCCGGATAGTACACCGAAGGTGTACGTCCTGATTCAGGGTCAACTCGGACATGACTTTTGGTAAGAACTTAGGATTGGTCTGCAAGGCCACCCGGTCCTTGTGGAACACCAAATAAGGCTCTTTACACATCAGAGCCTGCAACTTGGAAATCCTCTGAGCCGAAGTAACAGCAACCAAAAATAATGCTTTCCATGAAAGAAAGCGAAGCCAGCCAGTGGCGCCGACAACCCGAGCACTGGGCGCCACCAGCGACCCGGTTCAGGAATGAGACCGGGCCATCGGGGTTGGCAGGAGAGGGATCAAGCAACCAGAGAACAGCTCTCACTCCTGGGAGGGTGGTATCCTAGCTTTCACCATCTAGCAGCCTCTGATGGTTCCAGGGTTCCAAGCAGTTGGGAGCCAGCTAGTCATGGGAGTGGCTCGGAGGCACTTCTGTGGGCGCAATCAGGAATGAGTGCAGCTGGAGTGCTCTACACTTCCCTAGCCAATAAGGAAATGAAAAATGGTACTCCCTTTCTTGCTGGTAGGCGAAGGTGGCTTAGTGGCGCCTAAGCAGCACCATGTCCAATGCCGGGTTCTCCAGGGTTCTTCATGCGCCGGTTCCGGCTTGACACTTTCAGATTGAGTGCTGGGGAGCTTGGCAGTTCTTGCCTCTGGGGGACTTAGATCTGATAGGGCACTTGGGATCAGCCACGGGGAAGCAAGGGGACTCGGAAGTAGCAGCCAGGGCTTCATGCAGACAGTTACAGCCGAGATAAGCCCATAGCTCACCTAGAGAGAGTCCAGCAAAGTAAGGGTGATAAAGTCGACAAAAAAAAAAAAAAATAGAAATCAAAGCTTGCATTCTGTGGCTGGCTCAGACAGAGGGAAGGTGAGCTCTCCAGCACAAACAAAAGGTCCCAAGGGAGGACTGGGTCCCTGATGGGGGCTTCATGTGAAGAATGCCCAGCAGAAAGGCGCCAAGGTCCAGTTGTGCCACCGGTTCTGCCTTGAACAGGGCATGGTAGGGAAATTGCAGACAAATGGACCTTAATGGACAAGTACCCCAACTCTAAACCGAGAGCAACAATAGGTATTCAAGGATCAAGCTCACGGACAGGCCAGAGGGATCTAGACGTGGGCAGTAGCCCAGAGGCAAAAAGCTCCCATTTCATGGTGTAGGTAGTTCTGGTGTAAGGTTTTCTGGCACCCACCAGAACGCTGGCAACCCTGTCGGAGACTCCAAAGCGTGACATGGCTAGGTCATTAGGAGCCATGCATGGAGATGCAATGACCTCAGGTCTGGGTGCACCAAGGTCCCATTGTCCTGGACAAGCAAGTGAGAGCTCAGTGGCAGAGGTAGCGGTGGCTTGGCTGCCAGCTGTTGCAGCAGGGAAAAGCTGGGGCCACCAGGATCTTTACTGCCCCCTCCACCTGTAGCTTGAGAAGTACTTTCTGCAGGAGCGGGAAGGGAGGAAACACGTAGAGGAAACTCCCCCTTCAGGTTGACAATGTGTCTCACCAGAAAACTCCAGGCCCGGGATCTAATGAGCAAAAATTGGGCAACTTTGCATTGATTGGGGACGAAAAGAGGTCCAGTTCCAGTCTGCCCCATCTGTTGAAGAGGTCTTCTACGACAGACTGTAGAAGGGCCCACTCATGCGCTTTGGACCGTGTCCTGCTGAGTGTGTCGACCACAGTATTTTGTGCCCCGGGACGTGAACTGCCAAAATATCCAGGTGGTGAGCTATGGCCCAATTCCATACCTGCACTGCTTCTTGACAAAGGGGGCACGAGTGGGTGCTGCCCTGTTTGTTGAGGTAGAACACCAATGCCATGTTGTCCATCTGTATCAGGAGGTGTCCCAGGAGAATCGCGGTATTCAATGTCTGCAAGGCGTAGAAAAACGGCTCTTCTCCAAGACGCTTATGTGTAAGAGCCTCAGACACGGACCTATGCCCTGTGTCCTGTGGACACCCAGATGTGCACCCAACCTGTGCCAGAAGCATCCAATATCAGGATTTGGGTCGGTGACATTCTCTGGAAAGGCAAACCCACTGTGACAGAAAGGAATGTAGTCCACCAGTTGAGCTCTTAACAGACCGGTTCTGAGATAGAGACCGTTGGGTCCAGGTCGTCCATCGCTATCCCACTGGACTCTCAGAGTCCACTGAATTGTTCTCATATGCAGTCTGGCTCGGGGACTGTAGTGACAGAGGTAGCTATGTGGCCCAAGAGCTTGAGAAGCATCCTGGCTAGTACCCCTGAGAGTGACGAGACGTGGCGGGCTAGATTGAAGAGTCGGAGTGCCCTGTCCTCTGGGAGGAAGACCTTTCCTTGCGTGTTATCGAGCAACGCGCCAGTGAACTGGAGGGTTTGGGTCGGAAGCAAGGGTAACTTTGCTGCACTGATGGTAATTCCTAGTTCCTTGAAGAGAGAACAGGTGTCCTGGACTGTGCACTGCAACTGCTCGCTGGACAGGGCTGCTAAGAGACAGTCGTCCAGGTAAGGGAATACATAGTGTCCTTTCCTCCGAAGGGCTGCTGCAACCATCACCAGGCAATTGATAAAGACCCCTGGGAGGAGGAGGAGGATAGGCCGAAGGGCAATGTCCTGAATTAGTAGTGCCTTCCCTGAAACTCGAACCTGAGGAACCTCCTGTGAGGTTTGGCTATCAGAATGTGAAGATAGGCATCCTGTATATCCAGTGACGTTAGCCAATCCCCCTGATGCAGTATGGGCAGTAAGCCCTGCAGGGTGACCATCTGGAAACATTTGTTTTTGACAAACTGATTGAGGTCGCCGAGGTCCAAGATGGGGCATAGGTCCCCAGTCATTTTTGGCATGAGGAAGAAATGTGAATAGAATCCTGTTTCCCTTGGGGGCCGGGGCAGGCTCTATTGCCCTCTTAAGTAGGAGAGCTTGAATTTCCTCCCAGATTAGCTCTGTGTGAGCTGAGGAACAACAGGAGGGTGGTGGTGGCCTGTCCGGTGGCATCTGTAAGAATTCAATTTAGTGCCCTCTGTCGATCATCTACAGGACCCATTAGTTGAAGGTAACCTTTCACCAACCCATGGCGTAAAGAGAAAAGAGACCTCTGACCACCTGCCCCGTCGGGCCTACGGGAGGAGGTGGGTCCAGCAAGGAGTCGGGCTGTTGTGAGAGAGAGGAGATTGGTCTGGGCTGGTTTGGCAACCCTAGACCCAGAGCCTGTTGAGCCTCACAAGGGGCCTTTGCGACTGTAGCCACCTCTTTGCTGTTGCTGGACGCTTTGCCATGAAAGCGGGGCTTCTGAAAGGGCCTTTGTTTCGGCTTGTACATGGAGTGTATAGACTGAATGGCCTTGCCTGAATCTTGCAGCTTGGTGAGTATCCTCTTAGATTCTCACCAAAATGGACGGAACCATTGAACAGTGTGTCCAAGATGTTGGTCTGTATGTCTTGGACAAAGCCCAAGACCTGGAGCCACGGATGGCATCAGACACACACTCCCATGGCCACCACCCTTGCAGCCATGTTCATCGAGTCGTAAGCCGACCGGAGGACATGCGTACAGACATCTAAGCCCATTTGCAGTAGCTTCTAAAGCTCGGCTTTCTGCGAGTAGTCCGTGATCTCCTCGACAATGTCAATCCCTGCTCCCAAATGGCATTTTAGAATTGCACCATAGAAACATCATATGGTGCATGTCATTGAGGAGTATATTTTGCACTCCACTGCATCCAGCTATTTAAACTCCCAATCCAGATGCTGTGCTAAGGTGTTGTGGCCTCTGGGATTCATCATGGGCAGCAGAGAGACGGAGTCTGCCATAGGCTGCTCACCCAGGAAAGGTTCCTCCTTCAGGGCTCTGTATAGGCAAACTGCCTTTTTGGCACCATGAAGGAGGTGTGAGGGGCTTCCAGGCCACTTTGGTGATGTCTGCGAACGTGTCAACCAAGGGCAGGATCACTACAGGCTTTGGGTCCTTTTGGCGCAGGTACTTGGCCAAACAGAGACTCTCCGGGTCAAGATTCTCTGTATCCCAATTCAAATTCTCCTGTATGTGGCGCAAGATCTCCACAGAGGAATGATCATCCGGTGGTGACTTGGGAGTATCCCTTGGGTCTATGGGAGAAAGGCTTCCAGCAGACGAAGGTACCGAGGAATGATCAGTGTCCATGAGGGAGGAACATCGAGACCTTGTGTTCAGACATTTGCATTTGTGACGCTCAGAGGAGCCGGAGAACTGTAGCTCCTGGACCTGGAGCGACGCTTGAGGCCTGTTCTGTTCATACCTGAGATGGGAGTGGGCTCCCCCAGGGGTACTAGGGGGAAGAGGCCTCTGCCCGAGAAGGTTTTGGTGGCAGGAGGTCTGTCCTGATGGTCTGCCACCAACAGCCAAACAGGTCTTTCACCTGGGACAAGTGGAGCCTGGGCAACTATTAGTCATCAGACTGGGCCTTGACTAGTTTCATGGTCTGCTAACAGCGCACTTCCCGGGGAGGAGTCAGAGCCACATGATACGTCCGATGTCGGCAGCCGACGCCTGGTCTAAGGCCGATGACTAGTTGTCCCTGGGAGGACTGTGCCCCAAGCATTCGTGGGCCAGCAGGGGAGAGGGAAAAATGGTGAACTGGCTGCACTGTCAAACAGCAACGACGTGTACAGTGTTGTCGGTGGGTGCTGCCTGCTGACAATAATGATCCGGCCAGACCTTTGTCTGACAGCGGCTTACACTGCTGAGGGGCTGTGAGGCGGATCTCCTGAGGAGTGCCCCAAGGCTTTGTGTTTGTCTCAGGAGTCGGCACCAGAAACAGAGGCCGACTGGGAGTGAGCTGGCGTCAGCCATGAGGCTGAAGCCGGGCCTGCTGAGGTCAGAGCACCAGCCTGAGGCCTGATCATGCAGCCGGACTTTTAGCAGCTGCAAAGCCTGGCCGAGGACCCAGAGCCAAGGTCCTTACCACCCAACACCCAGATCAGGGCGGTGGTTTGACTACCGCTTAGCTGGGTAGAAGAACGGGTCACCTGGGAGGCAGAGTCCAAGCTACCCCAGGAGGAAGAGCGGGAGTCTGAAGATCTGTACTTCGAGGGAGATCTCTCCTTTTCCCTCTCCTTCCTCTTCTCCTTATGGTGGTGCTTTCCAGAAGATTTCTTGTGGGAAGAACTCCCCTGAGAAGAGAAATCCTTCTGCATAGCAGCGAGTTTTTGCTCTGTGAGGAAAGCTTGAAGAGACTTTTTGCAGCGGATTCTCAACCTGCTGCTGAATATTTGGCAGTGAGGGCAGGCCCAAGTATCGTGATCGGGGCCTAGACACAGGAGGCAGGCCGTGCCGGCCCTTGGGTGAATTTGTTTGCCACAGGCACACTTGGAAAGGCGCCGTTAGATGGAGGACGTCGGAAAAGACGACATACAGAACTGTGGAGCCCCGAAAAAGCAAACTTTTTTGTTGAAAAACAAGAAAAGTGGAGCTAAGTAATAGCAAAATGGCGGCTGAATTAGCAAGAGACCTCCGTTGAGCCGATGAACAAGAGTCGACGGCGGGAAAAGAACTGAGGGATGCAGGGCACCGCCCTCCCTTTATACCATGCGCGACGTCGGGGCGGGCAGACATCGGTGGGCAGTCCTCGCTATAGACTACTAGCTATCAGTTTTCCGTGGGGTCCTTCCGTCTGCCAGCTTCAGTCCTACCTGTGTTACCTGCTGCAAGAGCCGACTCTTGAAGTAAGATCTGCCATGACCATAACACCCCAGTGCTTCCTCCTACGAGCTTCATCGGGGGCGGATTCATGGTGGCTCCCATTCTGATTTACAGTGTGAAAGGCTAAATCACAGTGCTTGTAGTGAAATATACCATTGGATTCAAAGAGTGTTTCTAGGTCAAATTCACGAAGCAATGCTATAAAAATCTGATCCCAAGGGACTTAAATTTATGAGTTTGGAAACAGTGCTACCCAAACAGAGGAGCGGATTTGCTAAACATTTTTCTACAGAAGGAGAGGAGGTGGATTTTTAAACTTTGCAGCCTGAAACCAAATGGGCTGAACAATGAAATGGAACTTTAAGCCTTTTATTTGAGCTGAGAAACTGATAAATTGTGGATCATGTATTTACAAACTGCTAAACTGATTCTGCCTTTTCTCTTTTGCTGGTCAGGGTAGGAATCTTTACCTTTGACCTCCTTTGGATCTTTCTACTATCCATCTACAATTGGTGCATCCTGGGAGTGAATGTAACTCAGTCATGGCAGTGCACCTGAATGTCAGTATTTTTCTGCTATTAGGTACAAAGATGAACCTTCTTTTATTTTATTAATTCTGTCCTGGGCCGTCATTGTGTGTCAGATTAAGCAATGGATGGTTCAAATTGCATATGAAGCTACTGGAAGTAATTTAAAGAGCCAGTGGAACCAAAATAAGCAGACAAGAATATAATACAACATTTTAAGACGTAGTCAGTTGTAACTTTTTATTTCTGAAGTATTTTTCTTTCTCCTTTTGCTCATTAGAAAGTCTTCTATGGGATAATACCGTGCTGGATGTGTGGAACAGCTCTCAGCCTGGCAGCTGACATATCTAGCTCTATCCCCCACACTACATCATCAGCATTGTGATCTACTGACAGTGACATCACAGGTGACTGACCTGGCAGCCACCAAGTGTCTGTTCCTAAGCAACAGAGATGTCACAGTCAGTGAGGTCACAATGCTGATGATGTGGGGATAAATATATAAGCTGCCAAGAGAGTGCTGTCCCACACCTCACCCCTACTAACATCAGGCAAGCAACCTTCTAATAAATCAAAGGAGAAACAAAAAAGTACCTCGGATATAAAATGTAATGGTTGACTGCTTTTGAAAACTAACATTAGTTTTAGGCAGTACATTAGCTCTTTGTAGCGAGAAAAAGATCTAAAAAATAATGATCCATACGTATCAAAGTAGGTTTGTTATAATGGGCACTGCAACAGGTGTGTGTTTTTCAAACTTAGTATTTCTCTCTACCCCCACCTCCCCAAATCAAACCAAAAAGCTGGACTTGCAAGTCCCCTTGCTTCTCTGACAAAAACGTTTTCTTTTTTATTATTGGACCACAATGCTATTTTAAGAAAGCTGGTTTGCTAAAGTCCATATGCCATCTGTTCTCTGCTTCTCCTATAGCAAATCTCTGCAAGTTTAACAGTAATTAAAATAAAACAGTGTTTAGTTGCAGAGAAAGTGTACTGTATCAGTCCTGATTTTAGTGTTGCTTCATGAATTTCACATGAATTTCACCTAGAAAAACTCTCTATTTTTGTTAATTCAACCATATATTTAAATAAGCACTATGACTGGTCTTTCACACTAAATTAAAATGGAACCATCACGACTCCTTCCCCTGACAAAGCTCAAAGAGCTAAGTGCTTGGGTGTTGTAGTCACAGTAGTTCTGGTGTGGTGAGGTGAATAAATGATGTACAACATCAAACCAAGTGCTGGCTCTAAGTGGAGGTCTTTGTTACAGCATTCACTCCTAACTTCATGCTTGGTGCGCTGGTGTTATATCTGTTGCTGTGCTCCACCCTCTTCATACCCTTCAGGTTCATAAAGGCTTCAATTATGTCATCCCTCTCTTCTGGCCTCCACTGAATACATACTGAGGTCCGTTGATCTTTCCTCAAAAGTCCTCCCCAACTGGCAAGGAGTCATTTTAGTTTATCTACTTTGGATTGATTCCAGGTGGTCCTTTGTCCTTTTTAGGTGATGGTTTCAGAACTGTGCATATTACTCCAGGTACAGCCTCACTAAGGACCTGTACAGGGGTAGGATCACCCTCTTCCATCTGCCTGTGAAGGCACTACTTATGCAGCACACCATCCTCAGCTTCCCATATACCTTGTTACACCGGCCGAGATCTTGATGCTATCACTAATAATAACCCCAACTCCTTCTCTTGAAGTCTGCTCCTGTCATATTGCCTCCATCCAACATTCACTCCTCAGATCCCCCCAAATTACCTTGCATTTTTGGGCACTGAATTTCAGTTGGCAAAACATTCCCTCCTAGCTTCCTCACTGTCCACCCTGCCACATATTTCTCAGTCACCAGCAAACAAGACAAATCTTGCCCTGGAGGAAGAGCATCAGGCCCATGACCAGTAACCCCACTGACCTTAGCGTACATACAGTTTAGTACCACCATTTCGGTTCTCCCCCTAGCCAATTCTATGGGGTACAGAGTCAAAGAAAAGTCCACTTAAAGGATATCCAGTACTCGATTCTTAGCCAACACATGTGAAACAACGTTAAGAAATCTACAAAGAGGGTCTACCCTTTATAAAGCCATGCTGTTTGCTGTCCTGGTGTCTATGGGCCTTGCAAGTCAATCAGCTGCTCCTTGATTATGGGAGATTTCTAGCAGGAAGGCAGGTGGTGTTGCCACTGAATCACTCAGTAGTAAGACCCCACCTGAGTACTGTGTCCAGTTTTGGAGGCTGCACCTTTGCAATGACAGGGTAGAAGCAGTCCAGAGGTCGGCTACTGAAATTGTGTGGTGTTACACAGGAAGCCATATGAGGAGGCTGTAGGATCTCAACATGTACTCCCAGGAGGAGAGGAGAGTGTGAGGGACATGATTGAGACCTAGAAGTACCTCACAAGGGTGAAAAGCTGCAGGTGGGAAGTCTCTTTCAGAGGAGGAAAGCACCAGAACATGAACACAAGCAATGAAGTGTGGGGGGTAGTGGGAGCTTAAGCATGTATGGGATAGGCACAAAGGCATAAAAAGTAGAGGAAATAGAGGCGAGAGGGATGCCGATGACCAAATAGGGTCCAAAGTGGCAGAATAGACACAGAAAAACAGGGCAGACTGGATGGGCCTACCAGTCTTTTTCTGCAGACGAATTCTATGTTTCTATTAAGGAGCTTGTAGACAATGGAAGTCAGGCTAACAGGTCTATAATTCCCCATTTTCTCCCTGTCCCCACTCTTATTTAGGGGACGACATCATCTAACCTCCAAGTTCCTGGGAACTATGCCTATCTCAACTGAACATACGAACATACGAAGAAGCCAGCAGAAGAAGGCCATTTGGTCTATCAAGTCTGCTCATACTGCAGGGACCATAGCTTGAGCTCATGTCCCTGCCCTCCCTCCCCACTCCTCCCATCCTCCCTACCCATGATCCTTACCTTCCCCCCATGCCTATCCCAGCCTCTCTTAAAGCTGCCCACTGTCTTCAACGAGACGACCTCTTCCAGCAGCGCATTCCAAGTGTCCACCACCCTCTCTGTGAAGAAGTGCTTCCTGACCTCCCTCCTAAACCTGCCACCCTCCAGCTTAAGACTGTGTGCCCCCTCGTGTTATGGTTGCCACTCAGCTTAAGTAGACTCTCCTTATCAACTTTATTTATCCCTTTCAAGTACTTGAAGGTCCCAATCATGCCCCGTCTTCCAGGGAGTACATGTTCAGTGTCCTCAATCTCTCCTCGTATGCTTACCCTGCTGACCGGCTATCTTCTTTGTAGCCCTCCTCTGGACCTTCTCCAGCAGGTTAATGTCCTTTTTGACGTGTGGGCACCAGTACTGAACTCCATATTCTAGACGCGGCCTTACCAGTGACCTGTACAAAGGCAGTATAACTTCCTCTCTCCTACTACTGATCCTCCTAGATATGCATCCCAGCATCTTGTTTGCCTTTGCTTCCGCTTTCTTGTACTGTGTGGAGTGCTTCAGGTCACTAGTGATCATCACTCCCAGGTCCTTCTCCTCCTCTGATGCAGATACTTGGACTCCACCCAGGTAGTACTCAGTCCTGGGATTCTTGGCTCCAGTATGCATAACTTTGCATTTCTTGGCATTGAAACCAAACTGCCAGATCCCGGACCGCCTTATTTATTTATTTAGATTTTGGTAACCGGGTAAGCCCACTGAGACCGGAGATCACTTTTTCAGGGGCGACCCGGAATTAGTTACAGTGAATAATGCATAGGTATAATATACAGTAGTTTTAACTGAATACATGTTAGTTACAGTGAATACATACACAGATATTAATGTACAGTAGTTTTAGCCGATACATATTGGGGAGTAGGTATCCTCCCAGCTTTTCCAGATATGCCTGTAGGTCCTGTATCCCTTCAGCTGTGTCCACTCTCCCACAAAGCTTGGTGTCATCCGCGAATAGGCACATTTTGCCCTTAATGCCATCCCCAGTGTCACTGATGAAGACACTGAACAATACCAGCCCCAGCACTGAGCCCTGTGGGACCCCATTGGTTACCTCTCTTGTGCCAGACAACTCTCCTCCCACTACCACCTTCTGGGTTCTGTCCCTCAGCCAGTTTTCCACCTATCTGGCCATCTTTTCCACAATCCCAAGATCCATCAACTTCCTGATCAGCCTTTTGTGGTGCACAGAGTCAAAGGCCTTGCTGAAATCAAGATAGAGGATGTCTACCACTTGGCCCCTGTTTACTGTCTTAGTGACACAGTCAAAGAAGTCAATCAGATTTGTTTGACACGACCTCCCCCCCCCCCAATGAACCAATGCTGCCTCTCATCCTGGGGACCATGGTCCTCTAGATATTCCAGCAACCTTTCCTTTAGTATAGTCTCCATGAGCTTTCCCACAATGGAGGCAAGACTGACTGCTCTGTAATTCCATGGGTCATCCTTGGGACCGCTTTTCTGGAAGGGCACTACATGTGCTGTTCTCCAGTCCTGCGGTAACACGCCGGACTCTAGTGAACTATTAAATAGGTCTGCCAGGGACCCTGCCAGCTCTTCAGCCAGCTCCTCAGCCAGTTCCTTTAGTACCTATCAGCAGCAGAAAACAGGAAGTTGTTATCCCTCTGTACAGACAGTTGGTGAGACCCCATCTGGAGTACTGTGTCCAGTTCTGGAGACCCCATCTCCGAAAGGACATAGAGAGGATAGAGGTAGTCCAGAGGAGGGCAACTAAAACGGTGCAGGGTCTGCAAGAGAAGCCGTATGAGGAGAGACTAAAGGAGCTTAATCTGTATACCCTTGAGGAAAGAAGGAGAGGGGGACATGATAGAAACTTTTAAGTACCTCAGTGGAATCAACAAAGTCCAAGAGGGTAGCATCTTTCAGAAAAAGAGACGTGCAAGAACAGGGGACACAATTTAAAGATAGAAGGAGGGCGGTTCAGGGGCAATGTGAGGAAGTATTATTTCACAGAGAGGGTAGTGGATGCATGGAACAGCCTTCCTGAGGAGGTTGTGGGGTCTAAAACTGTGGGAGAATTCAAGAATGCATGGGACAGACATAAGGCAATTCTTTTGGGGGTAGGAAGAAACAGGCTGTTGGTTAACTAGGATCTACAGCCTATCCTGTAGGTAGGGAAATGGGCAGACTAGATGGGCCAAGCGGTCCTTATCTGCCGTCAAAGTCTATGTTTCTGTGTTTCTACCCTTGGATGTGCTCTGTCCAAGCCTGGTGATCTGTCCACTTTCAATGCCAGCAGCTCCTCCCTTACTCTATCCTCCTGTAACACTACATCTGTGTTCCCCCCCCGCTCCTCTTTTCCCTCCTGAAGGCACTGTTCAGTCCTTCTTCCTGGTGAAGATGGAACAGAAGTATTCATTTAGTATCTCTGCTCCCCCCCCCCATTATCCTCCACCCCTTCCTTAAGTCTAACAATTTCTTCCTTTTGTCCCTTTTCTCACTTAGTGAAAGAAAGCCTTCTGCCCTTCTTAATTCCTTCAGCTATCTGCAGCTCCTCCTGTGCCTTCGCTCACCGACTTCCTTACTTTGCCTCATTAGCCAACCTTATAGGTAATTTTCCCTATCTACCTCTCTCTTGGTCTTCCTGAATTTTCTATATGTCAACCTCTTTTCCCTTACTAACTTGGCAACCCCAGAACTGAACCAAGTGGGCGCTTAGGCCCTAGTGTTCTTCCCCTTGAGCCTAATGCACTCATCCGTGGCAACCAGTATTCCTTCCTTAATGATGGACCACCTTTGGTCCACCCCCATATCTGCTCTAATGCCCGCCAGATGGCTCCTTAGCACTTCGCCCATTTTGCTGAAGTACGCCCTCCTGAAATCCAAGATTATGGTCTTATTCGCGACGTTTTCCCTGCCCATATCCAACTGGAATCACACTGTGCAATGGTCACTTCCACCCAGTGCCTCCCTGACCATTATTTCCTATACATGGTCCCATTTGAGAGCACCAGATCAAGAATTGCCTCAGCTCTTGTTGGTTCAGTGACACCGAGTCAGGACCCCATTCTGCAGTCCCTCCAGGATCACCTGACTCTTGGCACATGTTGTGGATGGTATGCTCCAGTCCACCTTGGGCAGGTTGAAGTCCCCCACAATTACCACCTCTCCTTTCCCCGCAGCTTCCAATATTTGTGAGATTAGTTCCCTGTCCCTCTCCTCATCTTGACTGGGTGGTCTGTAAACCACCCCCAACCTCACCTTTCTCCCTCTATTGGACCTTAACTGAACCCATAATGCCTCCACCTACCCTTCCTCAGACTCCGACTCCTCCGTCGTGCACGTTGTTCCTTCCCTGATATAAACTGCCACGCATTCCCGACTACCCTGTCCCTCCTGTATAGTTTATGTCCAGGGATCGCAAGGTCCCAGTCATGGTGTGATGTTGCCCAAGTATCGGTTACTGCAGCTATGTTCACCCTCCTGTCTGCTAATAGTGCCTGCAGGTCGTCCATCTTGTTTCCAAGACTCCGCGCATTCAGAGGCATCACCCTCCACCTAGAGTCTGACCTTCCTTCTCTTCCCTCTTTTCTTCTATTCACATTTATCCCCTCTGTGTGCAACCCTCCACATACCCTTGTTATTTGTTCCTCACCCCCCCTCCACCGTTTGCTAACTGTGTTTTTGCTCCTTCCACCTCCTCCATCACTGTGGGGGGAGGTTCACTGACCACCTCCTTTTGGAGTCTGTGGGCCTGCACACCCACTGCCCTCCCCCAGTAGTTTAAATTAAGTGTAGTGGATATGTATTCCCCCAGTTTGTCCCAGAGTACCCTCAAACCCTCCCCGAGGTGTAGCCTGTCTGATGAAAAGAGTGCTTTGTTTGATCAGGCCTCCTCCCAGTCCCCAATACAGATGAGCCTCTCCTACCTGCACTATTTCCTCACCCAGCCATTAAAATGTTCTATTCTTCTTTTCCTAGCTGTGCTGGCCCTTGGTACTGGTATCACCTCTGAGAGGGCCAGTGAACTTCCTTTCTCCCTGCAGATCTTCCCTAACTCCCTGAACCTACTTTGCACTGTCAACCTCCTCCCCCTGCTAGGTCGCTGGTTCCCAAATATATAACTAAATTAGGTTTTCCTCCAACCTCCCTTACTATTTCTCTTATTCTTGGGCCCACCTTCCCTACTGTCATCCCTGGCATACAAACCACCCTCCTGCTTGCATTTGAGTCCCCTTTCTTTCCCCAGTGAATACCTCTCATTATGGAGTCCCCTATGATTGCCACCCTTCCATCCCCTGCATCCATGCTCCCAGTCCTTCCTTTCTTACCTTCAGTACTAGCTGCTTCCCCATCTAACTGCTCCCCTCTGCACCCTGGTGAACTTATCTACACATCCACAATTTATCCCCATAAATGAACAGTTGAACAGGTCTTCCATGGGTGATGCCAGAGGCTTCCCCAGCTCCCCAAGTACCAGCAGGTGCAAACCATCCAGTCCTGAGGACTTACCCACCTTCAACTCCTTTAGCACCCTTTCCTCTGTGCTACTACACATTCCATATTTGTTCCTCACCCTGCCTGGCTGCTGCACTCTGGCAGTGGCCCCCTTCCTCAGCTGTGATTATTCAAAATATCAACTTTTTGCCTGCCCCCTTCTACCTGTGCCTTACCTTGTCCCAATCTAAAGCAGATGTTGTCAAGAACGTAAAAGAGAGGGTGTCCGCAACTCTCAAGTGAGAGTGGAAGATTAGGGAGCCAGTGTCAACTAAGTTTTGAACCACTTTCCAAAATTTAGATGGGCTTTATAAATTGTTTTGGAAGTTGTATTTAAAGTAGTATGCTTTAACCACACAGCTGTTTAGTAAAAACATTTTGGAGTTGCTTTTACTTTAAAAGGTCTAAAGAGGGAGCCTGAAACCTTGTGAGCAGCCCAGTCTGTACAACAAACCCTTCCAAGATCAGCAAGGCCAGCCAAGATGGTAAACCCTTCACTCTGGTTTGGTAGAAGGGAGCATGTTTTTCCCATAAACTAAAGAAGTTGGTGTGGCAGTAGCCCAAGGCCTCACTTACATTTCAAAAGTCACTGATAACTGTCAAAGTCAAGTAAAGGAGCAGCTGGCCAATAAGGAGCAAAGGAAGTGGGAAAGGATGGTCTAAGGGTGGGTGTATTTGAAGATTTTTCTCACACAGAAGGTGGGCTGGTACTCACTTGAAGAAATCTAGGATGATACCTACACCGACAATCCAGTGGGGGTGGGTGGAAAGGATCCGGTCAATGATGGAATGATTTGGGAACCCAGGATTCTGTCAGGTAGCCCCATCAATAGGCTGTTTGAGCTTGCTTGTGATTTGCAGTTTTCAGCCTGTGCATATTGCTTGTAAGGCTTTTTGACACCTTACAGTTAACTGCTTAGAGTATAGCTAGCCAAAACTCCTTTATGGTGATCTGCAAAAATTATACATGGTGCCTTGCATGGTGGGGGAATTTGTGTAATTTTGTTTCTACAAATTATTTTTATTTCTTCAGAGTTTCCTCTGAAATATCAGGATCTCTTTAACAAGTCTGTTGGAAATATGATGGGTAACTGACTAAAGAGTAAGGCAAAGTTTCATAATTCTGTGTGCTTAAGGCTATTTTGCCACTCTAGTTAACTTTAGGAGGGACTGCAGATGTAACCAGCTGATGGAAGCGTGACTGTTAAAGAACTGCTCAAAGGCACAATTCAGCTTTTGAAACTGATGTTATTGGACGCTGAGAAATTTGTATGGAATAAGTCTGTTACCTCCAGCTGATTTCTGGAAATGAAATTCTACACAAGCAGCTCTACTTCACTTACTACTGGTCATCAATAACGACAAAATATTTTTGTAAAGAGGTTGTTGTTAGAATCAAGATGTTTACAGATGACACTGGGTGGCCTAGACTGGAGTGGTTCTATAAACTGTCAATTTTTAAGACCTGCAAGGCTGTTTGGATCACCTGTAACAGAATGGGTGAACAGGCTGGTTCATTTGGTTAGTCTTGAAAGGGTCCCTTATCACTTCTGGAAAATAAAAAAGATCCCAGAAGATCCTGGTGTGCCTATGCACAGTTGTTACGACCACTTTGCACCAGTTGCAGCTTTGTGACCCTGCCAAGCTATGAGCAACAGGAGATCCCAACCCTTCCCTGCACTGTCGCTAAATAGTTTGCAATCATGCTGGGAAAGGGGCTGCCATGCAAATGGCCCACAGGGTCATGTTGAAAGCATGGTGCCCTTTCTAATGCTGTACAGCCTCCTGTGTCCCTCCCAAACCTGTAAAACCACTACAGGCAGGCTGCAGAGGGGTTGTAATGCTGCATCAGGGAATGTGGATGTCTGCAGCAGGGGAAATGTGTTTTGATGAACATGTGGCCAGTTGGGCCCTACTGCTGAGACCAGGGCTCGGGGGCCTCCACTGGACACCTGCAAACCTACAGATAATGGGGAAGGAGTAGGGATGCCACTGAACTTCCAGGAGTGGACAGCTGAATTTCTGATACAACTGGTCCAGAAGGGGTAAAGGTAAGGGGGACTTCTGGGTGGCACCGTCCTTACATAGAGTCACAGAATGGCATAGTCCCATGTGAATAATCCTGTTTATGACATCACAGTCCACTGCAAAGAAAAGTACAGTTCGTTGCAACTTACTGTAACAGCAGATCTTCAAGAGAATCTCTTGCAGCAGGTCACACATGTAGGAACATTTTGCTGTTGGAGCCAGGATCCACATGGACGATTTTCGCCAGCAGTTCACCTGGGGACCGCCACGATGTCACATGGTCCGCTACACCCCTATAAATGTGGGCAGTCCTCATTGGTTCTTTTCCGTGGCAACCAAGCTGTGAGAATGCTCGAGGGAACTGAGGAGGATGAGGGAGTTGACCCTTAGCTAAGTGGAACAGAAGATATGCCCATGTAGAGCGGAATGCAGCAAAGTACCATGCCTTGGTGGAAGGAGGGAGACACGGCATGACCTGCTGCAAGAGATTTTCTTGAAGAGCTACTGTTACAGTAAGTTGCAATGTAACTGTACTATCTTCTTCGAGGACATCTCCTGTAGTAGGTCACGTAGAATTGGGCAGTTTGGCATTGTATGGGGATGCGAACAGGTCTGGATTTGGTGTTCCCCATCTGTCAGATAACATCTCTGCCACTTGACTGGAGGAGCTCCAACTCGTGGGCACTGGACCGTGACCTGCTCAGCAGATCCGCCAGCTTGTTGCAAATTTCGGGAACATGCACTGCAGCCAGTGTGATGTTGTCTTTGTGGGACGATTCCCCCCGGAAGGATGAGCTTCTCTCCAGGGCCTGTACCTTTTTCTCTAGAAGGAAGGTCTCAAGCACCTTTTGGCGACGGATCGATGTGCGGCTGTTGCAGCACTGGCAAATGATGCAGGCCTTGGTGTCTTGCTCAGGGTCTAAGCACCAGATGCAGGCTGGAGTGCTGGTCCTTGAATGGAATCTGCTTGCCACCGCGCACGTGGGGGTGTCCTTCGACAGAAGGCATCAGGGAAGAAGACATGCGAAAGGGGAGAGATTGATTATGATTTCTGAAGAAAGGGTGATAAGTTCTGGTGTCATTCGGTAGCTGATGGCAATTGTGTAGCCGATGCTTGCGAGTCAACAGTGGGAAAAGAACTGAGGGATGCTGGGGGACCGCCCCTTTTATGAGGTATTTGACATCGGGGCGGGGCTGTCGGGGGCAGTCTCCCGCTGGGTGTAGCTAGTTAGAAGTTTTCCATGGAGTCCTGCTGCCTGCCGACTTCAGCCCTAATGGTGTAACCTGCTGCAAGAGCGGTTTCTCAAAGTAAGAGCTGTACTATGTTCTTCGAGGACATCGACTACAGCAGGTTACACATGTAGGAACAAGTCCCTCGCAGTGGAAGCAGGAAGGAGAAGGAAGGGTGACGAACAGTCCTGGTAGGTTAGGACAAAGGGCCTTGCAAAATGACGCAACCAAAATTCACGCATCTTTTGGAGACAATGTCCAGATTGTAATGTTTAGTGAAGGTGTGTACTGCAGACCAAGTCACTGCCTCACAAATTTCTGCAGCAGAGACCCACCTGAATCATGCCACTGAAGCGGCCATACTCCTAGATGAATGCAGTTTTACTCCACCTGAAGTTGATTACAGTACTTCCGGTAACAAAAAGTAATGCAGCTGACCAACCATCTGGACAAGCACTGCTTGGAAACTGGTATGATCCCTTTCCCTGGGGCAAATGGAACAAATAGTCGCGTGGACTTTCAAATGCCCTTTGTGCGCAAAATATAATACTGTAATATTCTATGTAGACCTAAGGTGTGGAGCAACACTTCCCCTGGACTGGCATGCTCCAGATAATATACTGGTAAATGTGTGGTCTGATTCAAGGTCAATTCTGAAACAACTTTAGGAAGAAATTTTGGGTTAGTAGGTAAGGACATACTGTCTTTATGGAAAATCAAATAAGGCTGCTTCCACATTGAGCGCCTGAAGCTCTGAAATACGTCGAGCTTAAGTAATGGCAACTAAAAATAACATTTTCCACGACAGAAAACAGAGCTTGCATGTTGCGTCTGGTTCATAGGGAGGCAAGGTTAACTTTTCTAACATGAAATTCAAATCCCAAGGTGGGAGTGGGTTTCATACAGGCGGTTTCAGGTGTAGAATATCACAGAAACATAGAACTTGACAGCAAATAAGGACCGCTTGGCCCACCCAGTCTGCCCATTTTCCTACCTAACAGATAAGCTGCAGATCCTAGTTAACCAACAGCTTACTTCTTCCTACCCCCTACTAGGACTGCCTTATGTCTGTCCCATGCATTCTTGAATTCCCCCACTGTTCTTGACTCCACGACCTCCTCAGTGAGGCTGTTCCATGCATCCACAACCCTCTCCATGAAAAAATACTTCCTCACATTACCTCTGAGCCATCCCCCCTCTATCTTCAAATTGTGTCCTTTGTTCTTACACATCTCTTTTTCTGAAAGATACTACCCTCTTGGACTTTGTCGATTCCCTTGAGGTACTTGAAAGTTTCTACCATGTCCTCTCCCTCCTTTCCTCAAGGGTATACATATTAAGCTCCTTTAGTCTTTCTAGATATCTTCTGGTGCAGACCCTGCACCATTTTGTTGCCCTCCTCTGGACAGCCTCCACTCTGCCTATGTCTTTGGAGATGGGGTCTCCAGAACTACACACAGCACCCAGATGGGGTCTCACCAACTGTCTGTACAGAGGATAACTTCCTGTTTTCTACTAGTGATGCCTCTCCCTATGCATCCCAGTATCCCCAGCCTTCCTTACTGCCTTCTCACATTGCTTGCCCACCTTAGGTCATCTGATATAACTACTCCCAGGTCCCTTTCCATTTTTACTGTTGTCAGTATCTCACCCCCCCATTGTGTACTCTTCCCCTGGGTTTTTGTTTCCCAGGTGCATTACCTTGCACTTCTTTGCAATGAATCTGAGCTGCCATACATCTGACCATTCCTCCAACCTTGCCAAGTCCCTTCTCATCATTTCCACTCCATCTTGTGTAGCAATCCTGTTGCAGATCTTCGTGTCATCTGCAAAGAGATGTACTTTTCCTTCCAGTTCCTCTGCAATGTCACTTATAAAGACATTAAAAAGGACCAGTCCCAGTACTGAACCCTGTGGTACCCCACTAGTAACCCTCCTTTCTTCACTGTGGGCTGTTTACTACTACCCTTTGCGTCCTGTTGTCTAGCCAATTTTTTATCCAGGCTACCACCTTGGGACCCACTCCAAGGCTGGCTAATTTGTGTATTAATCTTCTGTGTGGGACTGTATCAAATGCCTTGCTAAAATCTAGGTGGGCCATGTCCACAGCCCTTCCCTGGTCTACTACTTTGGTCACCCAAAGAAATCTATTAGATTTGTCTGACACGACCTTCCCATCGTGAATCCATGCTGACTTGGATCCTGTGCCCCACTGGCCTCTAGGTACTCAACAATTCTTTCCTTCAGAATTGATTCCATCTTTCAGAAATGTCTTCATTATGTCCAACTGGGCTACTGGATGGTCTGAAACCCGGGACATGAAAGGCCAAAATGGCTGAAAGTGTACCTTCACGGAAGAGTATTTCACTCCTGTGTCCGATAAGGACAGTAGATAGTCAAGAATTTTTCTGCTGGGCAGCTGTTTGGGTCTACATCATGGTTAGAGGCCCAGACAGCAAATATTCCATTTCATGTTAGAAGTAGCTCTTGTGAAGGGTTTTCATGCAGCTCTCAAGATCTCTGCAACTTTTGATGATACAGCAAAGCGTGCAATGGCTATGTCTTCAGGAACCATGCATGAAGGTGCAGGGAGTGCAGGTTGGGATGCAGCAGGGACCCCTGGTAATGAGACAGGAGTGGAGGGCAGATCAGAAGGTGGAACAGGTCCTCCACCACTAATTGCTGTAGGAGGATCATTGTTGCCCGGTCTTGTAAAAGTCTGAGTAGCACTCTCTGAATAAGAGGGCAAAGGAAATATGTAGAGAAATTTCCTCTTCCAAGAGAGGGACAACGCATTTCACCAAAAAACTCTATGCCCTGGCTCTAGTGAGCTGAAACGCGGCAGTTTGGCATTGTGCAAAGACATGAAAATGTCCATCTCTGGCCGACCCCACCTTGTGACGAGGTTGTCAGCGACAGATTAGAGGAGTTTCCACTTATGGGTTCATACTTTCATGCGGCTTAATTTGTCCACCAGGATGCTTGCTGTGCTGGCATGCACTGCCAACAGATGTATTCCATGGTCTGGTGCCCAATACCACACTCTCAGTTTCCCTGCAGAGAGTATATGAATGTGTTCCCCTTGTTTGTTGCTGTAGCATACTACTGGGTTGTTGTCCGTTTTTACTAGAAGTATCCCTGGGGATAGCAGATCCTGAAAAGCCAGTAGGGCGTAGAAGACTGCACGCATCTTCAGTATGCTGATGTACAAGTGGGTTTTCCCATGGGTTCCAGGTTCCCTGAGATTGACAAGTGCCTAGATGTGCACCCCAGCCTAAGAAGGATGCATCCATCATTAGCGTTTGGTGAGATGCGGGAATCTAAAAGGGAACACCGACTTGAAGGTGGGTGGGTTCCATCCACCAAAGAAGTACCCTTTTTACCGGTGAAGACACCAATACCTCTGTGGCCATGCTATTTGTTCATTGTTCCCACTGCACTTGTAATGTCCACTGTATAGGCCTGTTATGGAGTCAGGCAGGCATAAGAACCGTAGGGATGGATGTCACCATGAGGCCTAACAGTCTGAAGTATGTGCGAGCCGTAACATACTGATTAGTACGCATTTCTTTTGCTTGAAGAATGAGTTTGTCCGCCCGATCTGGAGGGAGAAATGCAGCACCCTGCGCCGTATCCAGTATGGCCCTAATGTACTGGAGATGTTGCCACAGGGTTAATTTGGACTTGGGAATACTGATAGTGATCCCAAGGGATATGAAAAGAGTAAGGGTGTGGGACAGGGTGGAGGCTAGCAGAGTTTTGGATGGGGCTTTTAGTAGCCAGTCGTCCAGATAGGGGAAGAAAAAGCCTGCCCTTCTCAAGGCTGCCGCCACCACCACTGCTAAACATTTTGTAAACACCCTGGGAGTTGATGACAGGCCAAAAGGCAGAACTCTGAACTGGAAATGTTCTTTGAACCTGAACCGGAAATGTTCTTTGAACCTGAACCGAAGATACTTTCTGTGTGCAGGATGAATCATATGAAGATATGCATCCTTCATCTTTAGGGAACTGAGCCAGTCTCCCCTTTGGAGTAGTGGAAGGAGTGTTGGTAGTGTGACCATACAAAATTTCTTGTACGGGATATTTATTTAAATTTTGGTAACTGGGTAAGCCCACTGAGACCAGGGTCCCTTTGCAGGGGTGACCGGGATTAGCTACATAAAGCAATGGTTACATACATTAGACAAGACACATTAGTTAGGAGTGTTACATACAAGGTGACAATAATTACAGTTGACAATACGGTTTGTACATTAGGCACTACACATTGGATAACGGTGGTCATAGCAGACACATTCATTGGAATGAGCATGGAACACTGGCGGTCATAGTTGAGACCTGCATGGGAAGGGGAATGAGTGGAGGTTAACGATTACAGCCATAAAGGCCGAGTTCAAGAAGATACACTTTGAGGCCCGACTTAAAGCTTTGAGAGAAGGCCTATTGACCAGGTTTGCTGGGAGTGTGTTCCACAAGTGCGGGGCAGCATATTTAAAGAAACGCTTGCCTGGGTTGGTGCGGACCCATGGAATGTCCAGGGGATAGCCAGCTGAGGATCTCATATCATGGCAGTGTAATCTTGGGTTAAGCAGGCCACGCAAGTGGGGAGGAGGGCCAGTGTTGCAGAATTTGTAGGTCAGGCAGACAGAGGAGTAGGCTAATTTGTGCCATAAGGTGGGCCAGTGGAGGTCTGCAAGGACCTCAGAGTGGTGCCTCCGGGGGGTGGTCACTGGTGGCAAAGCGTGCCACTGTATGGTAAAGCACAGAGAGTTTACGTAGCTCCCCTTTTCTAAGGAAGGAGGGGGGCCCATAGAGAAGGATAGAGAGCAGGGTACTATTGGCGATAGCTCGTCGAGCCTCATCAGAAAGAGCGTCTCCCAGGCAGTACAGGAGTCCAGTCCAGTGGCAGATGGTCTTAGTTAGAGAGTTAATGTGAGGCTGATGGGACAGCTCCTGGTCAAGGAGGATCCCCAGGTATTTGATCCTTTCAACGACCTCGATTTTCTTCCCCTGGGCTGTTTGGACTTGGAGCAGGTCACATCTATCGGTTCCCAGACATCTAGATCCAAAGAGGACCTCTTTGGTCTTCTCCTCATTCAGTACTAAGGAGCTGAAGGAGAACCAGGCTTCAAGTGCCAAGAGGCTGGCTTGCAGCTTGGCAGTAATAACACTAGGTAGCGGATCACTGCAGTAGACAACAGTATCGTCCGCACAGAGGATACGTTTGCTCAGCCCACTGACCCTCACAATGTCATTGACAAAGAGGGTGAAGAGCAGGGTGCCCAGGACTGAGCCCTGAGGTACCCCAGAGACCAGTCAGGTACTAGATTGGGTTCCTCTCCAGAGAACTTTTTGGCTTCAATTAAGCAGGTAATTCCTGAACCTGGAGAGGGAGAGCCCGTCCAGTCCAAGGAGGTGGAGTTTGGAGAGAAGAAGATTATGGTGGACCAAGTCAAAGGCCTTAGACAGGTTGATAAATAGAGCTCCTGTCTGAGAGCCCCTGCCCATAGCATCGAGGACATCAGACATGAGCTGGATAAGGGCCGTGTCTGTGCCATGGCCTTTCCTAAAGCCATGTTGTATGTTGGCCAGGAGAGAGTGCCTCTCAAGGTATACACATATACAGTATATATATACATATATATATATAATATATACATATATATATATATATATATATATATATATATACACACACACACACACACACATATATACACACACACACACACTATACATATATTTATATACACACACACATATATTTATATACACACACACACACACACACACACACACACACACACACACATATATATAGGTTGAGCTGTCGAAGATCCAGCACAGGTCTGAGATATCCTGCTACTTTGGGAATGAGGAAGAAGAAAAAACTACTTACCTATTAATCAGGTCTCTTCCAAGGTATTCTCCAATATTCATAACTCTTGCAGTCCGCCTTTAAGATAGAACTGCATGGATATGGAATGTATGCCAATGATGGAATCATTGGCTCATGTCACTTTTCAAATGCTGCTCTTATGAACTGCCTACTTTCTAACATTTCAGATAGCCTGCAAAGACAGGCCCCACAAGGAACTATAATAGTAATAAACAATCAACACTAACTTATTCTATTAACCTACAACTGGAGGGAGCCCCCCCGAATGTCAGAATCACCAGAAGAAGGGGAAACCAAAACCCAAAAGGCTCAAACAACGAATATGCCAGTGCGTGGCACCCTCACACACAGTTGCTCAGCGTGGAGTGCAGAGGCCACTGGTTCTAGTAGGGGAGGCAGGGTGAGAGAGTTATGAATATTGGAGCATACTTTGGAAGAAACAAGATTACTATGGTAATTTTTTCTTCTCACTCCAGGAATTCTCCAATATTCCTAACTCTTGCAGACTATGAAGCAGTACCTTTGGAGGTGGGCACAGAGCCTACTTTGGAAACAGACTCTGCAGGACTGCTGTGCCACACCTGGCATCACCTCTGGACTAGGTGTCCAGGCTACAGTGCTTAGTGAAGGTGTGCACTGTTCTCCAGGTAGCTGCTTTACAGATGTCCACCAATGGAACATCTCTGGAAGCTGCTATAGTAGCAGCTGTACCCCTTGTGGAAAGGACCCTTAGCTCTGCCGGGGGCTCTTTTCCAGCTTTGTAGTACCAAAACTAAATACACTGAACTATCCAGCGAGAGATGGACCTTTTAAATGCTAGATTTCCTTTTCCCACATCCCCATAAGTCAGGAACAGCTGTTTTCAGTCCTGCCTGTGGTCCTTAGTAGCTGTCATGTAGTAGCTAAGGGTCCGTTTAACATTCAGACTATGAAGCCTACATTCACCTGAACTAGAATGTTCAGTGAAAAGACTGGTAGGGTAATGGACTGGTTCAAGTGAAATCAGAAACCACTTTGGGAAGGAATTTCGGTTTGTTTGCAGGACTACCTCGTCTCTGTGGAATGAAATGCAGTCCTGATCAATGCAGAGAGCCTGGAACTCACTGATCCTTCTGGCAGAGGTTACTGCCACCAGGAAAAACTTTTCCAGGTGACGTATTTCAAATGAGCTGAGGCCATAGGCTCAAAAAGGGGGACCAATGTACTTGGCTGTACAGACATTCAAGTCCCAAGCTGGCACCAGTTCCCTATGAGGTGAGTGCAGATGAGCCAGCCCTTTGAAGAACCTCTGGAAAATAGGATTTGATGCCTTAGAGGCATTCTTTCCAGCTGAGATGTAAGCAGATACTGAGGCCAGATGGACCTTTAAGGTAGTGGGTTGCAAGCCTAGAGAATGCAAATGGGTAAGGTACTCGAGCAAAGCTGGAATCCCTGCCTGTGCTGGTACCACATCATTGGTGGAACACCAAATTGGAAGCCTTTTCCATTCTGAGGCCTAAGTCTTCTTAGTAGAGGGTTTCCAGTATCCCACTGAGAATATCCAGAACACTCTCTGAGAGATGCAAGCCTGCATACTGCAAGTCCTGAAAAGCCATGCCTTGAGTCTGAGGGATCTGAGGTTCAGGTACAGGATCCTCCCTTGGCTGGAGGATAGCAGGTTGTGCCTCCGTAAAACGTGCATCGGTTTGGCTACATATATGGAGAGCAGCAGAGAGTACCATGGCTGCCTGGCCCAGTCTGGTGCTATCAAGACCATAGATGCTGGCTGGGATCTGAGCTTGAACAGAACTCTGAACACCAAAGGGAAGGAGTGAAAGCATACAGGTGCATCCCTGACCAATCCAAGCCAGAGCATCTAGGGGATTGTTCTCTAGGCTAGTGGCTTGCAACAGTACTGTGGCAGGTGGTGGTTCACGGATGCAAAGAGATCTATATCTGGGGTACCTCACCTTCTGGAAACTGCTTCCAGCACCTGTTCTGTTGAGGACCCATTCGTAATGGGCCTGGTTGATTCAACTTCTGTGCAGCTGCCAGGTGTTGTCCTTCCTCAGCAGGTGGACAGCCTGAAGGGAAACTCTTAAGGAGCAGGCCAAGTTTGTGAAACTGTTTAGCTACTCTGTGCATATACTTAAATTCTCCCCTGTATCTCGGACTGTATTCTTTGTCTATTGTTATGTTATCGCTATGCCTGTAAACATTATGTAAATAATGACTGTTCTTACTGTCCTAATGTTGTTGTAACCACTGTACACTACAATGTGAATTTGTATCTACTCTTGTAATCGTATTTCCCTGTACTGCCACCTTGTGGCCCAGGTCGTAACTGAAAATGGTCCACTGGATTAGTGCACTTACCTGGTTACCAAAAACATAAATACATAAATAAATAAATATTTTCATGGCCTGTGCACAGAGGGCTTGACCTTGTTCCTCCCTGCTTGTTTATGTAGTACATCGTGGTGGTATTGTCTGTTCTGATCTGTACCACCCTTCCCTGCACTAGTGAGTGAAGTACTGCAGGGCCAGCAACACTGTTCTGAGTTCCAGTAGACTGATTTGCTGGAGTAACTCTGCACTTGACCATGTACTCTGGGTGGTGTGATCCCCCAGATGGGCACCCCATCCTAGTAGTGATGCATTCGTTGTGATTAGCACTGATGGGGACTCTTGTTAGAAAGGACCCCCTTCCCTTAGGTTGGCTTCCTCTTTCCGCCACTAGAGGGCCTGCAGTAATGTTTTCGTTACTGGAATCAGCTTTGAGAGGGGGTTCCTCCTTTGGCACCAGTGTGCCCTGAGGTGGAACTGCACGTCCCTCATCTGGAACCTGGACCCCAAGACTGTCCTTGTGGCTGCAGCCATATGGCCCAGTAACTGAGGAAACTGCCTTGCAGTTTTTGGTCTGTTCAAGCTGAAGGAGCCCGCAATCTGTACAGTGTTTCTTACCCTGTCTGGAGGCAGGCAGGCCTTGCCCTCCAGGGCATTCAACTCTGCCCCTATGAACTGCAGCACCTGTACAGGTAGAAGAACAGACTTTTTGAGATTTATCAGAAACCCTAAGGGCTCTAAGAGACCCTATGTGAGCTGCAAATGTTCCCCTACCTGCTGTGGTGAGTTTACTACCACCAACCAGTCATCTAGGTATAGGAATACTGAGACACCCAACCTTCATAGGTGTGCCACTATCACTGTCAGGCACTTTGTGAACACTCTTGGAGCTGAAGTGAGCCCGAATGGCAGGGTTGAAAACTGGTAATGACCTGAAGGGAGTCTGAACCTGAGGTACTTTCTGTGAGACTTTCTTATGGGGATGTGGAAATAAGCATCTCTTAGGTCCAAAGATGCCGACCAAGCTCCTTTTTGATGTGTTGGCAGAATTACTGCTAAGGTCACCATCTTGAACTTTGGTTTTGTCAGATGCCTGTTCAGTAATCTTCGATCTAGAATAGGCTGCCACTCCCCATTTTTCTTTGTTGTGAGGAAGTATCTTGAATAAAAAACCCTTTTTCTTCTGCTGTGGAGGAACAGGTTCTACTGCTTTTGACAACGGCAGATTTTGAACCTCCTTTTCCAGAAGCTTCATTTCTGCATTGGAAGCTGGCTTGAACACTGGTTCTGAGAGGTGGGAAGGATTTGAACCTTAGGGACAGACCCTGACTCACTACTTCCAGGACCCACCTGTCCCCAGTAATTTTTCCCAAGCCTGGAAAAAGTGAGCCAGTCTGCCTCCTACTGGTAGTGGAGAGGTGGCCTGGCAAATAAGTCAGGAGCCTGTTTCAGCTGTGGCTGGGCTTAACCAGCCTGGGAGCCATGCCTGACCCCCTTCTGCCCAGTCCCCAAAGTACCCTGTCTGCTGAGGGTACTGCTGGGATTGTGGCATAGCCTGACCTGGTAAAACCTGCTGTAGGCAGCTCTGCCACTGCCTCCCATTTCATAGGGCCTAGTGAGGAGAGGCCCTTTCTTTGGCAGAGTTACTCCTGTAGGTAGTCTTGTATTCATCCACCTTTTTCCATGTAGGCCTCTGTTTGGTCTCCAAATAGGAAGTTACCCCCAACAGGGAAGTCCATGGCCTTGGTCTGGGCATCCTGATTTAGGTCTATGGTTCTTAACCATACAAACCTCCTCTGCTGTATTGCCATCCATCTGGAAGCAGTGTCATTAGTATCTGCAGTCATTTGGAACTAGTATTTGGCTGCTTCCTGACCAAATCTGGCAGTCTCAGCCAGACCTGCTGAGAGGCTACCTGGAGCTTTGTCTGACATAGCCAGGACAGACTGTCACAGAGAGTTCTGGTACTGGGCCACATAAGCCTGGTAATCGGCTTGCCTGATAGCCAGAGAGGCAGACAGATTACCTTTTTTTGGCCATACTATTTTCCTGGAATCTTTGTCAGGAGGATGAGAGAATAATGGTACCTTTGCCCTGTCGCAGGCTGCAGTCTGGACCACCCCCTGGTGATCAGGGTGAACAAAAATTCAGCTCCTTCACTATCCAATTAGTACTTTTTGTCCAGCCTTTTATCCAAAGGAGGGACAAAGCTGGGGGTCTGCAAAATCTTTAATGCATCTTTTCCGAGAATTTGTTTACTAGAAGCAGGAGTTTCTTAGTGGTGTCAACCCCATCATTTCAGGATACTCAGCCTCTTCTTCATCCTCTATAACCTCACTGGTGGCTATATCCAAAGCATCTACCATCCTTCTCACAAAGGAAAAGTGAGAAAAATAATCCTCTGCTCTCCGGAAGGGAGCCAAGTTCCTGATCAGGGGAGATTTCTGGCTCAGTAGGTTCTTCCTCCTCAAATTCCCCATAGTCCTCAAACTCCATCTGCTGCTGGAGTGGGGCTGGGCAGAGGTTGCTGCTTGCTTAGGAGAGGTCTGCACCAAAGCCTGATGGCCAGGGGTAGGTAGCAGCCCCTGCAGGGCCTGAATCACCCTAAATGCCTTGGCAATTGCTTGTGGTGAAGGCATAGCAGCAGGCACAGCAGAAGTCCTCAAATGCTGGTCACGGGGGCTCAGGGGTTTGATTTTCCTGGTCTATTTAGCTGGAACTGGAGAGTCAGCCGGTTCACTAGGTCTCTTACCAGAAGCCTGGGTACCCGTGTCAGGGGCAACTTGTACAGGCTCTGCAGTTTCACTTGAGGGAATGGGGGGTTTCGGCTGGTCAGAGCTCAAGGGAACCCCAGGCATAGGAAGCTTCTTTTTAAGTCTTTCCAGACACTTATCCACCATCTTTTCAGGAAAGGTTTTACAAATGTCACAATTCACTTTAAAATGCTCATATCCAAAGCAGACAACACACAGGGAGTGTTTGCCTGCCTTGGCAAACACTTCACCACATTGAGTGTAGTTTTTGAAACCAGGTTCACCGGTTCTCCTCTTAGGTTTTTCTGACATTATGAAAACCGATAAAAAACAGGAACCGCGAAAAGTTTTATTAATTTAAATGTTTTCTGTAGTTCCCGTTCGACTGGAATCCATCGAACCGTGGAACTGATGGAAAAGGAACTGAAGTTACTGGTTCTGTAACTAGATTTAGTAGTTACTAAAAGATAATAAATTTAGTAAAACAAAGCTAAAACTGATGCAGGTTTTGGTCAGAAAACTCCGAAACTAACTAAAAATTTCCCAGTTTCTCCTCAGTTAGACCAAACTGGGAGAAACCGCGAAAAATAATAAAAAAAACTTTAACTAGCGGTTTACTATAGAAATACATAACAAAGGCAACAAAAGAAAATATAAGTAATACTTATAATTATTCTGAAGTTTAGACAACAACTGATGAGGAGAGGTCTCAGAAGCATCTGGTTTGGCAGGCGGAGAATGAAATCCAAAGTGTTAGAATGTAGGCAGTTGATAGGGACAGCACTTGAAAAGTAACACAAGTCAATGATGATTCATCATTAGCATACATTCTATCTCTAGGCATTTCCATCTTAAAGGCGGACTGCAAGAGTTAAGAATATTGGAGAATTCTTGGGGTGAGAAGTGGGGATAGAAGCCTTGGTCTCTTTGTTGCGGGGAGCAGGCTCTATGGCCTTCTTTAGTTGCAGTGAAAGGGTTCATTTTTGAGTGGAGGATTGAGACAACTGGCACACAGTTTTTTATTCTGACCCATCTTTTCTTCTACCTTGGGGAGAATCTTGCCACACAGTTTTAAATTTTTGACCCACCTTTTCTTCTACCTTGGGGACAACCTCCTCACTGTTATAGAGGTTTTAAACAGTTGTTTTATGAATCTGGGCTCAGCTGAACAATATGACCCATTGTTTTTTTTTTTTTTTTTCTCATTTGACCCTTATGTTTTATACCCAGTGTGTCAATGTCACACATACGTAGATAAATATCTGCAATGAACCCTGCTGTGCCATTATCTCATTCTACAAGACTGCCTCTTGGTCGGGCGGATAAGATGTGTGCTTGAGAGGAACATCTAGTGGTATTTCTATCAATTCCAGAGTGTGTCCGTATTCTATTTATTATAAGACCCTGTCACTGGGTGTGGGTTTAGGATAACAATTTCAGGCAGACCACAAACCAGGTAAATAAAAAAAATGCACGGTTGTGTTTATCATTTTATTTTTATCAAGTAAAATACACAGAAAAGCAAAATGGTAAGTCAGACAACTGCTTAGCTTTAACAGTTTCTAAGACTTTTCTTCAGCCTAACATGAATCAAACAGTGTGAAAGCACACACTACCAGGAGGTCTTCCACCTTCCTCAGTCAGTATCAAACTGACCACCCTATCTATCCTCTCTCAGCATTGAGGTCAGAGCTTTTTGTAAGCTCACTAGAAGCTGGAAAAAAATTCCAGTCTCTTGAGAACAGCAGACATAACATAAAACTAGCCACATGGGGCCACTGTTGTTCCACAGAGAAAAGTTATTTGGCAGCCACCTGGAGCACAGAAGAACTTGTTTACAACATTGGAAAGGTCAGAGCCGAGGTTAGAACATTCTGTGCTCTCCTAAACTCTCCTGCAGGGTCAAATTACCTCACGCTGTCTGCTGCAAAATATTATCTTAGAAGGGGGCTGCTAACATCTAGAAAAAGCAGACAAGTCTGTTATTCTTATATTAAGACTGTCCTCTCATTTTTAACTGTACTCTTAGTTTTGTTTTAGGTTAATATCCATAAATCTTTATAAGTACTTCAGCATTTAATTTATAACAAGCCAACCAGCTTGTTGGATATTATACAAAACATATAAACTGCTTGGGGAATTTAGTTTAAATTTATCCCAGGGGTGTCCACTATGACAGGGTCACCGTGTCACAGACCCAGGCATCTGTCATGATGGCTTTCCAACCCTGAAGGTATAAGGAAAAATGACCCCCCTTCTTCCGTACTCTGGGGCCCGAGAACTGCGGGGTCGGGGGAAGAGTCAAGCTGTTGAGGTCCCTCTGGGGAACCGGGGATTGCGGCTTGTGTTGCTTTGGAAGAGGGGTAGGGCCAGGTAAGGATGCAATTTCTTTTCTCTTAACTCGTTCTTTAGCTGCAGGTCTAGCTTTATTGGTGGTTTTGTGAAAGGGCACTTGGTAGGAACGTTTGGGGTGTGCATGGTATAGCGAATAGACAGAGTGTAATGTCCTCCCTAACATTTGTAATGCTGTCAGGGTATCCTGAACCGCTGCCCCAAACAATTTATGTCTTTTGAATGGGGCATGCAGGATAGAGTATTGCACATCTGTTGCAAATCCAGAGACTCGCAGCCAAGAATGACATCTCAGGTATATACCTGCTGCGGAGGCTCTTGCTGAAGAGTCAACCACATCGTATGCAGCTTTGAGCAAATGACGCACCTACTGCAGCCCCAGTTTCTAAAGTCTTATGTAGATCTTTTCTTTGTGGAGTATCAGGAAGCAACCTCAGCTGTGGCCTGAGATGCTTTCCAGAGTTCCTCCTGATATTTAAGTAAGTGACCTATGTAATTTAGGATCCACATGGTAAGTGCAGAGGACACAAAAATCCTCTTTCCCATAGAATCTAATTTCCTTGATTCTTTGTCTGGAGGCAAGGAACTCAGGTGCTTTGGACGTATTGAGTGGTTGTGGGCAGCACTGATCACGACTGAGTTCGCCTGAGATGACTCTGAAAACAAAGACTTTCCCCGAAGGGGCTTGATAAATTCTATCAGCTTTCCTGGGCACTGGAGGGGCTACATGTGGCTGGTGCCAGGCTGCTAGAATTGTGTCTTCACAGGCATCCACAATTGGGGGGATGACGATGAGGGGTGTATCAGGAAGACCCAGGTAACGTGCCAGATTTCTTCTGGAGGCATCCCACTTTGTGGATACAAAACCAAGAGTCTGCTGCAAGTAATGCATAACATCTCTAAAGAACGGGTCATCTGGAGGTGAATAGGGAGGTATTGGGGAATATCGCCCTGAGAGGAAAACATGAGGAGCTACAAGGTGTAGTAAAGTACAGTTAAGCAAGAACTCACCGTAACAGTAGATCTTCGAAAGGCGCCCTGCAGCAGGTAACCCCTTTAGGACTGAAACCGCAGGCACCAGGACCACACAGAAACTTTTAGCTAGTAATACCCAGCGGGGACCGCCCCTAAGTCAGCCCACCCCAACGTCACATATAGTATAAAAGGTGCAGTCCCCCAGCCCATCCCCAGTTTTACCACTGGAGACCGGCTAGTGAGGAAAAACAGAAAAGGAGAACTGAGGAATGAAAGTATCTGAGATGGAGAAGAAATCACCAGGGGGAAGGATGGTGGGAAAAATAGTACCTACTGCAAGAGCTCCTCTCGAAGATCTACTGCTATGGTAAGATCTTACGTAACTGTACTACCTTACTTCGAGATTCGTTCTTGCAGCAGGTAACACCTTTAGGACAGAGTCCCAAGCAGAAGATGAGAATTCCCAGGCAGAAGGGTGGAGGTAGAAGTCTCCTCAGAGGAAATTAGGACATGAGGCCCTGAAGGACAGACACTCCAAAGCCAGCCCTGAGACAAGAAGCAATGTCTAGACTGTAATGCTTCACAAAGGTGTGGAGAGAACTCCAAGTGGCGACCACACATATGTCAGCAGCAGACACATTTTTCAGTGAGGCGAAAGAAGCCACCATGCCCCTGGTAGAATAACCCTTTACCGAGCCCAGTAAGGGTTTGTCATACTTACTGTAACAAAACCAAATGCAGTTAACCAACCACTTGGATAAACATTGTTTAGAAACTGGATAATTTCTGCCCTCTGACTGCAACTTGATGAGTACTTGTTGCAGAAGGGAAAGGAGGAACACGTAAGAAACCTCCTGCCCACGGCCCACGAGAGGGACATGTCTTGTCAGAAAGCACCAGGCCCTGGATCTCGCGAGCAAAAACTGGCCAATTTTATGCTGGATGGGGAGACAAACAGATTGATTTCTGGGTGACCCCATGTGGCAAAAAGATCTTCCACCACTACGGGAAGCAGCTCCCACTCGAGGGCCCTGGACCGAGTCCAACTGAGGCTGTCGGCCAGAGAGTTGTGAATGCCTGGAACGTGGACAGCTGAGAGTTCCAGTTGGTGATATACTGCCCAACTCCACACTCGCATGGCTTCTCTGCAGACAGGATATGAGTGTGTCCCCTGCTTGTTGATATAAAATACCACCGATATGTTGTCGGTTTGTATCAGCACGGGACCAGTCAGGAGGACTGTCTTTAAGGGTTGGATGGCATAAAGAACTGCTCTCATCTCCAGAAAATTGATGAGGAGATTAAGCTCTTGCTGAGTCCAGGATCTTTGAGTCTGGCGAGTGCCCAGATGAGCTCCCTAACCCTGGCCTGTCGCAACGGTGGTCAGGACCTGGGTGGGAGATTCCTTCTGGAAGGAAACCCCTCTGGAAAGGTTGGGAGTATCTAGCCACCATGCAGGGACTGCTTGACTGGGTTGGATACCAGAACCAGCTGGTCCAGGTTGTCTGACCCGATCCCACTGAACCTGGAGGGTCCATTGATCACCCCCATGTAAAGTTGCCCACTGCCAATGTCCCAATGACATGGGTTGCTCTGGATATAGGCGGCCATTGAGGGACGCAGCACTTTGCAGGCACTTTACCTCAATAAAAGTGAAAAAAAACTGAATTTCCTGCCATTTTTGCCGATTATAAAAATCTGAAAGGTATCTATAAATGAAACACCACTCATTTGATAGATATTTTGCACTGAATAACTTTTGTGCTCAAAGTACCATGCTATCGTTTTTCAGTTTAAAGCTATTTGCATGTTTGTTGCAAAAAGTGAAAAATAACTGAACGTTCTGCTATTTTTTGTTAATTATAAAATAAAAAACAACTAAATGGCATATAATATATAAATGAAACACTACTCATTTTGTAGATCATTTTGTGCTCAAAGCACCATGCTATCATTTTTCAGTTTAAAGCTATTTGCATGTTTGTTGCAAAAAGAGAAAAATAATGGAACTTAACCAAAAAGGCACATATGAATGAAACATTACTCATTTTGTGGATATTTTTGTGCTGAACAAATGTCATGCTCACAGTACCATGCTATCATTTTTGTTTTAATTTTTGCATTTGTTTGTTGAAAAGTGAAAATAATTGAATTTTCTGCTGTTTTTACTAATTTTTAAAAACTATCTGTAAATGAAACACCATTTTGTAGATATTTGTGCTGAACAACTTTTATGCTCACAGTACCATGCTATCATTTTTCATTATAAAGTTATTCACATCTGAACATGGTTAGCATCTAGAATACATCTGCACAGATGGGCATCTCTCTCTCTTCAATGACGCATCAAGGCAGCCATTTTAGGATTCTTAGAGCAGGATTTTTGAATCAGGAAAGGCTGTGTTTACAATTTTCAAATGCCATGAAACTGCATTTATCCAGCTTTAATGAATGCAGTTTCAGTATAAATGTAAACAATAGCCTCTCCTTTACAAGACTATGGAGTTATTCAAAAAAAAAAAAAACAAAGTGTGTAAAAAAAGAGGGTTTAGGTATCCTTTACTTTTCTTAGCATAAAAACATGACCAATGCACAAATATGTATAACAGAACCTTAAAAACGTTAGAGATGCATGCTTATCTGACTGCATTGGCACAAAAAAAGCACAATATGCGTGTGTGTCACCTAATAGATTTTCATTAGATTTCTGTAGTCATCTGAAAACCAAATCATCACAGTTTTGAACTGGCAGCTATAAAAATAAAGTGTCCTGTTACAAAAAGTATGTAAGGGACCCCCTGAAAAACAGGCTACTCATCTGTAAACATAGTTCTATGAGTGGTGTATAGTTCACATCCACGCTCTGGCAGTTCCACTGGAATAGCAGGATCGCTTGATGTCTTTAAGTTAAGCTCCTCTCATCACCCAAATGGCAGATCCCCACTCCACCCCATGATGTTAGAGTTTCCCTTGTTTGATTTAGGTACCTCCTCCTCCTCCCTCCTCCTCCTCTTCCGCTGTGGATACTGAGCAGAAATATTCGTTCGGTATCCCTGCTTTTTCACTGTCACCCTCTGCCCACATTCCCTCCCTTTTATTAAGTTTCTGTATCCCTCCCTTGGTCTTTCTTTGCTCCCTAATGTACCTATAAAAGGTTTTCTTCGCTTTTTGTAATGTTATGAGATCTGGCTCCTCCTGCATCCAACTATTTTTTTTGGAAGAAAGCTGGGAAATCACTTTAAAAGTCTGGATGGAGAAGCTGGTCAATTGGTGCAGAGGTAGGGCTACCACTCACAATACAGGTACCCCAAGATCGGGAAAGACCTCAGCTCATAAGAGGGATCCTGAGGAGGAAGTTCAAGTAACCCAGAGGATGCTCCTCTCCTCTGGGAGGGAAATGAATCTTACTGCTACATTGCCCCCTGGGTATGCACAAGGGGAGGTACAGCTGGGATCTCGAACCGGAGTGGGGGGTGAGGGGAATTGCCACCCAGACTGACACATGGCTTACACTGGGCAACAGCACATCCAATGATGTCCTGTGCTGTGACACTGGGGTCAAATGGTAACTCCCTGTTTGTGGCCAGCTTGACTGACTCAGACATGCCCCCACTGACCCAGGTAAGTCTCCCAGTCATCTGGCAGATGAAGTAGACAGAGGGGCTTGGGAACAATCATGATGGCCCTGCCGTCAGAGTAAACCACAGTGGGCTGACGGGAGGATGGTAAGCTCTGGCTGATGGCGGAACAACAAGGCTGAGGTGTGGGCCTGGAGGTCCCGAAGAGAGGATGTCCCCAAAGAGTGGATGAAAAAAAAATAACAAAAAATTAACAAAAATAAATAAATGTCTGGATGGATATCTGTAAAAGTATATGCATTGATAAATGGTGCATATACGATCACAAAAACCAAAAAACTACCTTTTCTTTCTGTAACTGGTCATTTTCTTCCTTCAGATGTTGCAAGCTTGCCTTCAGCTTCCCAGTATCTTCTGCCTCTGCCATTCTGGTTTCATGTTCAATCTAACAAAAAAAAAAGAAAATACATATTTGGGATTAAAAATAAAATAAAGAGGGAGCTTTGAACTATTTCTTTTTTTTCTTTTTCCCCTTTTTGCAGAAAGAGTAGGGTTCAGGTCTCAAAAAATGATCCTGAAGGCTGGCCCATCGGCGCAACAGTATCACTTGCAATGCCAGTGACCCAGGTTTGGAAGAAGCTCAGGTATTTGAAGAATCGGGGTGGACTCAAGTGTCCCAGGGAATGCTCCTCCTCACCCTCCTCAGGAGAGAATGGGTATCTGGAGACATCGTTATAATACCATCTTGTTGACCACAGCTGACAGTGTTGTGGTTCTGAACAGCCAGAATGTAAGGGAAGGGCACAGGCATGCTCCATACCAGTACAAACAACGTGAAAAGGCATGGAGCAAATGAATGTTGAGGTGGGTCAGGGAAAAAACAGAACAGAAAGAAAAGGAACACAGTGAAGGGCAGCATGAGGTCAGACACTTATATGCCACACTGCACTGACTGTCTGCTCACTGATATCAGATTTCCTGAGGGGACACAGACCCAAGGGTCCTGCTGCAGGTGGCAAGCTATGGGAAACTGGGAGGCAGGTTAGGGAGATGGTGCAAGACAGATCTGGAAATGTGCAGCACTGGAGATAGGGAAAAAAGTGTCTTAAAAATTATCCTAAAATTCAGACTAAAAATTATTCTTCACCATGATTTTTCTGATGATCATTTTCAACATTTTCTTGGTTTAATGAAACTGGTCTGAGAGGAAGAAGACTGTCCTCTGCCCCACAGCTTCACAGATGTATACCATATATCTGCAACCTGGAATTTCAGATGTTTAACAAAAAACAGAACTACAGTTAAACAGCAGGATTTTGTAGCCCACATTAATAGGCAGAATCCCTTTTCTTAAATACTTTTCTTGGCAACAAAACATGACCAATGCACAAATATGTACAACAGAACCTTTAAAACATTAGAGATACATGCCAGTCTGTCTGCATTGGCACAAAAAGCAAGATGTATGTGTGTGCCACCTAACAGATTGTCATTAGATTTCTGTAGTCCTCTGAAAACCAAATCATCACAGTTTTGAACAGGCAGCTATGAAAAAAAAAAAGTGTCCTGTTATGAGAAGTATGTAAGGGGAACCCTGAAAAAGACGTTACTCATCTGTAAACGTGGTTCTAGGAGTGGTGTATAGTTCACATCCACATGCTGGCAGTTCCATTGGAATAGCTGGATCGCTTGACGTCTTTAAGTTAAGCTCCTCCCATCACCCAGATGGCAGATCCTCGACTCCACCCCGTGATATCAGAGCTTGCACATTGGAAGGAGGAATCCAAGTGCCACTTGCCAGTGGAGGTTAGGTGGGCTGTATGGATGTGAACTACATACTACTCCTACGAAGTACAGTTACGTAAAAACTTACCATAACAGTAGATCTTTGAGGAGTGTCTCTTGCAGCAGGTAATACTTTTGGGTATCCAGCAGAGGTTGCTGTGGTGCATGGCAACTCTTCTAGCAGTTTTCACCAGGGACTGGCCACACATGACATCAGCTTCCTGTTTCCTACAGAAGTGTGGGCAGTCCCTGGTATCCTCAGTTTCCTCACCAGATTCAGCTCTCTAGCGAGGACTGAGGGGAAGCCGAGGTACCGTAGGTTTCCTAACCCGTAAGTCACTGGACCAGAATTTGTTCTCTTAGAGAAGGAGGGGGACGGAGGGTGGGATCGTACCTGCTGCAAGAGACACTCAAAGATCTACTGTTACAGTAAGATTTTACGTAATTGTACTATCTTCCACGGAGTGGTCTCTTGCAGCAGGTAATACACTTGGGAAGAATCCCAAGCAGTAAACCCAGAAAGAGTGATCATTATGACAGGAGGCTTTGTAGGACAGTTCGGCCAAAGACCATCCTACGGCATGACGCAATATCTAAGCTGTAATGTTTCATGAAAGTGTGAATTGTGGACCAGGTAGCTGCACTGCAGATATCCGTAACAGAAGCCCCTTTAATGAAGGCCGCAGTAGTGGCCATAACTCTGGTAGAATGGGCTTGGACAGGTCCAGGTAATGGCTTGTTGTATTTTGAATAACAAAATGTTATGTAATGTAGCAGCCAACTGGGGAAGAGTCCATTTAGTGATTGGGAGATCTTCCTGCCTGAGGTGAAGGTGACAAAGAGTTGAGAAGTTTTTCTAATCATTTTAGTTCGATTAGTGTAGTATTGTAATATACGATGGACATCTAGGGTATGTAAGAGTGTTCACCTCAATTGGAGTGTTCAGGATAATACATAGACAGTGTCGGCAGATAAGGGCCTATGGCCCACCCAGTCTGCCCATTTGAGCTTGTAAGTTCAGTTTATGTTTTCCTAGAAGTCTGTTGCCCTTACCCTGACCTCCAGAATTCCTTTATGTCTATCCCATGCATTCTTAAATCCTGATTGTTTCAGCCCACCACTTCCTCTGGCAGGGTGTTCCACTTGTTGACCACCCATTCTGTGAAGAAATTCTTCCTCACGCTTCTCTGAATTGTCCTCCTCCAACTTCATCCCATGCCCTCTAGTCCTGGAACATCTTTTCTCGCTAAAAATAGTGTATTCCTGCACCCTGTTCCTCCCTGTAAGATACTTGTATGTCTCTATCATATCCCTCTCCCTCCTCTCCTCCAGGGAGTACATTTCAGTTCCTTCAACCTGTCCTCATAGGACTTGTGATGCAATCCATGTACCATCTTTGTTGCCCTCCTCTGAACCTTCTCTACTCTGTCTATGTCCTTACGTAGGTAAGGACCCAGAATGGTACACTGTACTCCAGGTGGGGCCTCACTATTGTCTTGTATAGTGGAATTATGACCTCCTTTTTCTGCTGGTGATGCCCCTGCCTATGCATCCCAGCATCCTATTTGCTTTACCTGCTGCCTTGTCACACTGTTTCCTACCTTGAGGTCATCATAGATGATAACCCCAAGATCGTAACTCCAAGGACTGGTTTAAGGTGTGTTCAGACACTACCTTAGGTAGGTAGGAAGGAAGGGTTGGTACAAAGTGCCACCCTATCTTGTGAAAAATCAAGTAAGGTTCTCTACACATGAGGGCATGGACTCGGAAATATGCTGAGCTGAAGTGGCTGCCACTAAGCATAGTGTTTTCTATGAAAGAAAACGGAGGTCACAAGTGGCTGCCAGTTCAAAGGCTCAAGAGTTAATTTCTACTAGGAAACTGAGATCCCATGGAGGAGTGGGTCTTTTGATAGGTGGCTTAATATGCAACATTCATCTTAGAAACATTTTGGCTAGAGGATGTTGATACAGTAATCTACAATCCAGAGGTTCATGGAAGGCCGAAATGGAGGCCAAATGGACTTTGATGGAGGAATAGTTTAATCCTGTCTCGGCAACTGAGGCTAGGTAATCCAAGACTTTCGTAAATGGACAAGAGTGGGGATCCAGTGATCAGGAAGCAGCCCAGATGGAAGAACGTTTCCATTTGGCATTATATGTTTCCCTGGTTGCTGGTTTATGTGATGTCAGCAATATATTGGCAACAGAAGAGGACACTTGTAGACGTGCTATGAAAGTGTCCTCAGGAGCCAAGAGTGAAGGTGTAGTGCCTTCAGGTTGGGATGTAGAAGGGTCCCTTGATTATGAGTTAAGAGATCTGGTCTGACTGACAATAGAACGGGTTCCTCTACCAAGAATTCCTGAAGAAGGGGAAACCACATCTGACAAGGCCACAGAGGAGCTATGAGAATCCTAGTGGCAGGTTCGAACTGTAGTTTCAGTAGAGTCCGCTGCAAGAGTGGAAAAGGTGGGAAGCATAAGAAGAGTCCTGTCCACTTTAGGACAAAGCATCTATAGACTGTCCCTTTTGCTTGGGATAATGGAATAGTATCTGGGAGACGATGGTTGACCGGGAGGCAAACAGGTCCAGCAGCAGGGTCCCCACACATGAAAGATTTTCTGAGTACTTCAGAATGAAGTGTCCATTTGTAGCGGATGCCTGGCAACTGAGAAAGTCAGCCAGAAGGTTGTAACAACCCGTAGATGGACGGTGGTTAGTGTGAGATGTTGCCAAATGGCTACTAGACAGACTGCAACTGTCTCCCTGCATAAAGTATGGGATTTCATACCTCCTTGTTTGCCGAGGTAAAATACTACTGCGGTGTTGTCTGACTGAATCAGCAACTGTCCCAGAGACAGGTGAGGTTTAAAAGCCTGGAGGGCTAAGTGAACCACCCTCAGTTCCAGGAGACTGATGTGAGGATGAGGGACAGAAGTGGTCCACTTGCCCTTTGTTCTGTAAGGACCCAGGTGCATACCCCACCCTTCCAGGGATGCATCCGTGGTCATCTGCAGGGGCGGGGGACTGGAAGGGCATGCCTTGACATAGGTTGGCTCGGAGCGCCACCACAGCAGGGCAGACCGCAAAGAGGAGTGACTGATTTTGTCTTCAGAATGTCCTGTCCTTTGAGACCACTGGTTCTGGAGAATCCATCGGACTGGTCTCATCCAAAGATGGGCAAAAGCTACTGTAGGGATGGTAGCAGCCATGTGACCTAGGAGACATAGCATGCATCTGGTTTCTGGGCTTGTATCTGCAATGCCACAGATAGAAGCCTGTCCTGTTGGCCGGGAGGTAAGCCCTGGTGGAGACAGTGTCGAGGACCGCTCCCATATATTGGAACGACTGTGTAGGGGTTGGACTGGACTTCGGCCAATTGACAGTAATCCCTAGAGTGTGGAACAGAGTTAAGGATGCTTCTAGGTAAGAGAGCAGGGCCATTTTGGACTCTGCTTTTATGAGTCAATCGTCCAGGTATGGGAAGACAAAGTGCCTGTCTCATCGTAGGTCTGCTGCTACCACTACCGCTAGGCATTTGGTGAATACTCGGGGGGCCAAAGAAAGGCCAAACGGGAGTGCCCAAAACTGGTAGTGCTGACCCAACAGGTGAAAACGAAGGAACCTCAGGTGGGCAGGATGGACAGGGATATGAAGGTAGGCATCCTTCATATCCAGGGCACATAGCCAATCCCCTTGTTTTAGTATAGGCATGATAGAGTTTAGGGTGATCATGCAGAACCTTTTGTACTGAATGTACAGATTCAGCTATCTGAGGTCAAGTATTAGTCTGAGATCGCCAGTTCGCTTGGGTACCAGGAAGAAGTGAGAGTAGAACCCTTCTAGAGTTCTTTAGGGTTACTAGGTAAACAGCCTTCTTGGTTAGAAGAGCTTGTAATTCTCATTCTGAGATCAGGAATATGGGGGTGGGTAATGGACTGAGCAGTGCGGGTGAAAGGGAGGTCTGAAACAGTAATTCCAAAGTGTGTGACTCATCTGAATTATCTGAGTACCTCTCATCCAATGTGATCATTTTCCAGACCTCCAAATGGAGGGCAAATGACCACCCACAGCTTCCAAGGCCTGGTTGAGGAAGCGTGGACAGGGCCCCAGTAGATCACTGGGAGGCGGGCTGACCCAACCCACTTGGAGGATGTGAGCGAGTCCTTGGCAGCAGAGGCGCTGGCTCTGGCAGGTTGGGAACGACCTCTGAAACTGCCTCTATTAGAGCCTCTGTATTTTCCTCTCTTTTTGTATAAAAAGAGGACTGGGAACGCTATGATGGCTGTGAAGTATGGTACATGCTGTGCATGGAGTTCCCTGAAGCTTGGAGATCATCAATCAGTGTTTGGGTACCTGGCCCAAATAGTTTGGATCCATTAAAGGGGCGTTAAGTACTCTCTCTGCTGTACATCAGGTGTGAACCCAGAGACGCGAAGCCAAGCACGGAGACACAAGGTAATGCCTGTTGCTGACATACGGGTCAAGGTGTCAACTGCATCATAGCCTGACCGGAGCAGGTGATGGGAAATGGAGCTGCCAGTGGCTATTGCAGCCAGTAACTGTTCCCTTTCCTGTGAAGGAGGGAGTTTGTTGACTAATTCAGTGGCAGATGACCAGAGTGTATGCGGGTATTTTATTTATTTATTTTTTTAATTTAGTTGTTTAACCAGGTATAGCACACTAAGCTGAAAGCTTTTACAGGAGCGCACTTGGGAGCACAAGGAGGTCAAGTGTCTTGCTCAGGGTCACACAGTATGCAAGTGGAAGCTGTGGGATTCAAACCCAGGTCTGGTCTACTGGATGTCACCAGATTTGCAGCTCAGAGCCTTAGACCACTGCGCTATACTGCCTCCTATTTGATCATGCGTCCCATATAATTCAGGATTCTGAGATTCACAGTACTGGATTGAAATACCTTTTCCCCCCCAGATAATCTATCCTGTGGGATTCTTTATCAGGAGGTAAGGAACTCATGTGTATTGGTCATTTAGTATGATCATGGGCGGCAGCGATCACCACTCAATCTGCTTCAGGAATAGTGGATAGCAAAGGATGATCCAGAGGGCCACCTTATGGGGAACAGCCATGACAGAAGGTTGGTGCCAGGCTGCAAGCATAGCATTTTGGTAGGTATGGATTAGTGAGGGTACCACTAACACCAGCTCCTTGGGTAATTCTAGATAATGTGCCATGTCCTTACGTTGTTTGTCATGGTCGGTAGTAGAGAATCCCATGACTTTTTTAATTTGGACCATCATTTCATGGAAAGAAGGGTAATCTGCAGGAGAGGCAGCCGTATGTCTGGGCAAGTCCTCTTCTAATCACGAGAGGTCCAATAAAAGAGAGTGGGGCGGGAAATCCAGCTCCTGGAATTCCTCAACTTCTAGATCTCCTCAAAATCTGCCGGAAGTCAGACTCGTCTGAAAAGTAGTCTTCCATATACTGGGCGGTGACCAGGATGGGAGAGGGTCCCTGTCACTGTGAAACCATTTAGGCGGAGGTGTGAGTGAACCGGATGGATGGCTCGGCTCTCCTGGATCGGAGGGCTCAGCATGCCGCTAGGCATGCAAGACGTGCAGCACTACAGTAGAAACATCCAGTTCTTTTTTTTTTTTTTTTTTTTTCTTTCCACCTTCCCTTGTTCCACACCAGCCACTCCGGGCCTCCTAGATCCCCGCTGGCAGTCACCACCACCTCACATTTTTAGCACCCCCGAGCAACCCGGCATAACCCTTTGCCGGGTGGGCCCCCTTCCTCTGAAGGAGACAGGTACCAGTAGGGGCCAGCCAGCACACGCTACTTAGCCCGGGTGCTGCTGAGGAGGATATGGGCCACATCGGGGGCTCGGCGGCAGCAGGAGCCGGCGACCGTTATCCGGTCGGCCATTGAGCACTTTTCCGCTTTGCTCCCTGGGGGCATGGTGTGCCACAAGGTCAAGGTGTAAGCCGGTGTTCTCCAGGCCCCCGCTCAGTCAGTGGGACCCCAGTGCATTGTCATACCCCCAGCAACCGCCAGAAGTCTGCAAGTGCCGGGTCCCCATGCCACCCCCCCCCCCCGAGAGAAGGTGAACAGTCTCCGGACGCTCTATCCTTCTCTCCCTAGCCGACCCTCCAGCATCCCGAGTCTGTTACTGAACCCGGGTCGCTGGCATCGCAAGCGGAAATCCAACCGATGGGCTGGCGTCCAGTTCTTTTCGAGTTGGGAGGGGCTTCTGGGAAACCAGAGGGAGGATGGAGGGGATTGGATGCATAGCCTGGGCAGGTCTTGCCCCTGAGTGATAACGACCAAGGTCCCGATCCCTATCCGCCTGGCCCCTATAGATATCCACCTTTGAGGGTGGAGGGGCAGTAAGCATAGCAAAAGCAGCAGGTTTTCCCCCTATGGAATGCAGCTCGTCGTCAATGGAGCTGCTGAGGAAAGAGTGTTATGCTGTGCAAATCATGGTCCCTTCGACAAAGCATTGACAGAACCCACAAAGGGCTCATTGTAAACTGCTGTCAACGTGCTAGAAAGCGATGTTGATGAGAGGGTATATCCCACCGTCGACGAAGACGCAGGCTGAGAAAGCGCCAACGATGAGCGTTTAGACAAAGAGTGTGAGGAGGGCTTCTTCTCCTTTTTGTCGCTCGATGAGAATCAGTGGGGTGTACTCTTGGGACAAGCCCCTGATTCTCCACAAGAGACCATTATTGCTCCATTAAATGTTTGATTTCGGCAACGTCGATGCCGGGTTGCTTGGTTGAAGTCCTGACAATGAATGCAGGAACTGGTGTCGGTGTGTTGCCAGACACCTTACACAAGTAATGTGGTTGCCAAAGCAGTAGATTTTCTACCGCAATGGCAGGAACGAAATAGCACTATCTTGCATTAAGATTCTTTGACATTCGCTTGGTTGCTCAAATTTCGTTGATGACCACTGTCTGAAGTTACCTAGTTGCTGCGCACAGCTGAAGACAGTGGGAAAATGAACTTAGGATACCAGGGACCGCCCACATTTATATAGGAAACAGGAAGCTGATGTCATGTGTGGGCAGCCCTTGAAAAAAAAAAACGCTAGAAGAGTTGCTGCTATACGTCACAGCGACCTCTGGCGATGACCCAAGTTTATTACCTGCTGCAAGAGACCACTCCGTGGAAGATCTATGGTTACAGGTGAGTAACTTATTTTTCCTAGGGCTGTGAATACAGTTCACTATCCACACTCTGGCAGATTCCTAGCAGTTCTCCAGGTGGCGGGGGGGAGACACACACCCCTACCTGGCAAACACAGACTGGAGAACCAAGATTCCAAAACTAGTACCCCGGCGAGACTCAAGGTCGACGTGGTAGTGGGAAATGAAGGTGTTTGCTGACTTCCAGGTAGCAGCCCTGCAGATCTCCCAGATAGGGACTTCCCTTGAAGCAGCCACTGACATGGCATTATGTCTGATGGAATGAGTTCTAAGCCCTACAGAAGGCTCCCTACCAGCCAACCTGTAGCAGAGGTTGATGCAGGACATGATCAACCTGCCAATCATCCAGCACAGAACATGGTGGCTGTGTTGTCCGTCTGGACCTGAATGACCTGACCCCAAATCAACAGAGCAAATTTCATCACAGCCTGGATCACTGCATGGAGCTCCAGCAGACTGATATGGTATCAGGATTCCCAGCGGTGATCAGACCCCATGGGACCTGTGTTCTCCCAGGTGAGCTCCCCACCCTTCAGAGGTGCATCAGTCATGAGTGTGGCTGACAGTACTGGGCAACAAATGGGATTCTCCCCCCCCCCCCAGACTCTGTGGGCACTGCAATCACAGGATGGCATCCCACTTCAGCTGGGTCACCAAGACTGGCTGGTCCCGATGATCTAGGTATTAGGACCACTGTTGGGTGAACTCCCACTGCAGAGGGCACATCCTCCAGCAGGCCCAATGGACCATACTGGTAGAAGCTGCCATCAGCCGAAGGAAGTCCCAGGCACTGTACGAGTGCCCAACCCGAAATGATCATGCAAAGGAGGTAAGCTCCTATGCCCAATCTGCCAGAAGGCAGGCCTTGGCCTGCAGGAAGTTGAATTCTGCACCACTGAATTTTGACCATCTGCCAGCGGACCAGCTGTCACTTGGCTGAGTTAATTAGAAGGCCCTAGCCTCTACAGGTCTGGAGGGCAGATCTCTGGACCACTCCAGAATTCCCTTGGACGGCCTGGCAAGCAACCAGTTGCCCAGGTAGGGATACACCCCGATGTTCTTGTGCCTCAGGAAGGCCACCAACACCGCTACACACTTGGTGAAGGTCCTCAGTGTGGATGAAAGGTCGAAAGGCATGACCTGGTATAGTACCCTCTCTACACAGAAAGTACAGTTGTGTAAGAACTTCCTGAAATAGTATATCTTCCGGAGAATCTCTTGCAGCAAGTCATAACATGTAGGACTGTGCAGCTGCATGTGTCATTTCCTCAGGATGAATTTTCAGCAGTCGACCTGGGACCGCCCCCAACGGCACCATGTGCTGTGTCCTGGCACGTATAAAAGTGGCCGGTCCCAGAAGCTCCTCGGTTTTTTTCCACCTCTATGACCGAAATGAGAATATGATCTAGCCGACCTCCAAAGGGAATCAGGGAGAAAAAAGAAGTAGCCTAATTTCTACGGAGAAAAAAGGAGCATGTCACCCTCCTGAAGCAGGAAACAAGGGGGATGGAGGAAGGGACAGCATGACCTGCTGCAAGAGATTCTCTTGAAGATCTACTGTTATGGCAAGTTCTTACACAACTGTACTATCTTCTTCAAGGAAATCTATTGCAGCAGGTCATAACATGTAGGATTAAGTCCCCAGCAGTTGGGATGCATCAGGGAAGGGGAGCGAAAATAATGACTTGGGACAATAGGCCTTGGAGCACAGCCCGTCCAAAATTGGTTGATTTTTTGTAGGCAATGTCCAGGCTGTAATGCTTAGTAAAGGTATGTACAGTAGACCAGGTAGCAGTTTCATAAATTTCAATTGCTGAAACACCTCTAAAGCATGCCACTGAGGCAGCCATACCTCTCGTGGAGTGAGGTTTTATCACCCGGGAAGTGGCTTATCATACTTGTAACAAAAAGTAATGTAGCTGGCCAACCAAGTGGACACACACTGCTTGGAAACAGGAACTTCACAGGGGTGAAGGAAACAATTGCTTTGATTTACGCAAATTTTGGTGCTAAGAAGATAATATCGTAAGATTCTATGTACATCTAATGTGTGGGGCAGGGATTCTCCTGGATTAGCAGGCTCCGCAAAATACACAGGTAAGTGTATGGTTTGATTCCAAGTAAATTCAGATACTACTTTTGGTGAAATTTAGGATTGGTATGTAAAGAGACCCTATCCTTGTGAAAATTCAGGTAGGGTTCCTTGCACATCAGTGCATGTAACTCTGAAATACGTTGACCTGACATAATACTGTAACTAAACCAAAATTTTTTCAGAGCCAACACAGCTGCTGTGCAGTAACATGAAACAAAGTTTTAGTTTTTTTTCCTTTGTTACAGAAGTCCTTCAACAAATGTAATGCTCTAATTGATATAGTCCACTTTGGCTGGTTTTGTTTAAGTGCGATCGTTACACATTGTAGGGTGCAACTGCAGAACTATTTTGTCCATTATGCATAGGTTTAGGTACACAACCACCTGGTTGTTGATCTGTAGGGCTTTCTGACTTGTCGAAAATCGTGTATGCATCAATGTCTGACTACTGTTATATTGTATATGGGGATTTCCACAGCTTTACAGGAGCAGCAACACAAGCCTACTCCCTCACACACATTTGCAAATCTGCCCCCTTCAATGCCCCATACACAACATTACAATAGTCATACATCGATGTATGCAAAATTTACCGTCAAAGGTCAAGCCCTGCAAAACACTGATAACCAGGTGGTATTGCACCTAAACCTACACAAACTGGAACAATAGCTCTGGTGTTGGAGCCCTAAAATGTATCACATCACACAGTCCAGAGATGGTCCTCATACTTTCACCAGCTCCTCTGCTCTCAGTCACTGCTTCTGAGACATCTCTATCGCCAGCCTGTAACAGTTCTATAAGCAGGGTGTCACAAAAGTCTGGCCCAAGTTTCCAAGGGTTACCCTGCTCTGTGCATGCACTGACAATTTGACCTCCTTGCCCTTCCCCACTAGTCCTTACAGTAATAATCCTAGGGGCTGTTGCTTTTGAAGTTGTAGTCCTAGCTGCAGTTGATAAACCAAACACAACACTCCAGGGTTTTGGGCATGAAGCACTTTGTACATTAAGATTCTAAATTGGCAGCGGGCTCGGTGGCCCGAGGGCTGAAGCACTAAACACCACACCTTGCGCCACGCTGGCTACCCAGGTTCGAATGGACATGGCCGGGGTCGGCTGAGGAGGGAGATGATCGAGCATCCGGAGGACTGCTCTCCCTCCCCAGGGTGGGTAGTGGGCCTTGCATCACTCACCGATGGCCCCCCGATGGAGATAAGGGTTACTGCAGGAGTGATGCTGCATCGAGGGGTGGAGCGGCAGTGGATGTCAGCACGTTAGGTGCATAGACATCACTGCAGATCCGCGTGCCAGGGGCAACACACACTAGAAAAGCCCCGCTGCCTGGATAGCCGACGGCGACCTCTTGTGCCCCACTGCCATACACCCAACGCCAGGCTCAACCCACTGGCTTTTCTGATCCCCCATCCTGCCTCAACTCCGGTGAGTAGGAGAGCACTGATGGACCAGGTAGGTGGGGCATGTCTGTCCCAGATTTCCCAGTGGGGGGGCTTCAGGCGGTGGTAGCAGTGGTGGTGAGCGAGGGATGCCTGAGAGTTACAGGGTAGCAGAGATAAAGAGAACAAAAAAGTATTCTAATTTGGCTGCCTCCTCCTGACCTTCCTTGTGCCATGTCATTGATGGGAAAGCAAATGGATCAGATCACCTACCAAAATTACAGTAAGCTATCCATGGGGGACCCCGCGAAGCATCCCATGGGTGACCCAACCGGCATCAAGAAGGATGAGCTCTCGGTCGGGGTGACCTATTTCTTCTCAGTTGTGGGGGAGGAGATGATCAATGACAGGGTGACAACCCAGCCAAGTGTAAAATTCAACCAGAAGGTAAATGCATGGGAAAAATACGCAAAAACATCACCAACACAGGCTGCTAGAATACCTCAAAACAACAAAAGATAAACTTTATAGACGTCCAGTTCTCTAATGGCATGCTGGGCACACACCAGGTGCACACATGATCAAAAATATCCTAAGTTTATATATTTTGTATTTTCCTACAATTTTGTAAACACCTATCAAAGCAGTCTCTGTTCAAAACTGCCAGGGAAGCGAGGAACTGTCCCAATGAATCTGCTGAGTCCACTGAGCAGATAGGTCAGGGGACTGCTGATAAAATTACTCCTGGAAAGGCTAAGCTGGGTCTCTGCAGAGGATAACTGTGAGGGTTGATCAGAAGGCTGAGCTTAGACACGATACCTCTCCTGAGGTCAGTTCTCCTACCTGTTACCAAGTCCAATTCTAGACTAGTGTGCAGCTATGGGGCTCACATATCTGTGTTTCTACATAGGGCTAATGTGTAGCCAAACACAGACATAACAGAGACTAGAATGGAATTTCTTCCATGTTTGGCTGAATATAAACACGGCAAAAACAATCAGCTATTCTGCATTGGTGGCTCTCTCACTGGAGCTTAAAAGTGTTTTTCTGTAGGACAGCTGCATCACTCATAATAGGCTGAGTGAGAACATCTGCAGTTTTTGTTTTGTTTTTTTAAATAAAAAAAGGGCACACTGATTCATGGTTTCACTGCCTAACAAAAGTGTCATCTGCATGTTAGATTTTTCAACGTGGTTGCATATCACTGTCAGGAAAACATGAGTGAAATCAGCCAAGAAGATTGAGATTTCCGGAGATGAATAGCCCTTCTTCTTGTGTAGCCATGTAGGCTGTATATGTATAAAAAAAAAAAAACTGTTTCTCAAACACAAACATATGCAATAAAAATAAAATAGGGACTGCTGCTATTTTATTTTAACAAAACTTGCTCACCCTGGCACACTCCTGAAAGAGTCATCAATTGTCACTGTGGAGCTTTTTTTTTTTTTTTTTCCTAAAATCACCCTGTCACACACTGATTCTACTGATATTTTGATTTTGTCAGTGTATGTGTTGTAAAACATAGAACTTTTATATAAATAGTGTCATGTCCCACCAAAAAAGCAAAGGCGGCTTTTGCACTGGTATGCAGGGGTGGTGCTCTTTGGAGGCCGGCTAAAACTCAAAATAGTCACAAAAATCCAAGTGTGGAGAGCATTCAGGGTAGACTGTAACCACACAGTTCACCTGGGTAATGTAATGCACAAATGCAAATCCACAACTAAGGCATATTTAAACAAACAAAAAAACAAACAAGTTCCATGTGTGAGACTCTGACACTTGATTACTGAGACGGACTCCTAGGCGAGAGTGCTAGCAACCTGACCTCACTGACATATAATAGTTAATAATAATGAACAGATACTTCAAACACGACACACTTGAAGGTAGTTTAATCTTTGATTACTCTGCATACTCATTAACAAGACCATCCCTGTGCAGAGTCCAGCATGTCTGCAGAACTCAAGAGATATCTGAAATGTTCACACAAACTGTGTCAGGTGTGTTAGTGTAATACAAGAAACTACCTATATAGCCAAATCAAACCAGCCCTAGCAGAGAACCGGGGGGGGACCTACCTATACAGCCAGATCAAAACAGCCCCAGCAGAGAACACGGGGAAGGGGAAGATGTGTCTGCTCCCATGACAACACCCAGTTACTCAATATCCACCAACTGTAAAGCAAAACATAAACATCTTTTTATAAGCACTCAAAAGCTACGGATTCTGTTTCAGATCTTTTTTTCCCCCATCATTTTTTCTGCTAGTATGTGATGTAAGTGCTCCATGTAAAAATAATGCAATACTGCATTCCCTCACTCACTCCCGGCACAGTGCTTTTGCTGTTGCCCCCGAGGTCCTGGGTTTAGCAGCACTGCAGAATTCTTTCACACTTATCAAATTACTTTCGAGCTGCTCTGTGTGTAGTCAAAAAAAAATGTTTTTGAGGGGGTGTGAAGAATTACACCTGCCATGTTCATGATGTGGGCTTAAAAAGGCTATGTTGAAAATACGGGATCTGGAAAAATACCGGTAGTAAATTTGTAAGAAAACACATAACTTTCTTTGTTTTTGAGATTTTAACCCAAAGTTTTCAACATAGTCTTCTTAATGCCACACCTCATGAACCCTGTAGGCAAAATTTTCAAATTCAGCGAAGCATCATTTAGCGGCAGGACAAAGGACAAATGGCAAGTAATACTGGTGATGCTAGTAAAGGAGGGCAGGATGGGAGGGGTGGAAGGTGGTTACCCTTAATGCTAGGAGCCTTGGGAGGAAAACTGCAGCATTATAGGTGCTCATGGCAGAGGGAGAGGTGGACATTGCAGCCATCACAGAAACATGGGCCACCCAATACAATAACTGGGACCTGTCTGTACCAGGGTACAGGTTATTTCGTAGGGACAGGGTGATTGGGAAAGGAAGGGGGGGCGGCGGCACTATATGTGAAGAAAGGACTGAAGTGCATAAGGGAGGAAGGGGAGAAGGGTAGTACGGAGTCACTTCAGATGTAAATCCAGGATTCCAAGAATAGGGTTCTCCGAATGGGAGTGGTGTACAGGCCGCCATCTCAGACGGAGGAGTTAGACAGGGAACTAGCAGGACAGATCAGGAGGACCTGCAAGAAGGGTAGTGTGGTGACTGCGGGGCACTTCAACATGCCAGGAGTGGACTGGAGTACCCCAACAACCAGGAACAGAAGGGAGCAGGTACTGCTGGATGCCTTCTAGGACAGCTTCCTGCTGCAAATGGTCAGTGAACCAACCAGGTTAGGGAATACCCTTGACCTTGTGCTGGCAAATGGGGACTCTGTGAGAGAACTTACAGTGAAGGAACCACTGTCAGGGAGTGATCACTCAGTATGGCTCACATTGGATATGGTCAAGGAAGGAGTGGAATCTGGCACAAGAGTGCTGGACTTCAGGAGGGCCGACTTTGGGAGGATGGGGGATATGGTAAAAGGGTACCTGGCCAGAATTCAATCTAGTATGGACACTAACCAGAGGTGGGAGCTCATAAAGCTGGGGATATTAGAGGCAACCAAAACCTGTTGCAAGGCCCAGAGCAAGAAGGTTAGGGATAAGAAACCAAGCTGGTTGAGCAAGGAGGTCATGGAAAAGGTAAGGAGAAAAAAAGCTGCCTTTAGGAGGTACAAGAAAACAGGGAGTGGGAGGACACGGAGGAGTACGTGACGAATCAAGGAGGTGACAAGAGGCGATAAGGGAGATAAGGCATCTACAGAGCTCAGGCTGGCACAAGGCATTAAGAAGGGAGAAGGACTTTTAGGTATAGCAAGGAGAAAAGGAGCTATAAGAACCACATAGTAAGGATTAGGAAGGAGGGGTTGGACAGAAGCAGGAGTGCGATAAGGCAGAAGTGCTAAATGATTACCTCTGATTGGTATTTATTAAGGAGAAGAGGGGTGATCAGGGGGAGAACAGGAGGGGGTGACATATGGAGAAATCATGGAAGGCAGAGTTTGGGAGGGTTTGAAGGCACTGAAGGTGGACAAGGCACCAGGCCCAGATGGCATCCACCCTAGGATACTGAAGGAACTGGCAGAGGTCATGCGGGACCTTGCAGCAGACCTTTGCCTCTCTACCCTCAGGGTGTACCTCAGGACTGGAGGATGGCTCGTGTGGTGCCCTCCACAAGGGTGGCCCAAGGATGAACCGGGGAACTACAGACCAGTGAGCCTCACATCCATTGTGGGTAAGCTGACGGAGACTATCCTGAAGGAGAGGCTGGTGGCCCTCCTAGAGGCCAAAGGACTACAGAACAGCAGACAGCATGGCTTCATATGTGGCAGATCCTGCCAAACCAACCTGGTGTAGTTCTATGACTGGGTAACTAGGCAACTGGACAGGTGCCATGCAGTGGATGTCCTGTATCTGGACTTCAGTAAGGCATTCAATTTGGTGCCACATGGAAGGCTGGGAAGTAAGTTAGAAGGCACAGGGTGGGTGCAAAGCTGGTGAGATGGGAAGGAACTGGCTCAGGGAAGGCAAAACAGGGGGTGGTGGTGGGTGGGGGCTCTCACACCCAAGGGCAGTGACGAGCGGTGTTCCAAAAAGCTCGTGTTGGGACCAGTATTGTTTGGGATATTCATTGCAGACATATCATTGGACATCAAGAGCAAGATCAGTACGCTTTGCTGATGATACCAAGGTAGGAGCGGTGGACGACCTAGGAGGATGGCAGGGGTTGCTAAGGATCTGGCAAAGCTTGAAACCTGGTCAGACACCTGGCAACTGGGGTTTAATGCTAAAAAGTGCAAGATGCTGCATTTTGGGATGAAGAACCAAGGAGGAGTTACCAGCTGGAAGGAGTGCAGCCAGCCCAGACAGAGGAGGAGGAGAAGGATCTGGGGGTGCTCATTACAGTGTCACTGAACAACTCGGAACAATGTAGGAAGGCAGCTGCAAAGGTCATCAAAATGCTGGGTTGCACTGCAAGAGGTATATCCTCAAGGAGGGCGGAGGTGATTCTGCCATGTATAGGTCATTAGTTAGACCGCACCTGGAGTATGCATGCACTACTGGCGCCTGTATCTGAAGAGGGACATTAAGTTATTGAAGGGGTGCAGCGTAGGGCAACAGATGATCAAGGAGCTGGGGACTTGTCACATGAGAGAAGGCTGAGAGAGTTGAACACGTACTCGCTGGAGGAGAGGAGGGATGGGGACATGATCGAAACCTTGAAGTTCATGAAAGGAATAAACAAGATGGGTACAGAGGGGCTGTTCAAAGTAAGGGAGGGGAGGAACACCAGGGGCCATGATATGAGACTGGGAGACTGGAGGGAGGAAAGTTCAGGAGGGAGATGAGGAGACACTTTTTTTTTTTTTTTTTTTTTTTACAGAGAGGGTGGTAGCTGGATGGAATGCTTTACCTGCAGAAGTGGTATCCAGTAGAACAGTGGACTGCTTCAAAAGGGGATGGGACAGGACAAGGTGGAGGGTCAATGGAGGGGAAGGGTGGAAGGGAGGGGCAGCTGCAGAATAAGGGGTGCTAGCTGCACATTCGAGCAGACTTGATAGACCCCTAGGCCTTTATCTGCTGGCAAAATGTCGTATGTTCGTAAGTGTGAAAAGACATTTTGCCCACGACTTGAGAAGTTTCATAGGCATCAAAATCTGGCAAGGGGCATGATGCCCGAATTATTAAGACTACTTGCGAAGTTGCTCTGACAAGCCAGCTGCTCCTTTGCAAAGGAAGAGGTGGCACTGCTGAGTGGCAGAGCTGTAAGGGGTTAACTTGTAGACAGCTAACTTCATTGAGTCTAAGCTGCCATACTTTTGACCTTTCCTCCAACTTTGCCAAGTCCTTTCTCATCCTTTCCACCTTCCCTTGTGCATCAACCGTTGCAGATATGTGTGTCTTCTGCAAAGAGGCATACTTTCCCTTCCAGTCCCTCTGCAAATGTCACCTATAAAGACATTAAAGAGGACCGGTTCCAGTACTGAACCCCGCGGAACCCCCCTTTCTTCAGAGTGGAGTCCATTTACTATTACCCTCTGTATCCTGTTGTCCAGCCAATGTTTTACCCAGGCTACAACCCTGGGACCCACTCCCAGGCTGGCTAACTTGTTTATTCATCTTTTGTGTGGGACTGTGTCAAACGCCTTGCTGAAGTCTGGGTAGGCCATGTCCACAGCCCTTTCCTGGTCTACTGCTTTGGTCACCCAGTCAAAGAAACTGATTAGATTCATCTGACATGACTTTCCTGCTGTAAATCCATGCTGCCTTGGGTCCTGTGCCCCACTGGCCTCTAGGTACTCAAAAATTCTTTCTTTCAGAAGTGATTCCACCATTTTCCCTACCACTGAGGTCAAACTAACAGGTCTGTAGTTTCCTGCCTCTGTCTTGCTCCCACTTTTGTGCAGAGGAATCACATCCGCCCTCCTCCAGTTCTCAGGTACCACACCATCCTCCCAGGAGTTGCTAAAAAGGATAGTCAGTGGTGTCACTAGTTCTCCCCTTAGTTCTTTTAGAATTCTGGAGTGAATCCCATCAGGACCCATTGCTTTGTCCACCTTTAGTTTTAGAAGTTCTTTCAGGACCCTTTCTTCTGTGAATGGACTGGTATCAACCCCCTATCCAGAGTGCTTCTATTCTTTGGTTTAAGTACCACCTCCTTCTTTTGTGAATATTGAACTGAAGTTATTCGTTCAGTATCCCTGCTTTTTCACTGTCACACTCTGCTTAACCCCCCCACCCCTTCCGTTTATTAACCCTCACTATCCCTCCCTTGGTCTTTCTTCACTCCCTAATGTACCTATAAAAGGTTTTATCCCCCTTGTTAACTGAGTTAGCTATATTTTCCTCAGTTTGGGCCTTTGCTATTCTCGCTTTCTTCTGCTTTAACTGGTACAGTTCTCTGTCCTGCTCCTTGTGCGTTTCCTTATACTTCGTGAATGCTACCTTTTTCTCCTGCAGCTTAGAAGCAGTATCTCCCTTTCAGTGCGTTCCTGCTTTTGCCTGAATAAAAAAAAAAACCTCAGTTCATAAGATGCAGAATAAGTTGGAGGGTGTAGATAGGAAATCTCACTTTTTAGAAGTCAGGCAACACTTCTCTGGCTAGTCACACATTATTACAGTTTCCATTTCTAAGACACTCTGACAAGCCAGCAGCACAGCCAAGACCAGAACTAAAAACGGTTAACTGTAGACAAGGCTAATCAAGAGAGAGAGCTCAGTTACAGCTGCAAGGAATGCAATCAGCTCTGTAGTGGGCACATTCTGTTTCACCTACACTTTTTCAAGAGCAGATTTCTTTAAAAACAACCCTCATTTTAGAAAACATGTATACTGTGAAAATCAGAGCTATTTATCCTATATGCCCCCAAATGACGGAGCAATTACTGCTTAAGCTGTGTTTCATTAGAGCCAAAGCAATTGCTTCCTGAAGCTCTTGTTAAAGGGCTCTAAAATGGCTTATAACAAAGTGATAGTCGAAGAATGTAAGTGAAACTTACAGTCCACCAATGAAATAGTGCATATAATTCAGGCAGGATTTGAGGAAGGGCAGACACAAACAGATCATTGTAGTAAATGGAGAGAACAGCAGATCAGTGTGAGTAATTTCCAAAACCAAACTGCTCAGTGGAACACCACAGTCTCACAATCCTGTCCAGTGCTTTCTCCTACTAATAGCAATATGTCAGCATGCTGACATCACTATGCAGCCGTCAAATGTTTTCCGGAGAGAGAGAGAGAGAGATTACAGCTCACACACAGCTGCAGGCTCGAAAGGACTTAACGTCAGTTTTTCAAGCACAAAATTCAAGTCCCAAGAAGGGACTGGGTCTCGAATGGGGGGTTTAAGATGAAGAATTCCCCTATAGGAAAGGCCTCAAACTTGAAGCTGGGACAATGGCTTGTCATCTACAGGTAAACGAAAAGCAGAAATAGCTGACAGATGGACTTTCACGGACGGAGGAATATTTGAGACGACTGGTAGACAGAGACAGCAGATAGTCCAGAATGTGCTGTGGAGGACAAGCACAAGGGTCATGATTTACAGCCCGTAAGGAAAACTGTTTCCACTTCATGGAGTATGAAGATTGGGTAGACAGCTTACGAGCAGCCCGTAGGACCTCCGCAACTTGCAGGGAGACCTGGAATCTGGAGAGGACTATGTAATCAGGAGCCAGGCATGCAGATGCAGGGAGCAGTTTGGTATGAAAGAGAAAGCCCCCAGCCTGAGACAGAAGAGCTGGGTAAATGGGAAAAGGTAGAGGGTCCTGGGCCGTCAATTGTAGTAACAATGGGAACCAGACGGTCTCAGCCACAGAGACGTGGTAAGGATCATGGCAGCCATGTCCCTGACAAGTTTAAGTAGAACCTCTTGTATGGGGGTTAAGAAATCTTCCTATCCAGGAATGAGAGAACGCGTCAAGTTCCAGGACCTGGCTCGAGCGAGCAATAGTGAGGCACTCTGGAATTTTGCAAAGGCGAAAAGATCCAACTCTGGGTGGCCCCAATGCAGGAAGACGTCCACTAGAACTTCCTGGAGAAGTTCCCATTCATGTTTTTGTGATGTGGATCTGCTTAAAGCGTCCGCTAGAGTATTGGTTACCCCTGGTACATGTACCGCAAGGAGAAGAATTCCTTTTTGAATTGCCCAATACTATACTCGCATCGATTACCTGTATAGAGGATAGGAATGAGTTCCCTTTGTTCAGATAATGAACTACCGTGGAGCTGTCTGACTGAACTTCCAAACAGCCCCAAGGAACTAGGGTCTCGAAAGCCTGTAAGGCATACAGGACCACTTTCATCTCTACGATACTGATGTAGAGGCGTGCTTCTTCAATTATCCAAGTCCCCTGGGAGTGAACATCAGCCAGATGGGCACCCCACCTGAGGGAGGAGACATCGGTTGTCAGAATGAGACAAGGGATGGGGGACTGGAAAGGGATGCCGCACAAAAGGTTGTCCAGGGACATCCACCCCTGTAGTTCCGGAGAACTGGGGAGGATACGAACTGAAGCTTTGAAGTCATTTTCTCTGGTCTCACTGGACCCTCAGAGTCCACTGAGGACCCTCATGTAAACGAGCATGAGGGACTGGAAATGGCTGCTGCCATATGACCCAGGAGGCAGAGGTAGTCCGAGCTAAGACAAACCGACCATCATCCAGTTGAGATGCCAGGGTGATGAGTTTGTCTGCACGGTCTCTGGGGTGATATGCCTTCCCTTGAGGTATTCAGGACAGCGCACTGTATTGGAGACATTGGTGTGATCCATCTTGGATTTTGAGATGTTGATCGTGATCCTCACAGAGAAAAACATCTGAAGTGTGCGTGATAATGTGTCCGCCAACTGAGGACTAAAGTGAGCTTGGAGAAGCCAATCGTCCAGGTATGGAAAAAGACGTATAGGCCTTCCCAGCGGAGAGCTGCTGCAACTACCGCAAGACGCTCTGTGAGGACCCAGGGTGCCTTGGACAAACCGAAAGGGAGGGCTCTGAACTGATAGTGATGACTCAGAAAACAGAAATGGAGGAACTGCCTGTGAGCAGAGTGCATCAAGATGTGAAGAAAAGCATCTTTCATGTCCAGAGAACACAGCCAGTTCCCTTTGTTCAGAAGAAGTAGGAGAGGTGGAAGTGTTACCAACCTGAACTTTTTGTACTTTATACAGAGACTGAGGAGTCCGAGATCCAGAATGGGACACAAATCCCCTGTCCACTTTGGGCCGGGAAAAAAAAAAAGAGTAGAAGCCCTCGAACACGGATTCCTGATCCGGGGTAAATAAGAGGCCTTGGGGCATATTGGGTGGAACCTCCATTAAATACAGGGTGTGACACAAGTGAATCAGTTGAAGGACCCACATCTGAGGTTATCTCTTACCAACCATAGAGGTGAAAGGAGAACCTGCCCCCTACAGCCGTGGGATGAGCATCTAATCCCACGAGCAAGGGGGGGCCCCCCCCAAGGCAGAAGGTTGTCCCTGCTGGGAGGCTGCAGGACCATAGCGTGTTGCCTTAGGGTTGGCATGGGACCTGGTAAGGAGACCTGGGCTTTTCCTCTTATTGGGCTGTGCTCCGGGAGCTCCCCGCCTTCTGTTAGCAGGTCTGTGAAAATTTCCTGTAATAAGGTTTGGCAGGGGTATGGTACAAAGTACAGACAGACTGCAAGGTATGACCCGAGTTCTGTAGTGAGGCAGTATATCCTGGGTTTGAGGTCTAAAAAGCTTGTCATCTTTAAAGGGTGCATTAAGTATGGATAGTTGTACGTCTGGGGCAAACCTGGGGACCCGAAGCCAAGAATGTCTCCCAAAACAGACACCAGCCGATGAGGCCCGAGTCGTAGAGTCTACAGCATCTTACGCAGCTCTCAGCAAGTGACGGCAGACTGCCAAAGCAGTGGACAATTTGGCCGTAAGGTTTTCCTTAGGGGCAGCCTCTGGGAGAGATTGAACAGAGGACTGCATGGCTTTCAAGATATCTTCTTGATATTTCAGTAGATGACCCATATAATTCAGAATCCTGAGAGTCATAGTAGAAAAAGAATACACCCTTTTCCTCATCACATCAAGTTTCTGGGATTCCTTATCCAGAGGCTGCACACTCAAGTGTTTTGGTCTAGCAGACCTGTCATGAGCTGCAATAATGACTACCGAGTCAGGCTATGGGTGGGGTGGGGTGGGAGGAGAAAATAAGGGTGATCCAGTGGGGCCTAGTAGGTCCTGTCAGCCTTCTGTTGAGCTGAGGGGATAGAAAAAGGCTGTTGCCAAGCAGCCCGGATCACATCTTCAAATGCATCCATCAAAGGGGGAATGACCATGGAAGGGCATTCCAGGAGACACAAATCATTAGCCAATTTCCTACGGGAGGCATTTTGCTCCATTTCCTGGAAGCCAAACGTTTTCTGAAGATAAATCATAATATCAGAAAAACTGGGGTCATCGGGAGGGGAACAAGGAAGAGCAGGAGTTGGCTCCTCCAGTATGGATGAAGCTAAAGAGACCGAAAGGGAGACACAGGTTCCTGGTCCATATTGTCAGCCTGATCCTCCTGATCCCATTCCTGTAGAAAAGGGTTCTCCATTTCTATGTCCCTATATGCAGGGATGCCGGGGAGGAACTCACCGTTCTAGAGATGGAAGACCACTTAGAAGGGGCAGAGACAGGGACAGAAGTACCACCCCCCATGGGAATGAGGGGCAGACTTCAAGCATAGTGTGCACCAATGCCTGAACATCAACCATAGCAAGCTGCGGAGAAGAGGATGTAGTCAGAACTGCATGGGCCAACTGGATTGGCACAATAGAAGAGACTGGGAATAGTTGGGGCCCCAATTGAACAGTCGACAAGGGGTATACAAAGGTCCCCAGAATCGTCGACGGAAGAGCTGTTAGAGGGCTCATAAAATCATGGCTAGTCTTTGTAGAAGAGATAGTCAACGAATCCTGAGGAGTTGTCAATGGACGGTGAGCAAATCCCTGTGACAGGGGCGGCAGTGGTGGAAGCTGCAACTTAAGCACACCCATGGAGGTCATCGACGGGGGAACCATCGACTGGTGGGAAGCCAAATTACCAGAGGTCATCGGAGTGGAAGACGACTTGGCTACAGCCTCTGAAAGGGCTGCCAATACTACCTCAGTTTTAAGGAGTTCACGCTCCCAAGACCGGGAGGAGGAAGGCAGGAGGAACATGCTTACCCTTGCCGGATTGTTTCCTTGATTTCTCCTGCGTGGCCTTCGATGAGTGGTGAGCACCGGAACGGTAAGACCCCAAGGAAGATGTCAAGGACTCCCTGGACTTCGAATGTTGTTCCTGTTCCAGGTGGGCAACTTTTTGCTCCATGAGGTATTCTCAAAGTTGTTGGAATCATCGACGTTTAGTAGCCTTGTTAAATCACTTGCACAGGACACAATCACAGGTATCGTGTTCAGGACGTAGGCACCTGACACACACATTACAAAGGTCCTCAGTCGCAATCTTCTGGCCACAGGAACACTTATGGAACAGAGGATCTGAAGACATCGGTAAAGGAATGTGATGATACTGGGAACGATCAGTTGAACTCTTTGTCATCGGCTGTAGCTATACTCCAGACAAAGAACGTGTAGCATGCAGGTCGTGGCTGGAAAATAACTGAGGAGCTTGAGTCCGCCCCCTTTTATACGTGCCAGGACTCAACATGCGGTGCCATTAGGGGCGGTCCCAGGTTAAATGCTGAAAAATCCTCCGGAGGAAATGATGCCTGCGGCTGGACATTCCTACATGTTATGACCTGCTGCAAGAGATTTCCTCAAAGAAGATCTGAAGATACTAGCATTGCAACATATGGACTGGGATGTAGAAGAATGCATCTTGGAAGTCCAGGGAGCTAGACCACATTCCCTGCTCCAAAGATTCAGTGTGACCATCCAGAATTTGCACTTCCATATGAACTTCTTCAGCTCGTGAAAGTCCAGTGTAGGGTGCCAGTCCCCCCACCCACTTTAGAACCAAAGGTACCTGGGCACATCAGAGAGTGGCAGGCATCCAGAACACAAGCTACTGGCTCCTCGCACTAAGAGCGGAGTTATTGGGGTGCTAATGAGCAGCTGAAGTAGCAAGTCGCATCTCTCTGAAGCTCCGCACCAGAAGGCAAATAAAGCATAAATGTGTGATAAAACTTACCTCATAGTCAACCAACCTTAAAATTGCTCCTAAGATGGATAAGTATCTATCTTGGGAACGCATACGCAAATAAGAAAAATGCAAAACAAAAACAAAACAGCAGCATCTGAGATGGCGTGGTAAGTGGAATAGGCCCAATATCACTATCAGCCATGGAGGTCAGATTAATAAGTAAGCCTGTCTCGAGCAAGTGTTAGCAGATCTTAAACCATGATGGAACCACCCTGAACAATCCATCTCAGGGCTTACATCAGAGTTGAAGCAGCATAATAGGAGACTAAATGAAGCTGAACAAAGAATATCGGATGTAGAGGACGCACGAGGGGAATACCAGAAAAAACAGCATGCCTAGAAAAGGAGGTGGAGGAGTTAAAAATGCCCTAGACTACCAGGAGAATTATAGCAGGAGAAATAACCTGCAACTCCGAGGGCTAACAGAAGGTGCTGAAAAAGGTAACCTCCATGGGCTTCTGCACAGAGATCCTTCCCCAATTACTGGGCCAACACCTAAAATGGCAAGCTGAAAGCTGAGCGAGCCCAAAGAGCACTGGTGCTGTGGCCTCCTAGAGATCAACCGCCAAGGCAAGTAATCTTCAGGCTCCATCTCTACCCTGATCGCCAGTCCCCAACGACAGCTTTTCCAAACACCAGGTAACTGATATATGAAGGCCACAAGCTTACACTGCATCTGGATAGGTCTATCCGAATACAGAAGAAAAGACAGCAGTTTATTGGGCGGATGGATAGGATAAGAGAAAATTATCTTGATTTCTTCATGGTGTACGCCACCGTAAATGTGCGTTCAGAAGGAGCTACACACTCATTTTGGGAACTAGGAAAACTGCAGGGATTCTTGGATGATTGGGAGAACAACAACAAAAGGGCTGACTGACTGTGTGAGGTGGATCTTTTACTTGTTTCTTTTCTTCAGTTTCCTGACACCCTGATTGTGCAGCGGTGTTATTACCGGGAGGCTGTAAAGGCAGGAACGTTCAATAACCTACCGATGCCTCCCCAGGGCCTCTAACTGAACTAGAGACAGAACTTGCTACTTGCTGCAGGGTCACTGAATTGTTTCTCCTGGCCCCAATTTACTACATTGTTATAGATTATTTTAATGTAAAGACATTTTGTAGGAGAGGTCAAAGAGTGGGGAAGTGGCATGGCTATCAAGCTAAACTAGAAAGACCTCAGAGATGGTATGAAACACTGTTTAAAGACATATCATTTCTTGCAACTATGACTGGGGGTGGGGGGGGTTATGAGTGAATGGATGGTACCACTGCGACGATGTAGGACAGGAGCAGCACAGAAGGAGATCCGAAACATAGAATGCAATAAAAAGGATTAAAACAAAATATTCCTAATTTTAAATGGAGAGACAAGTGAGGAGAATTCCTCGATGGTTGATTAAAGGAGCTATAGATAAGGGCTATATGGAATGAGAAAGGTCAGAGTTTAATAACTGGATGTCTCACACAGATAAACAGATACAGATAAAGGGGGGTACGGAAGGAGGGGGCGAGGAAATAAATATCAAAAGAAAGACATCATTGAGAATATATATATTATATATATATAGATATAGATAATTGACAACACATCTATCTGAAGGTGGATGAGAGATTCGATGGATGCAAAAAGGGGGGGAAGGGGAAGAGGGATGTTACTCATACAGTTTTATGGACAAGTTACTTGTTATAGTTATTAGAAATACAAACAGACCACTTCTCTCAGTGCAGTTTAGCCCCTACAAGGCATATTTTAAATCAAGGATGGAAATGAGAAAGGAAAAGTGTGGCCCACTGGGAAATGAACCTCAGACCTCTGGTATGCCGTTCCAGCACTCTAACATTTAAGCTACAGGCTCACATGGTCAGAGTGCCTGAGGAAATTCCTTAAATCCACACATTCCTTTTTCAAGTGTATTGCGTAATCCTGCAACTAGGAACACATCAGAAATACAAACAGACCACACTGTTAACCACATGGAGTACTTGTGGTGTTTAAGGGAGATAAATGGTACTACAATGGTACATGACTAACGCAACACTATAATATCATGGAATGTTAAGAGGTTTACGTCCTCAGCTAAAAGGGCTAAAGTGCTGGCAGCACTAAAACGAAAAAGGGCTAGCCTCGCTTTGCTTCAGGAAAGACATTTAACACCCAAAGAGCATGACAGACTGAAGGGGGAACGGGTTGGGGCCTGCTACGCAGCATCATATAACTCCCATAAGAGAAGAGTGGCCATACTTTTGCATAAAAATGTCCCATTTGTGCATCATTGCACGGTAAGAGACCCAGTAGCGGGTTTGTTATGTTTTTGTGGTGGGAGAGGTACAGGGGCAACTGGTGACTTTTGGTAGTGTTTATGCTCCCTCGGTGATGGAGCCTGCTTTCTACCAATAGATCATAGATTTGCTATTAAAGGAACAGTTCCCAAACCTGATATTGGAAGGGAGACTTCAACTGCATGACGGACCCCATGCTAGACTACTCGGGCCCCAGGGCTAGGGGAATAGCGGCTAGTCAACAATGTCGGCTGGGCCTTACAGACCTAAACCTAGTGGATGCCTAGCATACCGCAAACCCTGGAACCCAGGAATATACTTTCCTTTCTTACCCCCATGCAACCTGGTCAAGATTAGATTATATATACATATGTGCACAGAGACCTTTATTTTAGGGTACAGGATGTGTCACACAGCCCTATATTCCTATCAGACCATGCTATGGCCCAGACGAAGATGATATTAACCAGAAGAGAAACAGGGAAAGGGGGTGGAGGTTCCCCACATATCTGCTGGCTAGAAAGGAGTTACGGGATTTATTAAAGGAACACTGGTAGACATATGTAACACACAATAAGGGATAGGACTCAGAGGCATCTACTGGGAGGCAGAAAAGTACATATGAGAGAAATAATCACTGGGTATACGTCCAGAATTAAAAGGGAAAGAATAAGAAAACAAAAAGAGCTTGAGGAAAAGATTACGGTGCTGGAGCAGGCTGTAATACAAATAGGGGCAAAAGAGAAAATAAGGGAATTATAAATAGCTAGGGAGGCCCTAAATTGTAGCCTGACAGAGGAAGCAAAATAGAGATTAATATATGCAAGACAAAGAATATACAAGTGGGGAAACAAACCGGCTCCTTTCAGTACATCTATGAAAGGAGGGCAAGATAAACAAACGAACAGTAATGGTTAAAGACGGAAAGGGAATTTGGTGAAAGAAACAACTCAGATCAGACAATGTTTTAAGGACTTCTTCAAAAGCTTTTACCCGCAGAATGTCAGGGGTTGGGACAAGAGTGCACACCTTTTGGAGGGTCTTCACATCCCCAAATTAAGGAACATACAGTAGAGCAACACTTGGAGCTGCCATCACGGTGACAAAATAAACAGAGCCATAGGCTGTCTTAAGAAAGGTAAAGCAGCAGGCCCAGATGGATTTGGGGCAGAATATTATAAGGAACTGAGATGTGAACCAGAGCCCTTTAAAAATCTGATGGAGGAGGCAAGGGGGGAGAGGAGGATACCACAGACATGCTGTAAGGCAAATATTAGTGTCATCCTAAGCCAGATAAAGGACCCCATCAGAGTGCTCGCCCTATAGACCAATCTCCTTTTAAACTGTAACTGTAAGCTTATGCTAAAGGTTCTGGCCCTTAGGCTAGAGGGTCGTCTTCCCTAATAGTTTACCCAGACCAGACAGGTTTATGCAAGGCAGGCTGTCTATCATAATATGAGAAGGCTTTTAAATGCAATTTGTGGGGTTCTCGTGTCCTGACAGGCATGTGTTTTGTCCATGGGTGCCGAGAAGGCCTCTGATAGACAGAATGGAAATATATGTTGGAAGTGCTGGAATGGTTTGGTCTGGGTGACAAGTTTATACAGATGGCAGGGGCTTTTATAGGGCTCTGGCGGCGAGGATCTTAGTAAAATGGACTTATCTGAAGATTCTGGCTGGGGAGAGCAGAAGACGGGGTGCCGCCTTCCCCCCACATTCATGACAATATAGCCCTGGCCACCAAAATTAGAGTCATCCTGAGATTTTCAGAATTCTGGATGGGAGAGGCAGTAGACACACTATTACATTGTACGCAGACGATATTCTGCTGTTTCTCACCAAGCCGGAACAGTCAATGCCAGCTTTGTTAAAAGTGACAAAAAAATTACTCACCTTAGTAATTATGTTTCTTCTAATGGAGTCTTGCTGTATTCTGACTATTGCAGTTAGCCCCAGCACTCAAACTGCCCCGGAGAGGAGAGGGTTAATTTTCTGTGCAGAGCATAGAACGTTGAGCTCGACCTCAGTTCAAACCTCTGTCTGCTGCACTTAGAAGCACAACCATCAGATTCTTATAAGCTAATACTAACTACTATGTGGAAATTATACAATTTTTACTAGCCAAATGGCAACCAAATATTTTGGATCCCCAAAAGACTCAAGTCAAGAAATCCAAAATCAAAAACCAGGTAGTGAACAACTTAAGACTGTTAAATTAATAATATAACCCACTCCCCCTCTCTAAAAGGAGGGAGTGCCCAAATGCACCCCTGGGGTGCAACACTGCACCCGCCAGCCCACTTCCCAAAAACATGTTCTGAGAGAGGAGGCAGGTCAGAATACAGCAAGACTCCATTAGAAGAAACATAATTACTAAGGTAAGTAATTTTTTCTTCAAACCACATGAAGTCTTGCTGTATTCTGACTACTGCAGACTACTAAGCAGTACCGCCATGGAGGAGGGAATCGAACCTACCTTGGGAATAGGCTCTGCAGTACTGCTGTACCAAACTGATCATCACTCCTAGCCTGGATGTCCAGGGAGTAATGTTTGGTAAATGCATGGACTGTTTTCCAATTGGTTGCTTTACATATCTCTAGCAAAGGAATATCCCTGGCCGCAGCCAGGGAAGCAGCTGTACCTGTAGTCGAATGAGCCCTCAGACCTGAGGGAGGTATTTTGCCTAGCTTCTCATAGCAGAATTGAATACAAGAGACAATCCACCTGGAAATAGTTCTCTTAGTGACAGGTCTGAACTTCCTCATTAGTGAGAAACAACTGGAGGAAGTCAAACCTGTGAGCCTCAGTACACTCAATGTAGTAACGAAGGGCTCTTTTAACATCCAAACTGTGTAAACTTCTTTCTCCTGAAGAAGAATGATCAGTGAAGAACACAGGGAGAGACACAGATTGGTTCAGATGAAAATCTGAAACCACTTTAGGTAAAAACCTCCTGTTAGTTCTAAGAACCACCTTATCTCTATGGAAGGAGATAAAATCAAGCTCCACTGACAGACCTTGCAATCCACTGATACGCCTGGCAGAGGTAATAGCTACCAGAAACACAGTTTTCCAAGTCAAGTACTTAAGCTCTGCTGAAGACAAAGGCTCAAAAGGCGGTTGCATAAGCTGAGCAATGCAAACATTAAGATCCCAAGCAGGGTAGGATCCCTAAAGGGGATTGGTAAGAAGCAATCCATTGAAAAATTACAGAATACAGGGTGAGGCGATAGTGAGGAAGGCTTTCCACTGACAGAAAAGCAGAAACAGCTGACAAATGTACTTTGAGAGTAGCTGGACTGAGGCCTAGGATTATTAAGATGAACCATATAATCCAGAACTGCAGACAATTCAGCAGTGTCTGGGGATATATGCTTCTTGGAACACCAAATGCTGAATCTTTTCCATTTGGAGTTATAAGTTTTTCTGGTGGCAGGCTTTCGAGAGGCTTTGAGAATATCCACAATCCCTTGGGACAGATGCAAGTCTGTAAACTCTAACTCTTCAACAGCCATACTTTGAGATTAAGAAACCGAAGATTGGGGTACCAAATCCTCCTGAGAGGAGGTTAACAGGTTGTAATTCCTGGGAAGAGACAGGGAAAGATGGACTGCTAGGGACAGCAACAGGGGGAACCAAGGCTGTCTGGAGCAATCAGAATCACTTTGCAAGGCTGTGACCTTATCTGGACCAGAACCTTGAACAGTAGAGGAAAAGGAGGGAAGCCATATAGAAATTTCCCCTCCCAGTTCAAGATCAGAGCATCCAGAGGGACTGAGCCCAAGACTGGGGGTCTGCAACAAAACAGAGGAAGTTGGTGATTGTCTGGGGTTGAAAAGAGATCTATCTCTGGAGTGCCCCACCTTGAAAAAAATCACTTTCAACACTGGAGGATCCAGGGACCATTCGTGATGGCCCTCGGAGATCTTGCTCAATGCATTTGCTAGCACATTGTCCTTCCCTAGAAGGTGGACTGCTATCAGAGAGGTCTGCAGAGAATAAGCTAGGGACCACAATTTCATCGGCTTCTGTGCACAAGGCCATGGACCGAGTGCCTCCCTGCTTAGTTGATGTACCACATGGTGGTGGTGGTGGTGGTCTGTCCTGACCTGAACCACCTTATTCTGCACTGACAGAGAAAGCTTGCAAGGCCAGAAAGACCACCCTGAGTTCCAAGAGATTGTTATGAAGAAGGGATTCCTGAGGGGACCACAGTCCCTGGGCTGTGAGAGTCCCCAGATGGGCTCCCCACCCCAACAGAGAAGCATCCATGGTTAAGACCACAGAGCAAGACTGAGTGACAAATGGGACTCCTTGTCTGAGGTTGCCCTGATCCTGCCACCACTGGAGAGCCTGGATCAGAGTCTGAGTCACTGGAACTAGTTTGGTTAGAGAATCTTTCTTCTGAGACCAAAAGGCCCTCAGGTGAAACTGAATGTCCCTTCTGAAATCTGGCCCCTTGGACCACTGCTGCAGAAACTGCCATGTGGCCCAGAAGCTGAAGGAAGTGTCTTGCTGGCCGAGAGACCAGAAGGTGAAATGAAGAAGCCAGCTCTACAATAGCCCTTGCCCTTTCCAGGGGAAGAAAAGCTCTTGCTTTCACTGTATCCTACTCTGCACCTATGAAGGTGAGGAGCTGTACAGGCTCAAGAACTGACTTGGGAAGATTGAGAAGGAATCCTAAGGAAGTGAGTACTTGCTGAGTCACTAGCAGGTCTGACTTGACTTGGTCTGGGGATTGACCCACAATGAGCCAGTCGTCCAGGTATGGAAATATGGAAATATTCTTCCTCCTTAAAAAGGCCACTACTACTGCTAGGCATTTTGTGAATACCTTTGGGGCCGATGTCAGGCTGAAGGGCATAGCTTTGAACTGATAATGGCCTGAAGGCAATTCGAACCCGAGGTACTTTCTCTGGGAGCACCTGGTGGGAATGTGAAAGTAGGCATCTTTTAAAGTCCAGGAAGGCTAGCCAGTCCCTGGCCTTAGAGAGGGAAGGATTATTCCAGAGTCACCATTTTGAATTTTGGTTTTAAAAGATGTTTGTTCAGGTATCTTAAGTCTAGGATGGGTCACTACTCCCCTGTCTTTTTTGGGGTAAGGAAGTACCTGGAGTACAGACCTTTGGCCCTGTGCAATGCAGGAACTCTCACTACAGCCTTTAGAGCCACTAGAGATGAAACCTCTGCCTCTAAGGCAATGGTTTCGGAGATGCTTGCAGGTGGAAAAGATCTGGCCATCAGCTTTGGAAATTTCTTGAAGCGGAGAACCAGCCCCTGGCTTACCACCTCCAGGACCCACTTGTCTGAGGTAACAGACATCCACTCCTGGACAAAGTAAGCCAGCCTGCTCCCACAGGAATGGGGAGTCGACACGGGCTGAGACATCAGGGTGTCTGCTTGGCAGGAACCCTACATTGAGGGGTGGATGCAGCCTGCTCATCCCCTGCCTCTCCCTCTGAAGAACCCTCTGAGGAAAAAGGAGAAGAGGCCTGTGCTTGTAGAAAGGCCTATGAAAAGGCCTGCCCCTGCCCCTAGCTTGCTGCCTTGAGGAGTTGCCTGCCTTTCCTTGGCCTGTGCACTCCTATAGGTGGTCCTATACTCATCAATCTTTTTCATGTAATTCTCTGTCTGCTCCCCAAACAGAGAATTACCCACCACAGGGAAATCCATGGCCTTAGCCTGGGTGTCCTGTGAAAGACTAGTACACCTGAGCCAAGCCATTTTCTGAAGAGCCACAGATGTAGCCATGACTCTAGATGACATCACTGGAGTCCACAGCAGCATGGACCTGTACCTTAGATGTCTCAATCCCATCAGCAGTCACCCCCTCCAGCTCCGAGGCTAGCTGGGGGAGGCCTGCTTAGCCAGTGCCAGTACAGTGTCCCACCTGGACTTCTGGTACCTGGCTGCATAGGCCATATAATTAGCCTGCCTGAGTCCCAAGGCGGATGCCATGTACTGTTTCTTTGCCATGGTATCCAGCTTCCTAGAGTCTTTATCTGGGGTGTGTGAAGCCAAACGTATATCAGCCTTATAACAGGATGCAGCCTGCACAACCCCAACATGGCTGCATTGTTGATACAAGTACTCTGTACCTGAACTTGATAAGGTGCACCTTTTTGTCCATCCTTCTGTCGACAGGAGGTACAGAATTTGGAGTTTTTAAAACATTTTGTGTTCCATTTCCCAAAAGACTTATGAAGGGGAACAGACAGTCTCTTGGACTATGGGATGTCTATCATCTCCACATAAATCAGGTTCCTCTTGTTCCTCCACAGGGAGCTGGAGGGTTTCTGCCACTTTCCTGTAAAACATGTAGTGGGAAGGGGACTCAGAAAGCCTAGGAGGGGAAATACCAGAAGGCCTGTCTGGGAAGATGTCCAGTTCAATGTGCTCATCCAGACCTTCCACACCATCATGCGTCATCTTCATCCCCTCCAATTCTGGTTCATAAAAATCTTCAGAGGCATAACCTTGAACCGAATCGGCCAAACTGAGCACCTGCCAGAATCGCGGGATCAAGGCGGGCAAGGCTGAAGCAATTCTACAATCCTTATCGCTTTGGCAATCTCTTCGGTGGTTGGAAAATGGGTCTCTGGATCCGAACGGCAGATGTTTCTTTTCTTTGCCTTTTTGTAGGAACCAATCCCTCAGGATCGGCCCTCCTCTTGCCCGAAGAAGTATCGCCCTGGTGAGAGGGCACTCCCTCGGGTTTGGTCAGAACCGAACCAGGCTGGCCATCTGGGTCAGCGGACTTCACGGCCTCCTTATCCCTAAGCCTACCTAATCTTTTTTCCAGGGTAGACTTAGGGAAATTTTTATAGATTTGGCAGTCTGAATTGAGGTGGTCAAACCCCACACAATAAACACAGGTGGTGTGGGGGATCAGCCTTAGCAAAGACCTCCCCAAACACACTGCAGTGTTGAAACCCAGTGGGCCCGTTTTTTTCTTTTGGGTTTCTCAGACATAGCCATCCTAACCACAAACTTACCCTTTTTATGGCAAAAAAACAAAAATCTGTGTCTATCCGTGTCATAGGTATTGGAAAAAAACACAAGAAAATGCAGGTTTTTTTTAGGTTTTTTTTTTTTTAAACCATAAGGACCGGTAACTACACTCTAAGTTTAGAAAAAAAGAATAAGTAATTCACTAAAGGGCTGGTTCAGCCGAACCGGTCGAAAATCTATTTTTACAATTTCCACAAGTTTACTATGCATAGTTCACTACCTAGTACTTACTGTACCACAGACAGAGATCTGAATCGAAACTTGCGAAAAAATAACTGGTAAAACCAAAGACTTTAACCGGCTTTCGAACTGCGAGCAAAGGAGCACTCTCCAGGGCGACCGTTCGGTTAGACGGAATAAAGAATCTGATGGTTGTGCTTCTAGGTGCAGCAGACAGAGGTCTGAACCGAGCTCGAGCTCAACGTTCTATGTTCTGCATAGAAAATTAACCCTCTTCTCTCCGGGGCAGTTTGAGTGCTGGGGCTAACTGCAATAGTTAGAATACAGCAAGACTTCATGTGGTTTGAAAGACCATTTTGCTAATTTTTCAGGATACAAGCTGAATTTGCATAAATCGGAAATTATGTTTATGGGGGAAGATGGTGGAAGGGTGGGGGGTACATGGGGGCTCAAGGTAGTGAACAAGGCATTCACATACCTAGGCATTAAGGTGGGCATGGAGTTGGGCGCATTATATACTTTAAATTACATACCATTATTCAGGACTATAATAAAATATCTCAGCAGGTGGAAAGCACTAACAATATCCCAGATGGGCAGAATTAATCTCCTTAAAATGAACGTGTTGCCTAGAATACTGTACGTTATGCAAATGGTGCCCTTTAGCCCCCTGACTACAGATATCAGCAAATTAGAAAGGAGCTTTACAGACTTTATATGGCAAGGGAAGAAACAGAGGATTAGCCTCAAACAGCTCAAGGCTACAGGGACAAAAGGAGGATTAAATTTCCCAGATATTAGAGGTTACTTTCTAGCAACACAGTATAGGTAGATACAAAATGGGATTAACTGAGGAAGTGCAGCTACATGGTTAGGCACTGAGGAGAAGGGCTACCTAGACAGGCTTCGACCTACTTGGGAAAATTGGGGTTTACAGGCCTGTAAGAGAACAGAGAGCCCAAAGTCACTAGTGATCTCGAGTTTAGAGGCCTGGGACGCTATCAAAGGACGTATGGGGGCAAAGCAAGAAAATATCATTTTGGTACCATTAGCAGACAACCCGGACTTTGTACCAGGATTAGGTGATGAAGGTTTTAGACAGTGGCAGGAGAGAGGGATAAGATGTGTCGGAAACCTACTGACGAGGACAGGTATGTATACATTCCAAGAAAGCCAACACTGGGGTAAATGATGATCCCAAACGAGAAGAAGAAGAAAGCAAATTAACAGAAAAAACAATAAATGAAGCAACACTAATCAAATGCAATCTGATCCAGAACAAAGCCTATGTTAAGACTAGTTTTATTTATAATCTCCGTGTGGAATTAGTTCCAGTTTGTTTTTGAACTTTTTATTTGTATGACTAGTTTAAATGAAAATATGCATTGTCACAATCAATGACTTAAATAGTTATAATACAGAACTGAGAAAGGCTAAGTATGGAAAAGGTTCTAATAGTGTAATATGCCTGCCTGCTATGGCTTTTACGATGAAACGTACTGTATGCGACTATATGTCTTGACAATAAAAAAAATATTAAAAAAAAAAAAAGAACGGAGTTATACCGACACTTGGTGCAGACGTGTCCATCACACACTGGACTCCAGAGGAGAATGTAGTCAGAAAGCAGGAGAGCCTCAAAGTCCAGAAGCAACCTTTATCCAGTATGTCTAAGACCCACCTGCCAAGGTAACAGCAGACAACTGTAGAAAGAAGTGATGCAACCGACTCCAACAGGGACTGGATAGGATACTGGAATGGAACCCTGCAACCAGACACTCAGCAGCCTTGGAGGGGCTCCAGTCACAGGGCCTGAGAGGCACTTCCACCTGACCCACCTCCCCATTTTGCACCTGGCCGTCAAACTTAGGCTTCGGATGCCAGCGCAGGTATTGTGAACTGCTGGGCCGGCTGCTGTGGCTGAAAGCTTAAAACCTGAAAGGCCTGCTTCTTAGGGTAGGACGGTTTCTTATTGCGATGAAGCCACAGAACCCAAGGTGGCACTGAACTTTTCAATGCCAATAAGATGTCCTTCCACCCCAGGGCCAAAGAGGTTACTGCCCAGGAAAAGAACATTGGCCAACTTCAGCTGAGGTTCCACAATGCAGGTGGACAATCTCAGTCAGGCCCTGTAATTCATGGCAAAAGCTGAAGCCATGGCACAGGCACAAGAGTCGCCCATGTCCAAGGCCATCTGCAGCCGGTGTTTAGCCAGTGATTTCACCTGGTCTCTAAGCATCTGGGTCGCTTGCTGCTGGTCAGAAGGGAGGAGGGAGAGAAGAAGCCCAACAATAACAAAAAGGGAATGACCAAAATGTGTTGTTATGACAGAGTAGCTGACATGGCAGAGATCAAGGAAATGTCTGCATAAATCTTTTTGGCTGTGTGGTCCCACTTCATGGACACCTCCAGAGGTTTGTCAATGTCTCCTTGGCCTTTTCCATGCAAAAAGCCAAGCCCAACACCAGTCTTAACCAAGGGGTGGTTGGGAAAACTCAGAAAGGGTGCCCATGGGGACCGCATACTTGTGGACAATCTGGGTAGGGAGTGCCAGGCACGATGCTGGAATGCTGTCAAAACTTCAGGACTGGTCCCAAAATGGCCTCAGCCAAAGGGACAACTACTCCTGGGGACTCTTCAGTATCAAGGATATCAGTGAACAGGTATTTAGCCTGTCTTCACTGGTTCCAGTAGCATTTTCATGGACTCCGACATGAGTTAGAGGTGAACCCCAAAAGATGTTGACCCCATAGTTGCAGGTCAATCCTCTAAGGATACTTGGTCAAACTGCTGAGTCTTGGTTGAGGCCATCAATGACTCAGCTTTTGAATCCACAGATTCTTCGAAAATGGTCCTCAACTATTCTCCCCCTTGGATCACCCAAGTAAACTTCATCCTAGGTGATCTCTACAGCCAGCCAGCCTGGCATGCCAATGACACAGCAGTAATCCTTGGCTAGAGCCCCAAACTGTGGCTGCGATGGAGGGGCCTCCACCTAAAGTGGAGGCAAAGTAGATGCCACAGTCTGGTGAGTCTAGTGGGCCTGCACGGGAACAGCCAGAGGAGGCCAAGGAACTGCTGGCCCCATGGACAGACCTCAACCCCCTCTCTGCAATTGCCTACTGCTGCCAGGTGACTTCCTCAGAGTATCGAAACATAAGCTGTTGATGCCTTTTTTCACCAGAGGATAAGGAGGTCAAGGACCACCGATGGCAACACCTCTCGGTTGAGCAAGATCAAGAGAGCGAGCTGCACCTTGACCGTCAGCCCAAGGGTCAACGAGTGACTTCCAGAGGAGCAGTACAGGCCACCTGCTTGAGCAGCGAGATGAAAAAAATTTAGAAGGCACAACCACCAGAAGAGGTGACTCTCGAGGGCAATTCAGCCAAGGGTTCCGATTGGTCCTCATCCACCTGGGTGAGAACAGGGAGCACAAGGGTCTGGGAGACCAACTCCTTCAGTCTCCTCAGACAGCATGTCAACATGGGGCAAAAAAAAAAAATCTCAATGTCTGGTCGATCAAGTTGTAATTCAAAAACAGACTTGATGTCGAAATTTGCCAAAGAAAAGCACTTCAGAAAACTCTACATCATTCTACACATGCACAGCTGCAAAGGAGGAGACAGTACAGTTACATGTGTACTTACCGTATCAGTATACCTTCAAGAGAATCCCTTGCAGCAGGTCCCACATCTAGAACATCCAGCTACAAGGATTTCACCAGCAGCCGACCCGGGACCGCTCACGACAACATCACGTGCTGTGATGTAGCCTATATAAGCATGAGTAGTCCCAGATCCTCCTCGGTTCTTTTCTCATCAGCGACTGGGCACCACTTGGACCCCATGGTAGTTTTCTGAGGGAATGGAGGAGGAAGCAGGAGCGCCTGCATTCATGGGAAGCAAGCGTTCCCCCAAGAGCAAGAGTTTCCAGAATGTGTAAAGAGGGAAGGAGAGAGGGACAGCTTGACCTGCTGCAAAATATTCTCTCGAAGATCTTCTGTTATGATAAGTACCAGCCTAACTATGCTGTCTTCTTCGAGGATATCTCTTGCAGCAGGTCACACATCTAGGAAGTCCCTAGCAGCTGGGAGAAGGGTGGTGGACTCATGATAGGAGACCCTGCAGAACTGCACAACCAAAGTTTGCTCATCTTCTGGAAATTATGTCCAGGCTGTACTGTTTGGTGAAAGTATGGACTTTTGTCCAGGTAGCTGCCTCGCAAATCTCTGCAGCGGATGCTCCTTTAAAGCGAGTAGCCACCCACCATGTGGAATGAGTCTTAACCACTCTGGGGAGCTCTTTGCCATATTTCCTGTAACGGAATATAATGCAGTTGGCCCGCCATCTGGACAAACACTGCTTAGAAACTGGACTGCCCTCCTTGCCCTGGGCAAAGGAAAGAAAAAGCTGTGCTGTCTTGTGCGTATCCTTGGTACAAGAGATGTAGTATCTCAATATTCTATGTACATATAATGTAGGACCAATGCTTCCTGGACTGGCATCCAGCAAGTAATACACCAGTAGTTGGATAGATTGCTGTAGAGTAATCTCTGAAACCACATTACTAAGAAAGTGAGGGTTTGTCGTAAGAAACTCTGTCTTTATGAAAGACTAAATAAGGCTGCTTACACATTAGCACCTGTAATTCAGAAATGCATGTCACAGACATGATTGCACTAAAACAGGGTTTTCCATGATAGGTCACGCAGCTCACATGTAGCCACAGGTTCGAAAGGAGGCAGCATGAGTTTTTCCAATACAAAGTTTAGATCCCATGGAGGCAGGGAGTATCGCATCGGGGGCTTAAGGTATAGTACACCCTTTAAAAATCTCTTCATGACCTAACTGGCCAGGGGGTGGTCAGCAACCGGGACATGGAAGGCGGAGATCACTGATAAGTGTACCTTCAAGGAGGAGTACTTTAAACCTGCATCCAACAGTGTGCTAATCCTGGTTAAACAACTAAACAAACAAGCATCTGACAGCAACAGCAGGTAGTCCAGTATTTATTGCGAAGGGCAGGTATATGGGTCTACTCCTTAGTTGGCTGTCCACATGGTGAAACATTTCCACTTCATGGAATATGTAGTCCTGGTTGATGGTTTCTGGGTGGCTTGTAGGATTTCAGCAACCTGGGGAGAGACATGGAATCTCACTAAGGCTATATCCTCAGGAGCCATGCGTGCAGATAAAGTGAGTGGAGACTGGGGTGCAGCAGAGTTCCCCGATCTTGTGTGAGGAGGGTCGGTGAAATGGGAAGAGGAAGGGGATCCTGTACTAACTGTTGCAGCAGAGGGAACCATACCTGATGAGACCAGAGAGGTGCTATTAGGATCATTGTTGCATGATCCTGGAGCAGTTTGAGTAGCACACTCTGTATAAGTGGGACTGGAGGGAATGCATAAAGAAATCTTCCTGTGCAGGAGAGTGACAATGTGTCTAGCCAGACAACTCCAGGTCTGGACTCTAGCGGGCAGCAACACGACAATTTTGCATTGTTGGGGGAGGTGAAGAGGTCCATCGGTGGGCGACCCCACCGGTCGAAGAGATTGTCAGCAATGGACTGAAGGAGCTACCACTCATGTGTGCGGGTTTTGGAGCAACAGAGAGTTTGCCACTATGTTCATGTTGCCTGAAAAGTGTACCACAATGAGGTGTAATCCATGTTCTATCGCCCAGTACCAGACTCTCATCGCTTCCCTGCATAGCGGATAAGAGTGCCCCGTTTGTTCAGGTAATGGATCACTGTATTGTTGTCTGTCTGGATCAGAAGGTTGCCTGGAAGTAGTAGGTCTTGAAAGGCTAGTAAGGCATTGAAAACCACCCCATCTCCAGAATCTTGATGTAGGTGGGTCTCGCAGATGCCATGCACCTTGGGTCTGCGGTGTCTAGATGGTGTTGTGGATTGGGACTATGAAGGGACCCCCAAGTAATAAATGGTCAAGATTCATCCCACTGGAGAACTCGTCTCACTGGCGTTAAGACCACAACCTTCATGTCTATATCGTCTATCTTTGGTCCCACTGCCCAGATGTAAACTGAAGGATGCACATATGCAAACAGGTATTCATATCATGGGTACTGTTGCTGCCATGTGGCCCAGTATCCTAAGGTAGCAACAGGCTGGGCCATACCTGCTGTTGCTGATGTGTGATGCTGGGTTGATGAGTTTCTCTGCCCGATCCTGAGGCAGGAATGCAGAGCCTATGGATGCACTGTTAGTGGAGGGTGGGGTGGATGTGGTGGCTGTCACTGAGACTTGGGCCACTTCCAGACATGACTGGGACCTAAACCTACTAGGATATACCACGTGCAGAACGGACAGGGCAGAGGGAAGGAGAGGGGGGTAGCATTTATCATTAGGGATGGCATAGGGATAAGCAAGGTTGAGGAAGTGGGGGATGAGGTGGAGGCTTTATGGGTCACCCTGCAGGCTCCAGGGGGTATGCGGGAGAAGGAGGAGGCAGTACATCACAGTGGTATAATGCTCTGAGCTGCAAACCTGGAGACCTGGATTTGAATCCCACAGCCCCCACTTGCATACTGTGTGACCTTGAGCAAGTCACTTAACTTCTTTGTGCTCCCAGGTCACACCTGTAAACAAGCTTTCAGCTTAGTGGGTCTCTCCTGGTAAAAAGGAAAAAAAAAAGATAGGGTAGCATATAGGCCAACCAGGCAGAGGGAGTAACAGGATGAAGGCCTGGTGGCAAACCTTAGGGATCACTGTGGTAGGGGACAGGGCAGAACTGTGGTGCTGGGGGACCTGAATATGCCAATAGCAGACTGGTGAACTATGGCGTCCTCATCGGGCACGGAGCAGTGCCTGCTGGACGTCTTCCAAGATGCATTTCTTGCCCAGCTGGTGACTGTTTTAACGAGGGAGGGACGCACCCTGGATGTGGTCCTGTCAGATAGTGAGCTTGTCAGGGACCTAGCTGTTGGGTACCCACTGGCGGGAAGTGATCACACCACGGTCTGGTTCTCCACTGATCTAGGGGGCGGGATAGATCACACAAAAACATCAGTGGTTGATTTTAGAGGTGCGGACTTCGGGGAGATGGAGCGGATTCTTAGGGGCTACCTAGATGAGATCAGGCCAGGCATGGGCACTGAGGCCCCGTGGGAAATTACTAAAATGGGGCTCCTGGAGGCTACCAAGGCCTGCATGAAGGAGAGACGCAAGTGGGTCAAAGCTAAGAGGCCAAGCTGGTGGACAAGGGAGGTCCAGGATGTAGTGAGGGAGAAAAAGGCTGCTTATAGCCAATACAAACAAAACGTTCTTTTGGGGTGCTATATCTAATGGGGAGTATGATACAATAGTGAGGGGGGGGTCACCAGGTGGTGAGTGCTGGCGCGGTCGGAGCTGAGATTGGCACAGGGGATCAGAAGGGGAGAAAAAGGGTTCTTCAGGTATTTATTTATTTATTTATTTGCTTTTGTTAACCAGGTAAGCACACTAGACAGCAACGTGCCTATTTTCTGGAGCGACCCAGGAGAGTTACAGGGTATCCACAGAGACGAACAATTTCAAATACAGAAGTTACAGGGTATCCATAGAGACAGGCAGTTTCAAATACCAGGGCTACATGCTCCAACAGTTGGGTTACACACATGAGCCACATGCTCCAACAGTTGGTAAATACAGTAGGGTTAACATACAGAAGCAATATGCTCCCACAGTAGGGTTATACAGAGGTAACAACAGATGATCAGCTTAGGAATATCAAGGACATGGGAGGTACATCCAACAGAGGGTTGGGAGTAATTACAGCGAGAACAGCATCAAATGAGAGAGAAGTAGTAGAGTAGTAAGGAGAACATGGGTAAGTAAAGGCCCAGCCTAGGTGCCTGAAGAGAGAGGGAAGGTAGGCACTGGCATGGGAGAGTGAGAGATGACGCCGCTCCAACTGGAGCAGTAAGTGCCTGAGGAGGGTAGTCAGCAGCAGAGATAAATCACTGGGACAGGCTGTGCGCTGAGGGGGCAGGAGGGTGCTTAACACAGGCAGGTGGATGAGGTTTTTAGAAAGTTCCACAAGGAGGATTTGAAGCAGAAGTGGGGGGGAGACCATAACGTGAGCAGGGAGGGAGTTCCACAGTTTTGGTGCATGGACGATGAAGGCCCGATCGCCTGTGAGGGTGCGGTCTTGGGGACCTGACAGGCCTTTGCCACGCAGGACCCAAGGTTGTAGACAGGGGACGCGTGTTTCTAGCAGAAGGGGAGCGAGGCAGGAACATCCGGCTCCTGACTATATTGTCAATTAGCTGCTAAGGGTGTAGGTCCGAACTTCTCAGGGTGTAGCCATTTCAGACGAGAGTAAAGCCTGCAATGGTGTGTGAGGCGGGGGCCGGAAGCGGGCGACAGCATTATTGTATGTGGTGTCCCATTTGGTGAGGCTGGAGGATGGGACAGGGGCAAAGGCAACAAGCCCATAGGAGAGTGTGGGAGGAGAATCCCTTAGCTATGGCAAGCAGAGCTGCGGGGTGAGGCAGTCTTTAGCCCTGTAGGCTAGGGCCCAGCTTGGAATTAGTAGCCTTACAGATGGTCCGACATGGTAGAGATCCAGTTGGGGATCTAGAGTGACACCCAGGTATTTTACAGAGTCAGCCTCGGAAGGAGGGAGTTATCAGATCCATGGATTTTAGGGGAGCGTGCAGGAGGAGGTTTTGGCTCACGGAGCCAAAGAGCATGGTCTGCCTTTTCTTAAGGTTCACTGTGAGTTTGTGTCCCTCAAGCCAGTTCCTGATAAGGGCAAAATCGAAGTTGAGCTGAGAGTTGACTGAGGTAATGTTCTGAGAGCTGGCTAGGATGACTAGGTCATCGGCATAGTGTGTTAGACGCCTGTTGGAAGTGACAGAGGGTAGCTCATTTATGAACAGGGAGAACAGGATTGGTCCGAGGATGGATCCTTGGGGGCACCCCACTGTTCAATGGGGAGAGGGGTGAGAGGGTTCGACTGAAGGAGGTGTATTGCTGCCTGCCCTCAAGGTAGCTGGCGAACCAGTCGAGGGCATGGAGGGAAAAACCATGGGACTGCAAGGCAGAGAGGAAGAGGGGGTGGTTTACCCGGTCGAAGGCCTTCGATAGATCAACGAAGATGGCCCCAGTCAATTTGCCTTGATCAGTTGCGGACCGGATCTGGGAGGTGACAACTGCAAGGGCAGTCGATGTACTGTGCCCTTTACGAAAACCGTGCTGGGCATGGACAGCACAGTATGTTCCTGGAGATAGCAGGCTAATTGCGAGGCAACCGCCTTTTCAAGGAGCTAACTGGCAGCACATAGAATAGTAATGGGCCAATAGTTGTTTATGTCCTTCGGGTCGCCATGTTTGAAAACAGGGACAACCTTGGCAACCTTCCACAGGTCAGGGAGGACCCCTGAGATGAGAGAGGCGTTGAAAATGTGGGCTAGCGGACGAGTGAGGAGAGGAGCCCCCAGGCTGAGAAGCTTCAGCTCTAGGCCATCGTGGCCAGCTCCCATGTGGTGGGAGAGGCCGACGAGGAGTTTCTGGGTCTCACCAATAGTGACTCTTTTGAGGTTGCGGGGCGGGTAGGGGGAGGCACCCCCAGCGGTTTTGGGGCAAAGGACGGTGAAGGAGCAGAGGGCGGCTGGTCAGTGAAGAAACGGTTAAGTGATGTGGCGATGGTTAGGGGGTTAGTGCAGTTGGTCCCCCCATAAGCATATCGGAGGGTTGTTCCTTTGCCGACCCTCCAACTAGGTTTTCACTTTGGTCCAAAAATGCCGAGGTTGTTTGCTTGAGGCGAGCAGGGCAGCTCTGCAAAACTCGCTTTTGAGGCACGATAGCTCGCCTGGCAGGAGTTTCTCAGCTGGCGGTAGTCCAGGAGGTCAGCTATTATGCGAGATCCTGTATTTCACCCAGCTTTTGTCACGCAGTTTCATGAGTGAGAGCAGGTCACTGTGAGCCACTTTGTGGCTGTGCGATGGACTCTCCTCTTGGAGAGGGGCGTGCCTGTTTTGCAGCGGGATGAATACTGCAATGAAGTGGTCTAGGGCAGCGACAGGGTCACTAGTAGAGGTGATCCTAGACCAGTCAGCCATCCGAAGGTCATTGAGGTAAAGGCGGGTCGAGAACCTGGAATAGTCCCTCATCAGGAGCACACGACTGGGGACTTTGGGAGAGGTAGAACCCCAGATGCAGTAGGTAGGGGAGTGGTCAGAGATGCAATCGGGGAGTAACCCTGAGTGGATGATGTTTTCAGGTCGGTTGCTCATCACCCAGTCGATGAGCGTCCCCGAGTCACCACGGCGGGAGGGCTGAGTGGGTTTGGTGATGACCTGACTGAGTGCAAGGCCAGAGAGCAGCGGCTCGAACTGCTTATGGTTGGGCCCCAGCCAGTTGAGGTTAAGGTGCCCAAGAATGAGGAGCTCATTGGGGCTGACCTTCTCCCTAAGCTGCTCGAGCAAGGAGGAGAGCCCCAGTATGCCACCCTTCGGAGGGTTATAGGTGCAGACGATATGCACTTTTTTAGTGTTGCCGAGGAGGGGGAGGGTGTGGAGGAACTCGCAGGGTGGGGGGAAGAGGAGAGGGAGCAACTAAGGACACATTTAGGTGCTCCTTATAGTAGAGGAGTATACCCCCCCCGTGCTTGTTTCCTGCCCTGTCATGCCACACGAGGCTATAACCCGCGATGGAGCAGGCCGAGTCAGGGGTGCATGGCTTGAGCCAGGATTCGGAGATGCCCAGGATGTCAGGTTTATAGAGGCAACCCAGGCTGTAAGTTCGCAAAATTCTGGAGGATGCTGCGGATGTTAAGTGCGATTTTAGCCCTTGACCGCATACCAGGCAGGGGAGAGCAGCGGGGGAGCAGCAAGGGCCAGGAGGAGAGGCCAGGCCAGGCACGGGGCCATGACACAGGGTTGGGCGCAGGCCAGGTGGCAGAGCAGCCAGGAGATGATTCAGGGTTGGGGAGGACCCGGGGAGACAGGCCGATGGGGTGGGGTTGGTGAAAATGGATGAGGACAGGAGCTAGCAGTGATGAACAGGAGATGACTGCAGTGACTAATGGAGAGAAAAAGGGAAAATGCCCTGGTGGCAGAAGAGTATATCCTGCAAATGGGAAACTAAGCTGAAAGGATAAACGTGCACGTGACGTCCCTCTAAGAGGAAGTGCCGACTATGGGTGGTGGTGGGGCTGGTGGCGCAGCTTGGAACCATCGTTTCTACAGGAGCTGTGCAGCAGCAGCAGCAAGTCAGGAGTCCTCAGCGAGCAACCTGGCGACCACACCACAAGTAAACAGGCAAGAATCCGGTAAATATTTTGGGCCAAGTGAGTTTTACCTGCTGTGCGACAGTCCATTCCTGGAGACCAGCTTCGGGTGGGGGTTAGGGAGGCCCGCGCAGGACAGCCCTCACGTAATTCCAACCCTCATTGTTCGCTCCAATGTAGGTATCTGCAGGAGAAAGAATGAACAGGGGTGAGTATATAAGCTTATTGAGACCGGGGGGGGTGGGGCAGCAGCTGGTGCAGCGATAGGAGAGTGCAGTATTTTTTAGAAGAACGGAAACAGGTTACAGACACCAGAGATTCAGGCACAGTTCATGCTCAGTACAGGTTGACCGCAGTTTCACGGCACCGCTACACTGGTAACGCTTAAAATACACAGCTACCTCAGGGACACCATGAGGTAATATTCAGTACGGTAGTATAACACAAAGCAAGTAAAGCAATAATTAACATACAGTGAACCAAGCAAAGTAATAACTTTCGTAAAGTGAAGTACGGGCACGGAAAGTACAGATGAATAGTACCTCTGTAACCTCTGTTTCCAAGCTGGGTTCATGGGAGGCACTGTAAAAAGAATTTGGGGCAAGTGGGGATGCAAATCAAATGTAGATCATGCGGTGCACATATAGCAACCAGTACAATTGCAAGGGGTAATTGAGGGGGCTGCACAAGATGGCGGCGCCACGAGGGGAGGCAGGGCAGCCAGCACAATCAAGGAGTAAGGTCACAGCTCACAATACACGGAATATCAACAAAAACAGTATTTATGAACAGTGTGGTCTGCACCTGCAGTAAATGCGAGTAGTCAGCCCTTTAAATAAAGGCAACAGTGAAAATAGCCCTGCACCACGGTTCTATGGCCAAAATAGTAAGAGCAAAAACGGTCAGCATATGTGTGCCGACATTAAAGTCCTTGAGTTAAAGTCCTTCCAGTCGTTCTCGCGGGAAGCGCAGAGCAGCAGCAGCTAGTGCAGCAAGTCAGGGGTTCTCAGCGAGCAACCTGGTGACCACTACGATGAGTAAACAGGCAAGAATGCAGTAAATACTCTCGAGGCCAAGTCGTTTACCTGCTGTGCGACGGTCCGTTCCTGAGACCAGCTTCGGGTGTGGGGGTTAGGGAGGCCAGCGCAGGCAACCCTCGCGACTCCGACCTTGTCGCTCATTCCGGCTGTAGGTATCTGCTGTGACAGTCCGCTCCTGAGACCAGCGGGGTTAGGAGGCCCGCGAGGCAGCCCTCGCGACCACGACCTCGCCGTTCATTCCATGTATGTATCTGCGGTATATCAGAGAAAGAAGAAAAGGGAAGGGGCAGATTAGTAGACTGAGGATGGGGAGTGGGTTGGTGGGTGGAGGAGGCTGGGAGCAGGTGGAGGTACTAAATGACTTTTGCCTCCGTCTTCATCAAGGAGGATGGGGAGGGCCCACTGCAAGGGGAAGGGGACCGGCAGTTGAAGTGGGGGCAATGGACATTGAAATCCCCATTGGAAAGGTGTGGGAAGCCCTGAAGGCCCCAAGAGCAGAAAAAGTACTTGGCCCAGATGGGATCTATCCCAGGATGCTTAAGGAACTGGCTGATACCCTGGCGCACCCCTGGTGGACCTTTTAATCGCCTCCTTCAGTCAGGGTGGGTGCCTCAAGACTGGAGGATGGCCCATATCGCGCTTTATACGACAAGGGCGGCTCGCGAGAGGAGCCGGAAACTATAGGCCGTTAGCCTGACGTCAGTAGTGGGCAAAGTGATGGAAGTCATCTTGAAAGAGAGGCTGAGGGGTACTGAAGGCACAGGGCCACCCAGATGATTGCCAGCATGGCTTTTGTAAAGGGCAGATCATGTCAGATCAACCTGGTGGAGTTCTATAAAGGGGTGACGAGTGCACTGGATCAGAGCAGGTCAGTGGATGTCCTCTTTCTAGACTTCAGCAGGACAACTGACCGTGCCACATATCGGGCTGCTGGAGAAGTTGGGGGATATGGGGTGGGGGCAGATGGTCAGGTGGATAGGAAACTGGCTAGCAGGGTGTGTACAGAAGGCGATGGTTGAGGGGTCCCATCCCCAAGAGGGTCATTAGCGGGGTCCCACAGGGATTGGTACTGGGCACACTCCAGTTTAACACCTATATCTCAGGACATCAGAAGCGGTATCAGGAGTGGGATGAGCCTGTTTGCTGATGACGCCAAGCTGTGGGCGGGGTGGATGGGAGGAGGGAAGCTGCCTCCAGAGGACCTGAAGACTCTGGGAGGTGGTCACGTGCCTGGAAACCAAAGCTAAATACTGGGAAATGTAGGGTTCTTCACCTGGAGGCCAAAAGCCCCGGTTCACATATATACCTTTAGGGGAAGGGAGGCACTGCAGGTTTCTAGGGGAAGAAGGACCTCATGATGTTGGTGGATGCCAAAATGAGTAACTCAGAGCACTGTAGAAGGGCTGTGGCCAAAGCAAATAAAATGCTGGGGTGCAAAGCCAGGGATAACCTCAAGGAGCTGAGAGGTGCTCCTTCTGCTGTAGAACTGCCTGGTCAGACCACACCTTGAATACTGCATGTGGTTTGTCCTTATTTAGAAGGATCTTTCTCTTTGAGAGGGTCCAGAGGAGGGTGACCAGGATAATACAAGGTCTGGGAAAAGCCCTACAGGGAAGAGGGAGGAACAGAGGGATATGGATCGAGGTCTTCAAATATCTCATGGGAATGAACAGGGTAAGCCTAGAGGGGTGCTTCAGCTCAGGAAGGTAGGGGCCACCAGGGGACACTCAATGAGGCTGGTCGGGGAGACTAAGGGGGAAACAAGGAGATGCTACTTCACTGAGAGGGTGGTGGAGCCCTGGAATGCGCTGCCAGTGGAGCTGGTGGCTGTGGTGCATCCCAGAACTCTCTGGGGAATGGGGACCTTGTAGGGAAGGTGGGGCTAACAGTGCCCTGGGTAGGCACTGATCCCCAAGCAGACTCAACAGACCATAGGGCCTAATCTGCTGGCTTTTTGGTATGTTAGTATCCAGTATGGCCCCTGGAGACGCTGACAGGAGCCCAGAGAGGAAAACAGGGCAAGTGTTTGGGAGAGGGTTGCTGCAAGATGGTGTTTCAATGAGGGTTTCAGGAACCAGTCATCCAGGTAAGGGAAGACACAGTGCCCCGCCCTTCGTAAGGCCGCTGTCACAACTGCTAGGCATTTTGTGAACAGCTGTGGGGCCAAAGAAAGCCCGAAGGGGAGTGCACAAAATTGGAAGTGTTAATGTTTGAAAGTGAAGCGCAGTTATTTTTTTTCCTTTATATTGTATTTATGCCCCGGGAGCTGGCAGGTGGTTCTGGCCCTCCCTCAGAGGGCTGGCATCCATCCCGACCTGCAACTTCATCATTGGGACCACAGTTGGAGCTTCAGAGCTTTCCAACTCCATTTTCTGAACCCCCAGGCTACATGGAAGCATGTACACTTGTGGAGGCTTCCCACCAGCCTGCACTACCTTCAGACCTCCACCTGGGGGCAGTGGAACCGCAGGGGAGACAAAATCCCTCCCAGGAGAGAACTGCCGAGCAGCTGCTCAATCCTGCTCCTGCTCACCGCCCCGCGCCAACCCCCAACAGCCCAGGCCTGTTCCCCGAAACCGGTCGCCAGTGTAGCGCAAGGTGTAGTATGCAGCGCCTCAACACACTGCGCCACCGGGCCAGCCAAGCGTAGGCATTTTCTGTGTGCAGGGTGTATCATTATATGAAGGTATGCATCCTTCATGTCAGAGAGCAGAGCAAGTCTCCCTTGTTCAGTAAGAGTAAGGGTTGGTATGGTAACCATCTTAAATTTCTTGTACTGTATGAAAAGATTTCATTGCCGGAGGTCTAGGACTGGTCTGAGGTCTCCTGTCACTTCCGGGGACAAGGGAGAAATGGGAATAGAAGTCGTGACCTCTTGGTGAGAAGGGACCGCTATATGGAATTTTTGTTTAAGAGTGCTTGGATCTCTGCTTGTAAACCTGCCTCATGATCGGGTGGGTAAGTGGTCTGTTTTGGTGGCATGCTGGGGTGTACATGTCAGTTCTACTGTGCGGTGTGTCCAAACTCTAGGAGTTGGAACACCCAGGCATCGGTTGTAATGGACTGCCAACCCTGAAGACACAGTGTGAATCTTCTCCCCTACCTCCGTGGGTTAGGGCCCTAGTACCACGAGCTCGGGGGTATCCTCATGTTGTGGAAGGTCCTTGAGGAGGGACTGCTGGGGTTGGGCGGTTGGCCGTGGAGGAGGGGTAGGGTCTGCAAGGAGACAGTAGCTTTTCACTTGGTGGACTGTTTTGTGGCAGGTCTCTGTTTAGTGGTGGACTTCAAAATGGACCTCTGTAGAATTGTTTTGTCTGGGTATGGTATAAGGAGTGTACTGATTTTAAGGTACATCCAAACAATTGCAAAAGAAGTCAGTATATCTTGAGTAGGGGCCCCAAAGAGCTTGTGACCCTTAACAGGGGCATTGAGGATGGATTGCTGCCTGTCTGGTGCAAATCTGGAAACCTAAACCATGAGCGCCTCTTCAGCATATGCCGGTAGTCAAGCCTGAGCTGTGGAGCCAACCGTCGCCAGGTTGCCCGCAGTAAATGATGTTCCACTGCAGCCGCTGTCTGTAAAGTTTTGGTTAATTCCTGTTTGAAAGAAGTATCCGGAAAGATTGTGCAGATGCCTGGGTTGCCTTCAAAGTTCTTCTTGATATTTAAGACCCATGTAATTCAATATTTGTAAGGTAAGGGTCAAGACGAGCATTCTTTGCCCATGGCATCCAGTTTCCTAGACTCTTTGTCCAGAGGTAGTGCATATAGATGCTTAGGGTGCACTGACCTATCATGGGCAGCGTTATAACCACATAATCTGCCTGTGGGGGTGCAGCGAGTACAGATGTCCTGCCGGAGCTTGATATTTGGTCAGCATTTCTGGGCACCGAGAGAATATTGTATGGTTGATGCCATGCTGCGAGGATGGCATCATAGGCCTCCATCAAAGAGGATCATTGTGGGGGGTTATCTGGTTATCCTAGGTAGTGGGCCAGTTGTTCTAGCGGTGTCCTGTTCAGTTGCCTCGAATCCAAACATTTGTTGTAGATGTTGCATATCGTCAGTGAAACTGGGATCCTCCAGAGGTGAGGAAGGGAGATATGGAGTTCTTTTCTCTCCCGGGAAAGTAGTAGTAGATGCAGTAATTTCCTACTTTCCTTCTTTCTCTTCTTGGTCCCAGTCTTGATCATATTGTTCCCCTTCCGTATAAATGTCTAGGGAAGGAGCTGGAGAAGCCGAAAAAACACTGGCAGTAAGGGAACTGGGTTGATGCCATGGTGGGGCCAAAGGCAGGCCCGTAGAAGGCATATTAGTAGTTGTGGTAGCCTTCTGGATTAAATCCTGGATGCTACTCACCAGAGCTCTGATATCTACCATAGCCATTTGGAGAGGCATGGCATTGGCAGACACAGTAGTAGTAGGCTCGAATGGAATGAGTGATGGAATGAGTGCAGGTTGAGGCACCAAGTGCGCAATAGGTTAATGGCTTGTCGATGAAATGGAGCAAGAAACCCTGATCCTGGGAGGTAATGCCCATCTCCTAGGGTAATGGTCATCAAAGACCAAGTATGTCCCGCGGGGTGGTTGTATAAAATCTCCAGAAACAATGGTGGCAACGGTGGGAACTGAGGTATTGATGTTCCTGGTGGTCCTGTCGATGAGGGAGCCATCGATTGCCGAGGAGAAGCAGAAGGGGCCGCAGTCATCGATGAGGGCCTGAAGTTTGGGCAAGGCCTGTGAAGAGAGTCAAAAGCATGGCTCTTGTATTTAAAACTGCCTGGGATACTGTGTTAGGCACTGTGGTCGTTGATGCAGACGATGTCATCGCCGGAGAGTGATGGTGCTTTTTCCGTTCATGGGAGTGTTTATGCTTCTCCCTGCGGTCAGCTTTATCCGTCGACGAATGTTCCCGTTTTGCACGGTGGGAACTAGAGGAGGATGATGACTAGGTGCAGGACGATTTGGATTGGAGTTCCCACTCTAGGAGGGAGATTTTTTGCTCTATTAAAATGTTCCCTGAGTGTCTGAAGGCGTGGTCTAGTCATTTATTAAATCTTTTGCACAAACTGCACGGTTGCGTGTGGTGAGAGGGTCTGAGGCGGCAGACGCAAAGTTCGTATAAATCCTCAATGGGAAGTTTTTGTCCACCGGTGCAGAATCTAAATATGAGGAAGACACTGATCGGCTATAGATGCGATGCTATTCCGTGATGTGCCGTTCACTACTAACTGTTGGTTAGGCAATTTCGTTGACATAGTTAGTCAATTGTGGCTAGACTCCTTCAGGAGGTGTAGCACGCAGGTTAGCGGCAGGAAAAGAACTGAGGAGGAGCTGGAATGCCCACACTTATATAGGCTACAGCATAGCACATGATATCGCCATGTGTGGTTCCGGTTGACTGCTGGTGAAATCCTTCTGGCTGGATTTGTTCCTAGATGTGTGACCTGCTGCAAGAGATACCCTCAAAGATCTGTCCTTTTCAGCAGAAAGAAAGATCTGAAGTAATGGGGCAGAGTCGGAGGATATACCATCTGGGTGGTGGGAGGAGCTTAGCTTGAAGACATTCTGATAACTCAGCTGTCTCCAGGAACAGCTGCCTAGTGAACTGAATCCACACACCTTTAGAATGAATAACATTTCACAGTCATTTTTGTACATTTCTGTATTCTGTTTTTTGGTTTTAATGACAATCTAATTTTCCGCTATGTATGTATTTATTTATATGGCATTTTATGTTTGCTGAAAAAAATTAGCATTTTTTTGGGCAACTTCTTTATGCAGGAAAACAGATCTACTTTAAAAGGGAGTGCCATTTTCTTTTTTGAAACTCGCCTGCAACTGCCTGGAGGACAAGGGGCATGTCATCAGAACAAAATGATGCAGCCACAATGGGGCTGAGGAAATGTGGTACCAAGAAAAGATATGAATGTTAACGTTCTGCAGGGGTAGAATATAAGAAAAGTATTCTGGCAGAATACCAGCCAGAGTCCAAATTTTGGTATTCTACCAGAAAATTTGGTATTCCATCCAATTTATAGATTTTTATATTTTAAAGCTAGAACATTTAAAATACACCAAATTTCTTTATGAAAACCCTCACAGTAAACACATTTAACAAAAGGAAATGATTTGTCTCTTTTAGTCTTTTTTTTTTTTTTTTTTTTTTTATCGTTCATTCTCAGCTGACACACAATGTGTGGCTTTAGTTAAGATGCTGTTTTTGGCTGCAGGCATACCAGCTTGGAGTGTGTGTGTGTGTGAGTTTGTAGTATGCAGCCTTATCTCTGTACTGCCCCGCCACAGTGTCACAATTCTCTCTCTCCTCCGTAACAGCAATCAGGATGCAGGAGGTTCCTTTAACATTCTTCTATATGGAAAAGTTACTTTTAACAAAATAAAACGATTTGTCAATGCTGAATGTTTGCTTGCTGGCATTGGTAGTGTAGGAGTTAGAGAGATGCAATAGAAATGGCAATGAAGTATGGAACTGAAGCCAACCCCACCACCACCCTGCAGAGACTGACAGGCATTGGGGTGTGCCTTTGGTGCTCAGGCATAACGGCCATGCCATTTCACCACATCCTACCCTGCAGACACAGACAAATGTCATGGTGTGCCTTGGAGTATTTAGACTGCTCACCCATTCCATAAGGTAATATGGTGAGATGGGTGCAGTATAGGAGAATGGGGTGAACTTTGGGGCTGAAGAGTACAAGGCACAACTCGATGCCTGTCACTGGCTTCAGGGTGTGGTTGGAGGTGGAATAGCATGAGCATTACAGGCGACAATCCAAAGTCACACCCTGATGTCTGTCAGTCTTTCAGGGTGGGGGTTATTGTCAGAAACCCTAACCTCCAAGCTCATTGGTATTTTCACTTCAAATTTTCAACATGAACTCCACCTCTTGAACAGAGACAAGATCAGTTTGTTAGTGGAAAGCTGATTTTGTACAGCGACTCACGCCATTTGGCAGTACAGGTGCAAAAAGACATTTCAACAGGATGTGAAAATGACAGCTGTACTGTTCATGGGGAGGTGTAAAAAATGGCAATGTTGAAAATCTGGAGTGAAAATATAAAAAAACTGGTTAAGTCATGAGAGTGCGTAGAAACTGCGCAACGCACACCCATAATGTAATTAGTTTGGTGATTTTTACAGCAGATTGTCAACACATGCATTTTGGGACCTCCGCTCATGAACAGTGTCACTATGATTTTCTTAATCTGTCCCGAACACTGATTTCCCACAGCGACCACACATTTCTGCGCCAGAAGAGCAAAAACACATTTTGAACAGGGTATGAAAAATGACAACTGTACTGTTCATAAGGAGGTGTGGAAAAATGCCAGAGTTGAAAATCTGGACTGAAAATATTACAAATTCGTGAACTTATGAGGGTGCGTGGAAACCGCACAATGCACGCCGGAACACAGTCATTTTATGGACTTTTGTCATCTAATTTTCAACATAGCCATTTTAAGACCTCTGTTCATGAACAGTGTCACTGTGATTTTCTTAATCTGTCCTGAACATTGATTTAAGACACTGACTGCACCATTGTGCGAAACACATTTTGGGCGAGATGTGAAAATGACAGTTGTACTACTCATAAGGAGGTTTGGCAAACGGCAATGTTGAACATCTGGAGTGAAAATAGTACAATTTATGGTTTACGAGCATGCTAGGAACTGCACAATGTACGCCAGAAACAGTTTGGACGCCAATAAATTTTGTTTTAGACTTACCCATGAATGAGACTTTTATTATTCAGTCCCAAAAGTGGTTCCGCATAGTGACCGCAAAATCATCTTTCGGGACCGAATAACAAAATGACAGTGACTTGAGTTCATGAGGTGGGGCCCCAAAAAACCCATGTTGAAAATTTGGTGAAAAAATTCTCAAAAATGGCCAAGATATGCATCAAAGTTGAAAAAAAAAAAAAAAAATTATGTCATTATACAGCTTACCAGCATTTCTTCAGTTCGTGGTCAGCTTTGAAGAGAGCAGACGTGTTCCCGGTCTACCGACGATTGTCGCACCGCCTCGGAGGTAAGTATGGGGTCGGGGGTGGGCAAGAGTCAATGAGGGACTTTATTTATTTATTTTTAAAGACTACAGGACTTTTGCCACACTGGGGTGGGCTCCCAGCATGGCACCTACAAGTCTGTTTTCTTGGGGGTAAGTGCAGGTGACCGGGATTAGGCACCCCAGCCATATGGATTTTGCCATGCTGGGGTGGGGTGGGCGGGCCCCAGCGTGGCACCAGGAATTCTGTTTGGAGAGGGCCAATGGAGCCGATAGGACTGGGCACCCCCTTTCATACTGTGTGCGGGGTGGAGGGGAGTGCATGAAAACACTGAGGTGGGCTCCTCACGCGCTACGTAGGTGTTCTTTGTTGGGGGACAAACTGTCTATTACAGTTCAGATGCAGTGCTGACATGGCAATTTGTATTCTGCCAACGGCAGTATGCAAACTGCCTCATACGCTACCACCGCTGAGTGTGGTGATATTTTCCTTAGAACTGTATGCCACTGCATCTGAACAGCTGTCAGACAGCTCAGACATTCATTGGTGTGGACCTGCAAAAGGGAGCAGGGCACTGGAAGTGGGGGAGGCACACCTATAAAAACTCGTATGGTGGCACTATGTTTCTTGTACACGCGTGCAAGCAAACATAAAAAGTCACATCAACTCTCTGCTACAGTACTGTATTTCCAAACCGCACCTTGCTGTAAAAGGGCAGAGAGAGAGAAACGAGTTTGCAGCCCCCCCCCCGCAATCATGGTTCACACAGGCAAATAGAGGGAGGGAGAGACAGAGAGAGACATCAGAGGAAATTGGCAGACATCAAGGCGTGCATCTGGGGAGGATCTGTACAAACCAGTTGGAGCACCATTTCCAAAGGTTGTCACACCACTCATCCCCGCATGACATTGCTGCACCAAACTCCATTTTTTTTTTTATTCAGTTAACAGAGAAATACTGCGTGAGGAACTGGGTGCTGTCGTAAGGGACTGCAGATTAATCTGATTTTTGCTACATTCAATAAAGGATTAAGCACTACAGACCAGGTGTCCCAGATTCTTTGAAAGGTGAGGATGGAGTGTTCTGTTTTTTTCCTGAATGAATCTGCACTCCTTTACGGCAGCACCCAGTTCCCCATGCAGTGTTTCTCTGTTAACGGAATAAAGAAAATAATGGAGTTTGGTGCAGTGGTGTCATGCGGGGGACAAGTGGTGTTACAAGCTTTAGAAATGATGCTCCTACTGGTTTGTACAGGTGTTCTCCAGATGGCTCGATGTCTCAACTTCCACCCATGTCTCTATTTGCCTGTGGTCAGGAGCTAGTACTGCATGCTGATAAGGAGAAAAAAAATCTAGTATTTTAAGCAGGAATTTTGGTACCCAAAATGTACCAGAATGCAATTAAATTTCAACCCTGTTCTGTAACTGGAAACTAATTATCTGGGTAGCACACTGCGCTAGCAAGCAGATGACCTGGATTCATGCCATGGACCAGACTCCTACATCCCAGGCTAAGGGAGTATACTGAGAGCTGCAGAAGATGGTAGGGGAAAGAACCAGACAGTCCTGCCATAATAGCACCTCCTAAGCTGGGGTTAGAAGCAGGCTTGGATGTCACTAAGGGCAACACATCCACATCACTCATAACATATGCCAGCATGGCAGAGGTGGTCCCTGCAAGGGAGGAGGAAGGGACTTGAAGTAATTCCAGGCGATTGTGCATGGATGATGTACAGAGTCTGATTAGACCACACAAATAAAACATTACAGATCCCACATTACCCCCAATATTCACCTGGTTGAGACTGTTAAGCCGTGTTATTTCATTTTCTGCTTCTGTAAAACAAAAAGTTAAATCAGCTTAACTCAGTTATACTTAAGTGGTTAGTTTAACGAATGAATTACACATTTTATTTTTAACTTTGCCCTACTGTTCTTCAAAAGCATCTTCACCTGAGGTAGAGTACTGCATTACGAAGCTGTGGTGAGCCTACTGTACCCACTTTTCTGCCTGTGCTTGGATTGTTGCTTCCAATTTCATGTCTGTAACCTCAAACACACACACACACCCACACCTGGCCTTATTCTAGCACTTGAAGAATCATAGGGACATCCATGGACTTTGCATACAGTAAATTAGAAAATGTAATTACACTGACGCAGTCTTTCAGCAAAAGGGCTGAAGGCACAGATTATTTTACAAAGATTAGCCATACCGCATCTGAGACAGTAGGGATGTCACAATGTCAAATTTTGAGTACTAAAATATATGTCTAATTTCAGCACAATATAACAATAATCTGCAACATTTCTAAATTTTGCAGGAACAAGATGGCAGGCTGGTGACAGTGGGGAATCAATCTCAGCTGCACTTACGAAGGAACATGTGGTGAAGCAGAGGTGAGAAAATAAGGTTTGTTTCAGTATATTGTAGTATTTTGTGCTGTACAACAGTGATATTGCCTTTTGTTTTAGAACGATACATTACTGCTCATAGGAACTATCATGATGTGTTATCATAAAGAGTTATTGTGACATCAATACGAGATAGAAGTCAATTAAAAGAATCACCCACAACAATTTTCCCTGCCATCTCCTGCTGGACTAACATGGCTACAACATTTTTGTTACGTTAAAACATCAAACTGTATCAAATACTGTACCAGACAGTGCTTTCTGAAGCCGGACCAGCTCCTCCTCTGCTGAGGTATTTTGAGTATGATTTCCTTGCAGTTCTTTCACAAGTGACTGCTGCTTTGCCAGAGTACTCTGTACTTGATCAAACTCTATTTGCAGTCGGTTATATTCCTGAGTGATTTTGGTATTTTCTGCCTGTGTATGCTCTTTCTCCTGATGAAGGCTGGCTTTCTCCTCCTCCACTGCAGATAATATTTCATTGAGACTTTGTAGCTGCTGCCAGCTCCTTTGTGTTCTGCTTGGAAGCAGCCATTTCACTTTCCAGGCTCTGAATGGTTCTCTGCAGCTCCATGAGTTTGGAGTGGTTTGAGCTGCAGCACCTTTTCCACCTCACAGTAGGAACCGTCAATAATCAAGGGTCACAAAGAGTAAGCCTCAGCTGAACACCAAGCCAATACAAAAATAACTACGATATAATGATATAATGTAAAAATGCTCCATAGGAGTACCCAAATGTTAGAGGAGCTTTACTGACGTTCAGTTATCAGAAACAGCTGGAAATGCAAAAATAAAGAGATGGTGATATTTAGTTTCTATTCAAGCTTTTGCTATTTCTCAATATATGAACATACTTATTGAACCAAAAAGAAAACCCCAAAACTGCTGTGTTCCATAAAGAAGAACATTTCCCACCCGCATACTCTACTTTTTCAAGAAAGCACCAAACTCCAACACTAACCTGTTAGGGGAGAGAGAGAACAGTTCAGAAAGAGTACAGCCACACAGCTGGTTGGTTTCCCATCAAGAGAACATTCATAGCCCTTTACAGAACAGTGAGGTAGAACAACATGAAGTACATCTATGCTAAAGCAAACACACATTTCTGAACATACAAGACGGATCCTGATGACAGCAAAAGGTCAGTGAGATTTTGGCACAAACTATCATAATAACATTTATAAAGGGACATGGTCTCTCTGCGATATGGGAGGACTATGGGCCAACATAAGCAGCATAGCACAGTACACTACACTAATTGTGCCCCCCCTTTTTTTTTTAATTTAAAATGGGTAGGGGCGTACAGGCAGAGCCTCACAACTAAAACTAATAAAACAAAGATTGTAACCTTAAGTAGCACAAATAGTGTAGTGTACTGCTATGCCAGCTTAGGTAGACAGAGCTGGTCCATAGTCTTTTACCACCACCAGTCTCTCTCCCCCAAACATGTTGACCTTCACTTGTATTACTTAAGCAAGATTATACAATGGGGTATGAAAATCCTGTAACCTCATTGGTCAAAACACATCACATGACCATGATAAATCCTACTGTATACCCACTGTAAAAGTTTTATATCACTATAAAAACAGAAAACAAGTTGAACACTGTATAATAGCAATATACCATGACAGGGAGTGGGTATATGGGTGGATTTACCACTTCTGGTGTGGTTAAGTCACTCGGCTGTGCCTCGTGACCGAACCACACCAGGCATGGTAAATCCACCAATATACCCACTCTCTGTCATGGTATAGCTTAATACCATGACAGAGAGTGAGTATATTGATGTATTTACCACGCCTGGTGTGGTTCGGTCACGAGGCACAGCTGAGTGACTTAACCACACCAGAAGTGGTAAATCCACCCATATACCCACTCCCTGTCATGATATATTGCTATTATATAATATTCAACTTGTTTTTTTTTTTTAATAGTAATATAAAACTTTTACAGTGGGTATACTGGAGGATTTATCACGGTCATGTGATGTGTTTTGACCAATGAGGTTACTGGATTTTCATACCCTTTTGTATAATTCTTCTTTTAAACTGTTTTCTTGATCCCTGTGTTTTGTTTTTGCCACATGACCCCTACACCTCTCAGTGATCAGGGACTGGCAGGCTGTACCCTTACTATGTCTGGGAGGCAGGCAAGCATCTGCCTTTTCAGCCAGTGCCAATGTTTAGTGTTTAAGCTGCCATTCAGCAAATCAATTGCTGCTAAGCACATCTGCATTCAGAAAACAGATAACATGGTTCAAATAGCTATTGCAGTTTGACGGAATTTCATTTGTTTGTACAACTTGGCTAAGTTTCATCATCTGATAAAACTATTTTGGTGCCAAATGAGCCTAATCACCTAGAATTTTATATTTAAACTGAACCTCTAAGTGCAGCTCCTTTCTTGGCCTGCAGGGAGTGTGGAAAAGCCAGGTGACCCACACCTCTATCCCCAAGAGCCGAGCACCTCAACACCGCAATGTCCCTGGCCCCACAGCCTGCTTCAGAGTGATACAATAGGCACAACATAAAACCTAACTCCTCGCTTCCTTCCCTGTGCAACAGAGTGGGAACACTATTTTAGTGACATCACATTACCATGTTACACCAAGTTTTTAACACGCTGTCAAATCACTCATGTCAGTTTTAAAGGACCAAAGACAGACACTGGTGTTGGTGGCTGGGTGTGCTGACAATACCTATTCAAACAAATCTATAATTACTAAAACTATCTGTAAACCTCAAAATATTCCAAGTAATCTAGCACTGGGTCAATGTGCTATGCAACAGCAAAGTGCCTGCTGATTCAGAACATCAGAATTAAGTCAGCTGGAGTTTTAATCTCTTTATTAAGGAGTTGCATGCTATTTATTTCCAATACAGAATCGGCCTTCCTACTTTCCTCTTCAGATATATATTCGCTGGATTCTACAATCTTCATTCACTACTGTATGTTTACTATGTTATGTTATAGAAAATTAGTTAGCTTGCTCGTATCTGGTAGTGGGTCATTTGTAGGCCCATGGCATCAGGGATAGCTATAAAACAGCAAACAGATGTCAGGTCTGTCCTGGCAGCTGACTACTGAAAATCAAGCTGAAAATCAGCCAAGTAAATTCCAATAGGTGGAGAGGATATACCCCAGGATCACAGTGGAAGTAAAGGAATAAATGATGGGCATACTGCAGTGACATCTTTACATACAGGTGTGGTGCCTAAGGTCTGAAAAGTGTCTACGTCCGGTCCCCATGATCTGAAAGAAGGCAAGGTCAGACCCAGGCAACTACAGTCTAGTCAGCCTGACATCAGTGCTGGGCAAGGTCCTAGAAATCATTAAGGCAGAATAACGGATCACTCGAGTGAGGTCAAGGTTCTCACCTTCTTTCAGAATGGCTTTATGAGGGGCAGATTATGCCAAACCAACTTGATTACCTACTTCAAGAAGTGACCAGTGAGGTGGACAGGGCTGTAGACAGTCTTTTGGACTTCTGCAAGGCCTCTGACTGTGGTGCATTAGAAGTCCTGGTCAAAGTGTACCAGTGTGGTACACAAGGAGACATACTAAGCAGATTGCTAACTGGCTTGAAGCAGGAAGCAGAGAGTTGTGGATGATGGGTACTACTTCAAGTGGAGAATGGTACTCTGCTGCATCCCTTAGGGATTGGTGCTGGGCCACTGCTAATCAACATTTTAACCAGTGATCTAGAAGCTGGCGCCTCTAGCAGTCAGATGACAGTAAACTGGCTATGGTGGTCACTAGTGGACTTCCTTGAGGATAAAGACAAATTTCAGTAGGAACTGAACAAGCTGGATGTCAGGTTGATCTGAGAGTCAATGTAGCCAAATGCAAGGTACACTTGGGGAGAACAGAGGTAGGACCTAATACAACAAGTTCCCTTTGCTACAGTGAAGTAATAAAAGGACCTGGGGGTTATAAAAGACGCTAAAGCATGACAAGTTGGATAGTCACTGTCGAGAAGGCTGGAAGAATACTGGAGTGCATCTGAATGGGAGTGATTAGCACACAAGAAGTGATCCACCACTTTACAAGGCCCGTTGGCATCTTCTGGAGTGTTACATGCAGTTCTGTGCACCCCAATGAAAAAGGACATTCAGAAGTCAAGCAGGTGCAATGCTGGGCCACAAAAATGATCAGGGGTGTAGAGGACAAAAGCTACAGTAGAGACTGGAGGCCCTTAAAGGGGCAGGAAATTTGTGTGCTAATTGGTAGCAGTTAGTAACGTTCATGTTTACAACAATTAAATTCATGCCGTTAAATTATCCATATTTCACTGTACCTGAATAAACACAGATGTGAAAAACTGTTTACAATTGTTTTCTTTTGTGGGCAACATGCTGTCCCGTTCTTTAGATGGAACTGGTAGTTTGGAGTTTTTACTATGTCACGGTTCATGAAAAGAATGCCAACTGCAAGCTACTGACTTATTAGACCCTTACTCAGAGTTCTATGCACAAACTATGACATAGTTAAAACTCCACATCACTTGTTCCATGAAGAGAACTGTAATAGAATGCTGCCAATAAAAAACAAAACAATGCAAAATACAGTTATTCAGACCAGTTTTTATTCAGGAAAAGTTAAAAGGGGCACTGTCAGCTTTGCCCCTCGGTTTTTAAGCATATCTGAGCAGTGTTCCTCTTGGCACACAATTATCAAACAAGTAGTGTAGAATGCCTCTGAGTATACCAAAAGTAATCATTTGTACCCTATTTCTTCATTTTGAAAGTGTTTACTTATCGTGCAGTCCTGCTTTTAAATGAGCCGCCCACGGAAGCTTACTGAAGCAGAGAATACATGTCTGTAGCGGAACACTGTCACGAAAATCAACTTTTACATGCCTCTTGTAAAAAGTTTGTTCCTGCACAGTATGTTATCCCAAGCAGACTTGCTGTCCGAATAAAAACGAGCACTGAGAATTCTGAAAATACTTTTTAAACCCAGCATGAAATCCCCGCATCTTACGAGGCCAGTGCAAAGATCCGCACATGTGGCGTGCTTCTCTGCATACTTCAGAAACATCAGGGCTTAAATAGATCACATTTTCACAACCTCTGCCCCTCTCTGCTACCTCTTCTCTCTGTCACATTTAATATCCTCCCTTTTCTTTTTCCTCCCACACTGTGGCTTGAACTTTGGTCTTAGGTGCACTATACTTCTTTTGAGTCTACTACACCTTCCCCTAGGCCAACCGGTCCTTCTGACTCTTTTCTACTCCTAGGAATACCTTTACCGAGTTGGTGCTGTGCTTTCCCACCCTGCCTGTCCCAGCCTCGAACAATATGAAAGGCCTGCGAATTGCCGATTTGAATATCCACAGCCTTAGACCTAAACTTCCCAAGACTAAGAATGGGCATGCCATTACAACCTGGATATACTTGCTATGTCCGAGACCTGGCTGAAGCCAGCCATCCTTCCATCCCTGGCTACACTACCTTCCGGAAAGATAGGCCAAATAAGTGTGGCGGTGGTATTCTTATCTATGTTCGATCCTCTATCTGTATCTGAATTTGCAGCACCCTCCGTGAAACCCCACTTGCCAAATCCATCTTCCTTACCATAGTACTTAGGAAACTGAAGAAATTGATAATTGGTTGCCTACCTCCCCAAGCACTCCGCCTCTTCCCTCACCTCCCTCATTTCTTTCTCAGCCGGCCTCCCACCGATAGACTGGATCTTATGTGGGATTTCAACTACAACTGGCTTGGCCTGGATTAGATCATGCTCATAATGCTCTTGCTGACATCCACCTTTCCCAGCTCATCAGCGACCCCACAAGACAACAATAAATCTGGTCACCACATCCTCTTGACTGGGTCCTCACCAATGCCCCCACCATATCAAATCTTCTGGTGTTCTTCCTGGGCCTTAAATGATCACTCTCCCATCTCTGTGTGTGGTGGAACAATTCTCCTAACTCTCCCCCATTATCGTGTCATCTAGGGATATGACCTCTTTCTCTGCGAAGCCTTTCAAGCCTCCCTATCCCAGACTGAATGGTCCATGGTTAACATTTTACCGGAGGTTGATTCTGCATTGAAATTCTTTATAAATACATCTAACTCAATAGTCAACCTCCATGCCCCTTTGTCCAAGTGAAGAGCCAAGAGGGCTTGCATTCCTTGGCTCTCTAAAGAGCTCAGTAACCTCATGGCTGCTCACGATGCTGCCTGGAGGCTTTATAACAGCTCTGATGTACCTATCAACTGGCAGGCTTATAGACAGCTACGTATTCGATGCAAGAGCATGCTGCATTCAACCAAACGCTCTTTCCTCCAGTCCCTCCAGATTAGCAACCTCTCCAGCCCCAAAGAATTCTGGAGTCAAATTAACTCTCTCCTAAAGGATAAATCCACATCCCTTCCCAGCACTATGCTGCATGATGGCACTGAGGTTACTAACCCCACTGCCACTGCCTCTGAATTTAACATGGCCTTCTCCGACCTCTGTAAGCATAAGACCTCCTTCCCGGCCCTTGTTCCATCTCCTCCTTCTCTCTCCCCATCTCTACTAGTTCCACCTTCCACCTTAAACTGGCCACCCAGAATGAGCTGCATACCTGCTGTTGTTGATGGTGTGATGCTGGGTTGATGAGTTTCTGTCTCGATCCTGAGGCAGGAATGCAGCCTCATGGATGCACCGTTAGTGGAGGGTGGGGTGGATGGTGTGTGCACTGAGACTTCAACTACTTCCAGACATGACTGGGACCTAAACCTACTAGGATATACCACGTGCAGTAGTCGGACAGGGCAGAGGGAAGGAGAGGGTGGTAGTATTATCATTAGGGATGGCATAGGGATAAGCAAGGTTGAGGAAGTGGGGGATGAGGTGGAGGCTTTATGGGTCACCCTGCAGGCTCCAGGGGTATGCGGAGCATGAGGAGGCATTACATCACAGTGGTATAATGCTCTGAGCTGCAAACCTGGAGACCTGGATTTGAATCCTACAGCCCCCACTTGCATACTGTGTGACTTGAGCAAGTCACTTAACTTCTTTGTGTCCCAGGTCACACTTGTAAACAAGCTTTCAGCTAGTGGGTCTCTCCTGGTAAAAAGAAAAAAAAGATAGGGTAGTATATAGCCAACCAGGCAGAGGGAGTAACAGGATGAAGGCCTGGTGGCAAACCTTAGGATCTACTGTAGTGGGGACAGGCAGAACTGTGGTGCTGGGGACCTGAATATGCCAATAGCAGACTGGTGAACTATGGCGTGTCCTCATCGGCACGGAGCAGTGCCTGCTGGACGTCTTCAAGATGCATTTCTGCCCAGCTGGTGACTGTTTTAACGATGGAGGACGCACCCTGGATGTGGTCCTGTCAGATAGTGAGCTTGTCAGGGACCTAGCTGTTGGGTACCCACTGGTGGACGTGATCACCACGGTCTGGTTCTCCACTGATCTAGGGGCGGGATAGATCACACAAAAAACATCAGTGTGTTGATTTTAGAGGTGCTGGACTTGGGAGATGGAGTGGATCTTAGGGGCTACCTAGATGAGATCAGGCCAGGCATGGGCACTGAGGCCCGTGGAAATTACTAAAATGGGGCTCTTGAGGCTACTTAGGCCCTGCATGAAGGGAGAGACGCAAGTGGCGGTGCAAGCTGAGGCCAAGCTGGTGACAAGGAGGTCCAGGATGTAGTGAGGGAGAAAGGCTGCTTATAGCCACTACAAACAAACGTTCTTTGGGGGGTTGGGTGCTATATCTAATGGGAGTATGATACAATAGTGAGGGTCACCAGGGTGGTGAGGTTGACGGCCATGGTCTGAGCTGAGATTGGCAACAGGGGATCGAGAAGGGGAGAAACAGGGTTGTCTTCATTATTTATTTATTTATTTGCTTTGTTAACCAGGTAAGACACTAGACAGCAACGTGCCTATTTTTCTGGAGCGACCCAGGAGTTATTTAGGGTATCCTAGAGACAAACAATTTCAAATACAGAAGTTACAGGGTATCCATAGAGACAGGCAGTTTCAAATACAGGGCTACATGCTCCAACAGTTGGGTTACACACATGAGCCACATGCTCCAACAGTTGGTAAATACAGTAGGGTTAACATACAGAAGCAATATGCTCCCACTAGAGGGTTATACAGAGGTAACAACAGATGATCAGCTTGGAATATCAAGGACATGGAGGTACATCCAACAGAGGGTTGGGAGTAATTACAGCGAGAACAGCATCAAATGGGAGAGAAGTAGTAGAGTAGTAAGGAGAACATGGGTAAGTAAAGGCCCAGCCTAGGTGCTCAGAAGAGAGGGAGGTAGGCACTGGCATGGGAGAGTGAGATGACGCCGCCCAACTGGAGCAGTAAGTGCCTGAGGAGGGATCAGCAGCAGAGATAAATCACTGGGACAGGCTGTGCGCTGAGGGGGGGAGGGTGCTTAACACAGGCAGGTGGATGAGGTTTTTAGAAAGTTCCACAAGGAGGATTTGAAGCAGAAGTGGGGGGGAGACCATAACGTGAGCAGGGAGGGAGTTCCACAGTTTTGGTGCATGGACGATGAAGGCCCGATCGCCTGTGAGGGTGCGGGTCTTGGGGACCTGACAGGCCTTTGCTGCGCAGGACCTAAGGTTGTAGACAGGGGACGCGTGTTTTAGCAGAAGGGGGAGCGAGGCAGGAACATCCGTTCTGACTATATTGTCAATGAAGTTGCCAAGGGTGTAGGTCCGGAACTTCTCAGGGGGTAGCCATTTCAGACGAGAGTAAAGCTCGCAATGGTGTGTGTGAGGCTGGGGGCCGAGAGTGCGAAGTGACAAGCATTATTGTATGTGGTGTCCCATTTGGTGAGGCTGGAGGATGGGACAGGGGCAAAGGCAACGAGCCCATAGGAGAGTGTGGGGAGGAGAATCCCCTTAGCTATGGCAAGCCGAGCTGCTGGGGTGAGGCAGTCTTTAGCCCTGTAGGCTAGGCCCAGCTTGGAATTAGTAGCCTTACAGATGGTCCAGAGAAAGGTAGAGATCCAGTTGGGGATCTAGAGTGACCCCAGGTATTTTACAGAGTCAGCTCGGAAGGAGGGAGTTATCAGATCCATGGATTTTAGGGGAGCGTGCAGGAGGAGGTTTTGGCTCACGGAGCCAAAGAGCATGGTCTGCATTTTCTTAAGGTTCACTGTGAGTTTGTGTCCTCAAGCCAGTTCCTGATAAGGGCAAAATCGAGTTGAGCTGAGAGTTGACTGAGGTAATGTTCTGAGAGCTGGCTAGGATGACTAGGTCATCGGCATAGTGTGTTAGACGCCCTGTTGGAAGTGACAGAGGGTAGCTCATTTATGAACAGGGAGAACAGGATTGGTCCGAGGATGGATCCTTGGGGGCACCCCACTGTTCAATGGGGAGAGGGGTGAGAGGGTTCGACTGAAGGAGGTGTACTGCTGCCTGCCCTCAAGGTAGCTGGCGAACCAGTCGAGGGCATGGAGGGAAAAACCATGGGATTGCAAGGCACAGAGGAGGAGGGTGGTTTACCGGTCGAAGGCCTTGATAGAGTCACGAAGATGGGCTCAGTCAATTTGCCTTGATCAGTTGCGGACCGGATCTGGAGGTGACAACTGCAAGGGCAGTCGATGTACTGTGCCCTTTACGAAACCGTGCTGGGCATGGACAGCACAGTATGTTCCTGGAGATAGCAGGCTAATGCGGAGGCAACACCTTTTCAAGGAGCTAACTGGCAGCACATAGAATAGTAATGGGCCAATAGTTGTTTATGTCCTTCGGGTCGCCATGTTTGAAAACAGGGACAACCTTGGCAACCTTCCACAGGTCAGGGAGGACCCCTGAGATGAGAGAGGCGTTGAAAATGTGGGCTAGCGGACGAGTGAGGAGAGGAGCCCCAGGCTGAGAAGCTTCGGCTCTAGGCCATCGTGGCCAGCTCCCATGTGGTGGGAGAGGCCGGCGAGGAGTTCTGGGTCTCACCAATAGTGACTCTTTTGAGGTAGAAGGGGCGGGTGGGGGAGGCACCCCCAGCGGTTTGGGGGCAAGGGCGAGCAAAGGAGCAGAGGCGGCTGGTCAGTTAACAAGCGGTTAAGTGATGTGGCAATGGTTAGGGGTTGTGCAGTTGGTCCCCCATAAGCATATCGGAGGGCTGTTCCTTGCCACCCTCCAACTAGGTTTTCACTTTAGTCCAAAAATGCCGGGGTTGTTTGCTGAGGCGGGAGAGGCAGCTCTGCAAAACTCGCTTTTTAGAGGCACGTATAGCTGCTTGCAGGAGTTTCTCAGCTGGCGGTAGTCCAGGAGGTCAGCGTATCTTGAGAGATCCTGTATTTCACCCAGCTTTTTGTCACGCAGTTTCATGAGTGAGAGCAGGTCACTGTGGAGCCACTTTGTGGCTGTGCTGATGGACTCTCCTCTTGAGAAGGGGGCGTGCCTGTTTTGCAGCGGGATGAATACTGCAATGAAGTGGTCTAGGGCAGCGACAGGGTCACTAGTAGAGGTGATCCCTAGACCAGTCAGCCATCCAAGGTCATTGAGGTAAAGATGGTCGAGAACCTGGAATAGTCCTCATCAGGAGCACACGACTGGGGACTTTGGGAGAGGTAGAACCCAGATGCAGTAGGTAGGGAGTGGTCAGAGATGGAATCGGGAGTAACCCTGAGTGGATGATGTTTCAGGTCGTTGCTCATCACCCAGTCGATGAGCGCCCCGGTCACCACGAGGGAGGGCTGAGTGGGTTTGGTGATGACCTGACTGAGTGCAAGGCCAGAGAGCAGCGGCTCAAACTGCTTATGGTTGGGCCCCAGCCAGTTGAGGTTAAGGTGCCCAAGAATGAGGAGCTCATTGGGGCTGACCTTCCCTAAGCTGCTCGAGCAAGGAGGAGAGCCCCAGTATGCCACCCTCCGGAGGGTTATAGGTGCAGACGATATGCACTTTTTAGTGTTGCCGAGGAGGAGGAGGGTGTGGAGGAACTCACAGGGTGGGGGGGAAGAGGAGAGTGAGCAACTAAGGACACGTTTAGGTGCTCCTTATAGTAGAGGAGTATACCCCCCGCGCTTGTTTCCTGCCCTGTCACGCTGCACGAGGCTATAACCACCGATGGAGCAGGCCGAGTCAGGGGTGCATGGCTTGAGCCAGGATTCGGAGATGCCCAGGATGTCAGGGTTTATAGAGGGCAACCCAGGCTGTAAGTTGCCAAAATTCTGGAGGATGCTGTGATGTTAAGGTGCGATTTTAGCCCTTGACCGGATACCAGGCAGGGGAGAGCAGCGGGGGAGCAGCAAGGGCCAGGGAGGAGAGGCCAGGCCAGGCACGGGGCCATGACACAGGGTTGGGCGCAGGCCAGGTGGCAGAGCAGCCAGGAGATGATTCAGGGTTGGGGAGGACCCGGGCAGGAGACAGGCCGATGTGGGGTGGGGGTTGGTGAAAATGGATGAGGACAGGAGCTAGCAGTGATGAACAGGAGATGACTGCAGTGACTAATGGAGAGAAAAAAGGGAAAAATGCCCTGGTGGCAGAAGAGTATATCCTGCAAATGGGAAACTAAGCTGAAAGGATAAACGTGCACGTGACGTCCCCTAAGAGGAAGTGCCGACTATGGGTGGTGGTGGGGCTGGTGGCGGCTTGAACCAGTCGTTTCTTACAGGAGCTGCTGCAGCAGCAGCAGCAAGTCAGGGTCCTCAGCCGAGCAACCTGGCGACCACACCAAGTAAACAGGCAAGAATCGCGTTAAATATTTTTGGGCCAAGTGAGTTTACCTGCTGTGCGACAGTCCATTCCCGGAGACCAGCTTCGGGGTGGGGGTTAGGAGGCCCGCGCAGACAGCCCTCACGTAATTCCAACCCTCATTGTTCGCTCCAATGTAGGTATCTGCAGGAGAAAGAATGAACAGGGGTGAGTATATAGCTTATTGAGACCGGGGCAGCAGCTGGTGCAGCGATAGGAGAGTGTAGTATTTTTTAGAAGAACGAAACAGGTTACAGACACCAGAGATTCAGGCACAGTTCATGCTCAGTACAGGTTGACCGCAGTTTCACGGCACCGCTACACTGGTAACGCTTAAAATACACAGCTACCTCAGGGACACCATGAGGTAATATTCAGTACGGTAGTATAACACAAAGCAAGTAAAGCAATAATTAACATACAGTGAACCAAGCAAAGTAATAACTTTCGTAAAGTGAAGTACGGGCACGGAAAGTACAGATGAATAGTACCTCTGTAACCTCTGTTTCCAAGCTGGGTTCATGGGAGGCACTGTAAAAAGAATTTGGGGCAAGTGGGGATGCAAATCAAATGTAGATCATGCGGTGCACATATAGCAACCAGTACAATTGCAAGGGGTAATTGAGGGGGCTGCACAAGATGGCGGCGCCACGAGGGGCTTGGGGGCAGCCAGCACAATCAAGGTAAGGTCACAGCTCACAATACACGGAATATCAACAAAAACAGTATTTAAGGAACAGTGTGGTCTGCACCTGCAGTAAATGCGGAGTAGTCAGCCCTTTAAATAAAGGCAACAGTGAAAATAGCCCTGCACCACGGTTTCTATGGCCAAAATAGTAAGAGCAAAAACGGTCAGCATATGTGTGCCGACATTAAAGTCCTTGAGTTAAAAGTCCTTCCAGTCGTTTCTCGCAGGAGCGCGGAGCAGCAGCAGCTAGTGCAGCAAGTCAGGGGTTCTCAGCGAGCAACCTGGTGACCACACGATGAGTAAACAGGCAAGAATGCAGTAAATACTCTCAGGCCAAGTGCGTTTACCTGCTGTGCGACGGTCCGTTCCTGAGACCAGCTTCGGGGTGTGGGGGGTTAGGGAGGCCAGCGCAGGCAGCCCTCGCGACTACCGACCTTGTCGCTCATTCCGGCGTAGGTATCTGCTGTGTGACAGTCCGCTCCTGAGACCAGCGGGGTTAGGAGGCCCGCGAGGCAGCCCTCGCGACCACGACCTCGCCGCTTTATTCCATGTATGTATCTGCGTATATCAGAGAAAGAAGAAAAGGAAGGGGCAGATTAGTAGACTGAGGATGGGGAGTGGTGGTGGGTGGAGGAGGCTGGGAGCAGGTGGAGGTACTAATGACTTTGCCTCCGTCATCAAGGAGGATGGGAGGGCCCACTGCAAGGGAAGGGGGACCGGCAGTTGAAGTGGGGGCAATGGACGTTGAAATCCCCATTGGAAAGGTGTGGGAAGCCCTGAAGGCCCCAAGAGCAGAAAAAGTACTTGGCCCAGATGGGATCTATCCCAGGATGCTTAAGGAACTGGCTGATACCCTGGCCGCACCCCCTGGTGGACCTTTTTAATCGCCTCCCTTCAGTCAGGGTGGGTGCCTCAAGACTGGAGGATGGCCCATATCGCGCTTTATATGACAAGGGCGGCTCGCGAGAGGAGCCGGAAACTATAGGCCGTTAGCCTGACGTCAGTAGTGGGCAAAGTGATGGAAGTCATCTTGAAAGAGAGGCTGGAGGGGTACTGAAGGCACAGGGCCACCCAGATGATTGCCAGCATGGCTTTGTAAAGGGCAGATCATGTCAGATCAACCTGGTGGAGTTCTATAAAGGGTGACGAGTGCACTGGATCAGAGCAGGTCAGTGGATGTCCTCTTTCTAGACTTCAGCAGGACAACTGACTGTGCCACATATCGGGCTGCTGGAGAAGTTGGGGATATGGGTGGGGGGGGCAGATGGTCAGGTGGATAGGAAACTGGCTAGCGGGGTGTGTACAGAAGGCGATGGTTAGAGGGGGTCTCATCCCCCAAGAGGGTCATTAGCGGGGTCCCACAGGGATTGGTACTGGGCACACTCCAGTTTAACACCTATATCTCAGACATCAGAAGCGGTATCAGGAGTGGGATGAGCCTGTTTGCTGATGACGCCAAGCTGTGGGCGGTGGTGGATGGGGAGGAGGGGAAGCTGCCTCTCCAGAGGACCTGAAGACTCTGGGGAGGTGGTCACGTGCCTGGAAACTAAAGCTAAATACTGGGAAATGTAGGGTTCTTCACCTGGAGGCCAAAAGCCCCGGTTCACATATATACCTTTAGGGGAAGGGGAGGCACTGCAGGTTTCTAGGGGGAAGAAGGACCTCATGATGTTGGTGGATGCCAAAATGAGTAACTCAGAGCACTGTAGAAGGGCTGTGGCCCAAGCAAATAAAATGCTGGGGTGCAAAGCCAGGGGGATAACCTCAAGGAGCTGAGAGGTGCTCCTTCTGCTGTAGAACTGCCTGGTCAGACCACACCTTGAATACTGCATGTGGTTTGTCCTTATTTAGAAGGTCTTTCTCTTTGGAGAGGGTCCAGAGGAGGGTGACCAGGATAATACAAGGTCTAGGGAAAAGCCCTACAGGGAAGAGTGGAGGAACAGAGGGATATGATCGAGGTCTTCAAATATCTCATGGGAATGAACAGGGTAAGCCTAGAGGGGGTGCTTCAGCTCAGGAAGGTAGGGGCCACCAGGGGACACCAATGAGGCTGGTCGGGGGAGACTAAGGGGGAAACAAGGAGATGCTACTTCACTGAGAGGTGGTGGAGCCCTGAATGCGCTGCCAGTGGAGCTGGTGGCTGTGGTGCATCCCAGAACCCCGTTGGGGAATGGGGGACCTTGTAGGGAAGGTGGGGGGGGCTATAACAGTGCCCTGGGTAGGCACTGATCCCCAAGCAGACTCAACAGACCATAGGGCCTAATCTGCTGGCTTTTTGGTATGTTAGTATCCAGTATGGCCCCTGGAGACGCTGACAGGAGCCCAGAGAGGAAAACAGGGCAAGTGTTTGGGAGAGGTGCTGCAAGATGGTGTTTCAATGAGGGTTTCAGGAACCAGTCATCCAGGTAAGGGGAAGACACAGTGCCCCGCCCCTTCAGAAGGGGCCGCTGTCACAACTGCTAGGGCATTTTGTGAACAGCTGGGGCCAAAGAAAGCCCGAAGGGGAGTGCACAAAATTGGAAGTGTTAATGTTTGAAAGTGAAGCGCAGTTATTTTTTTTCCTTTATATTGTATTTATGCCCCGGAGCTGGCAGGTGGTTCTGGCCCTCCCTCAGAGGGCTGGCATCCATCCCGACCTGCAACTTCATCATTGGGACCACAGTTGGAGCTTCGCAGAGCTTTCCAACTCCATTTTCTGAACCCCCCCCCAGGCTACGGAAGCATGTACACTTGTGGAGGCTTCCCACCAGCCTGCACTACCCTCAGACCTCCACCTGGGGGCAGTGGAACTGCAGGGGGAGACAAAATCCCTCCCCAGGAGAGAACTGCCGAGCAGCTGCTCAATCCTGCTCCTGCTCACCGCCCCCCCTCGCCAACCCCCAACAGCCCAGGCCTGTTCCCGAAACCGGGTCGTCAGTGTAGCGCAAGGTGTAGTATGCAGCGCCTCAACACACTGCGCCACCGGGCCAGCCAAGCGTAGGCATTTTCTGTGTGCAGGGTGTATCATTATATGAAGGTATGCATCCTTCATGTCGAGAGAGCAGAGCAAGTCTCCCTTGTTCAGTAAGAGTAGAAGGGTTGGTATGGTAACCATCTTAAATTTCTTGTACTGTATGAAAAGATTTCATTGCCGGAGGTCTAGGACTGGTCTGAGGTCTCCTGTCACTCCGGGACAAGGGAGAAATGGGAATAGAAGTCGGACCTCTTGGTGAGAAGGGACCGCTATATGGAATTTTTGTTTAAGAGTGCTTGGATCTCTGCTTGTAAACCTGCCTCATGATCGGGTGGGTAAGTGGTCTGTTTTGGTGGCATGCTGGGGGTGTACATGTCAGTTCTACTGTGCGGTGTGTCCAAACTCTAGGAGTTGGAACACCCAGGCATCGGTTGTAATGGACTGCCAACCCTGAAGACACAGTGTGAATCTTCTCCCCTACCTCCGTGGGTTAGGGCCCTAGTACCACGAGCTCGGGGGTATCCTCATGTTGTGGAAGGTCCTTGAGGAGGGACTGCTGGGGTTGGGCGGTTGGCCGTGGAGGAGGGGGTAGGGTCTGGCAAGGAGACAGTAGCTTTTCACTTGGTGGACTGTTTTGTGGCAGGTCTCTGTTTAGTGGTGGACTTCCAAAATGGACCTCTGTAGAATTGTTTTGTCTGGGTATGGTATAAGGAGTGTACTGATTTTAAGGTACATCCAAACAATTGCAAAAGAAGTCAGTATATCTTGAGTAGGGGCCCCAAAGAGCTTGTGACCCTTAACAGGGGCATTGAGGATGGATTGCTGCCTGTCTGGTGCAAATCTGGAAACCCGAAACCATGAGCGTCTCCTTCAGCATATGCCGGTAGTCGAAGCCTGAGCTGTGGAGCCAACCGTGTCACAGGTTGCCCGCAGTAAATGATGTTCCACTGCAGCCGCTGTCTGTAAAGTTTTGGTTAATTCCTGTTTGAAAGAAGTATCCGGAAAAGATTGTGCAGATGCCTGGGTTGCCTTCGAAAGTTCTTCTTGATATTTAAGACCCATGTAATTCAATATTTGTAAGGTAAGGGTCGAAGACAGAGCATTCTTTTGCCCATGGCATCCAGTTTCCTAGACTCTTTGTCCAGAGGTAGTGCATATAGATGCTTAGGGTGCACTGACCTATCATGGGCAGCGTTTATAACCACATAATCTGCCTGTGGGGGTGCAGCGAAGTACAGATGTCCTGCCGGAGCTTGATATATTTGGTCAGCATTTCTGGGCACCGAGAGAATATTGTATGGTTGATGCCATGCTGCGAGGATGGCATCATAGGCCTCATCAAAAGAGGATCATTGTGGGGGGTTATCTGGTTATCCTAGGTAGTGGGCCAGTTGTCTAGCGGTGTCCTGTTCAGTTGCCTCGAATCCAAACATTTGTTGTAGATGTTGCATATCGTCAGTGAAACTGGGATCCTCCAGAGGTGAGGAAGGGAGATATGGAGTTCTTTTCTCCCGGAAAGTAGTAGTAGATGCAGTAATTTCCTACTTTCCTTCTTTCTCTTCTTGGTCCCAGTCTTGATCATATTGTTCCCCTTCCGTATAAATGTCTAGGGAAGGAGCTGGAGAAGCCGAAAAAACACTGGCAGTAAGGGAACTGGGTTGATGCCATGGTGGGGCCAAAGGCAGGCCCGTGAGAGGTATATTAGTAGTTGTGGTAGCCTTCTGGATTAAATCCTGGATGCTACTCACCAGAGTTTGGATATCTACCATAGCCATTTGGAGAGGCATGGCATTGGCAGACACAGTAGTAGTAGGCTCGAATGGAATGACTGATGGAATGAGTGCAGGTTGAGGCACCAGTGCGCAATAGGTTAATGGCTTTGTCGATGAAATGGAGCAAGAAACCCTGATCCTGGGAGGTAATGCCCATCTCCTAGGGTAATGGTCATCAAAGACCAAGTATGTCCCGCGGGGTGGTTGTATAAAATCTCCAGAAACAATGGTGGCAACGGTGGGAACTGAGGTATTGATGTTCCTGGTGGTCCTGTCGATGAGGGAGCCATCGATTGCCGAGGAGAAGCAGAAGGGGCCGCAGTCATCGATGGGGGCCTAGAAGTTTGGGCAAGGCCTGTGAAGAGAGTCAAAAGCATGGCTCTTGTATTTAAAACTGCCTGGGATACTGTGTTAGGCACTGTGGTCGTTGATGCAGACGATGTCATCGCCGGAGAGTGATGGTGCTTTTTCCGCTCATGGGAGTGTTTATGCTTCTCCCGCGGTCAGCTTTATCCGTCGACGAATGTTCCCGCTTTGCACGGTGGGAACTAGAGGAGGATGATGACTAGGGTGCAGGACGATTTGATTGGAGTTCCCACTCTAGGAGGGAGATTTTTGCTCTATTAAATGTTCCTGAGTGTCTGAAGGCGTGGTCTAGTCATTTATTAAATCTTTGCACAAACTGCACGGTTAGGTGTGGTGAGAGGGTCTGAGGCGGCAGACGCAGTTCGTGAGTAAATCCTCAATGGGAAGTTTTGTCCACCGTGCAGAATCTAAATATGAGGAAGACACTGATCGCTATAGATGCGATGCTATCCTGCGGATGTGCCGCTCACTACTAACTGTTGGTTAGGCAATTTCGTTGACATAGTTAGTCAATTGTGGCTAGACCTCTTCAGGAGGTGTAGCACACGCAGGTTGGCGGCAGGAAAAGAACTGAGGAGGAGCTGGGAATGCCCACACTTATATAGGCTACAGCATAGCACATGATATCGCCATGTGTGGTTCCGGTTGACTGCTGGTGAAATCCTTCTGGCTGGATTTGTTCCTAGATGTGTGACCTGCTGCAAGAGATACCCTCAAAGATCTGTCCTTTTCAGCAGAAAGAAAGATCTGAAGTAATGGGGCAGAGTCGGAGGATATACCATCTGGGTGGTGGAGGAGCTTAGCTTGAAGACATTCTGATAACTCAGCTGTCTCCAGGAACAGCTGCCTAGTGAACTGAATCCACACACCTTTAGAATGAATAACATTTCACAGTCATTTTGTACATTTCTGTATTCTGTTTTGGTTTTAATGACAATCTAATTTTCCGCTATGTATGTATTTATTTATATGGCATTTTATGTTTGCTGAAAAATTAGCATTTTTTGGGCAACTTTTATGCAGGAAAACAGATCTACTTTAAAAGGAGTGCCATTTTCTTTTGAAACTCACTGCAACTGCCTGGAGGACAAGGGGAATGTCATCAGAACAAAATGATGCAGCCACAATGGGGCTGAGGAAATGTGGTACCAAGAAAAGATATGAATGTTAACGTTCTGCAGGGGTAGAATATAAGAAAAAAAGTATTTTGGCAGAATACCAGCCAGAGTCCAAATTTTGGTATTCTACCAGAAAATTTGGTATTCCATCCAATTTCCATAGATTTTTATATTTTAAAGCTAGAACATTTAAAATACACCAAATTTCTTTATGAAAACCCTCACAGTAAACACATTTAACAAAAGGAAATGATTTGTCTCTTTTAGTCTTTTTTTTTTTTTTTTTATTATTCGTTACATTCTCAGCTGACACACAATGTGTGGCTTTAGTTAAGATGCTGTTTTTGGCTGCAGGCATACCAGCTTGGAGTGTGTGTGTGTGTGTGTGAGTTTGTAGTATGCAGCCTTATCTCTCTGTACTGCCCCGCTCACAGTGTCACAATTTCTCTCTCTCCCCCTCCGGTAACAGCAATCAGGATGCAGGAGGTTCCTTGCGCACATTCTTCTATATGGAAAAGTTACTTTTTAACAAAATAAAACGCATTTGTCAATGCTGAATGTTTGCTTGCTGGCATTGGTAGTGTAGGAGTTAGAGAGATGCATAATAGAAATGGCAATGAAGTATGGAACTGAAGCCAACCCCACCACCACCCTGCAGAGACTGACAGGCATTGGGGTGTGCCTTTGGGTCGTCAGGCATAACGGCCATGCCATTTCACCACATCCTACCCTGCAGACACAGACAAATGTCATGGTGTGCCTTGGAGTATTTGGGCCTTATGCTCACCCATTCCATAAGGTAATATGGTGAGATGGGTGCAGTATAGGAGAATGGGGTGAACTTTGGGGCTGAAGAGTACAAGGCACAACTCGATGCCTGTCACTGGCTTCAGGGTGTGGTTGGAGGTGGAATAGCATGAGCATTACAGGCGACAATCCAAAGTCACACCCCTGATGTCTGTCAGTCTTTCCAGGGTGGGGGGTTATTGTCAGAAACCCTAACGCCCCAAGCTTTCATTGGTATTTTCACTTCAAATTTTCAACATGAACTCCACCTCTTGAACAGAGACAAGATCAGTTTGTTAGTGGAAAGCTGATTTTGTACAGCGACTACGCCATTTGGCAGTACAGGTGCAAAAAGACATTTCGAACAGGATGTGAAAAATGACAGCTTTACTGTTCATGGGGAGGTGTAAAAAATGGCAATGTTGAAAATCTGGAGTGAAAATATAAAAACTGGTGAAGTCATGAGTGTGCGTAGAAACTGCGCTGACGCACACCCATAATGTAATTAGTTTGGTGATTTTTCAGCAGATTGTCAACACATGCATTTTGGGACCTCCGCTCATGAACAGTGTACATGATTTTCTTAATCTGTCCCAACACTGATTTCCCACAGCGACCACATTTCTTGCGCCAGAAGAGCAAAACACATTTTGAACAGGGTATGAAAAATGACAACTGTACTGTTCATAAGGAGGTGTGGAAAAATGCCAGAGTTGAAAATCTGGACTGAAAATATTACAAATTCGTGAACTTATGAGGTGCGTGAAACCGCATAATGCACGCCGGAACACAGTCATTTTATGGACTTTTGTCATCTAATTTTCAACATAGCCATTTTAGACCTCTGTTCATGAACAGTGTCACTGTGATTTTCTTAATCTGTCCTGAACATTGATTTCAGCACACTGACTGCACCATTGTGCGAAACACATTTTGGGCGAGATGTGAAAATGACAGTTGTACTACTCATAAGGAGGTTTGGTAAAGCGGCAATGTTGAACATCTGGAAGTGAAAATAGTACAAATTTGAAGGATTCTGAGCATGCGTAGGAACTGCATCTCGATAAAACAGTCATTTTGAAATTTTTCACCAAATTTTCAATATAGGGTTTGTGGGCCTACCTCATGAACTGTGACACTGTTTAGTTATTCAGTCCCAAAAGTGGTTCCGATAGTGACCGCAAAATCATCTTTCGGGACCGAATAACAAAATGACAGTGACTTGAGTTCATGGAGGTGGGCTCCCAAAACCCATGTTGAAAATTTGGTGAAAAAATTCTCAAAAATGGCCAAGATATGCATCAAAGTTGAAAAAAAAAAAAATTATGTCATTATACAGCTTACCAGCATTTCTTCAGTTCGTGGTCAGCTTTAGAGAGAGTAGATAGCCCCGGTCTACTCGACGATTGTCGCACCCTCGGAGGTAAGTATGGGGTCGGGGGTGGGCAAGAGTCAATGAGGGACTTTATTTATTTATTTTTAAAGACTACAGGACTTTTGCCACACTGGGGTGGGCTCCCAGCATGGCACCTACAAGTCTGTTTTCTTGGGGGTACAGTGCAGGTGACCGGGATTAGGCACCCCCAGCCATATGGATTTTGCCATGCTGGGGTGGGGTGGGCGGGCTCAGCGTGGCACCAGGAATTCTGTTTGGAGAGGGCCAATGGGCCGACAGGGGACTGGGCACCCCTTTCATACTGTGTGCGGGGTGGAGGGGAGTGCATGAAAACACTGAGGTGGGCTCCTCGCGCCGCCACGTAGGTGTTCTTTGTTGGGGGACAAACTGTCTATTACAGTTCAGATGCAGTGCTGACATGGCAATTTGCATTCTGCCAACGGCAGTATGCAAACTGCCTATACGTTACCACCGCTGAGTGTGGTGATATTTTCCTTAGAACTGTATGCCACTGCATCTGAACAGCTGTCAGACAGCTCAGACATTCATTGGTGTGGACCTGCAAAAGGGAGCAGGGCACTGGAAGTGGGGGAGGCACACCTATAAAAACTCGTATGGTGGCACTATGTTTCTTGCACACGCGTGCAAGCAAACATAAAAAGTCACATCAACTCTCTGCTACAGTACTGTATTTCCAAACCGCACCTTGCTGTAAAAGGGCAGAGAGAGAGAAACGAGTTTGCAGCCCCCCCCCCGCAATCATGGTTCACACAGGCAAATAGAGGGAGGGAGAGACAGAGAGAGACATCAGAGGAAATTGGCAGACATCAAGGCGCGCATCTGGGGAGGATCTGTACAAACCAGTTGGAGCACCATTTCCAAAGGTTGTCACACCACCTATCCCCGCATGACATTGCTGCACCAAACTCCATTTTTTTTTTATTCAGTTAACAGAGAAATACTGCGTGAGGAACTGGGTGCTGTCGTAAGGGACTGCAGATTAATCTGATTTTTGCTACATTCAATAAAGGATTAAGCACTACAGACCAGGTGTCCCAGATTCTTTGAAAGGTGAGGATGGAGTGTTCTGTTTTTTTCCTGAATGAATCTGCACTCCTTTACGGCAGCACCCAGTTCCCCATGCAGTGTTTCTCTGTTAACGGAATAAAGAAAATAATGGAGTTTGGTGCAGTGGTGTCATGCGGGGGACAAGTGGTGTTACAAGCTTTAGAAATGATGCTCCTACTGGTTTGTACAGGTGTTCTCCAGATGGCTCGATGTCTCAACTTCCACCCATGTCTCTATTTGCCTGTGGTCAGGAGCTAGTACTGCATGCTGATAAGGAGAAAAAAAATCTAGTATTTTAAGCAGGAATTTTGGTACCCAAAATGTACCAGAATGCAATTAAATTTCAACCCTGTTCTGTAACTGGAAACTAATTATCTGGGTAGCACACTGCGCTAGCAAGCAGATGACCTGGATTCATGCCATGGACCAGACTCCTACATCCCAGGCTAAGGGAGTATACTGAGAGCTGCAGAAGATGGTAGGGGAAAGAACCAGACAGTCCTGCCATAATAGCACCTCCTAAGCTGGGGTTAGAAGCAGGCTTGGATGTCACTAAGGGCAACACATCCACATCACTCATAACATATGCCAGCATGGCAGAGGTGGTCCCTGCAAGGAGGAGGAAGGGACTTGAAGTAATTCCAGGCGATTGTGCATGGGATGATGTACAGAGTCTGATTAGACCACACAAATAAAACATTACAGATCCCACATTACCCCAATATTCACCTGGTTGAGACTGTTAGCGTGTTATTTCATTTTCTGCTTCTGTAAAACAAAAGTTAAATCAGCTTAACTCAGTTATACTTAAGTGGTTAGTTTAACGAATGAATTACACATTTTATTTTTAACTTTGCCCTACTGTTCTTCAAAGCATCTTCACCTGAGGTAGAGTACTGCATTACGAAGCTGTGGTGAGCCTACTGTACCCACTTTTCTGCCTGTGCTTGGATTGTTGCTTCCAATTTCATGTCTGTAACCTCAAACACACACACACACCCACACCCGTCTTATTCTAGCACTTCGAAAGAATCATAGGGACATCCATGGACTTTGCATACAGTAAATTAGAAAATGTAATTACACTGACGCAGTCTTTCAGCAAAAGGGCTGAAGGCACAGATTATTTTTACAAAGATTAGCCATACCGCATCTGAGACAGTAGGGATGTCACAATGTCAAATTTTGAGTACTAAAATATATGTCTAATTTCAGCACAATATAACAATAATCTGCAACATTTCTAAATTTTGCAGGAACAAGATGGCAGGCTGGTGACAGTGGGGGGAATCAATCTCAGCTGCACTCACGAAGGAACATGTGGTGAAGCAGAGGTGAGAAAATAAGGTTTGTTTCAGTATATTGTAGTATTTTGTGCTGTACAACAGTGATATTGCCTTTTGTTTTAGAACGACACATTACTGCTCATAGGAACTATCATGATGTGTTATCATAAAGAGTTATTGTGACATCAATACGAGATAGAAGTCCAATTAAAAGAATCACCCACAACAATTTTCCCTGCCATCTCCTGCTGGACTAACATGGCTACAACATTTTTGTTACGTTAAAACATCAAACTGTATCAAATACTGTACCAGACAGTGCTTTCTGAAGCGGACCAGCTCCTCCTCTGCTGAGGTATTTGAGTATGATTTCTTGCAGTTCTTTCACAAGTGACTGCTGCTTTGCCAGAGTACTCTGTACTTGATCAAACTCTATTTGCAGTCGGTTATATTCCTGAGTGATTTTGGTATTTTCTGCCTGTGTATGCTCTTTCTCCTGATGAAGGCTGGCTTTCCTCCTCCACTGCAGATAATATTTCATTGAGACTTTGTAGCTGCTGCTCCAGCTCCTTTGTGTTCTGCTTGGAAGCAGCCATTTCACTTTCCAGGCTCTGAATGGTTCTCTGCAGCTCCATGAGTTTGGAGTGGTTTGAGCCTGCAGCACCTGTTCCACCTACAGTAGGAACCGTCAATAATCAAGGGTCACAAAGAGTAAGCCTCAGCTGAACACCAAGCCAATACAAAAATAACTACGATATAATGATATAATGTAAAAATGCTCCATAGGAGTACCCAAATGTTAGAGGAGCTTTACTGACGTTCAGTTATCAGAAACAGCTGGAAATGCAAAAATAAAGAGATGGTGATATTTAGTTTCTATTCAAGCTTTTTATTTCTCAATATATGAACATACTTATTGAACCAAAAGAAAACCCCAAAACTGCTGTGTTCCATAAAGAAGAACATTTCCCACCCGCATACTCTACTTTTTCAAGAAAGCACCAAACTCCAACACTAACCTGTTAGGGGAGAGAGAGAACAGTTCAGAAAGAGTACAGCCACACAGCTGGTTGGTTTCCCCATCAAGAGAACATTCATAGCCCTTTACAGAACAGTGAGGTAGAACAACATGAAGTACATCTATGCTAAAGCAAACACACATTTCTGAACATACAAGACGTGATCCTGATGACAGCAAAAGGTCAGTGAGATTTTGGCACAAACTATCATAATAACATTTTATAAAGGGACATGGTCTCTCTGCGATATGGGAGGACTATGGGCCAACATAAGCAGCATAGCACAGTACACTACACTAATTGTGCCCCCCCTTTTTTTTTTAATTTAAAATGGGTAGGGGCGTACAGGCAGAGCCTCACAACTAAACTAATAAAACAAAGATTGTAACCTTAAGTAGCACAAATAGTGTAGTGTACTGCTATGCCAGCTTAGGTAGACAGAGCTGGTCCATAGTCTTTACCACCACCAGTCTCTCTCCCCAAACATGTTGACCTTCACTTGTATTACTTAAGCAAGATTATACAATGGGTATGAAAATCCTGTAACCTCATTGGTCAAAACACATCACATGACCATGATAAATCCTACTGTATACCCACTGTAAAAGTTTATATCACTATAAAAACAGAAAACAAGTTGAACACTGTATAATAGCAATATACCATGACAGGGAGTGGGTATATGGGTGGATTACCACTTCTGGTGGTTTAAGTCACTCGGCTGTGCCTCGTGGCCGAACCACACCAGGCATGGTAAATCCACCAACATACCTACTCTCTGTCATGTATAGCTATACTATGACAGAGAGTGAGTATATTGGTGTATTTATACGCCTGGTGGTTCGGTCACGCAGGCACAGCTGAGTGACTTAACCACACCAGAAGTGGTAATCCACATATACCCACCCCTGTCATGATATATTGCTATTATATAATATTCAACTTGTTTTTTTTTTAATAGTAATATAAAACTTTTACAGTGGGTATACTGGAGGATTTATCACGGTCATGTGATGTGTTTTGACCAATGAGGTTACTGGATTTTCATACCCTTTTGTATAATTCTTCTTTTTAAACTGTTTTCTTGATCCCTGTGTTTTGTTTTTTGCCACATGACCCCCCACCCTCTCAGTGATCAGGGACTGGCAGGCTGTACCCTTACTATGTCTGGGAGGGCAGGCAAGCATCTGCCTTTTCAGCCAGTGCCAATGTTTAGTGTTTAAGCTGCCATTCAGCAAATCAATTGCTGCTAAGCACATCTGCATTCAGAAAACAGATAACATGGTTCAAATAGCTATTGCAGTTTGACGGAATTTCATTTGTTTGTACAACTTGGCTAAGTTTCATCATCTGATAAAAAACTATTTTGGTGCCAAATGAGCCTAATCACCTAGAATTTTATATTTAAACTGAACCTCTAAGTGCAGCTCCTTTCTTGGCCTGCAGGGAGTGTGGAAAAGCCAGGTGACCCACACCCTCTATCCCCAAGAGCCGAGCACCTCAACACCGCAATGTCCCTGGCCCCACAGCCTGCTTCAGAGTGATACAATAGGCACAACATAAAACCTAACTCCCTCGCTTCCTTCCCTGTGCAACAGAGTGGGAACACTATTTTAGTGACATCACATTACCATGTTACACCGAGTTTTTTTAACACGCTGTCAAATCACTCATGTCAGTTTTAAAGGACCAAAGACAGACACTGGTGTTGGTGGCTGGGTGTGCTGACAATACCTATTCAAACAAATCTATAATTACTAAAACTATCTGTAAACCTCAAAATATTCCAAGTAATCTAGCACTGGGTCAATGTGTATGCAACAGCAAAGTGCCTGCTGATTCAGAACATCAGAATTAAGTCAGCTGGAGTTTTTAATCTCTTTATTAAGGAGTTGCATGCTATTTATTTCCAATACAGAATCGGCCTTCCTACTTTCCTCTTCAGATATATATTCGCTGGATTCTACAATCTTCATTCACTACTGTATGTTTACTATGTTATGTTATAGAAAATTAGTTAGCTTGCTCGTATCTGGTAGTGGGTCATTTGTAGGGCCCATGGCATCAGGGATAGCTATAAAACAGCAAACAGATGTCAGGTCTGTCCTGGCAGCTGACTACTGAAAATCAAGCTGAAAATCAAGCCAAGTAAATTCCAATAGGTGGAGAGGATATACCCCAGGATCACAGTGGAAGTAAAGGAATAAATGATGGGCATACTGCAGTGACATCTTTACATACAGGTGTGGTGCCTAAGGTCTGAAAAGTGTCTACGTACGGTCCCCATGATCTGAAAGAAGGCAAGGTCAGACCCAGGCAACTACAGTCTAGTCAGCCTGACATCAGTGCTGGGCAAGGTCCTAGAAATCATTAAGGCAGAATAACGGATCACTCGAGTGAGGTCAAGGTTCTCACCTTCTTTCAGAATGGCTTTATGAGGGGCAGATTATGCCAAACCAACTTGATTACCTACTTCAAGAAGTGACCAGTGAGGTGGACAGGGCTGTAGACAGTCTTTTTTGGACTTCTGCAAGGCCTCTGACTGTGGTGCATTAGAAGTCCTGGTCAAAGTGTACCAGTGTGGTACACAAGGGGAACATACTAAGCAGATTGCTAACTGGCTTGAAGCAGGAAGCAGAGAGTTGTGGATGATGGGTACTACTTCAAGTGGAGAATGGTACTCTGCTGCATCCCTTAGGATTGGTGCTGGGCCACTGCTAATCAACATTTTAACCAGTGATCTAGAAGCTGGCGCCTCTAGCAGTCAGATGACAGTAAACTGGCTATGGTGGTCACTAGTGGACTTCTTTGAGGATAAAGACAAATTTCAGTAGGAACTGAACAAGCTGGATGTCAGGTTGATCTGAGAGTCAATGTAGCCAAATGCAAGGTACACTTGGGGAGAACAGAGGTAGGACCTAATACAACAAGTTCCTTTGCTACAGTGAAGTAATAAAAGGACCTGGGGTTATAAAAGGCGCTAAAGCATGACAAGTTGGATAGTCACTGTCGAGAAGGCTGGAAGAATACTGGAGTGCATCTGAATGGGAGTGATTAGCACAAGAAGTGATCCACCACTTTACAAGGCCCGGTTGGCATCTTCTGGAGTGTTACATGCAGTTCTGTGCACCCCAATGAAAAAAGGACATTCAGGAAGTCAAGCAGGTGCAATGCTGGGCCACAAAAATGATCAGGGGTGTAGAGGACAAAAGCTACGAGTAGAGACTGGAGGCCCTTAAAGGGGCAGGAAATTTGTGTTAATTGGTAGCAGTTAGTAACGTTCATGTTTACAACAATTAAATTCATGCCGTTAAATTATCCATATTTCACTGTACCTGAATAAACACAGATGTGAAAAAACTGTTTACAATTGTTTTCTTTTTGTGGGCAACATGCTGTCCCGTTCTTTAGATGGAACTGGTAGTTTGGAGTTTTTACTATGTCACGGTTCATGAAAAGAATGCCAACTGCAAGCTACTGACTTATTAGACCCTTACTCAGAGTTCTATGCACAAACTATGACATAGTTAAAACTCCACATCACTTGTTCCATGAAGAGAACTGTAATAGAATGCTGCCAATAAAAACAAAACAATGCAAAATACAGTTATTCAGACCAGTTTTATTCAGGAAAAGTTAAAAGGGGCACTGTCAGCTTTGCCCCTCGGTTTTTAAGCATATCTGAGCAGTGTTCCTCTTGGCACACAATTATCAAACAAGTAGTGTAGAATGCCTCTGAGTATACCAAAAGTAATCATTTGTACCCTATTTCTTCATTTTGAAAGTGTTTACTTATCGTGCAGTCCTGCTTTTAAATGAGCCGCCCACCGGAAGCTTACTGAAGCAGAGAATACATGTCTGTAGCGGAACACTGTCACGAAAATCAACTTTTTACATGCCTCTTGTAAAAAAAAGTTTGTTCCTGCACAGTATGTTATCCCGAGCAGACTTGCTGTCCGAATAAAAACGAGCACTGAGAATTCTGAAAATACTTTTAAACCCAGCATCGAATCCCCGCATGCTACTGAGAGGCCAGTGCAAAGATCCCGCACATGTGAAAAAGCGTGCTTCTCTGCATACTTCAGAAACATCAGGGCTTAAATAGATCACATTTTCACAACCTCTCTCCTCTCTGCTACCTCTTCTCTCTGTCACATTTAATATCCTCCTTTTCTTTTTCCTCCCACACTGTGGCTTGAACTTTGGTCTTAGGTGCACTATACTTCTTTTGAGTCTACTACACCTTCCCCTAGGCCAACCGGTCCTTCTGACTCTTTTCTACTCCTAGGAATACCTTTACCGAGTTGGTGCTGTGCTTTCCCACCCTGCCTGTCCCAGCCTCGAACAATATGAAAGGCCTGCATATTGCCGATTTGAATATCCACAGCCTTAGACCTAAACTTCCCAAGACTAAGAATGGGCATGCCATTACAACCTGGATATACTTGCTATGTCCGAGACCTGGCTGAAGCCAGCCATCCTTCCATCCCTGGCTACACTACCTTCCGAAAGATAGGCCAAATAAGTGTGGCGGTGGTATTCTTATCTATGTTCGATCCTCTATCTGTATCTGAATTTGCAGCACCCTCCGTGAAACCCCACTTGCCAAATCCATCTTCCTTACCATAGTACTTAGGAAACTGAAGAAATTGATAATTGGTTGTACCTACCTCCCCCCAAGCACTCCCGCCTCTTCCCTCACCTCCCTCATTTCTTTCTCAGCCGGCCTCCCACCGATAGACTGGATCTTATGTGGGGATTTCAACTACAACTGGCTTGGCCCTGGATTAGATCATGCTCATAATGCTCTTGCTGACATCCACCTTTCCCAGCTCATCAGCGACCCCACAAGACAACAATAAATCTGGTCACCACATCCTCTTCGACTGGGTCCTCACCAATGCCCCCCACCATATCAAATCTTCTGGTGTTCTTCCTGACGCCTTAAATGATCACTCTCCCATCTCTGTGTGTGGTGGAACAATTCTCCTAACTCTCCCCCCATTATCGTGTCATCTAGGGATATGACCTCTTTCTCTGCCGAAGCCTTTCAAGCCTCCCTATCCCAGACTGAATGGTCCATGGTTAACATTTTACCGGAGGTTGATTCTGCATTGAAATTCTTTATAAATACATCTAACTCAATAGTCAACCTCCATGCCCCTTTGTCCAAGTGAAGAGCCAAGAGGGCTTGCATTCCTTGGCTCTCTAAAGAGCTCAGTAACCTCATGGCTGCTCACGATGCTGCCTGGAGGCTTTATAACAGCTCTGATGTACCTATCAACTGGCAGGCTTATAGACAGCTACGTATTCGATGCAAGAGCATGCTGCATTCAACCAAACGCTCTTTCCTCCAGTCCTCCAGATTAGCAACCTCTCCAGCCCCAAAGAATTCTGGAGTCAAATTAACTCTCCTAAAGGATAAACCACATCCCTTCCCAGCACTATGTTAGCATGATGGCACTGAGGTTACTAACCCCACTGCCACTGCCTCTGAATTTAACATGGCCTTCTCCGACCTCTGTAAGCATAAGACCTCCTTCCCGGCCCTTGTTCCATCTCCTCCCTTCTCTCTCCCCATCTCTACTAGTTCCACCTTCCACCTTAAACTGGCCACCCAGAATGAGCTGATGCACCACCTCAAGAGTATCAAGGAAACTTCCTTGCCAGGGTTCGACACCCTTGAACCCAGATTCCTACAATTTGAAGCTGTCGCCATTACCTCTCCTGTGCGTGACCTAAATCAATAAATCCCTCTGCTCCAGCACTGTGCCTTTGAAGTGGAAGGCCGGTAATGTTGTCCCTATTCACAAGAGCAGCCCCAACTCTGTATTCGAGAATCACCGGACAATCTCCATACTCTGCCCCCTCACTAAAATACAGGAAAAAATTATACATGCACAACGTCAGCAACACCTAGAGCTAAATACTTCACTCTCCATAACCAGCGTGGATTCCAGAATCCCACAGTACCCACACTGCCCTCATTCAGGTAACATCCGATGTCCTTTCTTCTATGGACAAAGGCACTGTAACTGGTGCTATCTTTTTCGACCTTGCCAAGGCCTTTGACCTTGTCAACCATAACCTCCTGCTCCACATGCTCCTCTCTTTTGGTCTTAATGTCCCATCATTAAGCTGGTTTTCGAGCTATCTCTCTAGCAGTACCCGGTGTGTGAGGTGGGCCGGATATACCTCCACTTTCAATGCCGTAACAGATGGTGTCCCCTAGAGGTCAATCCTTGCCCCTTTCTTATTCTCTTTATTCATCACTGAACTCCCGCAGCATTGTGAAGGCGTATCAGTTCAGTTGTATGCAGACAGTTCTTTCTTGTACAGGTCCTCTTCTGACCCTACACTGCTTAATCTACATTTGCAACAGGGCTTCCAACTTCTTGAAGCTTGGTTCCTCAAAATCTTGGTGTTCAACACCAAGAAAACAAAATCGATGCAATTCTACCACCAGACCCCTAAGTCTACACCACCTCACTTGGTGATAAATTCCTCTCAAGGGAACCCCCAAGATCAGGTTCAATCTTTTAAATATCTTGGCGTCACACTGGACTCCCACCTATACTTCAACTCGCATGTTTCAATCACTGTCAAGACCATCCACCAAAAGCTCAGGCTGCTATACCACCTCTTACCCTACCTTACGCCCCTCCCTGACTTGCCATAGCCCTTTTCATTGCTCTCACTCATCAACTATGATGCCCCTATTCTCCACTATGCTCATGTCTCCCATCTTGCCAAACTTAAGCACGCTACCTCAGGGTTGCTCGCTCGGCCCTGGGTGCTAATGCCAGGATGCACCATTATTCTGTCCTTGATTCCCTTGGATGGCCATCCTTTTAAGCCAGACTTCGATACTCTACCCTTTGCCTGACTTACAAGCTCGTCCATACCTTCACTCCCCCCTGCCTCTTACATCATCCAATGTGAAATCTCTATGTCCTTAAGGTCAACTGACCTACAGTACCTTTTACTTACACCCAAACCCCGCTTAGCAGTGAGCCATGTGTTTCACCTTTGGCCCTTCCTCTGAGTGCACTACCTCACCGTTCTGACTTGTACTCTCTTTACTCCTTCAAGAATTCTCTTAAATCCCACCTATCTTCCCCTCAAGTCTGCACCTGTAACAAACAGTTTCCCACCCCTACCATCCAACCTCACTGCTTCCCTCAATTGTATCGTCCTGCTCCTTGCCTGCTCCTTCCTCACTCGGCCTTGCAACCCTCCTGTGAGTTGTTTATAAGGTTACTCAGGTTGCACTGGGTCTTATTCTGGTAACAGTCTACTTCTTTGCCCTAGTCCCCTGTTCTGCTTGAATCATTTGCAGACAATTTTGCACTGTTTGAACTACTTTCTGTATTTCTGTAATTATGTACATTTGTATAACCGTGCCTAAGCAATTTGCACTTGTTTTGCAACATCTATACTCACTGTATCATGTGTATATAATGTATATGTCTTGTATTATTTATAGATGCCTTTTTGTACATATATTGTGCTCCACATTCTACTGTACAAGTGTCTTTTCACACTTATCTTGCTTTATTTTGTACTCTGTACCTCCCTTGTACCCTCCCCTGGTCGCCCCTGAAAATTGACTTTTTGTCTCAGTGGGCTTACCCGTTACCAAAATTTAAATAAAATAAATAAATAAATAATTAATCTGTGCTGCGAACTGCACATTTCCCAACAATGCAATGTACTGTAATGCGCTAGTAACATGGCAAGCAGGAGCCCTGAACAAGAACCAGGAGCACTGAACTGCCGCTTCTTGTGCACAGCTACTTTACACCGCCATGTTACAAGGCACAGGGACATATAAAGTGGCTTGATAACCAGGGGAATCTCTGTTGTGTTCTGCTACATGCAAGAGTGACGCTGCTCTGCGTAGGGATTTCTAATGTGCTCCTCCATGTGACTGTCTCTGAGTGGGTCTCTGTGCCGGGATCAGCAGGACAATTCTGTGCGACTGTTGGTTAGCGGGTCTCTGATGGCTTTGTGCCATGCTATTCTGCGGTGCTCCATGTTGCGGACGCTCGCTCTCCCTCCAGCACACTGTGCCGACAGCAGTGTCCCTGATGGCTTGCTGTCATGCAGCTCTGCCCAAACCAAGTGTGGGGTGAGGATTTCCACCACTCCGCCAACAGGTACACTGTTGTGAGGAGGGAAGGTTCGGGGTACTTGGTCGCGACCACTCACATATTGTATGGCGATGGATGTGGCGTCCCTGTAATTGCAGACACTGGCACGCTGGGGTCTTTGCTGGGAAGGGGGAGCACTGACAACATCTGCAGGTCTACCGAAGAGCGAGCTGCCCAGGACCTAGCAGCGGTCAATTGAGCAAGAAGCGGCACTAGGAGGGGAAGATAGTGAGGAGCGACCCGCCCAGGACCTAGCGGTGGTCAGGGGAACAAACTCTACCGGGAACAAGGAGCAATCGAGCTGCCAAACAGACAGTAGCAGCAGTGGGAGGGTAACCAGACCGGGGAGAGAGAGTGAGGCGGGTGGCAGGAGCTGCCAATAAATAAAGCTGCACTGCAGGTGATGCTGAAGCTGAGGGGGGTCAGAGAAGCAAGGACCAGGCAGACAGAGGGTGGCAGGAGCCACTTATATAACTCCGGCGTGTGCATTAGTGTCAACTCTAATGCACATGCCCAGAGTTGTGGCTACAGAAAGAAACGAAGCGCTCTCATTGCAGCGGTTCATTTCTTTTAACAACAGAACATGCCGTGTTAGCAAGCCAAACTACTGCCATGACCAGAGTGCCTGGTTATTGGTGTTCACTGCCAAGCCCATTGCAGTTTCAGCTGTTAATGGCTCAGCAGTGACCTATCTAAAATTCTGTTAGTAGCAATACACTCCCAGCGCAAGTGAATGTTAAAAAAAAAAGAAAAAGGAAAAAAAAAAAAGGTTACTCACCTGTAACAGTTGTTCTAGGAGTGATGTATGATGTTGATCCACACTTCTTGGCAGTTGTCATTCCCTTTAAATCTGGCGGAATGTCTTTAAGCTGGCTCCTCCAACCCAGGTGATACCTCCCTCGGCTGTGCCGCATGACGCCAGATCTTGCTCACTGGAAGCAGTTGTATGTGCCAAAGCCAGTGGCGGTTGGGTGAGTCCGTGTGGATGAACATCATATACTACCTCCTAGAAAGTTCGCTACATAAGAACTTACTATAACAGCAGATCTTCGAGGTACGGTCTCTTGCAGTAGGTTATTACTCTTTAGAAAATTGGAAAATTCATATCTGTATCCCGACTGGCCAAAAGCACTAAGAAGCCAGGCCGGTATTAGATAATAGAGACCAGGAAATAACTAGTCCCAGTCTCTGGTGCTTCATTTAGTTCGGATATTCATAGGCCAGTAGAACACTGAAAAAGACAACTGCCGCCATGATGCTTGGCTCGCTGACAGATCCCTAAACTGTAAGTCAATCTCCCCCTGTCCACCTTGCAAGAACATCCGCACGTTCAACTGTTAAATATAAAAGCACACTCAGTTGCAGCTAAAATAAATTTGCACTGCAAAATTGTAGTGTAAGTTCAGTCACCGCAAGACCACCAACTGGCCCAGAGAGACAGCCCCACCCCGTTAACTTTGCTAAAAAAATACACTCGTGGCGGTCTCAATTACATAGCACAGAATGGCTGTACCATGGGTTAACTGACCAATAATTTCGTATAATTAACACCATTAGTTTAAAAAAAAAAAAAAATGTTCAACACTTTTAACAGTTTAACTAGTGGCACTAGCACATGGTGTGTTAACCGCTACTCTGACACACCGCTCTCCCTTTAACTGCAGTCCCGCTTGCGAACAGAAAACAAAAATCTCTTTTTGTTGAACAACAAAACTACTCTCGTAGCTTATAGCAAAGGAACCGTATCAGACCTCCAGCTGCCATGCCCAATCCCAATGACAGTGTCAGCTACTATCTAACGCCCACATGCCCGATCCTGCTGTTTTACTCGATCTCCCCATCCAATAGCTCTACAAATCAAAAAGGCACTCCTGACCGTCTGCCAAAATGATACACCGAAACCTAGCTGAGGTGTAACAATGCCCCCTGCAATAGGTTTAATTCCATTTGCGGCACAGACACGGAGAGAGTACTGTTACCCCGCACCATTTCTCTTTCCACGCAGTGTCACAGCTACCACCAGCAGTCACGCTTGAATTCAGTGCAGAGCATTGAATAGTGATCAAGGAATGATCACATCTGTGTGCTTTCTAAACTCTTTTATTGCTTTTTCTGTGTAGCTCACACAGAAAATCAGCTTCATTTTGTAGCATTTCAGTTCAGGTTCCCAAAGTCAGGAGCAAAGTATGAGATGGTGTAATATAGGAACAAAGAAAATACCGCCCTGTAACACACAGTAGCGCTCTCTCTCTGTCTCTCTCTCTCTCTTTTGCTCAAGTCAGTCAAGGTTTTGCAGCCCATAACAAGACCAAACTGAGGAAAAAAAAAAAAAAAAACTGCAGAAATGTCAAGATTAAAAATATTTTTTTTTTAATAATATTACTACTTAACTACTGTTCCCATCACACTCCATCTGATACCTTGGCTTTGACTGTGGGAACCTGAACTGAAATGCTACAAAATGAAGCAGATTTTCTGAGTGAGCCCTGCTCTATCATTTCTTTTACTTTCGCTTGCTGCTGTTACTAGTCAGAGGGAGGAAGGAGAACAGTAGTACAGAATTCCAGTAGGGCAGAAATGCCCACCCTAAAAAGAAACCACACAAATCTAATGAAGCGGAGTAACTATTTTATCTCCACACATATTTTATACTAATATTGCACTAACTTTTAAATTAAACTTAATTTTTTACAATGCCCATTTTCTAAGTGCAATAATACCCTCCAGGGTGGCCGATATTGTGCTATACCAGAGCTTCCAGGGGTTATAAGGCCCCCTCTGCCTGTGGCGTTGGGCCTCATTTCGCCTTCTGGGCGAAAGTAGTATAGCATAATACTCCCACTTGTCGGTATTATTGCTTACTGGGAGTCCGCTAGGTGAAGCTGCCACACAGTAGCTTCTTCCAGCAGTCTTCTATAGGGCTGCTCCCCATACATTACTTCCTCTGGCTGTGTATAAAAGGGGGCAGCCCCAAGTACACACTGTTTCCCGCCAGCTGCAGCACGCAAAAGGCCAAAGACTGATGGAAATGAAGGGACTAAGGGAAACATCCATCCCAACATTCTGAGATTGAAGGACCCTGAGCAAAAAAGGCAAGGGGATGGAATGCGGGATTGTACCAACTGCAAGAGTTCATACCTCGAAGATCTACTGTTACGGTAAGTTCATATGTAACAAACTATCTTCTACGGACAGGTCTCTTGCAGTAAGTTATTACTCTTGGGAGAGCACAAAGCAGTTATACAAAACGGATGACAGGCGGAGCATGAAGCCGGGATATAGGCCACAGCAACAAGCAGAGCCAAGAAGACACATCTGTGACAACGGGAAAAGAGGTGGCAAACAGGAACCAGGCAAAAGCCATGGAGGAGCTGCAGAACAAGAAGAGACAGCCATGTGATCCCAGAAAGGGACAGCGTCACACAAAGTCCTAATCAGGGCATCTCAGAACACCACCTGGTTGGGCGGACAACCCAAAGGTAAGTGAGGAAGAGAGTACTCCACAAAGAGAGAGTAGGAACAGGGCCATGCTAATGATTTAACCTGCTGAGCAGGGGTGCAAAAGGCAATGGCATACAGCAACTCTAGCAGGGCATCAAAGCGCCGTCACAGACTGGCAGAGACATGTCGATGCAGAACAAAGAGATGCAGGAGGCCATGCACAGTAATGCAACCTGATAAGTCAGGGGCCAAAAGGCCATGGCAAGAAAATACAGGTTACTCACCTGTAACAGGAGTTCTAGGAATGGTATATGTTGTTCATCACACTGTCTGGCAGGTTCCTTGCCACTTTAAATCTTGCGGAAGGTCTTCAAGCTGGCTCCTCCCACCACCGGGTGGTAAAACTCTGCTCCGGCCCATGGCGCCCAGATCTGGCCCGTTGGAAGCTCAGGTTGTGCGTCGAGCCGAGAGGTCCCATGGAGTCGTGTGGATGAACAACATATACCATTCCTAGAACTCCTGTTACAGGTGAGTAACCTGTATTTCTAGGGACATGGATATGTTGTTCATCCACACTGTCTGGCAGACTCCTAGCAGTTCTCCGGGAGGAGGGAGGCAAGGCGCACACCTCGATACTTACTTGGGAAATAAAGACTGGAGAACCGAGGCCCCAAAACCAGCATCCCGGCGTGACTCAAGGTCGATGTGGTAATGGGTGATGAAGGTGTGTGCTGACTTCCAGGTAGCAGCCCTGCAGATATCCTGGATAGGGCGTCCTGGAAGCAGCCACCGATGCAGCAGTATGGCGGGTAGCATGAGCTCTTATCCTCTGGGAGGCTCCATGCCTGCCAACTTATAGCAGAGATCTATGCGGAGGTGACCCACCTGCTTATCGTCTGCTTGGCTGCAGGTCTGCCAGGTGCGGCTTCAGCGTGAGGTGACAAACAGCTGGCGAAACTCTCCCCGAATTTCAGCCATGCGCTCCTTATAATAAGCGAGCGCCCTTCTAGGGTCCAAAGTATGGAGCCTGTATTCAGCCTCCGAGGTGTGATTGGGGTAGAACACCGGCAGAGTCAACACCTGGTTAAGGTGAAACTCCGACACCACCTTCAGAAGGAATTTCGGTTGGGGGCACAGGACAACCTTGTCCCTGTGGAAGACCAGGTAAGGAGACTCGATGCAGAGCGCCTGGAGTTCTCCCATCCTTCTGGCTGACGTGACAGCCACCAAGAAGGCGGTCTTCCACGACAGGTGTGCATTGGTTCGAATGGCTTGCCCATGAGCTTTGCCAGTACCAGCAGTAAATCCCACGGAGGTGGAGGTTCTCTCACCGGAGGGGAAATGTGATCAAGGCCTTTGAAAAAGTGCCAGACCACCTTCTCCTGCGCCACCGACTGCTCCCCAGCCCACGCCCGGTAAGCAGAGATGGCTGCCAGGTGCACCCTTAGGGTCGTCGACCTAAGCCCTTGACTAGAAAGGGACCATAAATAGTCCAAGATGCTTGCCAAAGGACAGGAGGAAGGGTCCAAGCCCTTGCCCTGACACCAAATGGAAAATCTCTTCCATTTGAAGGCATAGCATTTCCTGGTCAACTCCTTACGGGACGCCTCAACAACATTGAGGACCTCGTCGGAAAGACTCAAGCCCTGGAACTCTAGCCTCTCAGGAACCAGGCCGTCAGGTGCAGGGATTGAAGGTCCGGATGGAACACCCTCCCCTGATTGACTGAGAGCAGGTCCGGGCGAGCTGGAAGCTGCCTCGGGAGCCTGGAGCTGAGGCTGAGGAGATCTGGGTACCAGAGCTGGTGGGGCCAGTCTAGGGCTATCAGAATCACCTGCGCCTTGTCCCTCCTTGCTTTGAGGAGCACCTTGTGAATCAAGGGAAATGGGGGGAAAGGCGTAGAAGAGGCCCGGGGTCCACAGCCTCGAGAAGGCATCCCCCTGCAGCGAGCCCTGCTGAGGGGGGCAGGCATGAAACAGCCTCAGCTTCACGTTCTCCCTGGAGGCAAACAGGTCCACCTGAGGTGTGCCCCAGTGGGAGAACAGATCTTGTACTACCTCCGGCAGGAGAGACCACTCGTGAGATGCAGCCCCTATCCGGCTCAGGGCATCAGCCAGGGTGTTGGAGGCTCCTGCCACATGAATGGCTAGGAGATCCGCCTCCAGGCTGCGCAAGAGTGACCAAATGCGGAGAGCTTCCTTGCATAGAAGCATGGAACGCGTCCCGCCCTGGCGGTTTAGGTAGTACATGGTCGTGGTATTGTCCGTCTGGACTCGGACCACTTGACCCTGGAGAAACGGAGCAAAGGCGGTGAGAGCTAGGCGGACCGCCGGAGCTCCAGCAGGTTGATGTGGCATCGGGACTCCCAGGGGACCAGAGGCCGTGCGCTGGTGTTCCCCAGATGGGCACCCCAACCCATCAGAGAGGCATCAGTCGATAGAGAGACCGTCGACTGGGCTAACAAACGGGATGCCCTCCTGCAGATGAGATAGAACGGTCCACCACTGGAGAGCGTTCCACATCTCCTGGGTCACCATCACTAGCTGGTCCAATGGATAGCAGCGTTATGACCACTGGCTGGCCAGTCCCCACTGAAGGGGGCGCATGTGCCAGCGTGCCCAACAGACCACGCTGGTACAGGCCGCCATGAGACCCAGGAGGCGCAGGAAGTCCCGGACAGGGTGCGATTGCCCAACCAGAAATGATTGGGCAAAGGAGGTAAGAACCTCGGCCCTGTCCGCCGGGAGCCGTGCTCTGGCTCGAAGAGAGTCGAGCTCTGCCCCGATAAACAGAATCACCTGCTTCGGCTCGAGTTCCGACTTGGCCTCGTTGATGAGAAGGCCGATTTGAGAGCAAACCTGGAGGGCCAGATCTCTGGACCGCTCCACCTCCTGTCTGGAGGGGGCTGCTATCAGCCAATCGTCCAGGTAAGGGTACACCCGGACCCCTCGGCGCAAGAGGGAAAGCTGTCACCACTGCAATGCATTTGGTGAAGACCCTGGAGCTGGAGACAGGTCAAGGGCATGGCTCAGAATCAAGAGGGATCCCTCCGTCAAAGCGAAGGAATCTCCGATGTGACGGACGGATAGGATGTGAAAGAACGCGGCCCTGCAGGTCCAGAGAGCAGAACCACACGCCGTGTTCCAGGGATGGTATTATCTGAGCCAGAGTGACCATCCTGAAGGTTCGAGACCTTAGGAACTTGTTCAGGTCGTGTAGGTCGAGAATGGGGCGCCAGCCCCCCGTCTGTTTCGGAACCAGGAAGTACCTGGACACAAACCCCGGGTCTGAGGGAGGGTCCGCCACCTCCCTGATCACCTCCTTTTGGAGGAGGAGAGCGATGTTGGCCCGACGAGACGACAGTGAGGCTGCGGACCCCGAGGCCCCCCGAGGTGCGACGGCTCTGAAGGGCGGGGCCTGCTCGAATTCTAGAGGCAGGCCTTTCCCACCTCCAGCACCCACCTGTCCGTGGTAATAATGGACCAGGTGGAAAGGAAGTGCCGGAGCCGTCCCCACGGGGGAAACCTGGGTGAGGTGACGGGGTTGGGGGCGACACCCCTCAGCCCGTCACTGGGCAGGCTTGGAGGGACCGCCAAGGACCTCATGGGCCTTACCTCCCTGCTTCCTGTTGGAGGAAGCCCGGGCTGGGTTTGGGATGCCAAGCCGAGCCTGCTGGCCCTGACGCTGCTGGGCCAGGACGCGCCACAGACGAGAGGGACGAAAGGGCTTAGGCTGTGGTTTGCGGCCTTGTCCTTCTGAGCGGAAGAGACAGAGTCCAAGGTAGCATTGGACTTCTCGATCCTCTGCAGGTGACCTTCCACCCCAGGGCCGAAGAGGTCAGTCCCCAAAAAGGGAACATCCACCAACTTGTGCTGGGTATCCGAAGTAAAGGTGGATATCCTCAGCCAAGCCCGACGCATAGCCACTGCGGCCACCACAGACCTGGCACACGAGTCTCCAATGTCTAAAGCAGTCTGGAGCTGCTGTTTGGCCACTGCCCTGCCCTGGTCCGGCACCTGCCTGACCGTGGTCTGCAGATCCGCGGGAAGATGAGGGACGACCTCATCCAGGGAGCCCAACAGGGCATGAGAAAAATGTGCCATGAGGACGGCCGAACTGGCCTGGCGAAGGCCGAGGGAGGACGCAGCATAGACTTTTCGCCCGGCATAGTCCAATTTCTTGGACTCCTTGTCGGGAGGTTTGTCCACATCTCTAGCGTTCCTGGCACGCTGGAAAACTCTGTCGGTAACCAACCCCTCGGCCAAGGGGTGTTCCGAAAAACCGGACAGGGAACCGGTAGGGACCGCATACTTCCTGGCCATCCTGGCCGAAGGCGCAGGACAGGAAGCAGGGCGCTGCCAGAGCTCCAAGGCCGGACCCACTATGGCCTCGGCCACCGGAAAGGCCTCCGTAGGGGAATCCCCTCGGTCCAGAATCTCCGTGAGGGGACACCTGGCCCGCTTAGAAACGGGTTCGAGCTTCATCCCGGTGGACTCCGAGATGAGCCGAAGCAATCCCAGGAAGGACGAAGGGCTATCGTCCACCGACTGTCCTCCTGAGGAATCCAAGTCCATTCGCTTGGAGAAAAGGGAGGAATCGTCTTCGGACTCGGAAGAGTCCTCAAAAAGCTGCCTCGGGCCTCAGCCACCCTCCACCTGCCGAGGTCGATCGGGAGTGAGGGTGACAGACAGCCTATGGGCAGTCCCCGAGCCGACCGAGAATTTTTGGTCGGAGCCCCAACTAACGGCTGTGGAGGCGGAGGTTCCACGAATCGGTGGGCAGCTGGTTTGGCCGAACAACCGCCTGGGCACAGGCCTCTGATAAACGAGGGTTGTTTCGCCACCCGGTGACAGCCACTTAATTGGCCGGGAAGACGACGGCGCTGGCTTATTCCCAGTCAGAAGGAGCTGCTGCCACATGAGTTCCTCATATCTTCGGCGCAACTAGCATGAAACCTCCCTAATCTGAGGAGGGAGGAAGAGGATGAGCGGTGGCGCCGCCGCGCGTGCGAGACTGAGACCACCTATGACAGCCGGATCGCTTGAGCGCCGAAGACGCTCCGAGACCGAGAACTCGGTTTGCCGAGGACGTGCGGGAGGTGTCGCGGAACCGACACTCCCTCGTGTTCGGAAGATTCAACCAAGGCCCGAACCTGAGGCACAGACAAGCCGACGGGATCCTCAACTCCCACCGGGGGAACCGGGGAGAGGGGATTCTCGGCTTCTCCAGCCGACAACCCGTCCAACGGGTCGAGAAAAATCTTGACCGCGTCGACGGGAGTCTCGGTCAACTGGCTTGACGGGGACACCGTGAGACCAGTGGCCAAAGCCGAGAAGTCGACCGAAGTCGATGACCGACAACTCGGGGAGAGGGATCTTTCCCGCTCCCAAGAGCGCTCGACGGTGAGACTTACCCTTGTCTCTCTTTTTGGACCGAGAAAAAGGTCCAGAAGTTGGACCCTCACCTTTAGTCGAGAGGGTCAGACAAAGCTCCTTAAAAGAAGCTGAATAAGAGGCACCAGAGAGAGAGCGGGACAAATGCCGCAGCCGAGGTAGAAGTGGCCCGCGCCGCCTCCTCTTCGAGGGCGATCATCTGCTCGAGCTGATCCGCCGAGCCCGCCCATCGCGACACCACGACCAGGCCTCTTGACTTTTACCGAGGAAAACGCTCGACACCCCAGTTGTAAACAGGCAGCACGGTCTTCGAGGACGATAGTTAAAAAGAAGAGCACAGGTCGCAGGTCAAGGGTCATGCTCAAGGCCCACAGTAGACGACGTGGAGGCGGATCCGTCCAAGACATCTTCTGCCCGGCATGGGCATTCGGAAACCGGAGTCGACGGTCCATCGCGAGCTGCGAGGGAGAGAAGACCAAGTCTTTTAGCAAAACTTTTAATTTCAAAATTCAAGAATTAGGAACCAGTCTTATACGAGAGCGTTAAGGAGGGAACCTGAGCTTCCAAGCGGTAAGGAAGATCTGGTGTCATGGGGCGGAGCCGAAAGTTTTACCACCCGGGTGGGTGGGAGGAGCCAGCTTGAAGACCTTCCAGCAAGATTTAAAGCGGCAAGGAACCTGCCAGACAGTGTGGATGAACAACATATCCATGTCCCTAGAAACATAAAATCCAGGACAGCACGCCAAGCATACAAGGAGTGGAGAGTACCAGGGCAAGGAGCACCAGGAGGGAGAAAAGTAGGAGTTCAAAAGGATCGCAGAGAGAAGGGAAGAGACCAAGAGGAGGAAGCAGGCATCTGAAGAAAAGGGGGCGAAGGGACACCAGGGCACCTCCGAGGCATGCAGAAGGAGGCGGGGAGCAAGCCCTGTAGAATGGTCAAGGAGGAGGAGTAGGCCCAGCCCCATCAGGAGACTGGGCGCGGGATGTGGGGGCAGACTCAGCTGCCCCATGAGAGGCCCCACTGGAGACCTGAGCAGTACCCTGGGGATGGGGACAGGAACAGGACATCCCGGCAGTCGAGAGGAGACGGGAACCAGGGGCAAGGGAGAGGTCCTGGACCACCGCCGGCAGTACACGGATGGCGGGCAGCAAATCAGAAAGGCCTGGAGGCCATGACCAAAATGCAGCTCCACAAAAGGGGCGACGGCAGCCGACAGTGTCGGACATCAGGTGCCAACCAGACACCAGAGTCCAGGCAGGGGCACTGCAAGGCGACTACCGTGGCAGACAGACAGGCGGATGCAGCCAAGGCATCGGCGCCCACAGGAAGGCGGTGTTGGGAGGCACTGGAAAGGGCATACATGGGTAGCACCAATAGGGCCAACCCCAGGCAGGGAGGCAGTGACAGGAGAAGGCACCAAAGCTGAAGCACACTAGGTGAGGAGGCACCAGACCATGAAGCCCAAGTAGGAAAGGCTGCGAAGCAGCAAGGCACGGAAGGGTAAACCCGCATGGTAAAGCAAATATGATGCCGGTAACCACATCCGGCAGACAAGAAGAGGCGTGATGGGGCACGTGGGCCGGAGCTCCCGAGATGCCCCTGGAGGCAGTGGCAAGACAGGAAGGCCCAATGGGGCGCAGCACAACCACGAGGCCCACATGGGACAGGATTGAGGGGAAAGGAGGGGACACCAAAGCCCAGGCATGAGCAGAAAAGGCCCCCCGCAGGGAACCCTCAGGCCGGACCCAGCCACGGACCCCAAAAACAGGAGGAGGGAGGGAACTAGGGCGGAGATAGCCTGAACCAGACGATTCCAGAAAGGCTGGGGATGGCATCCCGACCCCAGTGAAATTGGCACCGGGCGAGGCAAAGAGTGAGCCAGGAACCCATCTGAGGGCACAAGGGTGCCCAAAGGGCGCAGGAATGGCGACAGAGGGGGCACCCCGGCGACGTAGGAACAGGACGCTGGTGCCAGGACAGGCGGGAAGGCAGGAAAGGGGATCCCGGACTGGGGACGCCCGAGGTGCGGAGTCTCTGCCGGTGATGGGGAACCAGCCCCGCTGAAAGGGATGAAGGCAGAAACATCCAGTTCATGGGGCAGTAGCCCCATCAACGAGGAATGGAAATGGGGATGTCCCGTCGACGGGGAGGCCCCAAAACCAGCATCCCGACGTGACTGAAGGTTGATGAGGTAATGGGTAATGAAGGTGTGTGCTGATCTCCAGGTAGCACACCTGCAGATTTCCTGGAGAGGAATGTCCCTAGAAGCAACCACTGAGGCAGCGGTATGATGGGTGAATGAGCCCAGCCCCACGGGAGGCTCCCTCACCCGCCAACCTACAGCAAAGTTCAATGCAGGACACAATCCACCTACCAACTGTCCACTTAGCTGCCAGTCTGCCAGGTGCAGCTTCAGCATAGCTGACAGATCTCCACTTGAACTCCAGCCATGTGCTCTTTGTAATAAGTGGAGCCTAGCCTCAGGTCCAGAGTATGAAACCTGTGCTCAGCCTCCGATGTGTGACTGGTGAAGTACACTGGGAGATTAATCACCTGGTTAAGGTGCACCTGACACAACCTTCAAGAGGAACTGGCTGGGCGAGGACAACACTGTCCCTGTGGAAGACTAGGTAAGGAGACTCACCAAAAGCAACTGGAGCTCACTGATTCTTCCGCTGACGGATAGCTACCAAGAAGGCAGTCTTCCATGATAGGTGAGACATGCCACATTTGTGCATCAATTCAATAGCTTGCCCATGAGCTTTACCCAAATCAGCAACAAATCCCAAGGTGGTGGTGGTTCACGCCACCAGAAGGATATGTGGTCAGGGTCTTTAAAAGGCACCAGACCACCTTCTTCTGCACCACCGACTGCTGACACAGCCTGCACCCAGTAAGAAGAGTTACCGCTAGGTGCACCTTGAGGGTCGTCACATCAAGGCTTGACAGAGAAGGACCACAGACAGTCAAGGATGCTAGCCACTGGATAGGACAGAGGGTCCAACCCTTGCCCTGACACCAAATGTAGAACCTCCTCCATTTGAAGGCGCCGAATTTCCTGGTTGACTCCTTCTGAGATGCCTCTACCACAGTGAGGACATCTTCAGAGAGACACAAAACCTGGAATTCTAGCTGCTCAGGAACCAGGCTGTCAGGTGCAGAGATTAACTTTCCGGATGGAGTACCTTCCCCTGACTGATGGAAAGCAGGTCTGGGGAGAGAAGGAGAGGAAGACGCCTCAGGAGCCTGCTGCTGAGGCGATTGTGGTACCAGAGCTGGCGGGCTGGTTCAGAGCCGCTAGGATCATCTGCCTGAGCAACACCTTATGAATCAAGGAAGGCATAGAGAGGCCTGGGATCCACAGCTCAAGAAGGCACCCCTGCAGTGAGCCCTGCTGAGGGGTGGGCAGAAACAGCCTCAGCTTTGTGTTCTTCCTAGAGGTGAACAGGTCCACCTGAGGGTGCCCCACTGGGATAACAGACTATACTACCTCTGGGTGAGAGACCATTTGAGATGCCTCACATGGCTGAGGGCATCTGCCAGCTGGTTGGAGGTCCCTGCTGCATGGATGGCTAGGAGATCAGCCTCCAGGCTGTGCACGAGGGTCCACTCACAGAGAGTCTCCTTGCACAGTGGCAAGGAGTGCATCCCACACTGATTGTTGAGGTAGTACATGGTCGTGGTGTTGTCCATCTGGACCTGGAACACAGAACACCAAATGTGAGAAGCAAAGGCAGTCAGCGCCAGCAGAACTGCTTGGAGCTCCAGCAGGCTGATGTGGCAACGGGACTCCTTTCGGGTCCAAAACCCATGGACTCTGTGTTCCCCCAAGTGGGCACCCCAGCCCATGAGAGAGGTGTCAGTCATCAGGATGACCGTCAGCTCTAGGCGGACAAATGGGATTCCTTCCAGCAGATGTTCTGGGACAAAACACCACTGGAGGGCGACCCACATCTGCTGAGTCACTGTGACCAGCTGGTCAAAGTGACCCTTGTGATGAGACCATTGGCTGGCCAGCTCCCACTGCAGACAGCGCATTCTCCAGTGGGCCCAACAGACCACAATGGTGCAGGCCACCACGTAACCCAGAAGACACAGGAAGTCCCTGGCAGGGTGCAACTGCCCAATCCGAAATGATCAGGCAAAGGAGGAGAGAGCCTCCACTCTGCCGGTCAGGAGCCAGGCTCTTGCTCTGTAATAGTTAAGCTATGCCCCAATGAAGTGGATCACCTGCGAAGGCACAAGTTCTGACTTGGCCTTGTTGACTAGGAGGCCAAGGGAGATGCAGGTCTGGAGGGCCAGATCCCTGGACAACTCCAGCTCCTGCCTGGAGGGACCCGTGATCAGCCAGTTGTCCAAGTAGGGGTAAATCCGGACCCCTCAGCGCCTCAGGTAAGCTGCCACCAGTGCAATGCAATTGGTGAAGACCCTGGGGCCCAAGGACAAGCCAAATGACATGGCCTTGAACTTGTAGAGGGTTCCCTCCGCTCAGAAGAGGAGGAACTGCTGGTGTGACGGACGGATCGGGATGTAAAAGAATGTGTCCTGTAGATCCAGTGAGCAGAATCACATGTTTTGCTTGAGAGATGGTATGATCTGTGACAAGAGTTACCATCCTGAAGGTGCATGACTTGAGGAACTTGTTCAAGTCGTGCAGATCTAGAATGGGGCACCAGCCCCCCATTTGTTTTGGCACCAGAAAGTACCTGGAGACAAACCCTGGGTGTTCCGGAGGATCTGCAACAGGAATCATGACCTCCTTCCGGAGAAGCTGAGCAAGGACGTCCCGAAGAGCCGACAGAATGTCTGCGGATACCAAGTCCTCCCGCAGGGCATGGGCTCAGGAAGGAGGGTACTGCTCAAATTCCAGAGGCAGACCCTGACCCATCACCTCGAGGACCCACTTGTCTATGCTGAAAGCGGACCAGATGGAAAGAAAGTGGCAGAGCTGGCCCCCCATGGGAGGACCCAGGGGAGATGTGACAGGCATGAGGGAGGCCCCCCACATCCAGTCACTGGGCAGGCTTGGAGGAGGAAGGTCCAGCTGAGAGCCACAGGCCTCTCCCCAGGCTTACAGCGACAGAGGCCACTGACTCTGGCCAAGGTCGCCAGACCAGGGTCTGCTTGTCTGTGTTTCTATGCCGACCAGCCTGGGCTGGGCTGGTTTGGCCGCAAGAGTAGAGGTGGACTGAAAGGGCTTCCATTTCTTCTACTGCTTAGGGCCCTTGGGGTCCTTCTGGGCATATGTCACGGAGTCCCAGGTGTCAATGGACTGCTCAATGTGGGGAAGGTGACCCCTGACCCAAACAAGTCAGTGCCCAGGAAAGGAACATCTGGCAGCTTGTGCCGAGTGTCTGCCGTGCAGTGCATAGCCACTGAGGCAGCCACAGAGCGGGCACAGGAGTCCTCACTGTCAATGGCAGTCTGGAGCTGTAGTTTTGCTACAGCTCGGCCCTAGTCCTGGACCTGTCTGACCATGGTCTGGAGGTCCGCCCGGCAAAATGAGGAAGCACTTCATCCAGGGTGCCCAGCAGGACATGGAGAAGTGGGCCATAAGGAAGGCCAAGCTGACCTAAAGACAAAGCGAGGAGGCAGCGCAGACCTTCTTTGTCACATGGTCCAACTTTCTTGAACTCTTTGCCGGCGGCTTGTCAATGTCCCCAGTTTTGTTAGAGTACCTGAACACAGAATCGACCACCAGCCCCTCAGCCAAGGGATATTCTGTGAATCCACAAGGAAAACGCATAGGTAACGATACCTCGCGGCCATCTGGAACAGGGCTGGCACCTGCCAAAGCTCCAAGCAGGGCCCAGAATTGACTCTGTCACCAGGAAGGCCTCCTCGCAAGTCATCCCCGGTCAAGGATATCAGTCAAGGGGTTCGAGCCATTTCTGGACAGGCTCCATTTTCATACCTGTGGACTCCAAGATCAGGCAGAGAAGGCCTGAGAAGGAAGTAAGGCCTTCGTCCATTAAGAGACACCACAACCGACTCCACATTGACTAGACAGGAGTACAAGGAGGAACCCTCAGACTCTAAAGAGTCATTAAAGTGAAGTCAACCACCAGAGTCCCCGCTGACCCTCCGCAGACAGTCAGGAGTGATGGTGACCGACAGCCGATGGGGAAGTCCCTTGGCCGGCCGAGACTCCTTGGTCGGAGTGCCAGTTTTCGGCTGAATAGGTAGCGGCTCCACCGAAATCGGTGGAGAAGCCGGGTTTGGCAGAGTCAGGATCATCTTGATAGACTCCTGAGGCAGAGAAGGTGTAGGCCTTTCGGGTGAGAGTCAGGTGATGGCCGGTGTGGAACCCGAAACTGGATTCATACTGGAGAAAACTAGCTGCTGCCACATGAGATCCTCGTAGTGTCAACACAATTTGCACAGAAGCCTCTCCTCACCCGAGGAAGATGAGGATGAAGAGTAGCGGCTGTGCCGCTTCCCAGAGCATCGAGAGCAGGAGCACCGATGTCGGCAGGAGCTGCTCAACCCCAGGGAATAAGACAGAGACCTTGACCACCGGAGAGACCGCAGCGGAGCTCGAGGAGTTGGCGAGTGAAGTCCTCCAGGTCTTGATCAATGACCAAGGGTGGCGGGTTAGCGGACTGATCCATCCCCAAAACAGTGTATCAGGACTAGAGTCCTGGTCAGAGAAGTGTCAGCCTCTTCAGTCGGCAACTGGTCGACTGGCTTGAAAAAGAAACTGGCTGAAAGATCAATCCACATCTCGGTCAACTGCCCCAATGGTGTTACCATGAAGCCAGCAGCCTGAGCAGAGGATTCAACCAAAGCCAGATCTGGAGAAGCGTGGGAACCCAAAGCCCTCGACCAAGAGTGCTCACAATCCCACAATCGACAGCAAGACCATTTTGTCCTCTTACTTCGACTTAGATTTGTGCCTGGAAAGGCCCTGACCGAGGGTCGACAGAGCCTGGCATAATTCCTTGAAGATCCCATAAGCAAGGTGCCCAGCTGAAGCAGCACAAATGCTGAAGCCAAGGAGGTATGAGGCATGGCCTTGGCCGCTGCCTCCACAAATGCCGCAAGATGTCAGGCGGACTCTGCAGCCATAGAGACCACCCGACAGCCATTTCTGGATTTGACTGGAGGGTTCCGTTCCTTCGGTTGACCTAACTTGAGACGGTCCTCCAGAATGGCAGGATGGAAAAGTCTGACAAATGTCGCAGGCCTGGGGATCATGCTCATGCCACAGACAGTAAACGCATGAGGCGTGCAAATCCGTCTGGAACATTTTCTGCCCACAAAGGCACTGGCAGAACCCGGGAGCGTACTTGTCATCGTCCATCATGGTCGCGAAAGATGACTGAGCTGAAGACAAAGTTGAAACTTTTCTGGAAGCAAATCCGAAGATTTTAGATGCAAGGGCCTACTCAGCGTGAGAGCAGTAAGGAGGGAACCTGCTTCTTCCATCGCAAAGGAAGATCTGGCATCATGGGGCAGAGCAGAGGGAGTAACCACCTGGGTGGGTGGGAGGAGTCAGCTTGAAGACGTTCCGGCCAGATTTAAAGGGAAAAGCAACTACCAAGAAGTGTGGATAGAACATCATATTCACATCCCTAGAACTTTCCATTCAGTGATGGATCATGTTCCTCTGCTACAACTATGATCAATCTTGCATACCTATCTCATCAATATCCATTTGCCTTACTCTCTCCTGCTCTTCACATTTCAGATGAGAACTTTATTGTCTCTCTCTCTCTCTAGCCTTTGAGACATGACCTCTATCTTAATTTTATAGCTTATTTCATACCAAACTAATGTACATTTTTTTTATTTTTCCTTTTCGTTGCATAGTACTTTTGCAGGAAAGATGTCCTTTACACAATATGGTGTTGCACTGCATCATTCCTGTAGAATACCCCCATGGTTGAGACAGTGCTAACAATGTTTTTATTTTCAGTGTTCAGCCAAGAAAACTAAACTAAAAATCAGTGAGGAAGTAAACATTGCCAGATCATAAATTTTGAAAGCCCATGAACAGATCTTTCAAACAAGGTACTGGGCCTGCCTGTAGGTAACAGAGATTCTGAGCTATAAATATCTAAGTCATCAGCAAATTAAAGACAACGCCCATTTTGTGGAATCTTGAGACAGAAGGTGATGTCACAGAGAGGCAAGCTGTAATTACAACATACAGTTTTGCCCTCAGTGACATCACTTTATGTCTCAAGTGTCTAAGACATAGCTGCTGACTTGATTTAGTTTACAGATCATTCAGATATTTACATTTCAATACTGCTTTCTGATCCCAGCAAGGTGTCCTACCAAAATTTCTCCCACCTTAGCCTCCCTGAATCCCAAAACCCTTGTCTTGGTCCTGACCATCCCTCTGCCCATGTCCAGGAGGAAACGCACCGTGTGGTGGTCGCTCCCTGCAAGTGGTGCTTCCACCTTTACGTTCTGGACATGTCCAGAGCTGCACTGGACCAGGTCCAGTATGGCCCTCTGGAAAAAACACAGAATGCAGCGCTGTACACATGGCTCAAAATATTACTTGTTTTAATAAAGCTTCCACATTAGAATCATGTTCCCGGCACTTCAAGGGAGCAATCCCTCTTCATCACTGCTCCCTCAAAGTGATGGGGACATGATTCTAATGTGGACACTTTAATAAAATAAGTAATCTTTTGAGCCTTGTGTGCAGCACCGAATTTTGATTTTGTGTTTTTCCAATTTATATTCAGCTTATTGTGGTTGCTCCATGTTTGGCCATTAGTGCACCAGCCAGTGTTTCTGTTTCCAGTATGGCCCTCTCTCTAGTGGGTTCCATGACACCCTGTGCCAGGAATCCACTTCGGAATGCATCCAGCAGTACCTGCTCCCTGGTGCTGGAGAAATCTAGGATTTTCCAATCCACCCCAGGCAAACTGAAGGCTTCCATTATTACTACTTCTCCACTACTTGCCATTTCCATGCTTTGGGACCCCCATACCTTGTCTAGCTCTTCATCCTGTGAAGGTGGTCTGTAAACTACCCCATCCTTTGTTTCCTCCCCTTAATGGATCGGACCTACCCCCTTAATGCTTCTGTCTTTCCATCTGTCCCATCCTCTCTGGTACAAGATATCTCCTCCTTCACATACAGAGCCACTTCCCACCATCCCATTTCTCTATCCTTTCTATACATTTTGCACCCAAGGACTGCAAGGTCCGAGTCATGGTCTGTGTGGCCAGGGTCTCATGATAGCCAAAGAAGAGCAAGTACATATCAAACGGATGCCACAGAGACTGGAAACAGCAGGATTGGGGGGGTTCTGGTGAAACAGCCAAGAACTAGCAATAAAGAGGCAGAAGCTCGGACAGAGGAAGCACACAGATCTGAGACAGGGACACACAGTATCTTTAGAAGGGAAAGATGAGCAAAATTCACAGGGACAAGGAATGGAAGCAGAGAATCAGAGTTGATGGGTAGGCCAGCAAGACTTCTGGAGAGCAGTACATGTAAATGCCAGAAGACTAGAGAATAAAATGTGACCTCCAGTTGTTAGGGCCAAATGGAACTGGTAGACATGACAGGTACCTGGGTAACACTGTACAGCAACTGGGATATTGTAGTTCCCAACTACTCCACAATAGGAAGGACAGAGTAGAAGGAAGAGTGGGCAGGGTACTCTGTATGTGAGAGAGGTTATTAAAGTCACAAAGGATAGGAAACAAAGGCAGTACCAACAATGAGTGTGAAGTGTTCCTTTGGGGGATCATGGAAAGTTGTACTTCTATGCTCAGTGGAGCTTGCTCATGGCAGAACCTTGAAGTACATATGAGGGCTTAGCCGCTCTAGACCAAAAAAAGACCACTAGATCATAAATGTTATTTATAATCAATTTATTTAACAACCCCAATGATTCGCCTGTTCAGCTTCTTCTGGGGAAATTGTGAAGAAATTAAAAGCAAAACTAACAAAAAATCCTTATTTACATTCACCTTTAATTTCTTAATGTTAAACGACATGATTACATACCATTTATTTTTCTTTAAATTTTTAAGACACTAGTCATGGCTTGTGTTACTCCTTCTAAAGTAATTTGCAGTGTTCATTTCAGGCCTCGGCAACGCGCCATTGGCGCGCCTCACATGTGGCCTGACCCATCATAATACTGTGGCTTGGGTCCTTTGCCGCACCTGTAGCTTTAAGAATCCTGGGAGTGCACAGACACAAGCGGGAGCAAAGATGTGTCGATGCTGGAGAAGAGAAGGGACTAAAGGCTTGCTTGCCAGCTGAGGAATGCCCCCGGCCCATGGGGGCATGTCTAGTTCACACAGACCATGCTGGAGAAGAGGAGGGACTAAAGGCTGCGGCTCTGGAATGGCCCAGCCCCTGGGCGTGTCAGGTTTGAGAGACCCATGCTGAGAAGCAGTCGCTGAAGGAAAAGTTAATGGCCTGGGAATTTAGAAATGCCCCTTAGTTAAATTTGCTGCAAATTGAGTGGAGCGCTCACTCTCCAGACACCAAACTTCTCGTTTACCGCCCCCCCAACAAAAAAAGTGCTGTCTCTATTTCTTAAATTTGCTGCAAAGAGAATCAAAGTATGCAGAAACAGCTGTTGATCACCAAGCCGGCGCAGCTCTGAGTGCAGACACTACACAGTACAGTATAATTGCTAATTAACTCTCGATTGGAAGGAAACACACAGAAAATATGTATTTTCTAAATACTTACTTTGCTGGGCTATGTCAGCGTGTAACCTTTATCTGTTCTGATCTAAAGATAATTTGTGTCTGCACTCCGAGCTGTGCCAGGTTGATGATCAGCAGCTGTTCCCACAAATACTTTAATTCCCTTTGCAGCAATTTAAGAAACAGAGACAGCAGTTTTTTTGTTGGGGAGGGTAAACAAGCAGTTTGATGTCTGGAGTGAAGCTCCACTCAATTTGAGTGGCAACTGAGCAAATTTGGGGGTTTCAGCAGTATTCAGCCACAGAATGGCTGATCTGGATGCAAGGGCCAGCGCTTCTGTTGTGAACCATGTGATATGCACTGAGACACATCACATGGTACAGAGCAGAGCTACCAAACAGCGCCGTTTCCCTTGTTGCGCAGTTACTTTGGAGTCACCGTTATGGAGTGAGCTGCTTGTAGTTCTTAAGAAGAGCTATAATAGTGTTGCTGTAATTGCTGATTCCGATTTAAAAACAAGTGCAAATGACAGCTGATATTTTAACTGTGGGAGTCTCAATGAGTAGACTGTGGATTATTTTGTGGAAATATCACTACTGAACTTACTAAAACAAACTGATAGCTGAAACAGTAAGGCAGAGCTGTGGGGCTTCTGCCATCTGATCTTGGTGTAACCCCCTGCAAATGGGGGTTCCCAAAAGACTTCCAGGAGCTTGCTTGAATGCTCCAAGCCTAAATGGTGTTTGGCATTTAAGCCATTTATCAGTGAGTGTTTTTAGAGCCTCTGGTACTGTCTCTTTAAGAGCTGTCTGCTTGCAGACATAATTAGTTTGTATGGGGGGACTGTTTGCTTCTCTGAGTACCACTCGAGCTGCTGCAATTCACTTCATTTTTGCAGTCACTAGAGTGCAAAGGAACCTATCTGAAAGATGTAACTGTTTGCCAGAAATTATTTAGAGTAATAATGAAATTACAGTTTGTCTAACCTGCTTTTTGCAGTCAGAACTGTGTCTGCTAGTTCCCATTCTAGTTTTGAACTGCTGAACTGGACCAATCAGTGTGGGGTAAGCTAGCTCTAAAATAGGGCCTTGGAGAGTCGCAGAACTTGACTCATAATCTGAGCCAGCCACAAGAGGATTGTATGGGCAGTGACTCTGGGAGATGTAGTTAGACTTCAGTGCCTTTTGGACCAACAGCAGCAGTCTATTGTGAGTGACAGCCAATCCAGTCAAGAACTGGGAGGAACTCAAAGGAAGTGCCAGTTTTGTCGGTTGGAGTTTCAGTTGAGCTTTGGCAGTGAAGAAGGAAGGAGCCCTGTGCTTTTCAGTGTGCAGTTTTAGTCAAAAACGTGTGTAAGGGCCCAGAGTTCCGGTCTGCAGCTTGTGTAACAGCTTGTTAGGACTGAACTGGCCTCTGAAAAGAATCAAAGGATCTCTGAAGAGTAGAAACCAGGCTCACCCTGTAGAAGACTGGAGGAATTGCTGAAAATTGCACTGGTCTGTCAGGAACTGAATCTGCTGTGTGTTCTCCGGTATTGTGCAGTAATTGCGATCGGGATACAGATGCAGCCTGCCTGGTATAGTGCTTCTTTTATATGGATGTGAAGAGGTTTGTGTACCTCAAGTGAGCCCTGCTGACATTGAAGGACCCTATCTTATTTGGAGGTCGTGAGTACTAATTCAGAGTCGCTCCCTGTTGAATGCCCATTAAATCCAAATGGAATTACTGTACTGCTGACTGTTTCAATTCTCCTTTTCTCTGTGTGAAAGGGCCCTACCAGCTGCCACAGTTTGGACTAGCCACTAGGCTTGGGTACCCAGGGACAGTAACTGATGAGGGATAGGCCTGCACAGAGCCATAGGTAGATTATTGAGTGATAAGCCATCAACCTGATTTCCTGTCCTTGTTATATCCTCAAATAAATCAGAGCTGCTTGTTTCAGCAAAGTTATACTACCTGAGGTATTTGTCTATGTTAAAGTACTGTACTGTGATTGTTGCACTGTATCTCATTTCACAGGAGGTCCCAGTGCCGAACCAGACCTGGGGTAAGTGTATACTGTGAAGGTAATTCTGATATATTGTGTGGGCCACTAGTGGGAAGAAGAGGTTGCAGTGTCCCAGAGGGCTGTGACCAAGTTAATTTAACTATTGCACCCTGACCTCTGGGTGGAGGCACCCACCATTGGATCCAGGCCCCTCAACCTGTTAGTGGCAAATCAGGCAGGGGTAGTAGCCCCTGAGATAGCGCCATCTGGGGTTACATTAGCTACTCTGATAGGCAATAAATAGCTTGAACCGAAAGTGAAAATTAGACTCGATCTGTGTGTGGGAGGGAGGGTTGTTTTATATCTCAGCTAGCTGGCAGCAGGAAAGCCAAAGCAGGTTAAAAAGGCACAGGAAAGGTAGAAATTGAAGCAAAGAGTGTGTGTGTGTGTGTGTGGGGGGGGCTGTCTAGTTTTGTTCACAACTGGCAGACAGACTTACTGAAAATAGAACTAGTGAACTTGAATTAAAAAGCAAGGGGCAGGGCTCTGTCTCAGATAAGTTTGCTGCAGGCAAAGGCACATATAGACATCATTTAAAGTATCCTGTTTGTTCACATTGCAGTCAGATGGGGAAAGCCAGAGAGTTGCATTATTAAAAGGAACAGTCCAAAAATAAATAAATTCTGCAATAAAAAAGACACTGCAGCAGATTAAGAAACTTTAATATTAGGAAAAGCAGGGTCAGGTGGGTGGGACTGAAAAATAAGTGAGCGTGACTGATTACTCAGTGTGTTCTGAATTCCTATCTCTACTTGCATATGTCTTGTGTAGTGCAAATAAAATAAGACTCACACATTTGTCATAATAAATAGTTTTTATTAAAACATTTTGTCAGTGAAAACACACCAACCCCATCATTTGTCATTACATAATTATTTTACTTCTCAGTCGCCTCCTCATAAGAACTAGAATACTAAACAAGGCTACAGCTGCTTGCTTATAAAAGAGCAGTCTAGTCATGGGAAAAAACAAGTGAACATTAAAACATTTTTCAGGTCTTCTTCGCCTAAGAGACTATGTGCACTGCATCAGGATTAGGTCTTTAAAAATTCAAATGGGAGCAATGAGGTGCCAGTTCTGTCGGAGACTTGCTATGTTGTCCGCACTGTGGCAGACACAGTTGGGACCGCTCACCTGACAGGGCTAGCCAGTCACAACCTGATTTTGAGTCTGCTGCTTGTGAACTACCTACCTACAGCCAGTCCCATGTGGCCAGTATTAAACGTAATTTTCCGGGCCGCTGGCTCACAATGTACAGGTGGTCGAGATATAATTCTGAAAAAAATTTAATGACTTGTGCCATGTGCATCAGTAGAAAGAAACAAAATACTCGGACTTCTGGCAATGACAATTTCAGGACAAGCACCCTGACTAGGCATGCTGACTCTGCAGACCAGAGATGCTATGGAAGCCGAAAATATGCAGGGAGATTTGCAGCATGCCTTCAGAAAAGCGATATCTGAAAAACAACAAGCTGTTCTAGTGGCCATGAGGAGTGTTTATTGGATGGCCAAAGAAAACTTGCCAATTCATAAATATACAAGTTACTGGAATTTTTGTCTAGTTTAGATTGTCCTTTGTTGACAAACTGTCTGTGGCTAAGAATGCCTCGTATTCATCAGAAACTACAGCCAATGACGTCCTCGAATGCATAGCCTTGGTAATTAGGCAGGAGACAAGTAAAAAATTAGAAGATAGCCCATACATCACATTAATTTGTGATGAGAGCACAGACGTCACTGTCGCCAAAAAACTAGTATTGTATGCAGGAGTGCTTGATCCTGAAAGTTTTGTTCCATCTACTCATTTTCTAGAGAACTTACAGATCTCTGATGCCACTGGAGCAGGGATAGCTAAAGAATTAAAGCAATCCTAGCCAGGAAAAAATTAGCATGAAAAAAGTAATGGGATTGGGAAGTGAAGGAGCAAAAGTCATGACAGGGACTGATGAGGAGTCAGTGGGCACATGCTACGTGAAAACCCAACGCTAGTAAATATACATTGTGTTGCTCATAGGGTTGCGCTGTAGTTCACAAGCAGCAGACTCTGTCCCTTACCTAAAAGAATACCAAGAGGTGCTAACTGGTGTTTTCTATCATTTTACAAGATCAGCCAAAGAGTTGACAAACTAAAACAAATACAAGAAATGCTGGAGGAACCAACTCTAAAAGTGAAAGAGGTCCACGATGTAGGTGGATAGCAGTTTACAAAGCGTTTGAGACCGTTCATCACACCTGAACTCCCTTCACTTTTTCTGCAATGAGACGGATGCTAGAGCAAAAGGTTATGCCTTAAAAATGTCCAAATATGACTTTATAATGACAACCTATATGCTAATGGATGTACTTGCTGTAATTACCCAGCTTAGTGTAGTGTTTCAGAAAAGAGATCTGGACATCTCGATGGTCCATGTCAGTTTGGAGAAGTGCTTCTCTGATTTAGAAAAAAAATAAAATCTGTAACAAAGGAAAAATGTATCTACATGAAGTGGAGAAGGATATCCAGGAAGATGAGGAGGGAAGGCTGGTGTTCAAGGGGCATCACGTACTAAGGGGAGGCAAAAACATTTCAATCAAGGACCATTTAATTGACCAGTTGGTTGCAAATTTAAAAGACAGACTGCCTGGGTATGACAGAAACAAGCTGGCTGCTTTTGGAGTACTGGGTCTTAGGCCTGTCAGCAGCCTATCTAAAGGCGAACTTGAAACCTGGGGAAATGAACAAATTCCACTTGCTGCTTGATCATTACGGTCAAGAGCAGAGACGCAAACAGTTTGAGGCAGTGGCACCACCACTTGTGGATTCAGACTGCACCAAAGCAGAATGGGAACTGTCGAAGCCACTTGTTGTGAGAGAGGGATACCAGAGGGACAACATGCAAACTCTTTGGGGGTTCATAATCAAATATCACAAGTCAGACTTCCCAAATCTTTTGACACTGGCTGCACTGGCATTAACTGCCCCCGTCCATACAGCAGACTGTGAGAGGGGCGTCAGTGCCCAGAACATTGTAAAAACTAGCATGAGAAATAGACTGTCTGCTACTAGAGTCAATGATCTGCTGACTACTGTGGTTGAGGACCTTGCCAGGCTGGATTTGATTTTTCTTTCTGCAATCAATATTTGGAGGAAAAAACAAAGGAGGTTATTCCAGCATGTGGACTGCACTGACTGACTTAAAGTTCAGCACATAACTGAACTGTGACTGTAGTGTACGTACTGACAACTTACTATTCTATACTTACCATGACCTCAAAGATCTCAAAAACAATTTCAAATATTTTAATTTATCCCTCTTGATATTGTGCCTCATTAATAATTATTTGGTAGGTTATATCTTAATATAACCATGACCTTAGATCTGTGACTGCTATCAGGACTCTAACTAGGGCCGTTTATTAATGGCTCTTTGTATTCTTCCAAAATTATCAATCTCTCTCTCACAAGAGTGCAAGTGCGGTGCTTTTTTTTTGTGCTGGCAAAATTCACAGTTTACCACGCTGCACACAGACACTACTACTGGATGGACACAAGAGACCTCTGGCTGCTGCCTCAGGCCTCATCTTGATTGATGCCCGGCAGTGACAGAGATGTCAGTACTGTCTTGTAAACTACTATCCACCTCTGACATCATGTAAATGCCATTTATTTTCTGAGTCAAAACTCACACCTCCCCTGTTGATCTGCACTTGTTGTAATAGTTCATCAGCTTATTATACTATGACATTATGATAGTAACAGCCATTTTTTTAATACATCTCTGATGCCTAGTTAGTTAAAATTCTGTATACAAATTTTTAAAGAAATGTCATGTATGACCCACATTTTTCCTGAAATGACCCACTTTTTTAGTGGCCAGTGGGTCATTTGACCCACCAAATTTGGTTCCTAGAGTGAACGCTGAATTAGAAAATACACTCATCATTTAATTTATATTGTGCTTTAATATCCTTATGACTCTTTCATATATGTCCCTTCATTTATAGTGAAAAACACATTGAAGGGTATACTTTTAATTTGCCTTTTAAATGCTGTTACGCTCCGGAAGAAAACAATCACTAAAGCAATACCTTAGTGTTAGCGTTCTAGTTTATCTGCTGCATATAAGTATTCTTTAATCTTTTTTTTTTTTTTACCTATTTTAGAACCTGACATTCTAGTCTTGGGTGCATATATATTTTAAAAGCGATTAAATGTATATTCAAATATGTTTTTCACTACAAAATGAAGGCCAACAGTGAATAAAATATATATATCACATTAAATGTGAAGGCATGCACCTTCATGTAAACTGCCATAGAATAACAGTGATATTTCTCATTTTAGAATTCTTAAAACAACACACGGCCTAGTAGCCAAACAGCAAAAGGACAAGGTGCAAGGTGGGTCAAGACAGACATATCCAGTTAGTGGCACTCAAAAAGCAGAGTATGCTGGTATGGTAAAGAGCTGCATGGAAGAGTCGTAAGATTAATAAAGCACAGTATGAATTCAATAAAGAAGGTACAGTATTCACAGATTCATTTAGAAGTATCAGAAGCCATGAGTAGTGGCCTAAAGAAAATTAAATGGTACATGATCATGTCAGTTAACAACATTAAGAAATTAGATTGTAAAAAATTATTTCTTTTATGTTTGCTTTTAATTTTTTCACAGTTCACTTAGAAGAAGCCAAACAGCTGAAACGATAGGGTTGTTAAATTAAAAAATGGATTAGAAGGATTATTTATGGTGTAGCTGCCTTTTCTGGTCTAGAGTAGCCCACCCCCAGACATAGTACCATCAGTGAGAACACACAGGTGCAGCTGTTCGCAGGCAAGGGAAGGGCCATCAAAACAGGAGTAACTTGTAGACTAAAGAGAAAAAAAAAAAAAACTATTTCGAAGGACCGAATGGAGCACTGATGGGTACCAAAATGCACAACAAATAAAATCAGGCTTCCTGCACACCAGTATGAATCCCGTCTTGCCGACAGTACTTAAAGTATTAGAAGCTCTTCTTTATTTTGACAAATTGCAGTAAAAAGCAGGCTGCAACACAAATGCTCAAGGTTGCACAACACACTGTTGCATTCTCAAGAGCTGCAATGCCATCTACTGGACTGACTTTATAGTGCAATTTCAGTGCAACATACAGGTGAATACAATCAAGTTAATGTCACAAGACAAAGACAATAATCCCACATAAACCCACCACCAAGTAAGCATTAAACCACGACACAGCACGGTTCTACTGTGGAATTAATCCATTGGCTGGTCTCTAACCCGCGCTCAATTCCACAGCAGAACCATGCTCTGGAATGGTTTAATGCACTTGTAACATACGGCAGCCCGAAGCCAAGCACAGTTTTCACTCAAGTAACTGTGCTACAGAAAGACAACAATTACAGTATTGATTCATAAAACTGTTTATGGTGCTCAGGGCTCGAAATAACCGGCTGTCCGCCTGTCCCAGACAGCCAGTTTTGATTTCAGACAGCCGTTTTTCCATTCTTGCCTGTCCTTGGGACAGGCAGCTGCCGGTAAACTGTAAATGGGCACTAGGACCCAGCAGTAGATCGCTTTACACAGTCACTGCCAGAGTTTGAGGTGTAAAGTGCACTTCCGGGATAAAATGACCTCCTGTATGCAGCTGTGCCTCATGATGTCCACAGAACTATGAGCAGATTCTATGCAGGCGACGAAGTAAGACGATCATGCTGGTGGCTATATTAATTTCGATTCTTGATCGTCATGTCAACACTATGGAGGGAGCAGAAGCGATCAGACCCTGTTTGAGAGGTAATGTGCTTCAATTAATAAAATGCTTTACAGAGCACAAGACATATTTTAGCATGAAGGCTAATCATTCAACATTAAATAAGCAATTTTCAGAGAAAATCGCGCGTGTTTGAGCACCAACATTATGGAGGGGAGGAGGCAGTGCGATCAGAACTCTGAGAGGTAATGTCTTTGATTAATAAAGCACTGAGCACAGGCGTATCTTAGCATGAAGGCTAATCATTCAACATTAAATAAACAACTTTCAGAAGGATAATGCTATTTTTAATAGACCTTCACGAGGATACGAAAGGTGGAGGGACAGGCAGCAGTAAAGCCCTTTGGAGCCAAGCCTGAGCTTAATCAAAAATTATTAAAAGCCCTTCAGCAAGATAAGAAAGAAGGAAATGCAGGCTGTAGACATGGGAGGAGGAGAGGAGCATAAGTTTTAAATGTAATTATACAAAAATAATAAACAGTTATTAATATAGAATGCAGCGGTTGGGGGACAGCACCAGCCACCAAGACCCACCCAGCTCAAATTCAGATCAACATTAAAATTATTTCCAAACTGAATGGACAGGCATAAATTCTGCAGGACAGGCAAATTTATATTCTACCTGTCCACTGACACGTTTAAAAAATCTTATTTCGAGCCCTGATGGTGCTCAATCATTAACATTTTACCTGCGTACACAGATGTGCAACTGTATGCACACACGTTGTATTTTCTGTACACATTTACATGGTGACTGCACTTTTTACATTTTCCAGCATTATGTTGTGTGTAATAACAGACACAAAGGCTAAACAAATGTACCTCCATTCATAAAAACGCTGTTCTTTTAAGTCATTGGCTTCATTTTTTCCCCCATTCAGTACTGCATTATGGGTAAACTACAAACATTTGCATATTTGTGGAACTCAAAACACACAGACATGTAAATCTTCATACTCTACCCATAATGCAGTGCTGAATGGAAGAAAACATGAAGCTAATTCACAGAACACTGTCTTTATCAACTGAGGTACATTATTTTGCTTCTGTATGTTACTGTGATGTACTAAATGTTCTTCACACTTTGGAGTGTGGTGCACTGACCTCTCCACTCCCCATGTCTCTGCAACTGCTGCAGATACCCCGCCACTCACTGTAGCTCTCTTGTCGTATACTCTCTACAGGGGACTCCAGTCCCCATCTCTCCCCAACAGGTGCAGATGCCCATGCCACTCCGCTGTTCACTCCACCTGTCTTGCAGCAGAAATTTCCCATATTGAGTACCAACAGCTGTGGTTTGCACCACTTTGGTACCAGAGCGGGTACAGTGACCGCTCCAGTCCCAGAGGTCCGCGTTGTGGGTGGGTGGGAACACTGCACAGAGAGGACCAAGCGGAGGCCTTGTTGAGTGCACTACTGACCGCTCCACTCCCCGTGTCTCTCCACAACTGCTGCCGATATCCTTGCCACTCCACCGCTCACTCTAGCTCTCTTGCCACATACTCTCTACTGGGGACTCCAGTCCCAGTCCCCCCCCCCCCCAACTGCTGCCGATACCCATGCCACTCCCCCGCTCAACTCCAGTTGTCTTGCGGCATAAATTTCCCATATTGAGTACCAAAGGTCGAGTTTTGCACCACTTTGGTACCAGAGCGGGTACAGTGACCGTGCCAGTCCACGAGATACATGAGGCAGGTGGATGGGAAGGAATGCTGCACAGAAAGGATTGATTGGAGGGCTTGTTGAACTCACTCCAGAGTGCAGTTCCAATGGTGCTTACAGTACTGTTGTAGCGCATTCCCAATGGCAACCTTGGATTAATAAAGGGAATTAATCCATGGTTGCTCGGTGGTCACATGTTGCTCTTCCTCCAATCAATTTAACTTATTTAGCTGTGTTGTTCAGAGCCATGTTACAAAACGAATTAGAAACAGCTACCAAATAATTTACAACTGGCAAGCTAAATCGCGTAAGAATTATTACTGGCTTGTTACTCCTATGCCTAATCAAGCAAATATGAACATCCAGGTTACTGAATGGCTATTTGAACATAATTTATATTCATATAATAACTGGTGACCCCCCGATATCAACCCGTTTTTGAGACTTGTAAAAAGTCATATCAACCTGCGAGATGATATGGCAAGTCATATCAACCCGCGCAAAGCCGCACAACTGCGCAAACAGCGCAAAACACCAGTAATTATGAAAAATAAAAGATAGGCAAGTGTGTGTTATCAATTTTTTTTTCCCCCACCACACACCCTCAGTGTGTGATGACTGTGTAAACCTCTCGAGCTTCATGGGTCATCACACACCTTGGGTGTGTAAAGAAAATCCATAACACACACTTGCCTATCCATTATTCTCTATGTAATACAGTATTTATTAAAAAATAGCAACAAATGTAACCTGTTGAGAAATACATATATAGGCAGACTCAATATCACAAGGCTGAATTTAGTTCTAAACAAATGTACAGCAGTGCTAGCACTGAACCTGAAATAACCAGCAGACAATGGCAATTTATCAAAAATAAAGAAGACTTCTGAACTGTCAGTTCTGTCTGCAAGACTGAAGTCATAACAATGAGTATGGGAAGCCTGATATTTTTGTTGTAATTTATAGAATGCCAAATCAGAAGGAAGTGAAGGACAAGTTACAGACAGGAGAGATCAGAAGGTTGCAGTGCAAGGTGATTTCAAAATGTCAGGTGTGGACTGAAGTATTCCAGTAGCAGCAATACTCAGAGACCAGGGACTAGTGAAGGCATTCCAGGACAGCTTTCTGGTACAATGTGTTGCAGAACCATCAACAAGAAACAATTCTTGATTTGGTCCTTACAAATAGGGAGAATGCTGTAAAGGATCCGTGGGGAAGCAGTACCTATCTGACATTATAGATCAATACGCTAACATGATTACAGCCAATCAATGCACAAAGCCACTGTACATCTTATCCTGTGTACAGTGTGGCTCATGTGGAAGCACTGGGGAAAAAGTGCTCCACTTCAGCTCCAGAGGGGGAGGATGGCAAGTAAATCAAACAAACAAAAAAAAAAGGCTCTGAAGTTTGTAAACCTATTATACAGTAAATCATTCAAGCCAAACTCGAGTGATTTATAAGAAGTTACCAGGGCCTCCGAAGGGTGTCTCTTATGCTATTAGGACACCTCTTGTGAGGTATATGCTGATAGAACCACTCAGCTTCGCAGTCCTCTTGCCCAAAGCTCACACTCTGTGTCTCTTATACCATATGTGACACCCCTCGGGCCCTATTAACTTATGGTATGGTTCACTATAATGTTAGAGGCTGCCAACACCAATTTAAGGACCAGGACACTGGATTTCAGGAGGGCTAATATCGGAAGAATGCAGGAGCCACTCAGAGGTAAACTGGGGGGGGGGCTGGCAGAAATGATAGACAGAAAATGGAGTATTATCAGGGAAGAGAAGTCACTAGCTTCTGCACAAGGAAGGGGGTAAGAACAGGAATCACAGAAGTTAATGTCGTATACCAAGGAGGTAGGTTTTGCCATGAAGAAAGACAGCATAGCTTTCTAAAGGCACAAGCCAAACAAACAGATGACAATAGAGAGATTACTGTAAGCAAACTGAATGAGACCAACAGGATGGTGAGAAAGGCAAAAGCAGGAGATTTCCAGTGACGTCAGCGACCTAATGGCTACCTAGCTCTGGGGCTCAGTCTACCCCCTGATCTAGAATCAGACAACAACTACTGCCGAGACATGAAGTCTCCGGCCAAGACCACCAGATCAAAAGCCACGTCAGTGAGGAACTCAAATACGCCAGCACAAAAACTAAGAGACCTCCTGAGACAAGAAAAAACCCAAACACAAATGAAGCCAGGAGACACAGAAGGCCGCATGGCGGACAACTAAGACAGAAAGGAAAATTTAACTGACCAGGTCTCATCGATACTCCAAACAGCCAAGACAGTCAACAAAACAGACCAACCATTAACAGAACTCCGAGCCGATATCAATAAAATTGAGCACCGAACTGACCAGATCAAAGTCTGTTTGACTCAAGTCTCGGAGCAGACAGATGGACAGGAACGTCTGCTCCTCTACCTTCTGGCCAGAGATCAGGAGGTGACCCAGCGCCTCAATGATTTGGAGGGCCAAAGTTAGAGGCAAAACATAAGGGTCTATGTAGTAATGGAGGGTGATGAAGATAATGCAAAAGATGTCGCTTCCTTTCTGCAAGACTTGCTAAAACAAAACATTACCCTACCGCAAGATTTTGACCTCTCCATGGAACAAGCTCATCATTCCCTAGGACCGGGAGGCAGGAGCCAGACCACGCTCAGTAACAGCCAAGATGACATCTTACACAGCCAAGGAGGAGTTACTCTGCAGAGCGTGGCAGCAAGAGGACTTACAATTTCAAAATCACAAAATAACCCTTGACAACAATTACACCAATACTGTGCAAGAGAACTGCAAAACTCTTTGGCCCATAATTAAACAACTAAGAGCAAAAAACATAAGGGCCCAAATTCTCTTTCCCGCATGCTTAAAGGTCGAAAACCAAAAAAGGGACAAAAACCTTCTCAGACTTATTGGATGCAGCTTAGTTCTTAGAAAACCTAGGCATTCCGACTCCCTCCCTGGTAAAAGAATGCTTGGAAAAGGATCTGTTGGCCTCAGCTTGGACTGTTGTGCAGAAGCGTACTGCCAGAAGAGGATCGATGCAGAAAGCTCCCCACAACAACCTCCATTCTGATTTGGCCTTGATGTTACGGAACTACAAGGATTCAGCAACGATCAACAAAAGAGTGCCATACCTAACAGAAACTGGAGAAGAGGCTGCTACTCCCAGAACCAGCAAGCAAACAAGAAGAGTACCCTGAAAACTCACAGACCGGGAAACAGATTTGATTAACCTGCCTTCCCCCACTCGCCTGATGTCCCCTGAAAGAAGGACCCAGCCACGAACCCTCTCTTTCACATCGCCCAACAAAGTAAGAGACTAAAATAAATATGATCTGAAATCTTGAGCAAGTAGACCCAAGACTATACAGAATAAGTAAGTAAAAATCCTACTCATTGATAAATAGGGATATGCACTATTACATGAACTGACGGCCCGCCAGTAACTTTCTTGAAACGACTTGGTCCTTTGAAACTGAACCAGGCACAGATTTGTGTTTTCCCTGCCATGTAATGCGATAGGGAATGTGCTGGGGGAGGGCTTGGAATCAGACAGAGACATGCAAGCGGCCTGCATGCATCCTGCTGGAGACTTCAGGCAGGCAGATTCCTCCAGACACTGCTCCAGACTGCAAAAGCTGAGTTCAGGGCAAAAACACACCAGACTGAAACTCTGTCTACTCAAACAGTGAGGATCATAACCAGACTTATATTCTAAAAAGCCTCCTCGGAACTAGGTTAATTCTTGAAGTTCATATGCCAATATTTTCTTGTGGTTCTATGTACTGAATCTAATCAAAGGGCCCACATTAAGCCAAGGCTGACGAAGGCTGCAGGAAATGGGATGAGATGACCCCAGAAAACCACTGAACTAACAGGGCCACAAAAGGAATGAAGACTACCAGGGGAGCCTGGTATCTCCTCCCCCCTATATATACAGGAACAGAAAACGTACAAGGAGCCTTATGTTCCCTGAGCAACAGCATACTTGAGGTGTATGATCTCACTCCCCCTTCATAAATAAATCAACCTACGCAGCCTGTGGCCTCAAAACAGAAGCACAAGTTCAAAAGTTGTTAATCACTTATTGTTTGCACAGTCTAGCAGTTAAAACCTTAAATGATGGAGACTGGATCAGGGTTGGGGTGGGGGGAACCTTGAGACACAAACAGCATAGTTCTGAAGCTGCTAATGTTGGGTATCCCGGTTGTAGCATGGAAACTAACCCATCCTGCAACATACTGGCTTCTGCCTTATATAGGCTAGATAACTTACATTGCCATGGCGATGGCGATGTCCCACAGACTCCATGAGTCACTGCGGCTCACTCTTGGAAGTCAAATTGATGACCCATTCATTTCACTACAAAGATGGTTTTGACTACAGAATAGCGAAACAACAAGTTTCTTGGTTCACAACTGTTTAAGTTTAAAAAACTACGCAGAGAAGTTCTGCCTACCAGTTACATACAGTTTATATATTAAGTTAAAATCGTAACTGGTTTTAAAACTCTTTTAATACAAGTTATGTTTGTAAGAAGGTGCACATATAGAATCCTGGATCTTGATATGATCCAAATACCGTTAAATATGGAACAGGTGATTATATAAGAGGTTAAAGCAACGTACCTGACATATTGGCTACTAAAAATAATAGAATTATATTGTTTAATGTCAATGGTATTACAAATCCCATAAAGAGAAAGCAGTTACTAAGATTCTTGTTAGTACAGAAATGTGAGGTAAACTTTCTGCAGGACACCCATCTCTCCCACAATGAAATAGCAAAACTGAGGTTGAACAACTTCCCTCATTTTTATCATGTCTCCTTGAATAAAGGAAGGCAGAGGGGTGTAGTGATATTAATGTCTGCTGCCCTCCTCCTTTGAGGAGGAAGAAATCACTGCAGACCCAGGGGTGAGATACATTATTGTCGTGGGGAAGGTTCAAGATGCCTGATTCACACTAGTGAATATATATGCTCCACCAGGCTCTCCTCTGACATTTTACACCTCTTTAGTGCAGCTAGTAGCTGAAAAAGCAAATGGCCTGCTACTCATGGGAGGGGGCTGGAATTTAATTTTAGACAGAAAGTTGGACACCACATCCTAGATACCCAACCCAGAAGTTTGAAAACCCGCTCTTTCAAAGATATTTTATTAAAACTTGGACTGACTGATGTATGGAGAGCTAAATATCCCACAGCAAGAAACTATACATATTTTTCGCCGAGGTTTAAACTTTGTTCTAGACTGGATATGTTCTTCACCTTCAGTAAAGATTTATCCTCCCTCCCTCCCAGGTGTGAAGGTTAGTACCTCAGTTCTTTCCAATCATCAGCCAATCTTTCTTGAAGTTGAACTAAAACTACCCAGATAAACACACTGGAGGCTGAAAGTCTCTTTATTGCAGGATAAAACAGTAGTCACAGAAATTAAGGAAATAATCAAGAAAACAGTTGAGGAGAATGCCCGACTGTGACTTACACCCCAAATCCTATGGGACACTGTTAAAATGATGGTCAGAGGGAGACTAATCTCTATAGCCACCCACAAGAAAAGACTCACACAACAGAAACAATCAGAATTACTTAACCAACTAAAAATAGTAGAAACCGAACAGAAAACAAAGTGGAGATTAAAAAATAGGAAAAACCTGCCGGACCTACAAAAAGCAGAAATAGAAAAAGCCCTCTGGTACTTGAAACAAAAGTACTATGGGGGTGGACCTAAAGTCACCAAGTTCCTAGCTTTCCGACTAAAACAACAAGCAGCTAGGGCAACAATTACAAAGATTAAAAACCCATTGACGGGAGAGACAGCATTCAAGAGTGAAAAAAATTGCCGAAGTTTTTGTGGCATATTACACCAAGCTTTACTTCCTCCCACAGAGTCACCCAAAGAAGAGATAACTGACATATTTAAGATCCCTAGACCCCCACCATAACACGAGAACAGGAACAAACCCTACTGACTCCCATAACACAAAGGAAAGCCAGACAATTATCCGAACTTAAAAATGGGGAAGTGCCATGGAGCCAGATGGCTTTGGGGGCGAATTCTACAAAACATTCACAAGGGAGGTATTGGCCTCCTGCAGGAAGTCTTCACTGAGATATGGGAGGAGGGAACACAGTTCCCCTTCGCGGCAGTATGCCATGATTTCGTCATTCATAACCTAAAACTCAAGAAGAGTGTGGCTCGCACTTCCCCATCTCACTACTTCTAACACAGATTATAAAATCCTTACCTTCATCTTAGCCTCCAGACTTAACACCCTCCTCCAATCACTCACAAAATTATACCAAACTGGCTTCATAACGTAACATCAGAACCCCCAATAATGTGCGGTGACAATCAATATAATTACTACATACACTCCATCCTGCACACCAGCCACCCTAATGGGAATGGACGCAGAGAAGGTGTTCAATAAAGTTTCCTGGAGCTTCTCTTGCAGTTCTAGAATGCCTAGGATTCCCACAACACCTCCTAGAGTATTAAGATGATTTACTGAGCACCTCAAGCATGTGTCAGGGTAATGATGCATCTCTAACAGATTTAGTTTGGGCAGGGGTACCCAGCAGGGCTGCCCACTATCACCCATACTTTTCGCCTTGTATACTGAACTACTAACACAGGCTATTAGAGTTGCACAAGGGGTCAAGCAAATAGAGCTAGGAGGAGAGGTCCTCAAAATACAGGTTACTCACCAGTAACAGGAGTTCTAGGAGTAGTATATGTTGTTTATCCACACTGTCTGGCAGGTTCCTTGCCACTTTAAATCTTGCAGGAAGGTCTTCAAGCTGGCTCCTCCCACCAGATCTAGCCCGCTGGAAGCCAGGTTGTGCGTCGAAGCCGGGGAGGCTGGGTGGGTCGTGTGGATGAATAACATATACCATTCCTAGAACTCCTGTTACAGGTGAGTAACTTGTATTTCTAGGGACATGGATATGTTGCTCAACCCACACTTCTGGCAGACTCTAGCAGTTCTCTGGGAGGAGGGAGGCAAGGCGCACACCCCCTACTTAGGAAATAAAGACTGGAGAGCGAGGCCAAAACCAGCATCCCGGCGTGACTCAAGGTCGATGTGTTAGTGGGTGATGAAGGTGTGTGCTGACTTCCAGGTAGCAGCCCTGCAGATTTCCTGGATAGGGACATCCCTGGAAGCAGCCACCGATGCAGCGGTATGGCGGGCAGAATGAGCTCTTATCCCTCTGGGAGGCTCCATGCCCGCCAACCTATAGCAGAAATCTATGCAGTAGGTGACCCACCTGCCTATCGTCCACTTGGCTGCAGGTCTGCCAGGTGTGGCTTCAGCATAGGTGACAAACAGCTGGCGAACCTCTCCCCGAACCTCAGCCATCCGCTCCTTGTAATAAGCAAGCGCTCTTCTAGGGTCCAAAGTATGGAGCCTATATTCAGCCTCCGAGCTGTGACTGGGGTAGAACACCAGCAGAGTCAACACCTGGTTAAGGTGAAACTCTGACACCACCTTCGGAAGGAATTTCGGTTGGGGGCGCAGGACAACCTTGTCCCTATGGAAGACCAGATAAGCAGATGGAAAGCGCCTGGAGCTCTCCCACCCTTCTGGCTGCCGTGATAGCCACCAAGAAGGCGGTCTTCCACGACAGGTGACAGATGTGACACCTGTACATTGGTTCGAATGGCTTGCCCATGAGCTCAGCCAATACCAGCAGTAGATCCCACAGAAGTGGAGGTTCTCGCACCGGAGGGGATATGTGATCAAGGCCTTTGAAAAAGCGCCCGACCACCTTCTCCTTTACCACCGACTGCTTCCCAGCCCGCGCCCGGTAAGCAGAGATGGCTGCCAGGTGCACCTTAAGGGTAGTCGACCAAAGCCCTTGCTGAGAAAGGGACCACAGGTAGTCCAGAATGCTTGCCAAGGAACAGGAGGAAGGGTCCAGGCCCTTGTCCTTACACCAAATGGAGAATCTCTTCTATTTGAAGGCACAGCATTTTCTGGTCGACTCCTTACAGGAAGCCTCAACGATGTTGAGGACCTCGTCGGAAAGACCCAAGGCATGGAACTCTAGCCGCTCAGGAACCAGGCCGTCAGGTGCAGGGATTGAAGGTCCAGATGGAATACCTTCCCATGATTGACTGAGATCAGGGCCGGGCAAGCTGGAAGACGCCTCGGGAGGCTGGAGCTGAGACGGAGGAGATCTGGATACCAGAACTGGCAGGGCCAGTCTGGGGCTACCAGAATCATCTGTGCCTTGTCCCTCCTTGCCTTGAGAAGCACCTTGTGGATCAAGGGAAATGCAGGAAAGGCTTAGAAGAGGCCTAGGGTCCACGGCCTCGAAAAGGCATCCCCCTGCGAGCGCCCTGCTGAGGGGCGGGCATGAAACAGTCTCAGCTCGCATTCTCCTGAGGCAATCAGGTCCACCTGAGGCATGCCCCAGGGGGAGAACAGATCTTGTACTACCTCCAGCAGGAGAGACCACTTGTGGAACGCAGCTCCTATCCGGCTTAGGGCATCGGCCAGAATGTTGGAGGCTCCTGCCATATGGATGGCAAGGAGATCTGCCTCCTGGCTGCGGACGAGTGCCCAAATGCGGACAGCTTCCCTGCACAGAAGCATGGAGCACGTCTCACCCTGGCGACTTAGGTAGTACATGGTTGTGGTATTGTCCGTCTGGACCTGAACCACTTGACCCCGTAGAAACAGAGTGAAGGCAGTGAGGGCTACATGAACCGCTCGAAGCTCCAGCAGGTCGATGTGACATCAGGACTCCCGAGGGGACCAGAGGCCATGCGCTCTGTGCTCCCCCAGATGGGTACCCCAACCCAGAGAGGCATCGGTTGACAGAGACCATCAGCTCGGGGCAGGCGAGACAGGATGCCCTCCTGCAGATATGCTGGAATGGTCCATCACTGGAGGGCATTCCCATCCCTGGGTCACTGTCACTAGCTGATCCAAGGGATCGGAGTGCTGTGACCATTGGCTGACCAGCCCCCATTGAAGGGGACACATGTACCAACGGGCCCAACGGACCACGCTGCTGCAGGCCACCATGAGGCGCAGGAAGTCCCGGGCAGGGCGCAATTGCCCAACCTGAAATGATTGGGCAAAGGAGGAAAAAACCTTGGCCCTGTCCACCGGGAGCCGTGCTCTGGCTCGTAGAGAGTCCAGCTCTGCCCTGATGAATTGAATCAACTGCTTTGGCACGAGTTCCGACCTGGCCTTGTTGATGAGGCGGTCAACCTGAGAGCAAACCTGGAGGGCCAGATCTCTGGACCGCTCCACCTCCATTCTGGAGGAGGCTGCAATCAGCCAGTCGTCCAGGTAGGGGTACACTCGGATCCTTCGGCACCGCAGGAATGCTGTCACCACTGCCATGCATTTGGTGAAGACCATGGAAGCTAGGGAAAGGCCGAAGGGCATGGCCCAGAACTCGTAGAGGGATCCCTCTGCCCTGAAGCGGAGGAATCTCTGGTGGGACGGACAGATTTGGATGTGAAAGAATGCATCCTGTAGGTCCAGAGAACAGAACCACACGCCTCGTTCCAAGGATGGAATTATCTGAGCCAGGTGACCATCCTGAAGGTTCGAAACCTTAGGAATCTGTTCAGGTCGAGAATGGGGTGCCAGCTCCCCTTCCCCCCCCCCATCCGTTTCGGGACCAGGAAGTACCTGCACACAAACCCCGGGTATGGTGGAGGATCCACCACCTTCCTGATCACCTCTTTTTCGAGGAGCAGGGCGATGTCGGCTCTGCGAGCTGACAGAGGGGCTGCGGACCCCGTAGCCCCCCAAGGGGCGACTGCTCGGAAGGGCAAGGCAAGCTCAAACTCCAGGGGCAGACCCTTTCCTACCACCTCCAACACCCAGCAGTCCACGGTGATAGCGGACCAGGCGGAAACGAAGTGGCGGAGCCATCTCCCCCATGAGGGGGAACCCTGGGGGGGAGTGACGAAGCTGGGGGTGACACCCCTCAACCCGTCACTTGGCAGGCTTGGAAGAGGGACCAGCCGAGGGACCTCCTGGGCCTTTTCCTCCCTGCTTCCTATTAGAGGAAGCTGCAGGCTGCTTTGGGATGCCAAGCACGAGCCTGCTGGCCCTGATGCTGGTGCTGTTGGTCGGACGTGCAGCAGGCGCAGAAGGGCAAAAGGACTTATGTTGTTGATGACGGCCCTTGTCCTTCTGGATGGAGGTGACCAAGTCCAGGGCAGCACTGGACTTTTCGATCCACTGGAGGTGGCCTTCCACTCCAGGGCCAAAGAGGTCAGTCCCCAGGAAGGGGACATCCGCCAGTTTATGCTGGGTTATCTGCCGTGAAGGTGGATATCCTCAGCCATTCCCTGCGGCGCATGGCCACTGCGGCCGCAACTGATCTGACACAGGAGTCTCCAATGTCCAGAGCCGTTTGGAGCTGCTGCTTTGCCACCGCCCTTCCCTGATCCCGCACCTGCTTGCCGTGGTCTGCAGGTCAGCCGGGAGATGAGGGATCACCTCATCCAGGGAGCCCATGAGGGCGAGGGAGAAGTGTGCCATCAGCATGGCTGAGCTGGCCTCTCAAGGCCAAGGGAGGATGCTGCGTACACCTTGAGCCCGACACAGTCCAACCTTTTGGACTCCTTGTCGGGGGCTTATCCACATCCCTAAGCGTTCCCAGAACGCGAGCGAAAACGCTAGGTGACCAACCCCTCCGCAGAGGGGTGCCCCAAAAAACCAGACAAAGAGCCAGTAGAGACCACATACTTCCTGGCCATCCAGGTCGAAGGCGCACGACAGGAAGCCGGCTGCTGCCATAGCTCCAAGGCTGGGCCAACAATGGCTTCAGCCACCAGAAAGGCCTCCGTGGGCGAATCCCCTCGGTCCAGCATCTCCGTCAGGGGATAACTGGCCCACTTGGATACGGGCTCGAGCTGCATCCTGGTGGACTCCAAGATGAGCCAAAGCAAACCCATAAAAGACGATGGGCTCTCGTCCATCAACTGCCCCCCCAGAGGGCTCCAGGTCAAGGGGCCTGGAAAACAGGGAGGAGTCATCGTCGGACTCTGAGGAGTCTGCGAAGAGCTGCCTGCGGCCTGAGCCACCCTCCACCTGCCGAGGACGGTCGGGAGTGAGAGTGACCGACACCTATGGGGCAGACCCTGACCCGACCAAGAGTCCTTGGTCGGCGCCCCCGATTTCGGTTGTGGAGGCAGAGGTTCCACCACAATCGGTGGGGCAGCTGGCTTCGGCTGAACACCCGGCCCAGGCTTGGGCACCTCGACTACCGCGAGGGGTTGTTTCGGCTGTTCGGGTGACAGCACTTGATAGCCGGGGAAGGCGACGGCGTTGGTTTGTTCCCGGACAGAAGTAACTGCTGCCACATTAGGTCCTCGTAGCGTCGACGCAATTTGCGCCGAAGTCTCTCCTCTTCCGAGGAGGAAGATGAGGATGAGCGGCACCACCGCTTACTTCAGTGCCGAGACCGAGACTGCCAATATCCGCGGGATCGGCTGGACCGAGACGAGATCCGAGACCGAGACCCTCTGTGTTTCAGAGGGCGGGTCTGGGAAGGGCCGGGGGACACCCGCTCTTCCCTCTGCTCGGAAGCCTTGACCAGGGACTCCGGCACAGGAGGTGAAGGCAAGACCTCGGTCTCCACCAGGAACCGGTGAAGAAGGGTTGTCAGCTTCCCCAGTGGGCAGCCACTTGGCGGGTGAGAAAAATCTCGACCGCGTCGACAGATGTCTCGGCCCCTGACCTGACAGGGACAGCGTGAAGCCAGCGGCGCCGCAACCTCAACAAGTAGAGTGTCGACTGTTACGGGAAGGGACCTCTCCAGCTCCTGAACCCGACTATAGGACTGCACTTCAGTACTTCTTTTGGACGAGAAGAGTGTCTGATGACACCCTTCCCTTCGTGGAAAGGATTGGCAAAACTCCTTAAAAAGCTGTGTGTAGGAGGATCCCGAGAGAGGCGGGATAAATGTCACGACTGAGGAAGATGAAGATGTGGCCTGGGCCACCTCCTCCTGAGGGCGACCATCTATTTGAGTTGCTCAGCTGAGCCAGCCGCCCGTGGACACCGCCCAGGGCCTCTTTGAACTTCACGGCAGGTAGCGCTTCTCGGGCACCAAGCTGTAACCTGTCTTCAGGACATTGGCCAAAATGAACGCCATAACTCACAGGCCTGTGGGTCATGATCTAAGCCAAGGTAGCAGACTCACGTGGAGTGCAGATCCGTCCTGGACATTTTCTGACCACATGGGCACCGCCGAAATCCGGAGTCGTTTGTCCATCGCAGCCACGAGGGAGTAATTGAGACGAAGTCTTGAAGTATGAGAATCAGTTTCGGGCGAACTGAAGAATTAGGATCCAGTCTATACGCAGAGCGTTAAGGAGGGAACCTGAGCTTCCAAGCGGTAAGGAAAATCTGGCGTCATGGGGCGGAGCCGAGAGTTTTACCACCCAGGTGGGAGGGGAGAGCCAGCTTGAAGACCCTCCAGCAAGATCTAAAGTGGCAAGGAACCTGACAGACAGTGTGGATGAACAATATATCCATGTCCCTAGAAATTTCATTTTACATGGACAATGTCCTTCTGTGCCTGACCAAGTCAGAGAAATCTATTCTGTAGGTTTGGACACTGCTAGAAGAGTTTGGTAGACATGCAGGCTACACCTTAAATAAGTCTAAAACTGAAGCCTTATGCTGCTATTACAATCCCTCTCAGACTATCAGTCAACTACTCTCACTTAACTGGAAAGCCTACAAACTCAAATACCTAGGCACCCATATCACAAAGAATCTGACCCAACTATTTAAGGCCAATTTTATCCTAATAACCCTGGAAACACAAAAATATATTGAAAAATGGTCCCAATTAAATCTCCCCATGTACTCCCGAATACAATCAGTCACTATGAATATTTTACTGAGGTTTTTATACCTCTTTCAATGTCTTCAATATATATATATCAAACGCCAATTCCAGACCTGGCAAAGTTTATCCACATACATCTGGGATAATAAAACCCAGAATTAAGTACCAGACCCTACAGGTGCATAAACTAGCTGGAGGTAGGGCTCTTCCTAATCTAGAAGATTACTATCTGGCCTCAAATCTGAAGACAGCCCTTTTAAAGGTCAATACCATCCTAACAAACCAATTGGAAAACTACAGAAGAGGAGGAGGAGAGTGAAGGTTTGCCATTGGGTGCCAGAATGATGGAACCAGCAACCAAAGAAAGTATAGCGAACTTAAAACTGCCAGCCACCCGGGACACCCTAAGAGCAATTTCTAGGGCCTGGAATAAATATAAATTAAAAAACCTCTCTATGGCCCCCAAGGTGGTTTGCATGGGACACCGCCTTCTACCCATCAGAGCTAGATCACACCTTTTGGTGCTCGGACAGAAGGGGATTCTGCTGGTTGGGCTAAATTAGTCTCAGAAGGTATAGTCTTAGATTCTGAAACACTGCAAGAGACATTTCGCACTCTGTAACTCTGATCACTTCCATTATCATCAGTTTCGAGGACACATACTCCAATGTCTAACTAAAGACAAAGCTCAGAAAGAAGTAGCCCCAATACCGGAGGTTTGAAAAAGCATTTTAAATGGCCAGGTTCAAAAAGGTTTAATGTCAATAATATAAAGAGCCTTAAGAGACCTCAATAGTAACCTCTTATCACAGCTCAAAATGAAATGGAACCAGGAGGGAGACCTAGAACTAACAGAAGAGGACTGAGGCAAGATATTCCACAACAACTAAAACTACATCATCGTCCCCTAGCGAGAATTTGCCTGGAATGTCGGGGTACGTTTCGTTTACACCCCAGCTTTACAAAACAGAAGAGACCCAACCCAGCCGGGTTCTTGCTGGAGGGGTTGTGGTGAAGAAGAGGCCCATCATAGACACATATTCTGGACCTGCCCAAAATTCCAACTTTTCTGGTCTAGGGTGGGAACTGCACTAAAATCTTTTTACTATGGACACCCCGTGGAGCCTGGCCAATGGGATCCTAGGGTTACTGCCTCCTGGGATCCATGGCCCAGACTCCAATATAGCTATGGGCTCTACTTACAGCTGCAGTACACAAAGCCATTACCCGAGCTGGCAACAGATAGATCCCCTACCTCCCAGCTCTGGATAAGTATAATTCAGAAATTTTAAATATGGAGGAACTAACATATCAAGTAAATCAGAAAATACACGTATTCACTAGAAGGTGGACAAAATGGATGCTCTGGCTGAGCACCCACTCAGAGCAGGAGGGGAAAAGGATTAGCATCCTACATGGGGGTTATGAGACCAAATCTCTCACAAACCAACACAGGGAGAACATGGTTTAAACGAACAAGGCATAAGCCTCATAGAAGAAAAGAACTTGAGGTTAGGGACTGAAACGATAAAGCAACTTGTGTATTAATTATCTTATAATAAAAACTGCTTGCACTAACTGAAGTATGAATCTGTATACGTTCCTGTAACCATGTAAAGCATTGATGAACTGAAAATTGTAATATGTGCACCTTAACTTATCAATAAAGATGAATTTAAAAAAAAGAGAAATGCAAAAGCAGAGCTGAACTTAAAACTGCATAGGAAGAGAAAAAAGGAGAAGGTTTCTTTCACTACATCAGGAAAAGCATGGGATTTTCAGGCTGAAAACTGGGGGAGGTGTAGAAAATGAAAGGTAATGCACATGTACTGAATGATGGGATTTCTTTACAATAGAGGAAAATGGGCCACTGTCATGCCATGCCTCAGACTTAGTGTTCTCACTGGGGTTTGAGGTCATGGACCTCAAGACTGATCTGGCAAAATGGTCAGATCACTGCATGGTGAGTTCTCATTCACCTCCACCTCCCGTTATTCCCTCACCTGCTGAAATGGTCCACTACTGCCCTCTGGTGGTAATGGACTTTTCTGTTGCAAGTGCTTGTCGACAGGTGCACGTGAGGTGGTGGCAGTCTATAACAGTGCTGTCTCCAAGGCACTCAACTGTCGCATCAATTCATATGCAACCTGGGTCTTCTTGCTTGAGACCCCCATTGTTTGATGGGGCTTTCAGGGAGATGAAGACCACGGGTCGGAAGTTGGGAGTGTTGTTGGCAGAGGTCTCAGTCAGAGAAGGACAAACTGGCTTTAAGAATTCACTATGATGAATATCAAAGGGCAATCAACCATAAGAAGGAAGTGTTCCTGTCCAGGGAGATTGCTGCAGGGAAGACCAGACCGGCTTTGTTTTTTGGACTGTGGTTAGGCTACTCCATCCTGCCTGTCTTGTGTGGAATGCAGCGGCCAGGTTGCTGACAGGCCTTTCAATGTCTTGTCATGTGACCCTGGTCCTGCATGACCTGCACTGGCTGCCAATGAGAGGGAGAATCACTTTCAAGGTGGGCTTACTCACCTTTAAGGTCCTTTACAGATTGGGCCCTGGCTCTCTGAGTGACCTCCTGACTCACGTCCACCTGGGCGCTTGCTCCGCTCCTCCACTGGGGCAACCTAGTGATTCCAAGGACCCGGCCGAAGACCTCAGATCATCGGTCATTTGAGGTGGCTGCCCAGCCCTATGGAACTTGCTTCCAAGATCCTTGAGGGAGGCACCATTGCTAGAGGCATTTAATTGGGGTCTGAAAGCACGTCTGTTCAGAGGAGCATTTGAAACCAGTTATGAGATCTAGGAATTCGTTGACTGCTAAATTATTTTATTGAGATTTTAACACTGCTTCTCGTGATCATGGTCACTGGCATATGTTTTGTTTGTTATTTATTGCCTTCACCTATTTGTATATCACCCAGAGCCTCTGGACTGGGCACTTAACTAAAGTTTTACTTACTTACTACTTATACACTACAATACAAGACCCAGGCAGTATTGGGAGACAAAGTCTTAATATGGTAGTCACAGCAGAGGAGAGGTAACTAAAGGGTCTAGAAACACTAAAGATAGACAAAACTCTGGTGTTAAAGGAGATGGGCAGCAACTGCGGAACCTGGCAGACCTCTTCAACTGCTTGCTAGAGATGGCGAGCTGCAAACTGACTGAAAGGAGGCTGATGTGATGCCCTACATAAGGAAGGGGGGGGGGGTACAACCCATGAAATTACCAGCTGGTCAGCCTAACCTCAGTGGGTAAAATGCTGGAAGCCATTTTTAAAGGAAAAGTGGTGGGATTCCTGGAAGTTAATGGATTACAGGGCAGAAGACAGCACAAGTTCACTGGGGGAAGATTTTGTCAAATGAATGTGACTGGGTGACAAAGTGTGCTGCTAGGGGTCAGGCTATAGATGTGTTGTAGCTGGACTATATCAAAGTAATCGACTCCTCCACCTAGAAGGCTATTAGGAAACTGGCCGATCTGGGTTTAGGGGAAGAAACTGACAAACTAGATTCGTAAATGGTGGGGGGTGCTGATAGGGAACACAGACTGGTTCTGAATGGAGAGGTCTCAGATATATAGAGGTCACCAGTGGCGAACTACAGGGTTTGGCCTGGGGCAAGCGCAACTGAACAACTTTTACTGCAACCCAGGTGAAGGTATTCACGGAAAAATCTGTCTCTATGCGGGTGACACAAAAATCACTCAAAGGCAGATAGCTAGGAAGGAATAAGGGTAATGAAGGAGGATCTGGGGAGGTTCAAGAGGTGGTCCAGGGTATGGCAGATGAAATTCAATGCAAAGAAGTGCAAAGTCATTCACACAAGAGCAAGGAACGTGTGAATGGAATACAATATTGGGTGGTGAGGGTTAAACAGACTTTGGAGGGAAGGGATCTAGTTGTTATTTATTTATTTATTTATTTATTTAACAATCAATTGGAATTACAAACCTTTAAGCTAAGAGCTCATTTACAGAGGGTCCTCATCAATCAAAGGAGGGGAACAATTATATGAGTTGGGAATAGCAAATGCAGCCAACAGGCATTGTCATAAACATATTAGTAACACATTAACAAACTAATAATACAAGAAATTGAGTATTAAAGATAGAGGCAAATTGTAAAGTACAGTCTTAACACAGAATACATAAGGAACAAAACACAGGCAGTATAAATAAGGTGCCAACAGTTCAGTTAGGTACTCACAAATAGCACCTAAGAAGCCCTGTTGTAGGCAACAGGACGCCAAGACAAACGTTTCAGTGAATATGTAGCGGGCAATAGGTAAGAGAAGGAGCAGGACAGAGAACTGTACCAGTTAAGGCAGAAGGAAGCAGGAAGGGTAGTCAGAATAGCAAAGGCACAAACTGAGGAAAAGATAGTTAACTCGTTTAAGAAGGGGGATAAAACCTTTTATAGGTACATCAGGAAGCGTAGAAAGACAAAGGAAGGGATAGTGAGGCTGAATAGAATGGATGGATGGTGGGTGGGCAGAGAGTGACAGTGATAAAGCAGGGATACTGAATGAATACTTCTGTTTGGTATTCACAAAAGAGGAAGTGGCGGAGGTGCCTAATCCAATTGACAGAAGCACTCTGGATAGGGGGGTCGATCCCAGTCCTTTCACAGAAGAAAGGGTTCTGAAAGAACTCCTAAAACTGAAGGTGGACAAAGCAATGGGACCAGATGGAATTCATCCCAGAATTCTAAAAGAATTAAGCAGAGAACTATTGACACCACTGACTACCCTTTTAACAAATCATGGGAGGATGGTGTGGTACCCAAGGACGGGAAGAAGGAGGATGTGATTCCCCTTCACAAAAGTGGGACCAAGACAGAGGCAGGAAACTATAGACCTGTCAGTTGGACCTCTGTGGTAGGGAAAGTGATGGAGTCACTTCTGAAGGAAAGAACAGTCGAGTACCTAGAGGCCAGTGGAGCACAGGACCCAAGGCAGCATGGGTTCGCCAGGGAAGGTCATGTCAGACGAATCTAATTAATTTCTTTGACTGGTGACCAAAGTAGTAGACCAGGAGCGGGCTGTGGACATGGCCTACCTAGACTTTTAAAGGCATTTGACACAGTCCCACACAAAAGATTAACAGTCAAATTAACCAGCCTGGGAGTGAGTCCCAAGGTGGTAGCCTGGGTAAAACATTGGCTGAACAATAGGACACAGAAGGTAATTGTAAATGGAGTCCACTCTGAAGAAAGAGAGGTTACTAGTGGGATACAGCAGGGTTCAGTACTGGGTCCAGTCCTTTTTAATGTCTTTATAAGTGACACTGCAGAGGGACTGGAAGGAAAAGTATGCCTCTCTGCAGATGACATAAAGATCTGCAACAGAGTTGATACACAGGAGGCGTAGAAAGGATGAGAAGGACTTGGAAAGGTTGGAGAAATGGTCAGAAGTATGGCAGCTTGATTCAATGCAAAGAAGTGCAAACTAATGCACCTGGGAAACAAAAACCCAGGGGAAGATTACACAATGGGGGGAGGTAGTAACAACAACAAAAATGGAAAGAGACCTAGGGGTAATCATATCAGATGACCTTAAGGTTTGCAAGCAATGCGAGAAGGCAGTAGGGAGGGCTGGGGGGATACTGGGATGTATAGGGACAGACATCACCAGCAGAAAACAGGAAGCTATTATCCCCCTGTACAGACAGTTGGTGAGACCCCATCTGGAGTACTGCATCCAGTTCTGGAGACCCCATCTCCGCAAGGACATAGACAGGATGGAGGCAGTTTAGAGGAGGGCAACTAAAATGGTGCAGGGTCTGCAAGAGAAGCCATATGAGAAGAGACTAAAGGAGCTTAATATGTATACCCTTGAGGAAAAGAGGGAGAGGGGGGACATGATAGAAACGTTTAAGTACCTCAGTGGATGAACAAAGTCCAAGAGGGTAGCAACTTTCAGAAAAAGATGTGCAAGAACAAGGAGACACAATCTGAAGACAGAGGGGAGGGATGGCTCAAGGGCAATGTGAGGAAGAATTTTTTCACAGAGAGGGTGGTGGATGCATGGAACAGCCTTCCTGAGAAGGTTGTGGGGTCTAAAACTGTGGGAGAATTCAAGAATGCATGGGACAGACATAAGGCAATTTTTGTGGGGGGTAGGAAGAAATAGGCTGTTGGTTAAATAGGATCAGCAGCTTATCCTCTAGGTAGGGAAATGGGCAGACTAGGTGGGCCATGCGGTCCTTATCTGCCGTCAAAGTCTATGTTTCTATGAGTGGGGAGGCTGATTCAGCAGAGTATGTGTGGATATAGTCTAGTAGGGTACACAGAAAATGCCCTGGGGGTTAGGCAGAGCAGTAGCAGTGTATAGATGGGGCGATGGAATTCCAAAGTTCGGATTTGAGGTGACTAATGCTGGTGAGGCTTGTGATGGCTTGAGGGAGCTCGTTTAGCCAGGTGGGTGTCCTTACTGCAAAGGCAGGATAATATCCGATAGCCATTATATCTGATAGCCTAATAGTGCAATGTAAAAAGGCAATGGGCAAGCCCAACAAAATGCTGCGATGCATAGGCAGGGGGATCAGCAAACGAGTACTATGAGTTGACAACTTCCTGCTGCTGATCCCTGAAGAGATCGAATATGGAGTACTGCGTACAGTTGTGGAATCCACACCTGAGGGCAGATAGGTTAGACTTGGATCAGAGGAGAATCACCAACATGATTCAGGGGCAGCAGGGCAGGTCATACATGGAAAGGCTAGAGGACCTCAAGGTGTACTTAGAGACCAGGTGGGGGAGGGCCATTTTATTTTCTCCTGCAAGTCCAATGGACTTAAGTGCCAGCTGATTCTAAAGTGTCTCACAATTCTGACGTATTTGATTCAGGAGCCCCCCACCACCTCAAATCAGTTTCCTTGTCACAGCATTTTGCCATAATGTGATGGGAAGTTGATTACCAGCCTTTGTGATTCTAAAATGACTTCAATGTCATACGAGTGACTATCCAAAGTAGTGAGGTGAGGGACTGGGACAGTCAGCATTCCTCTCTCAGATACAGTACCTCATCTCTCTCCATCCTCTCTCAGGCTTACCAAAGGATTGGTAGGTTCGCTTTGGGGGCTAACTCACAATCACACCACTGTGATGTCCTTTCCTCTCTAGGCTGGTTGCCTTGCGAAGCTAAATTGAAGTATTTCTCCATGTGCTTAATGTTTAAACTTATCCACCACTTTACTCCACCTTGCCTCAGGGATCTGATTTCACCTCCGGCAGGCACCTCGTACCCTACGCTCCTCCTCCCTCCCACTACTAGTACCCCACTCTCGTCTATCCCTCTTAAGGAGGTCCTTTTTCGTTTGCTGCTATCTCTGATTGGGCAACCCTCCCTCCCTCCCATCCTGATTTGTCCTTCTCTTCCTCTTTCCAAGTCCAAACTATTTGCCTATCTTGCTGCCTCTCCCTCCTGCCTCTGCTTCAGCTGAAGCTCCTAGCTTCCCCTGTCTGACCTCTGACTCATACCTCCTCTCCCTTCCTCCCCACCATCCTTTTCCAGCCCTACTCTACTCGTTTAATGTGCTCAGAGTGTGACATTCCATTTGCACATATTTACTTATAAATCGTAATGTATATATATTTTTATAGATATGTATATAAGGTGTACATAACTAGCTCTGCAGTATTGTATCCACCGTACAATGTATGTCAAAATTGATACCGTTATGTACTGGCTCCCTGTACAAATGCATTGCTATACTGTACCATGTATGACCCTGGGTCGACCCTGAAAAAGGGACTGTAATTGTCTCAGTGGTCTTACCTGGTCACCAAAACTCAAATAAAATAATAAATTAATTAATTATACTGTGACTGTCCTTTAGAGATACACGTTTGGACTCTGAAGCTACAACATCTTTCAGCACTGTAAGATTAGAAGAACACACTAGATAAATGTATGGTTGGTAGTAAATTGCTCTTTTAAACCTTATTCTTTTAAAGTGAGTGTACGTTTTGTGATATAGTCTGTATTTACATTTTTATCTACTTTTAAGTAAATATCTCATTTTAAAGAGACTACTTGGTGTGCCTTTGAAATTCCTTTTTTGAAAAGTGAAACATATATGGTTAAAGCTGACACTGTGCAAAGCTTACTGGTTTTACCAAACTGGAAAAAAGGTAAGAGTTTATTCTGAGGTCTTTCACAGAGTTTATGGGTTCATTCTGTGTACCTAGTTAGGTGCCCGTAGACGAAAGATATCTGGCCCCCCACCGAAGAGCAAAATTATCTGAGCCTGTACATTGGGTACGCCAGCAAGAGGTTCACAGTTTGAATCCCTCCAGAGCTTGAGACCAAAGGTTGATTCAAACCCACAAAACAGCAGGAGGATTACCCTGTTTCTGTCTCCTGTTCACAAGACTGCACTCGGAGGTTGGCACTGTGGGAGCAGAGGGCCTGACCTGCTGAGTGGGGTTGTGACATACATATTAAGCGACGAGCACTTTATTTTAATACTTGCACATCTGTCTACAACTCACTGCTATAAGCCTTGGTGTTGTTTACCTGTTTACCTGTTTGGTCATTTTACTTTTGACCGTAAGATGCCTATGTAACCACATAGATGTGTTTGCTGTAACTGTTCTTTCTGTACTCCTTTTCCTTCTCTCCCAGGTCACATTTGGAAATGAGCGTCAGCTCAGTATGCCTTTCCCAGTTTATTTTTTTTTTTTAAATAAATGAATAAAATGCCAACAATTTCATCAGCAAAGTCAAATTTCACAAGACTCCTACCTGCAAGTCTTCCCCCTGACTGACTGTTGGGAGTTATTTTTCAGACTCTGCACACTAATTAGTTCTGCGAAGAGAGTTCAGCTAGTTACTTGGGGGGACAGATTTGACATGGACTTGTAGTATCTAAAAAAAAAAAAAAAATCTATCTCTCTGTACTTGTGGCTTTAAAAAACAAACTGTGACCCCTGAATTACACCAATTGTTTTAATAAACCATGAGAGCAAAGCCCATTGGACTATTTTTTGTACAGTACAAGGCCAATCAGTGTCCGAGTTTAGATCAGTCACTAATGAATCAATGAACTGTTAAGTGAATTGAGCTACACTGTTTACCACAGAATTTTGAGGGGTCCACATGCTGTAATAAAATCGGTCTTGAAAGGAAACAGCACTTAAGAGGTGACAGACAAGGGCTAGATTATCACAACGTTTTACTACGGTTTCAGTCCAACCAGCTTTGGATCAATACTAAAAGAAAAAACAAAATAAAAACAAAGAAAAATGGTATCCATGACCATCAGCACCAGCTATCAACTGCCCACGCTCTCATCTGTGCCTAGTTTTTCCAACCTTAGATAGCTCCCCACCTGAAGTGGTTTCCTCCTTCAAGTACCTTGGCGTGTGGCTTAACAGCAAGCTAGGTTTCTCTGTCCACATCAACGCCATCCATACCAGCTCCATCCTAAACTTGTACCTTGTACCAAAATAAAGGATGTCTCTCACTGAGTCCACAGAGAACTTGTCACCAAAGTGGTGCTCCTTGTCTGTGATTTCCCCCTCCAACTCACTAGCCAGACTGGACACCCTCTTCAACTTCTTCTGTCACTCTGCAAATAATTCACCCTTCTCAAATTCATTACTGCTCACTTTACTCATCCCTGCCCATTCTTCAACTTCCATCCTGCTGCCAGCTGCACTGTGACTCCTTCATATCTAAATATTGGCTTGAATCACTTCCCTCCTACCTCTCATCACTCCTCTCCACTGTTCCCTCTGCCTCATGCTCCTTCCACTCCATAGACAATGGCATCTTTGCCTTGCCACATCCACATACCTCTGCTGGCCAATCAGTTTTCATCTATCATCACCGCTCACTTTGAAACCAACTTCCCTCCACTTCACTGCCTCCCTTGCCTCCTTCAGATACCGAGATTCCTTCCCTTCCCCCCCACCTTGCTCCTGCTTCCTCTCCCCTTAAACTTTGATGTAACGGTTTTCTAACAGTTCTATTTAATATTATGCACATTTTATGGTCTTTGTTGCCTTGAGTTTGCACTGTTTGTAACACTGTATGTTGTATAAGCTTTATATTGTTTTTATCCTTTGCTCCCCTCTCCTGGGTAGCACCTGGAAACGAGCCTAGGCTCAGTGTGCCTCTCCCTATCACAAATTTTCCAAATAAATAAACAAACAAAGAGGAAATTAAATTGTCAGGATAATTAGGTAAATCTAGACCATCAAGGATCACATTACAGGTACAGTGAATAAAAACAAACAAGTAGCATTCTGGGAAACACGATTCTCTCACCAATACTACTCAGCCTCTTGCAGAGGAAAATCGACTACAGTTTTCAGAATTACTTTTCTGCAACTAGTTTCCAGACTTACTGTTGTGCAATGCTACAGACCCCTACACCTTCTATAGCTTTGCAGCACACTGGTCACCTCTAAGTAAATTGTCGTCCGTTGAAGGGAACAAAATAAGGTAATTCACACTTTCCTGTTTTGGCTACACCCATCAATCTGCAAACAAAATTTGAGTCTTAGGTTCGCTAAGCAGACTAAATACTAACATACATACAAACATGTAAATCAGAAACTGGTCCCTCGTTGCATTTCTTTGTTCCTGGTGCCCCTGCCCGCCATGCCCAACATCAGGTGCCCAGTCCCATGTCAGCATTCATGTGGCACACTGGAGCCCACCCCAGTGTGCCTAAATGTAGTTTTGCTGTAAATTAGAAAAGCGGTCCCTCGTTGTCGCTATGGTCCCCCTCCCACCCTGCCACTGAGCACCCACCTCCTCACACACACACCCTTACCCCATATTTACCTCCTGGAGGTCGGTGCTGTTATCTTCTCGGACCGGGACAGGTCTGCACTCCTCAAAGCCCAACCTTGAACTAAAGAATTAAAGGTAAGCGTGCTATATACAGCCATTCAATGGGATTTCCAACTTATGCCCATATCTCAGCCATTTTTTGGAATTTTTGCCCCAAATTTTCAACATAGGGTTCTTTGGACTCCACTTTGGAAAACGGGACACTATCATTTTGTTACTCTGTCCCAAAGGCTATTTCGCAGTCACTGCTAAGAATCACCTTTTGGGATCCGAGCTGAAACAACAGTGCCACTGTTCATGAGGTGGGGTCCCAAAAACTCCACATAGTAAATTTGGTGAAAAAATTCAAAAATTATTCCAATTTTAACATTGCCATTTTTGCACACCTCCTTCACAAAGCATAGCTATCATTTTCCACAACCTTCAAACGTGTTTTCGCACCTGTGATGCAGAATAGCACGCTTGCTCTGTGCAATCACCTTTGGGACAACTTGACAAAATGACACTGGCACTGTTCATGAGGAGGGTCCAAAAAAGGCCATGTTGAAAATCTGGTGCACACCTCCAACATATGGCCAAGTTGCACCTGGGTGTTAAATAATTTCTACACACATGTAACTTTCATCACTTGGTAGCGTTTCACAGCCCTATCAGCTCTGGCCAGAGTTTGTTTAATTTGAAACCAAACAAGAGGTTTTTTGCCCTTTTTTTTGTAATTTAGGGGTTTAAATTAGACAGTGTATTAAAGACAGGTTTTGAATTACTTCATGTACGACACAGACTGGTTTTAAGTGCATACCAGCTGTAGCGCTGTTTGTGTGCAAAAGCAGCGTGCTGACAACTATAACCTGGCTACGACAACACCACACACACAATAAGGGGGGATTACCAGAGTGTAACTGTTCTTCCAGTTCCTCAATTCTCTCTTCATAATCAGTTAGTTCTTCCCTGTGTCGGCGCGTGACTTCGGCTAGTTTCTGGCGATGTGCATCCTGTAATACTGAGAGCTCATGCTGATGTTCATCTATCTCCTGGCTTAACTTCTCTTTTAGCTCCTTCAGGCAAAAAAAGGGAAATGTTACAAAAAATATATATCTACTGTCAGAGTTTTTTCTAACATATGAAAGCAAAAGTTCTCAGTCTTCTTGGAATTGCTATGCAATCATATCTCAACAGGCCCCCGACTTCACCTCAAAACGTTCGTCTGTCCCTACAAACAGTGGAGTACAGGTCAGTGAAGAGCTGGTATTTAAAACACAAAATGATAATAGACAAATTTAGTTTGTTACATAAAAGGTCAGAAAGGACCTTGGGTCATTCTCCGCATCATCCAGAAAAACTTAAGCCTCGACACTTCAGCCCCTATACTCTGGAATACTGTTAAGGCAGTGCTTAGAGGTAAACTTACAGCTTAAAAGAAAACAAAAAAAACACCACCACCACAAGAGGAAAGCCCATCTTCTCAAATTACAGCAGACTCTGCACACCCTGCAGGCTTTTCAGCTACAAGAGGACAATTCTTTATTGCCTCATAAAGCCCAAGTGAAATGAAAACTAAAAAAGATAATGGATGCCAAAGTGGAATAAACGCTTTTCTACTTAAAGCATTCTCGTTGAAGGGGGGGTCATAAGGAGCACACAACAGCCCGCAGACTCCAAGCCATTAAAATGCAGGCTTGCATTCTACAACTTAATGATCAAAGCACTGCAACTTTCACCAGAAAGCCAGGAAGACCTATCTCGCTAGTCACGACTATCGACCCTTACATTCAGCACCTCGCAAGACAAATAAAGGCGTTTCTGACCTTGCTTCCCCACACCATACTAGATCCAGAAGTTGCCCAGAATTTCATGGCACCAATAAAGGATGAAGAGGTTCATAGAGCCTTGCAGGACTGTAAAACCCAGAAACGTCCAGGCCCAAAGAGACATCTGGCCAAGTTCTATAAAAATTTTTGAAAAAGCCTCCTCCCCCCAATGCTTCCAGCCCTTTGGGCCCTACAGGGAAAGGGCATCCCACTCCCACCTTGAAAATATGCTGTGATTTCGGAAATTCCAAAATCAGATAAAGACCCTCGCTGTGCTACTTCACACAGACCAATCTCTATCGTAAATTATATACAAAGTATTTATGGGAGTCTGGACCAATGGGATGGAAAATCTTCTGCTGACCTTAATCGATAGGGATCAAGTTGGAGTCATTCAATGCAGGCAAGCACATGACAGTCTCAGACACATCCTGCTCCTCCTAGACTATGCCCAGATTTGAAAGATGCCAACTGCACTGCACAGCTTGGATGCCAAGAAGGCCTTCAATGGTGGCCTAACCATTTCTGTGGGCCACGCTGTCGAACTTTGGATTTGGCAGCAAAAACTCTAACGGGATTCAAGAATGTATGGGCTAGGTATAAGGGAACCTTAGTGGTAAGGAAAGGGGGAAAGCCAAAGATCAAGTAGGGTCTGCAGTGCTACAGTATGTAGGGAAACTGGGCATACTAGGTGGGACAAGTGATCCTTATCTGCCAACATATTCTATGTTTCTATATTTCTAAGCTTCTATGGATTCCCAGAAGAGGTTGTTCAGATGCTACAAGAATATATGGCTTGACCCAAGCATTCCTTATGGTGAATGGCTCACTGACTCCACCTCGCCCACTTGGAAGGGGCACATGGCAAGGATGCTCTCTGTCACCCCTTCTTTTTTGCCTTGTACCTTGAACTATTGGTGGCAACAATCCGAGCGAATCCATAGATCATGGGGGTTCCAATCGGAGGGTGAGAATATATGCTCTCGCTATTTGTGGACAATGTCCTGCTCACCCTGATGACCCCAAGCTGTTCATCCCACCAGTTTGAGAAACATCTGTGTTCAGTGATTTGGCAGAATACAAACTAAACATGCAGAAGAATGAAGTCCTTCTCTATCACTATAGCCCCTCCCCAGCTTTCAAAAGGACATTCCCCTTTAAATGACTAAATGAAGCACTTCACTATCTAGGGGTCAAGTTAACAAAACACCTTAAACACCAAGAACTGCTCAACTGTCAACCACTAAACCAGGAGACCATGCATAACTTTCCTACATGGTCTCACCTGTTATCTGGGTTTTTCAACTGCTTGGAGATAATATGTCAAAACATTCTCCACAGATACTATACTTCCTGCAAACTTTATCAGTTATATTACATCTCATCTATTTTAAATCCTGGAACAAGGAGATTTCCAGAATTATTTGGCAAGAGCCCTTCCCTGGGTCTGTTTCTCCATCATACACTTATACAGAGACCAAGGTGGAGTCACTCTTCCCGGTCTGAAGTGGTATGCATAGGCAGATCACCAGAGGACACTGTGCTTGTGGCTATCAGAAGCCCACCATCCATACTGGAAACAAACAAGAATTCACCCTAAAATATATTTTAAACAGACTATTATCTCCCTGGTAACCCGTTAAGTTGCCAACTTCTAGCCAAGTTTGCACAGTACAGCACAGAAACATTCTGGCACTGGGTGGCGATCTGAAAATCCTTCGACTCCCTCCCAACTCTCAATTGGGGAATTCCCTATGATTCCACATAGCCTCCTAGCAGGCTGGACCTGGCCACGAAGATTGGAGCAAACAGGAATGGAAGATTTTCTTTCAAATGCTGGATTCCAAGGGTGCTCTTCCATTTTTGCCAGTCTTCAGGTGACATTTCAGCTTCCCATGTTGACAATTTTAGGTACTTACAGTCACAGTTTTACCTAGAAGACCAAGGCAAGGGAACCTTTAATACTGCCCAATAAACTGCCCCTGCTTATGTGAATACTTATATCCCATCTGAAAAGTAAGACACTGACCTACACATTAGGCCACCTCTATAAATCCCTCCAGAAGACCACTCCTGAAACAAATTATTCAATTCTACAACATTGGAACAGGAAGCTAGCTGTGTCCTACCCCCTAAACATCTGGCACAAATTTACACTCCCAACATACAGGCTAACCTCAACCACAGGTTGGCATGAATTTTCATGAAAGTGCAGGTGAAGCTTTTTGCGCACTACAGAAATAGTGGTGAAATACGCTGGCCCAACCAAGGGACAATGCTGGAGAAGATGTGAACAAACAGGGCTGTCTGCTCCTCAGGTCACTTTGGCAAGGCTTAGAAAATGGACTTGAAAAATACTATGTGCTGACTGGCTGGGAGCCCCATCTAGGCATACATTTATTTTTCAACTGTACCCGGTTAAAAACATGTGCCATACTCCTGACAGCCTTACTGTAACAGAAACACTGTGCTCTACAATTTTAAAACATAACCGTCATATTTTTGCTTGCTTGGCAAGTCCCCCCCATTCACCTAGCACTGTTACTTGGCCCCAACAGACCCATTACCCATAAAAATTAATATAACCAGTAAGAAATACTAGAGAAATAAGTGTTGTTTATTTTTCAAGCACACTGCACTACACGTGCAGAGTGAGGTGGGAAAAGCATAAACAGAGGCAAAAATAGTCCAGGTAATTAAGAAAGAAGACAAGACCTTTTCAGATGCGTTAGAGAAGAATGAAAACCAGGGTGGGATTGTGAGGTTAAAAGGAAGGGAGGTATGTGGAGGAAGACATAGAAAAGCAACAATCCTGAACAAATATTTTGCTCAGTATTCACAGAGGAAGGGGAAGGAGAAGGACCACTACTGGGTAATAGAAGCACCAATGGGAGAGAGGTAGACACCATTCCATTTACAGAAGAAAGAGTCCTAAAAGAACTTGAGAATCTGAAAGGAGACAAGGCTCTGTGCACCCTGCAGGACGACACCCTGACAGCGAATCACAAAAACAAACACACACACAAAAAAAAAAACCATTATGACATTTCGCCCGTAATGAGTCCTAGTGCTTAGCTTTCTGCCAATGTTCAGCCGCCCGGACCAACTGCGACCTGGAGTTGATAATCCAAAGTCCATGGAGGTGGGGCCAGCCCACAGAAAACACTCACTGCCTGGGAGGCACAATACCGCCGGTACTGTGTTGTCGGGCAGGCAGGTCGGCATTTTCACTGTCGACCTCCTTTGGTGCTTCCAACAAGGCTATGGGGCCCGATGGAATACATCCCAGAATATTAAAAGAACTTAGAAAGGTGCTGGCAGCACCACTAACAGCCCTATTCAACAAATCGATGGAAGCAGGGGTGGTTCCAGGGGACTGTAGGAGGGCAAATGTATTCCCTCTCCACAAAAGTGGGAACAGGGAGGAGACTGGCAACTACAGGCCAATCACCCTGACCTCAGTGGTGGGGAAATTAATGGAGTCACTGCTAAAGAAAAGGATTGTGATATTTATTGAATCCAGTGAAGCACAGGACCCAAGGCCACATGAATTCACAGCGGGAAGGTCTTGTTAAACAAATCTAATAGATTTCTTTGACTGGGTGACCATGGAGGTAAAGCAGGGAGGGGCGGTGGGTGTGGCCTACCTAGAGTTCAGCAAGCCTTTCGACATCCTCCCACATAGGAGGTCGGTAAATATGCTGGGCAGCCTGGTAGTAGGCTCCAAGGTGGTAATCTGGGTCAGAAACAGAGTAACAGGACACAGAGGGTGGTGGTAAATGGCGTTCAATCCGAGGGGAGGGTGACCAGTGGGGTGCCACAGGGAACCGTGCTGTGACCAGTTCTCTTTAATGTATTCAAAAGTGACACTGCAGAGGGGCTGGAGGGGTATGCCTCTTTGCAGATGATATTAAGATCTGCAACAGGGTCGACACTCCAGGGGGCGGAAGGGGGTGGAATAAGGGAGAAACGACCTAAACATGTTTGAGGAGTGGTCGAAAGTATGGCAGCTAAGATCCAATGCAAAGAAGTTCAAAATCATGCATCTGGAGCCCAGAAACCAAGGAGGAGTACAAGATGGGGAAAGCGGCACCAACAGCCACCAATCAAGAAAGGGACCTGGGGGTAATCATGTCTGATGACCTAATGGAAAACAAACAATGTGAGAAGGCTGTGGAAAGAGCCAGTTGGATGCTAGGGTGCATAGGTAGAGGTAACACCAGCAGAAAAAAGGAGGTGGTTATGCCACTGTAAAGAGCACTACTGAAATCTCATCTGGAGTACTGTGCCCAGTTCTGGAGGCCGCATACCCGGAAGGACATAGACAAAATAGAGGCAGTCCAAAGAAGGACAACAAAATGGTGCAAGGACTGCACCAAAAGTCATATGAGAAAAGACTAGGACACCTCGATATGTAGTCCCTGGAGGAAGGAGAAGAGAGAGTGGGGGATAAGATAGAGACAAAAAATTGCCTCAGGGGTGTTAAACAAGGTACAGGAGAATAGCATCTTTCAGAAAAGAATGTGTACAAGAACAAGGGGCAGGATATGAGGCTGGGGTAGGCTCTAGGGTCAACATGAGGAAATCTTTTTGCAGGAAGAGTAATGGATGCTTCAAACAGCCTCCTGTGGAGGTGGTGGGAGCAAAATGGTAGGAGAATTCCAGAATGCAACGGATAGACATAAGAGTATTCTCACAATAGGGAAGAGAGTAGTCGCAGATCAACTAGGGTCTGTCGGTACTGCATTAGGTAGGAAAGGGGCAGACTAGGTGGGCTGCACAGTCCTTATCTGCCATCACCTTCTACATGTCTGCGAAGGCCACGGAAGTACAGGGGAACAGAGAAAATGGTGGTAATGGGTCACCCTGGAGACAGGAGGGGGCCAGCTATTCAAACAGGGTTGTTTACAGACCTCCAGCACAGGGCAGGAGGAAATAAGGATATGATAGAAGAAATCCAAGCAATGGCTAACAAGGGAGTGTTGCTTGTGGGAGACTAAATCTACCTGATGTACATTGAGTCTCCTGCTGCAGCAACAGCCAAAGTAGGGAAATAATAGAATCCCTGCAGGGGGCATTACTCAGGCAACTAGTTAAAGAACCCACCGTGAGAGGGCGACATTGGACCTGGTACTGTCAAACAGGGAAAGTGTCACTGATGTCACAGTGGGAAGTTTGCTGGGGACCAGTGACCACCGTCACGGTGTGGTTCAACACAAGGACTAGGCCAGATCAAACCACACTAAACGGGGCCCTGGACTTCAGGAGGCGATTTCAAGAAAATAGGAACGCGCTCAGGGAAGCCCAAGTAAGAGTAGGGAAAATGGATGGGAAGAGAAAAATGGGCAAAATAAGGAAAGCCATTAAGAAGGCAACAAACCTCTGTGTCAGGCAGGTTAAAAAGAGCGAGACAAAAAAATACTGCTATGGTTCTCCAAGGAAGTAGCAAAGAAAGTAAGAGACAAAAAAGCAGGCATTCAAAAGGTACAAGATGACACCGAAGAAAGAGGATAGGGAGAGTTCTCAGGAGAAGCAGAGGGAGGCAGGCAAGGCAGTTAGGAAAGCAAATGTACAAATGGAGGAAAACATTGCCAAGTCAGTAAGAAGGGGATAAAACATTTGTTAGATACATAAGTGAAAAGAAGAAAATGCAGGGATAGTAAGACTAAAAAGTGGAAAGGGGGGGGAATGCGTGAAAGAGGACCAGAAGAAAGAAAAAAAATTACTCACCTTAGTAATTATGTTTCTTCTAATGGAGTCTTGCTCTATTCTGACTATTGTAGTTAGCCCTAGCACTTGAACTGCCCCGGAGAGTAGAGGGTTAAATTCTATGCAGAGCATAGAACGCTGAGCTTGAGCTCGGTTCAAACCTCTGTCTGCAGCACTCTGAAGTGCAACCGTCAGATTCTTAGGAGCTAATACTAACTGAGACCACTATGTGGAAATTGTAAAATTTTACTAGCCAAATGGCAACCAAACATTTTGGACCCCCGAAAGACAAATCAAGAAATACAAAATCAAAAACCAGGTACTGAACAAATCAGGACTATTAAAATAATAAAAAATAACCCACTCCCCCTCTCTAAAAAGAGGGAGTGCCCAAATGCACCCCTGAGGTGCAACACTGCATCTGCCAGCCCACTTCCCAATAAAAGGTTCCGAGAGGGGAGGCAGGTCAGAATACAGCAAGAATCTATTAGAAGAAACATAATTACTAAGGCAAGTAATTTTTTCTTCAAACATCATGAAGTCTTACTGTATTCTGACTATTGCAGACTACCAAGTAGTACGTCCATGGAGGAGAGATTCAACCCACGCTAGAATAGGCTCTGCAGTACTGCTAAGTTTGAAACCGAGCATCACTCCTAGCCCAGATATCCAGGAGTAATGCTTGGTAAATGTATGGACTGTTTTCCAGGTGGCTGCTTTACATATCGCTAGCAAGGAATATCCTGGCAGCAGCCAGGAAGCAGCTATACCCCTAGTCAAAATGAGCCCTCAGGCCTGAGGGAGGTATTTTCCTAGCTTTCATAGCAGAATTGTTTACAAGAGACAATCCACCTCGCAATAGTTCTCTTAGTGGCAGGTTTGCCCTTTCCTACTTCTCCATAAGTGAGAAACAACTGTAGAGAGTCAAACCTGTGTGCCTTAGTGCGCTCAATGTAGTAACGAAGGGCTCTTTTAACCTCCAAACAGTGTAATTTTCTCTCTCCTGAAGAAGAATAATCAGTGAAGAAGACGGGGAGACATGGATTGGTTCAGATGAAAATCTGAAACCACTTTAGGTAAGAACCTCCTATTGTTTCTAAGGACCACCTTATCTCGATGGAATGAGATTAAATCAGGTTCCACTGACAAAGCTTGTAATTCACTGATACGTCTGGCAGAGGTAATGGCCATCATGAACACAGTTTTCCAAGCCAAGTACTTAAGCTCTGCTGAAGACAAAGGCTCAAAGGGAGGTTGCATAAACTAAGCAATGCAAACATTAAGATCCCAAGCAGGGGTAGGATCCCTAAAGGGGGATTGGTATGAAGCAATCCCTTGAAAATTTTACAGAAAACAGGGTGAGATGACAGTGTGTAAGGCTTCCCCACTGACAGAAACAGCTGACAAGTGTACTTTGAGAGTAGCTGGTCTGAGGCCTAGGCCATTGAGATGAACCATATAATCCAGAACTAGACAATTCAGCAGTGTCTGGAGATATATGCTTTTTGGAACACCAAATATTGAATCTTTTCCATTTGGAGTCATAAGTTTTTCTGGTGGCAGATTTTCGAGAGGCTTTGAGAATGTCCAGAACCCCTTGAGACAGATGCAAATCTGCATACTCTAACTCTTCAAGAGCCATCCCTTGAGACTGAGAGACACCGAAGACTGAGATACCAAATCCTCCCTGAGAGGAAGTTAACAGGTTGTAATTCCTGGGAAAAGACAGGGGAAGATGGACTGATAGGGACAGCAACAGGGGATACTAAGGCTGCCTGGCCCAGTCTGGAGCAATCAGGATCACTTTGCAGGATTGTGACCTTATCTTGACAAGGACCTTGAACAGTAGAGGAAAAGGAGGGAAGGCATATAGAAATTTCCCTTCCCAATTCAGAATCAGAGCATCCAGAGGGACTGAGCCCAAGACTGGGAGTCTGCAACAAAAAGAGAAAGTTGGCAATTGTCTGGGGCTGCAAAGAGATCAATCTCTGGAGTGCCCACCTTGAAAAAAATCACTTTTAAACACCAGAGGGTCCAGGGACCATTCGTGATGGCCCTGGGAAGTCCTGCTCAATGCATCTGCTAGCACACTGTTCTTCCCTGGAAGGTGGACTGCTACCAGAGAGGTCTGCAGAGAATAAGCCAGGGACCACAATTTCATGGCTTCCGTGCCCAAGGCCATGGACAGAGTGCCTTCCTGCTTGTTGATGTACCACATGGTGGTGGTGTTGTCTGTCCTGACCTGAACCATCTTGTTCTGCACTGACTGAGAAAGCTTGAAGAGTCAGAAAGACTGCCCTGAGCTCCAAGAGATTAATATGAAGAAAGGGATCCTGAGAAGACACAGTCCCTGGGCTGTGAGAGTCCCCAGATGGGCTCCCACCCCAGTAGAGAAGCATCCGTGGTTAGGACCACAGAGAATGAGACTGAGTGATGAATGGGATACCCTGCCTGAGGTTGTCTTGATCCTGCCACCACTGGAGAGCCTGGATCAGGGTCTGAGTCACTGGAATTAGTTTGGTTACAGGATCTTTCCTCTGGGACCAAAAGCCCTCAGATGAAACTGAATGTCCCTCATCTGAAACCTGGCCCCTTGGACCACTGCTGTAGAAGCTGCCATGTGGCCCAAAAGCTGAAGGAAGTGCCTTGCTGGCCAAGAAACCAAGTTGGAAGGAAGAAGCCAGCTCTATAATAGCCCATGCCCTTTCCAGGGAAGAAAAGCTCTTGCTTTGACAGTATCCAGCTCTGCCCCTATGAAGACAAGAAGCTGTATAGGCTCAAGAAAGTACAGTTACACAAGAACTTACCGTAACAGTAGATGTTCGAGAGGCTCTTGCAGAGTAATTACATATAGGACTGATGCCGGATGGCGCCAGGACCCAACGGAAACATTTCTAGCTAGCAGACTCTGGCAGGGGACCGCACCCACGTCAGGTGACCGACATCATGCGGCATCAGTATAAAGGGGCGGTCCCCCACGCCCACCTTCCAGTTCTTTCCCGCCAAAGGCCAAAAGGCAAGATGAAAAGGAAGCGGTTATTTCCCCTCCTGGGAAAGGAGCTGAAAAAGCTTAGGGGGAATGGAGGGCAGGAAGTAATCACCTACTGCAAGAGCCTCTCTCAAAGATCTACTGTTATGGTAAGTTCTTACATAACTGTACTATCTTATTTCGAGAGGGCTCTTGCAGTAAGTAATACATATAGGACTGAGTCCCATGCAGTCTGGAACAAGGAGAAGCAAACAAGAGGAGGAAAGGCTCAGAAGTAGACCCTCTGGTTGTGAAGGCCTTGGGAAAGGAGGCCTTGCAAACCAGCCAGCCAACCTGCTCGGCGAGGAGGCGATGTCCAAACTGTAATGTTTTATAAAGGTATGGACAGCAGTCCAAGTGGCGCTGCACAAATGTCAGCCACTGACACATTCTTGAAACAAGTCATGAGGCAGCTAATTCTCTGGTGGAGTGCTCTAACCTGACCCAGCAGGGTCTTACTGTGCTTGTCATAACAGAAAGTGATACAATGAGCCAACCATTTCGATAGGCATTGCTTAGAAACAGAATTGCTGCCGCCGGTGGTGCTGAGGGTTGAGGGCACTGGACACCACACCTCACGCCACGCCAGCGACCCAGGTTAGGGAACGAGCCTGGGTCGTCAGGGGAAGGAGAGGATTGAGCATCCGGAGGACTGCTCTCCTCTCCCGGGAGGGTGGAGGGTGGAGACTCTGTGCTCATCTGGCCTCTGGTGGAAGCCAGAGGCACAACGAGTACACGAGCACACAGAGAGGGTTGGAAGCGAGGATGTCTGTTGGGACCCCTGATGTCTGGGTGTAGCCAGTCCCTCGGAACAAGGAAAAAACACATCTGAGCACTGAGGGGAAGGAGCGCTGGGTGTAGGCCCTAATGACTGCTGCCTGCCTGACCACCAAAGGGACCCGGCAAGCTAATTGATCAGGTGTACTGGCCCCACCTCGTCCGCCTGGGGGAACATGGCCATGGCTCATGTGGGGTTCTCCGGGTTCCAGGTAGGCAGCAGTGGGGCAATACCATAGCGACTCCCCGACAGAGCGGGGCCTGGCGTCTAGAAGAAGGAGATAAAATACAATTAAAAAAAAAAACAGCATTGCCTTCTCTTTTATGAGTGAAAGAGACGAACAGTTAATTAGTCTTTCTGAGATCCTTCGTCCTGTTGGTGTAGTTTCTCAGAATTCGGTGAACATCCAGAGTATGCAGGAGGTACTCTCCATGATTAGAGTGCTGAGTAAAAAAGGCAGGCAACTCTATGGATTGATTCAGCATCGATTCTGCCATCACCTTAGGGAGAAACTTAGGGTTGGTATGCAGAGCCACACGTTCCTTGTGAAAAATCAAATACAGGATTTTACACATCAGGGCCTGAAGCTCAGAAATCCGTTGAGCAGAAGTAATGGCCACTAGGAAGAGAGTCTTCCAAGAAATGAACTTTAGGTCCGCCGAGGCTGCGGGCTCGAAATAAGGCAGAGTAAGCTTCTTTAAAATGAAATTCAGATCCCAAGGAGGGGCGGGAACCCGGACAGGGGGCCATAAGTGAAGGACCCCTCTCAAAAAGGTCTTAGAGACCTCCAGCTGAGCAAACATTCTGTCTGCAAAAGGGACATGATAGGCTGAAATGGCCTCCATGTGAACCTTTAAGGATGAATGGCTGAGACCCAGATCAAAGATGTGTCGCAGGTAATCCAGAAGTCTGCCGACAGAGCACGAGAAAGGCTCAACATCATTGGAGGCAGCCCAAATAGAGAACCGCTTCCATTTCATGGCATAAGTAGATCTGGTTGAGGGTTTCCTGGCCTCCACCAGAATCTCAGCTACTCATTGGGGGGGGGACCCGAATCAGGCTTGAGATATGTCTGCAGGAGCCACGCGTGCAACTGAAGGGACCTGAGGCCTGGATGGACCAGGGTCCCCTGATCCTGGGTCAGCAAAAATAGCAACAGAGGAAGAGGAGGTTCCTCCAGTACTGTTGCAGAAGAGGGAACCAAACTTGCCTGGGACAGAAAGGGCGATCAGAATCATTCAAGCTCCTTCCAACCAAGTTTCTGCAAGACCTCGTAATCAGTGGAATTGGGGAGGCATAGACCAATCTGCCCTTCCAGTCTACAGACAGAGCGTCTCTCAAAAAAATGCCGTGCCCTGGAGCGAGCAAGCAGAAGACGGGAAGTTTTGTGTTGTGAGGGGATGCAAACAGGTCTACCTGTGGAGTTCCCCAGCGCAGAAAGATGTCATCTACAACCCCCTGATCCAGTTCCCATTCGTGAGCTAGAGCAGATGACTGGCTGAGCCTGTCTGCCAGCGTGTTCTCGACCCCAGGGACCTGAGATGCTGTGAGGTGAAGGTTGTGCTGCACTGCACAATCCCAGACTCGCATCACCTCTCTGCAAAGGGGGTAGGAATGAGTTCCTCCCTGTTTGTTGATGTACCAGACCACACACATATTGTCCTTCTGTACAGCTAGGTGACCAGGAGACAGATACAGATGCAGAGCCTGAAGAGCATACAGTACTGCCCTTAGTTCGAGCACACTGATGTGAAGGGACTTCTTGAGCTTGGACCAGGAACCCTGAGTCCTGTGAGGACTCTCAATCCTCGCCGGAGGCATCCGTAGTCAACGTCTGCGAGGGGGGAGGGAGACCGAAGGGAACTCCCCGGCACAGGTTCTCCTGAAACATCCACTACTGCAAGTCCCGAGCCATGGGAGTGGAGACCAGGACAAGCTGAACTAGGTCATCCACTAGCTGATCCCATTGAGACCGAAGCGTCCACTGAGAGATTCTCATGTGAAGCTGAGCACGAGGGACTGTCGGAATTGCAGCTGCCATTAGCCTGAGGCGGCGAAGGACTTACCTGGCACTGGCCCGCCTGCGGCTGGACAACAAGCTGACCTGGGCCTGGAGAGTGGCTGCCCTGTCCGGTGGCAGGAAGGCCATGCCAGAGGTCGTGTCCAGGATTGCCCCGATAAACTGGAGCCTCTGGGATGGGATCATATGGGACTTGGCCTGGTTGATGGTAATACCTAGGCAGGCAAAGACCTGCTGGGTAAGGGAAAGAGCGCCAAGAGTTCCTCCCTGGATGGGGCCGCCAGGATCCAATCGTCCAGGTACGGAAAAACCTGAACCCCCTGGGTACGCAGGTAGGCCGCTACCACCGACAGGCATTTGGTGAACACCGGGGCGCAGAGGAAAGACCAAATGGGAGGGCCTTGAACTGGTAGTGGTCCCCCTGGAATGCAAAACGCAGGTATTTGCGGTGGGAAGGGCGGATAGGGATATGCAGGTAGGCATCCTGCATATCCAAAGTGCACAGGCACTGTCCCAGCCAGAGAAGGGGCAAGAGGTTCTGCAACGAGCATCCTGAACCTCTTGTACTCCATGAAAAGTTCAGGAGCTGAGGTCAGAATCGCCTCCACGTCCCTGTTTTCTTTGGGACCAGGAAGAGACAGGAATAGTACCACGGTCCCTGAAGAGGAATGGGAATGAGTTCTATTGCCTCCTTCAAGAGAAGGGAGAAATTTCTTCCTGGACCAGAAGAAGATGCTCCTCGAGTATGATGACCTTGGGGGAGGGTGTTGAGGGGGTTTCTGAAGAAACTCTATTGAGTGTCCCTCTGCGATGAGTTGGAACACCCAGGAATCTGACGTTATCCTCTCCCAACCCGGGAGGTGGAGGGAAAACCTCCCTCCTACCAGTTCCTCTGGAAATGCCAGAGGCTGTGGGAGAGGAAAGGAGTCAGGTGGTGTGGGGCAGCATCGCGGCTGAAGCTCCCGCTGCTTTTTTGGGCAGTGGGGGCTTGGCAGCCGGAGGGGCCCGACATTTATTGGCCTGCTTTCCCTGTGGTTTCGCCAGCGAAAGGGACTACGCTGTGCTGGAGAGGGATTGTACATGGAGTCCACAGACTTCAGTGCAGTCCCCTTCTCCTGTAGATCGGTGATAATGTCCTTGACATCACCACCGAACAGCACCGGACCCTGGAAGGGTGCTTCCTGAATAGCGGACTGCACTTCTGGGACCAACCTGACACATGGAGCCAGGCACGATGCGCGTAAGCCTCACGGCAAAGCCGAGAACTCCTACCAGCAGTGTCCACTGCATCGTCGTGGCACAAAGTATGTGCCGACCGCCGAATGAGCAGAACGGACAAGGTTAGCCACTTCCTGTTTAACCTGAGAGTCAGGAAGGAGTCCAACTGATTCCACCTCACTAAGAATCGCCTTCGGTAATCCCCATGTGACTGACATAGTTCAGGTCCGAATACCCAAAGTGGAAGACATAGATCTTCTTGCCATACTGGTCCAGAAGACAGGATTCTTTGTCAGGTGGAGACGAGCTCAAATGCTTCGGATTAGCTGACTGGCCATGAGCGGTGCTAATCACCACCGAGTCAGCTCGAGGGTGAGAATCAAGGAAGTCAACACCGTCGGGAGCCTGGTATAGCCTATTAGACTTCCGAGGAAGAGGGGGTTAATGCCAACGGTTACTTCCAACTGGTGGAAACAAGGTCAGCATGAGGCTCAATCCAGAGTGGCACCAAGGTCAGAGCAGTCTCGGGCAGATCCAGTTGCTCAGCGAGTTTCTTACACTGTGGGTCCGGCTTCAAAGAGTGCCACTTACGAACTTCCTGGATTTTGCACAGCAACTCCGAGAAAGAAGGATCCTCGGGAGGAGACTTCGGAGGAGTCCTAGGCCTGGGTTTGGTCGGAGAGCGTGGCTTGTCGTCCGGGTCGAAACAACTGTCTGTGTCATCCGAGGTGTCCAAGGAGGAAGAGGAAGAAGAGGACTACTCCCTCTCCTGGCGTGGGGAAAGAAACGGACCCCTTAGGAAGCTCTTGGGGAAGCGTGTCCTGCCCCGCTCTGGAACCAGAAGGCTCGCCCCTGGTATCAAGGTGGGGAGGGAGCCTGTCATCTGGGGCGTAAGGGAGCCGGAACTGGCACCGTCACCAGGAGATGACTCTCCACCTCTCTGGTGAGCTGAGCCTTGGCCTCAGCCCACCAGGAGGCCAGAGTCTCCTTCAAGTCCACCGGCAGCTGAGGGGGCAGTGGAGGAGGAGGGGGATACGGATACTGAGTGTACCCGTAGGGTGCGTATCCGTAGCCAGATGGCAGGTAACCCAGCATCGGGTAGAGAGGCACAGAGTACTGCAGCGTCGGGTACTGGGGCGGATACTGTGGAGCCGGAAAAGACACAGTCGGATACCCGGGGGGCCGGGGGGGTCTGATGGGGTAGACGGCCCAGCCAGAAGCCCAGCAGGTGAGCCTGGAGTGGAGGGCCTGGCGTTGGAGCAGCATCCGGGAGTGGGATGTCACCCGGCATCAGTATGATCAGCGTCAGAGCCAGCGTCCGGGGAACTGATGTCAGGTTGTCCGGCCCAGCAGGAGGAGCCTGGCGGGCGCAGCAGGAACCTCAGTATCACGGGGATGGTGGGGAAAAATCCCGGGGTCAGGCTGAGGATACCCAGGGTCCCGGAGGCAGTGAAGGCTGCAGAGGCCGAGACAGCGGATGTGAAGGTCGAGCCGGCAGCTCAGCTGCAGCATAATGCGGGTCGGCTGACGTCCGACTTATCAGCAGGGCAGGCGGACCCATCACCCGAGGCAGGTCGCGAAGGAGAAGTGGCCTGGTCCGGGAGGGAAATTGGCCATGTGCGCCTGACCATCTCCATGCGGGCATTAGAGGAGTAGACATCCAGCTTACCGGAGCCGCTTGAACCAGTAGGCCGCACAGTGATGGCTTTACTGGGAGCAGAGGCCTCCAACAGCCCAGAAGTGCCCTAAGGGCCCGAGCGCGAGCCAGATGGGCGGGCCAACGCCACCTTGCAAACTTCCAAGATGGCCGTCGCGGAGCGGTCCCTCGGAGGGGATGTTACCTGGAGCAAGGCGACTCCAGCCAGAGTCGCAGTGGAAGAGGAGCCCCTGTCCTGATGCTACTCCTTGTCCTTCTTATGATGACCTTCGGGGGAAGTGGACGCCTGCCGGAGCTTTTTCAACTCCTTCTCCATGGAGGACATCTTCTTAAGGATATGGGCCTCCAGGGACTGCTGCCTCAATCTTCAGATGGCAGTGTTAAATTTAAGGAAGTGCTGGCATGTCACCTAATGGTCTGGGCCCAGACTGAAGAGGCACTGGGAATGGCCGTCTTTGTGCACCGCACGAGTCGCACTTATTTTTGTGCTCAGAGGGTGTAGGGGACGACATGCACCAATGAAAGGCTGACAATTAAGTTGAATAATTCGAAAAAATGACTGTAAATACTACCGACGACAGAGCTGACAAGCGTTGAACTTTACCACGAGGCACTGACACAAGCTAACGGCGGGAAAGAACTGGAAGGCAGGCGTGGGGGACCGCCCCTTTATACTGACGCCGCATGACGTTGGTCACCTAATGTGGAGACGGTCCCCTGCCAGAGACTGCTAGCTAGAAATGTTTCTGTTGGGTCTTGACGCCAGTCGGCATCAGTCCTGTGTGTAATTACCTACTGCATGAGCCCTCTCGAAGTAAGATCTGACTTGGGGAGATTGAGAAGAAATCCTAGGGAAGTGAGCACTTGCTGAGTCACTTGCAGGTCTGACTTGACTTGGTCTGGAGACTGACCCACAATAAGCCAGTCGTCCAGGTATGGAAATATGAAATATTCTTCCTCCTAAAAAGCCACTACTACTGCTAGGCATTTTGTGAATACCCTTGGAGCAGATGTTAGGCCAAGAGCATTGCTCTGAACTGATAATGACCTGAAGGCAATTCGAACTTGAGGTACTTTCTGTGGGAGCACCTGTTGGGAATGTGAAAGTAGGCATCTTTTAGGTGCAGGAAGGCTAGCCAGACCCCTGGCCTTAGAGAGGGAAGGATTATTCTCAGAGTCACCATTTTGAATTTTGGTTTTAAAAGATGTTTATTCAGGTATCTTAAGCCTAGGATGGGTCACCACTCCCCTGTCTTTTTCGGGGTAAGGAAGTACCTGGAGTATAGACCTTTGCCCCTGTGCCATGCAGGAACTCTCTCTATGGCCCTTAAGGCCAGCAAAGATGAAACCTCCACCTCTATGGCAATGGTTTCGGAGAGGCTTGCAGGTGGAAAGGATCAGGCTCTCAGCTTTGAGAATTTTTAAAGCGGAGAACCAGCCCCTGGCTTACTACCTCCAGGACCCACTTGTCTGAGGTAACAGACATCCAGTCCTGGACAAAGTAAGCCAGCCTGCCTCCTACAGGAATGGGGAGTCGACCCGGGCTGACACATCAGGGTGTCTGCTTGGCAGGAGCCTTAGGCTGAGGGGTGGATGCGGCCCCTGCTCATCCCCCTTCTGCCTCTCCCTCTGAAGAATCCCCTCTGAGAAAAGGGAGAAGAGGCCTGTGCTTGGTAGAAAGGCCAATGAAAAGGCCTGCCCCTGCCCCTAGCTTGCTGCCTTTGAGGAGTTGCCTGCCTTTCCTTGGCCTGTGCTCTCCTGTAGATGGTCCTATACTCGTCCATCTTTTTCATGTAATTCTCAGTCTGCTCCCCAAACAGAGAATTACCCACCACAGGGAAATCCATGGCCTTAGCCTGGGTGTCCTGTGAGAGGCCAGTACATCTGAGCCAAGCCATCCTCCGAAGAGCCACAGATGTAGCCATGACTTGCTGACACATCACTGGAGTCCACAGCAGCAAGAAACTGTACCTTTGATGCCTCAATCCCATCAGCACCACCACCTCCAGCTCAGTGGCCAGCTGGGGGGAAGCCTGCTTAGCCAGTGTCAGTACAGTGTCCCACCTGGACTTCTGGTACCTGGCTGCATAGGCCATGTAATTAGCCTGCCCGAGTCCCAAGGAGGGTGCCATGTACTGTTTCTTTGCCATGGCATCCAGCTTCCTAGAGTCTTTATCTGGGGTGTGTGAAGCCAAGAGTATGTTAGCTTTATCACAGGCTGCAGCCTGCACAACCCCAACATGGCTGCATTGCTGGTACAAATACTCCATACCTGAGCCTGATAAAGTGTACCTCTTGTCCATCCTTCTGTCAACAGGAGGTACAGAATTCGGAGTCTTTAACAGTCTTTGTGTCCGTTTCTCAAAGGACTTATGAAGGGGAACAGACAGTCTCTTGAACTCTGGGATGTCCATCATCTCCACATAATCAGGCTCCTCTTGTTCCTCTACAGCTTCTTGCACAGGGAGTTGAAGGGTTTCTGCCACTTTCCTGTAAAACATGTAGTGGGAAGGGGACTCAAAGCCTAGGAGGGGAAACACCAGAAGGATTGTCTGGGGAGATGTCCGGTTCGATGGGCTCATCCAGACCTTCCATACCATCATCACCACCTTCATAATCCTCGTCCCCCTCCAAATCCGGTTCATGAAAGTCTTCAAGGGCATAATCCTGAACCAGAGGAACTGACTGAACCAAGTGCCTGCCAGAAGGCGCCGGATCAGACATAACCGGACGAAGCGATTCCACAATCCTAATCGCTCAGGCTATCTCCTCGGTGGTTAAAACATGGGTCTCTGGATCCAAACCGGACGATTTGTCTTTTCGTATTCTTTTTGTAGGAACCGACCGTCGGGATCAGCTCTCCTTTTGCCCGAAGAAGTATCGCCCTGGTCAGAGGGCACTCCTCCTGGTTCAGTCAGAACCGAACCAGGCTGGCCATCCGGGTCAGTTGACTTCTCGGCCTTCTTATCCCTAAGCCTGCCCAACTGTTTTTCCATGGTAGACTTAGGGAAGTTTTTACAAATTTGGCAGTCTGAATCGAGGTGGTCAAACCCCAGACAATAAATACAGGTGGTGTCAGGATCAGCCTTAGCAAAGACTTCCTCACACACACTATAGTGTTGAAACCCAGTGGGCCCGGTTTTTCTTTTGGGTTTCTCAGACGAAGTCATCCTAACAAACAACATCCACCCTTTTTATGGCAAACAGCCAGGCAAGACTCCCTTACCGTTTCTAAATCAGATTAATGGTGTTGGAAAAAAAAACAACGCAAGAAAATATGTTTTTTTTAAAACCGATAAGGACCGGTAACCACACACTAAAGTTAAAGGAAAGATGACAAACACAAGACAACTGGGTCAGTTGAACCAGTCAAAATACCACTTTTACAATTTCCACCAGTTTTTACTATGCTAGTTCACTACCTAGTACTTACTGTACACCAGACAGAGATCTGAACCGAAATAATCAGTAAAACAGACAACTTTAACCAACTGTTGAACCGTGAGCAAAGGAGAAAATCTCTGGAGCGACTGTTCAGTTAGGTGGAGTAAAGAATCTGACGGTTGCACTTCAAAGTGCTGCAGACAGAGGTTTGAACCGAACTCGAGCTCAGCATTCTATGCTCTGCATAGAATATAATCCTCTACTCTCCGGGGAAGTTCAAGTGCTGGGGCTAACTGCAATAGTCAGAATACAGCAAGACTACATGTTGTTTGAAGCAGAAATTCTAAACAAGTACTTCTGTTCAGTATTTACAAAGGAAGGGGTAGGGGACAGGTCACAGATGGGGAAAAGCCATTAAGGGAAGTAGACGCTAGCCCTTTTACAGAGGAGAAAGTCCTCAGGAAAGTAGCACAACTAAAGGTAGAAATGGCAATGGGGCCAGACGGTTTACTCCAGGATGCTGAAGGAAGAACTGGCTGTGCCTCGGGCAGCCCTGTTCAATCTATCACTGCATAAGGCGAAAGTTCTGGGGGACTGGATGAAGGCAGATGTGGTCTCACGACACAAAAGTGTAAAGAGGGAGGAGGCAGGTAACGACAGACCTGTAAGCCTGACTTTGGTGGTGGGCAAGGTTATGGAAACACTATTTAAAGAAAGGATTAGGGAAAACATAATAACCAATGGACTGCAGGATCCTGATCCACCTCCCTGATAACCCAGTTAAAAAACCTCGACCTACCCCAGATAAATTGGTGATATATTTAATGAGTAATAAAAATGTATGTATATTACAGAAAATAGCTGTTTGTTTTTGTTTTTACAGTTTACCTGTTTATAAACTTTTTTGCAATGATTGTTGTGATTGTTCAAAAGATTTTTATGAAACACCATAAGCCAAATTGTAATGGAATGATATTTGTATATGTACTGTATGCGTTAAACCTTTTAAAATTTATAATGACTATGTCGAACAAATGAAAAAAAACTGATTTGATCTGAACTTCATAGAGTTCTTTGACTGGGTTACCAGGGAGGTGGATCAGGCAGGAGTGGTGGATGTGGCCTACCTGGATTTCAGCAAAGCCTTCGACACCGTTCCACACAGGAGACTAGTAAACAAGCTGGGCAGCCTAAGAGTGTAAAATGGGTGCAAAGTTGGCTACGCAACAGAACTCAGAGAGTGGCAGTAAATAGAGTTCACTTGGAAGAAGGTAATGTAACCAGTGGGGTGACTCAGGGGTCAGTACTGGGACCGATCCTCTTCAATGCCTTTATCAGTGACATCGCAGATGGGCTAGCAGGAAAGGTATGTCTGTTCAGATGACATAAAATTCTGCAACAAAGTGGACACATCGGGGGGTGAGCTGGGAAGATCTGAAAAACTGGAAGACTAGTCAAGGGTTTGGTGAGCTAACAGAATGCTGGGGTGCATTGGAAGGGTTATCACCAGCAGAAGGGAGGTAATGATACCTCTGTATAGACCAATGGTGAGGACCCAATTGGAGTACTGTGTCCAGTTCAGGAGGCCCCATCTCAGAAAAGACATAGATCAGGTGGAGGTAGTACAGAAAAGGGCAACGAAAATAGTGCATGGCCTGCATCAGAAGCCCTACAAGGAAAGACTCAGAATTAAATATGTACTGTCTGGAGGAATGGAGAGAAAGAGGGGGAAATGACTGAAACATTCAAATACCTCAAAGGTGTCAATAAGGTGCGGAGGGTGGCATTTTGCACAGAATGAGATGCTCAAAGACAAGGGGGCACGATATGAAGTTGGAAGGAGGAGACTTGGAGGGGATGTGAGAAAGTAATTCTTTATGGAAAGGGTAGTGAACATGTAGAACTGCCTTCCAGCAGAGGTGGTGGGTACCGAAATTATAACAAGTTTCAAGCATGCATGGGCTGGACACAGGGGACCTTAGCAACAGGGTGGTGGGGAGGAGGTAAGGCCAGAGATCAATTAGGGTCTATGGTAGTGTGGAGAGGTTGTGGGATAACAGATGGACGAGACACCGAACTTCAGTTTCAACACACAATCTCTGTGTGATGTTTATTCAAAATCCAGGAGATAACCTTAAGCAATGGCGTATCCTTTCTTCAGTACATTAGTTTGCAACAACAGACTATGTATGTCCTTTCTCTGCACTCAGCCAGCACCCACTGACTCAATGATCTACTGATCTAACTTATCAGTTGAGATTCAGCCTCCCCTATGTGGGCCTTGTTTGCTTGGGTGGTGGGGGCTCAAATAAAAAAAAAATACAAGGTAAAAGACAAAGAACCTCAGTGCAGAAGTACTGAAACAAGGGTTACCCCAAAAGGAATTGACAATAAGCCAAGTTTCAAAGAAACACAACATAGCACATAGTTCCACAATGCAAATCACAATGAAATATCAGACTTGTTCAGTTTACAGCAATTTACATGCATTTTAAATAGCACAACTAATTTTTATCATACAGTCCTCCTAGTAATGTTTTACCTTATCAAAAACATCTAGTACTATGGTATTGTCAACATTTATAGGTTTTATACACATAAGGTACTGTACATACACATTAAAATATTTTATGACATAGTGCCATTGCATACTAAATCCAACAACGAGGAACACAACCTGTTTTACATCAGCTCGGAGGTCACCACAATAACCTCCCTGTACGAGGACCTGAAAGGGAAAAGGAAAATTTAAAGAGGACACTATAACATAGTCAAGAAAGGGGACGGGGTGCCCATAGGTGGCCAACCTTATGGACTAGAAATTGTAAAGAACAGATTAGGCTAAGAAATAGAAGAACTGTTGCAACATATTTAAGAAAAGGTCGGTCCTCAAGAGTGACAGGAGCTCCTTGTCACAGGTAGCACAGTAGGTAGGCATCCTAGGTCAGACAAGGATGGCTGGGAGGTCCTTTTCTGTTGACAGCTTCTATGTTTCTATGTCTGCTGGAGCAAGACTTCCACTGCCACGGTTGGGGATCTGAAGTGTAGAGAACTATATGATCTGCAAACGTGTGAATATGCGAGTAGGCATAGGCAGAGGGGAAGTTATTGAGGAAAATGGAGAAGACAACCCATGATGGAGCCATGTGGGGCCCCAGCTTGGACTGGTAGGGGTGGGGGACAGGATGCCTCCTACCTGTACCAGCTACTGACTGCCCAAGAGGTAGAATAGGAGCCATTCAACAGCGGGGGCTGAGAGACCAGCAGAGCTCAGCTTGTCCAGGAGGAATGGATGGGCCACCGAATCAAAGGCTTTGGTAAACTCCATGAAAATGGCTGATGTGATGAGCTCCTGATGCATCCCAGTGAAGATGGAGTCAGTGACATGCAGCAGGCAGGAGATGGTGGAATGGTGCTTCCAAAAACCAGACTGGAAGGGGGAGAAGGAAGTTGAAAGAGTGGAGGAAGTCAAGAAGCCTGGAGTAGACAAGGTTCTCTAAGTTTTGCAAGACAGGGGAGAAGGGAGATGGGACGGATGTTGCTGTGGGAGGAGGGATCACCTACTCTGTGAAGAGGGAGAACTCTGGCAAACTTCCATGACTGAGGGACAGCGTAGGGAGTGAAGGAGAGGTTGAGGAGATGAATGAGGGCAAGGGTCTAAGTCACCAGGATTAGTCTGGGACAGGTTAAGTATAGAAAGGGCAAGAGTGGTTTCCTGGTTAGTGACAGGATGGAAATGGAACCCCGCAGGAGCAGTGGGGAGGAGAGGAGAGGAGGGTGGAAGTAGGGGGAGAGGAGCCAGGGAGGTGGGGAAGAGGGGACAGCACAAGTGGTGAGAAACTCATTGAAGTGAACAGCTGCAGTAGGAGGGTCAGAGACAGGTGAACCATTAACCATGAGGACCATGGGGACGGTCTGTGCTTGGGGATCAAAGAGACTGAAATCACCTTCTAGAATTTAGCCGCGAGTTAAGACTGTTCTGGAGGTTGGCCTTAAAATAGAGGTATTTGCCGATGCAGACAGCCTTTGTGCAAGTATTTCTGAGTGCCCTGTAAGAGAGGAGGTCAGACAAGGAGCAGGTTAATTTGTACCGGGCCCCTGCATTACTGTGGGACTTGCACATATCAATGAGGTGACTTAACCTTGGACTTCCTAATGGTGGCATGCTTGCCCCAGATGGTAGTAAATTTTCAATGGAAATGGGTGACGGTCACATCAATGCCGGGTGGAGAGGAAGGAGGATAAGTCCACTGCAGCCAGGTCAGTCAGTACAGTGTTTTTGTTTGCTGACTTGAGGGACCTGGGTATTTCAGGGGAAGAGGGAGAGCACAAGACTTTGCTGACACAAAATCTTACAAAGAGACAACTAAACAAAATGGGGGTGGCACTCAGCTTGCAGAATGCAAGTATAATAGCATTAAACATGTCAATAGCCTGTCAATAATGAACAGAAAACCACTAGAAACTGTTGATTTAAATTACATTTTATGTTCTTTGTAAAGCTCTAGTGTCCCTGATGTAGGCAATTTCTCCCATTTTTTTTAGTCTCCTCACTAATCTGTGTATTAGAGGGTTGAGAAATACGTCTGCAATAACCCTGCTGATAACAGAATTGTAATGTTTGTCCTTACCTTGATGGTCTTTTGAAGCTTATAGATTTCACTCTGGTCAGAGCTAACAGTTCCTTGACCTTTTGATGACTTGGAAAAAAAAGTTTTTTAAATTTAAGCACATTTTATATATCACACACACACACACACACACACACACACACACACGCATATATATATATATATACACATAAATATATATATTATATATATATATATATATATATATATATATATATATATTTATTTATATATATATACACACATATATAGGATACATGATGGGCAGGAGTATATGGCAAAATATTGTCCCTCCTGCAGGTGACTCTGGATATCTCACGAGTGAGATATCCAAGCTCACTCTGAGATTGACAATATTTGCCATAGCACACGATCTGCCCATCATGTATCCGATATATCAATAGGGCCAAGAGTTTCAGAAGTTTTGTTATGCTGTCTTGTGTTCTGTTCCTGTTAATGTGTTTACTCATTCTTAAGTAAGCTTTTCTGAATGGCCTGGCAGTTTTATAAACTTGAGAGACACATGAGTGTGTTTTGAATGCTAAATGAGTTAGTTTCAGATAGGAATAAGAAACATACTTTTGTGAAGCTGTATTGTTTAAGAGTCTGGCTGCAGTGAAGTTAAAAGCATCACAGTAATTGTAATGAACTGAGAGGCAGAGTGTCAGAACAGCTGATACTGTTTTCAGTGGTAATTAAGTTAGCTGCAGGCAGAGTGCAGAGTGTTCTGTGAAATTGTGTTCTTTAGGATTCTGGCTGCAGTGAAGTTGAAATTGTCACAGTAATTTTAATGGGTGAGAATCAGAGTTTGAGGAACAAGTGAGAGTGTGTTTCAGTAGCAGTTGAGCTAGCTGCAGGCAGTAGTTTAGACTGTTCTGTGAAGCTGTGCTGTTTGGAATTCTGGCTGCATCAAGTTGAGAGCATCACAGTAATGAGCTGGAAGTTGGTGGGGGGGGGGAATAGGTGTGTTTTCTAATGCTCACTAAGTTAGCTGTAGGCAGCAGTGAGACCTCTCAGGTAGTTCTGCATCTGCGTCTATAGTAACAGCACAGGTGTTTCTTTCATGCTGAGGGGAAAGCTGTCTAGGGTGATGATATCAGTGACCTGGGTGTGTAAATGTCTCGTATCATCACAGTAGAGCAGAGGGTAAAAATATCACACTGCAGTGGATGATACACTGTTTTATCTCACTCATTTACCACTCACCTCATTGTGTGTGTGTGTGTGTGTGTATACATATACATATATATATATATATATATATATATACACACACACACACACCACACACCACACTATTTTTGTGATTTTCTACAAAAAAATGTTAGACAGAACCCCCCCCCAAAAAAAAAAAAAAGGAATGAAAAAAGAACTCATTCATATATGAAATCTAGATTTAGTAGTTGCCGTATTGGTCCTTGCAAGAATAGATCCAGAAGCAAATGATTTGATACCTTTTAATGGACCAACATAGATGTAACAACAAGAACAAAGTGCTCTAGCTTTCGGACCAACCAGTCCTTCTTCAGAAGCTCATGGCAGTTGTTTAGAAAATACAATACTTATAACAGCTAGATAATGCAGAGAAAAACAGAAAAAATCCCCATTAGTTTAAAATACTCATATAAAAAAAAACAAAAAACAGAAGATGATGTCAGAGAAGTTCAACAGTACAATACTGCCTACAGCCAGAAAGAACCTTGGGTCAGATGTGCTTGGTGGAACACACATACAAAGAATCCTACTGCATATAAATTTAATCGACATAAGATAACACTGCTGAAGCAGATAACTCCTAAATCAAGCTATGAGTGTCACAGTTAGTATAAGGATGTGATTACTGAAAGGTAACCCCCACCCAGATTAAAGACAAACTAAGATTGTTATAGGGCTCATGAAATTTCAATGTTAGCATTATAGACAGGAATTTACCAGTAAAGTTGTCTTAAAAACATCAGTGCACACTGTGTGATGTGTAAAACCTAGCTGGACCTGTCACCTAGCTGTATTCTCAAGTTAGATGTAAGGCCCAAGAAATTTCAAAAACCTCAGGACTATATAAATGATAATTTAAATATAAATTGATAATATTAGTGTCAAACAAAAAACTCTAGTCGAGGAACCTCAAGGAATTAAGACCATGTAGCCTGATATGTACTGATGTCAATATATACTGAGAATGTAGCAACCTGATGTACCACAAGTGTCTAAGGAATCTGAAAAAGAGATAAATATGTAATTTCTCTCCTCCTCTTCATATAAACAATACAACCTAACCCACCCCACATCACAATAATGTGAGTGGGGGAGATACATAGCTTAAAGGAGATGTCTCCCCCTTCTCTCTCTCCCACAGACACACACACACACACACACACACACACACACACACACACACACACACACACACACTCTCTCTCTCTCTCTCTCTCCCTCTCCCCCCTAGTGAACCTATATTAAACTTCAGTCACTGCAATTGTTCCCCAAAGGAATTCAACTTGTCATGAAATCCTGAGTAAAAGGCCTTATGTCTCCTAATATCTACAGAGCAAAAATGTAACACTATTTAACCGTACTATCATCTGCAAAGTAACATTTCCAAGGATACTAGATAGAACTACCATGAAATAAACCTGCCACCCTCCCCAGGATAAGGTAACTAGAAGTAAATATAAAGCATATGTGTAAGACCAGAGGTCTAACATACCTACATATCCACAAATTACTACAATATTAGCCTAATGTAAAAAGATCTGTGCAGGACCCCCATGCAAATGAGATCACACACCTCAATATGTACAGAGTTACAAAAAATTATATATAACAGTATAAGATAACACTCCTGTATGTACACTAGCAGGCTGGGTAATCTGAATATGGTGCAATGGAATCAATCCACCCCCCCCCCCGGCAAAGATAAAAAGTAAGGAGGAATTAATATTCATTATGTGTGTGAAATAAGAATAGTAACACATTATAACTCCATATATCTAAATAGAGACTTACCTCAATGTGACAGCAAGCCCCACATCTGTTATATCACATACCTCACAACACATACCCACACACACATCCACATCCCACACATGCTGAAGTCCTATAATATGTCAGTTTGAAGAAGAAAATGTCTGTGGATGTTAGTTTCTGTAGTGTTCCATAAAGCCAAGATCAACGTTCATCCCATCTGCTACCATATTGAGATGTAAAATAAGTTTAATCTCAAAAGCTCGTCTCTGTTGTGTGCTTTTGAGATTTCCTTTTAAGACCATTACTGACATATCTGAGACTGAGTGGTCAGGCTGGGCGAAGTGGTGCCCCACTGGTTTTTCAGTCTTCCTTGCTGTAATAGTATGCCTGTGTGAGTTCATCCTAGTCTTGGAGCTGTTGGCGTCTTCTCCTACATAACCTGTTTGTGGACATCTCTTGCACTGAATGAAATAAACAACATGTAGTGAAATGCATGTATAACTCCCATGCACCTGGAATTGTCTGTTTGTGATGTAACCACACAGTCCGAGGTAGAAATGAGCCCACAAGTCTTACAGGAGGCGTTGACTGCAGGTCGTGTGCCATTGTGTGACATGGTATTCTGTTCCGGTGAAAGTTTGCTCCTAATAATTAGGCTGGATAAATTTGGTGGTTGTTTAAAAGATAGTAGTGGGAGTTCCTTAAAAATACAATTAAGGGTTTCATCCTCACTAAATACTGGGTGGAGATCTTTAATAATCTTACACAGACATATATGGAACACGCATTTAGTCCTTTCTCAATATGACCAACGAATGCTCCTCTCAAATCCGTGTTCTCGTATTGTATTTTTTTGGGGGTGGGATTTGTTGTGGCCCAACTCTCCTCTGTTGTTCCTCTAGTCACCAACCCTATGTTGGGGTTGCTTCAACTGCACCTCATCCTTCAGCCAGGAGAGGGAGCAGGTGCTTTGTCTTTGTAGGCAATGCAAACACTACATTATGGTTGCTCAGCAGCTGGTGTGCAAATATGAGTGGCCTGTGCCTGCCAACAATGGGAGCTGAATACCAGTATCAGATCCAGGATTTTAAAAAGGGGTCTGACTAAAAGGGGTTAGGCTATCTGCAGGAAGACAGAACAATTTATAGCAGCTTGTACTGAAAATGACGGCACTTGGTAGTAGGCATGATAAAATTAATTTTGTGTTGCTAGACATATTTATTTTTTCAGAAGTTTCTCCAGGAAGGCATATGAGCCGAGAAGCTAGTTTCCAGAAGAGTCCTTGGGGGGTCAAATGAATACATGAGCATAAGTGAAAAGCACATGTTACATAGTAGATACAACATTACAGCAAAAATTGCATTAAATTTGCAGTAAGTACAATATAACATTATGCTGGACTGGATTAGACCATGTAAATTTCAAAGAAGGGTCCTGTTGCTGTAGGAGCTTGAGTAATGCTGGATCTGCTAATGATCATACCTCAACTCTGCAACATACCCAGCTTCCAAGATGGTCTCATGGTGAGAAAGCTTTACATACAAATACAAATCTTCCAACTTGCCTAGCCATGTATTCCCTTTCTGGTTCATACTAACTGGCAACTGTGGGTTACTGAATATACCAAAACCTCTCTCACAACACTAACCTGCCAATACCAGTTTACCTCCAACTGCCCAAGTTGTTTAATGGCATAGATATGCATCTCTTCCTCAGTCAGAGCTGGGCAGCCACTGTAAGAAGTACCTTAGCCTTCCCTGTACGTGTACACAGTAAGACACTGGCGCACTACATCAACTCTCAGTCCCAACTCTGACCGTGATGAAGACAGGATTTAGATTCACAGCCTAGAAGTCAGAGGGTGACTATGTTAGATACAGGAATTCCATTACTTCTGGTTTCAGGTGAATCAGTAATACTAAAACGTATTGATACAGCACAGCAAATGCTTTTTGTAGGTACACAGATTCATAGGCAATTCCAGAAGTACTATGCCCCAATCCCAGGCAGTCTAATATTCCCTACCCTGCCAATCCATATAGAACTCCCCTCCCGGCCAATCCACTCAGCAATCACGCAGCCTCAAATTCATTCAAACTGACCTGGCAGACGTGACACCATCATGGTCTGTCAGTGGCTGTGTTCTCCCAGGTTTTGGGGTTAATACTGCAAAGTTTTAAGGTGGTTTTTAGGGTTTCTTTATAGAGTTTCATCTGCCCACCTCTGTTACAAAACCCAGACTGCAGTTCTCCATAGAAGACAGCTTTGAGAATCCTACAGTCAGGAATGCAAAGGACGTGTCCAGACCAGCATAACTGACCTTTTTGATCATGGCCTCCATTCCGGTTATACTTCAGCACTTAAGGACATCTGTATTAGGCACCTTGTCTTGCCACTTGATGCCAGCAATATGTTGTAAACAATGCAAATGAAATGGTCAAGTCACTTAATGCGACAGCAGTATCAGGTCCACAACTCTGATCCATATAGGAGGGTGACAATAACAGCAGCTTCGGATATAGAGACTTGTTTGTAGACTAACCCCTCATTCCTGCCAGTCTCTCCACTCAAGTTTGCCAAAGGTGGAGCTGGCCCTGCCAATCTAATGAGTGACATCATTGATCACGGTGTTCTGCGAGAGAATGCTACCGAGTTAAAAGAATCTGTCTGTGACTTTAAGTGGTACGTTTTTGTTCGTAACCACATGGGGTGTAACTTGATAGCCAGGTATGGGATGGACCATGATTTCAGTCTTTTTTAAGTTGACTGTATGGCCAAAAAGCTGTGCCGCTCAAGCAAAACAGTCAGATAGCAGCTGGATGTTCTCAAGAGTGTGAGGGAGCAACACACAGTCATCAGCAAAGGGCATGTCATGAATGGTTATCTGCATTGCTTTTCTATTAGCCCGTAGACATGAAAGATTGAGGATGCCACCATCTGTGCGGTATCTAGTGTAAATTCCCATTCACACTCTTGAATGCATCAAGCAGTACTGCAGCAAACAGAATGCTGAATAGAGCTGGGGCAAGAACACAACCTTAACACCGTTAGTGACTGCAAGTGGTGACGACACGCGGCCTTGATCTATTATTTGGGCAATCATACCATGTGTAATTGACGAACAACATTCACAAATTTGCCAGGGTATCCGAACTTTAGAATAATCTCCCACAGAGCATCACAATTCACAGAGTCGAATTCCTCTGTCAAGACATCAAATACCATGTAGGGGTCCGGTGCTCTTCTCTACACTTTACTAGATCTGAAGGACTGAAAAAAATCATGCTGGATGTTCCACGACCAACCCAAAATCTGCACTGGCTTTCTGGGAGAATTTGTTCTGCTAGCTGTTTTAGTCGACGGGGCATGATGCAAGCAAAAATTTTACCTGCTACCAATAGAAGAGGGATTCCGCGGTGACTACCACAGTATGAGCGATCACCTTTGAGCATGTAGAGGTGCGCAATGTTGGCACCTTTGAAATCCTGTGGTACAGTTCAATGATGCCAGATTTTATTGTAGAGGGCAAGGAGTCCCTTCCTAAGCTTGTGGCCCCCATGCTTGTAGGTCTCAGCAGGAATACTGTCTGAACCAGTTGCTTTTTGACTTGACATCTGCTTGATTACAATTTGGATTTTGGCCATGTTAGGTGGGATGGTGAGATGATCTTGCATAGGCAGTCACAGTATGTCATTTAATACATCAGCAGACACCATAGAGGGACAGCTGAGGACTTAAAGAGGCTGGCCTCACGTTCCAAGATTTCAGCTTGGTCAGTTAGCAGCTTTATGCCATCTTCACTCAGAAAAGGGACTGTGCCACTTGTTTTCAGGCCACACACAGTCTTTAACTTGTTGTAGAAGTGCTTCACGTCCTTTTGGTCAGCGGCTGCTTGCAGTTCCTCAGCCTTCATCTTCCATCATTTTTTCTTCATTAAGCGAATGCTTAGATTGAAATTGCTGCTTTAAACTTCTGGCATGCAGTCTTCTTTACTGAGCAGCCTTTGTCATTAATCCAAGAGAGGTGAGTAGTATGCAAAGAGGCCAGAAGTGGTCTGATTTCCTCGGTCATCAAACCAATCTTGATTTTTATATTTAAAGAAGCCAAGTACTTCTGTGGCAGTACTATATACAGTTTTCTTGAAGTCTATCCATATATTTTCCACTTCACTCGTTTGTTGCGTGGATGTGTCGCTTGATAGCTCACTGATTTGAGTACTTTCTCAAGCTTACTAGTCAGCTTGACACGGGTGTGGTGATCCTCGAGTACATGGACATTGATTTGTCTGACTGGAGGCAGCTGGCAATGCCAGAGTTGCTTTGGAAGAATACCTCACCATCCAGTGGTCAGACCGGCAACTAGCATCGCGCACAGCATGGGCTAACATCTTGAATGTTAGGCTAACAAATAATAACATAATCAGGTGCCAGTGATCAAAAAGAGGATGCATCCAGGTGGTTCTGTACTTGTTGGCTTGTTGAAACATGGTGTTGGTGATGACTAGCTAGTGTTCCCTGCAAGAGGCCAGGAGGAGAGTGCCACTGGAGTTTTAGCTGCCAATTCTATAACGTCCAGTTACCCTTTTCCATGCGGGGTGATCGCAGCTGTTATTTCTTGGTGGTGCTCTGATGATGTTGGTGAGATCTTCATAGAATTGCTCTTTGACATCATCGCTGTTGGTCATGGTTGGCGGAAAGTAGAGCAAGAGGAATGGAAACACACAAACACAGACAAATGATGGCAGAAAAAGAGAGATGGTCCACCTTGTTAATTCCCTTCAGAAACTTGAAAGTCTTTACCATATCCACCATTTCTCTTTTGGTTTTGAGTGAATACATGTTCAGTACCTTTAGCTGATCCTCATGGGAGTTGACTTCCTGGCATGGAATAATCTTGGTCACCCTACGCTGCACCTTCACCAACCCCCTACTTTTTTTCAGGTGGGACTCCAGATGTGGCCACACCAGTGACCTATACAGTGGTAACAGTGCCTTCTACTGCTGAACCAGCCTCGTTATATTGGTTTGTTTGTTTGTTTAAGGGAATCACTGATGATGACTTCTAGGTCCCTTTCCTCTTGTGTTGTGTCCAGCTAACCACTACCACCATCACCATCACCAAATACACTCTTCTGCGGTTTTTGCTGCCCAAGTACAAAATGTTGAACTTTTTAGCACCGAATTTCAACTGCAAAACTTTAGACCAATTTCCCAGCCTCTGCAGGTCCCTTTGCAATGCCTTTATCCCCCTACATCTTGTCAATCCTACCAGAGTTTACGGTCATTTGCAAATAGATACCACCTGCCCTGGATTCCCTCTCCCATGTGCTGACTGGGCCCAGAACAGATCCCTGTGGTACTCCACTAGTGACCTGTCCTTCCTCTGATTTGACCCCATTCACCACAACTCTTTGCTGCCTCCTCTCCAACTAACTCCTTACACACCTTACTATTTCCACAACTGTTCCTAGGTCCCCCATCTTCTTCTTCAGCAGTAGCCTTCAATGTGGCACCAAGCTGACTACCTTACTGAAGTCGACATAGAGTAAATCTACAGCATAACTTTTGTCAGCTACCATGTACCCAGTCAAGGAATACTATCAGGTTCGTTCGACAAGACCTCCCCATTACAAATCTAAGCCGAATACTACCCTGAAGTTAGTTTTTCTCCAGATATTCCACTAGACTTCTTTGACTAGTGCCTCCATTATTTTCTCTACCACGGAGTTAAGACGGGTCTGTAGTTCCATGGCTGCTCCTCGTCTCCTCCCTTGTACAGCAGAACAGCGTCTCCCATCCTTCTGTCCCTGGCAATTACCCCTTGCTGCACAGAGCTACTGAACAGCCCTGCCAGAGTCTCAGCTAACACCAATGCCATTTCCCTTCGCACCTTCGGATGCATTCCATCTGGCCCCAGAACCTTGTTTATCTTCAGGGCTGCTAGCCCATTTTTGACACTTTCCAGCAGATTTGTACAGTTCCATTTTTGGAACCCCTCTTGTCAGCTGCCTTTATGTCGCTCTCCGCACAAGGCCAGCTGTTTTCCCTAGTGAATAATGAGCATAAGTAGTCATTTAGCACAGTGGCTTTCTAGCAGTCCTCCTCTATTACCCAACCCCTCCCCCCATTAGCCTGACAATTCCCCCTCCCATCTTTCTTTTTTCTCTTATATAGCTAAAGAACTGTTTTGGCCCTCCCTTGATCCACTCTGCAATGCACAGCTCTATGTCTGCCTTTTGCGATTCTGATTGCCCTCTAGGCTTCCCTAGTTTCTCTTGGTACCCGTCTCATTCTTCATCTCCTCTGCTTATCTTTGTACTTTAGAAAGACTCCTTTTTTGTCCTCACTGCCTCCCTGACCATTTCAGTGAACCAAATGTGTCTATCATATTTGTTTTTTTCTTGATAAATGTTCTCGTGCATGTTTTTGTTGCCTCGAGAACAGCCCCTTTTATAACCCATCTTTCCTCCACTCCAGATACTGCCTATGGCAGCAAACCTGTACAGCAACATTTACCTTATATGGTTGAAATTTGCCTTCCCTAAATCCAGCATATCAACCTTGAGGACTTTCAGGTGCCCAGGGCCACCTAGGCATTCCCCAACCTACATGCCAGCTCTTCTTTCTGAGTTGTGGAGTACCACTTCTAGAACAGCCACCTAGTGGGTCCCTGATCTCTTGTACCGACATGCAGTCCTGCAAGACATCAAGCAGGGCTCGACTCTTGGCCACTGGGATGCCCAGTCAATGTCAGGCAGGTTAAGCTCACTCACTATTACAACCTTTCCCTTTGCCACCCAACCTTCTGCACCCAGTTTCTTATCCATCTCCTCCGTTTGCCCTGGTGGCCTGTAATCCACCACGCAAACCATCCTACCAGACAACTCTGAGCTAAACCCACTCTGTGAGCTGAACCACAATGATTCTACCTTCCCATTCCCCCGACAGTAGCCTCCTCTACCGCCTTCATCCCTTCCTGATGAGATGGACACCCCTACACCTCTACCGTCCCTCCATCATGCTTATATCAGGCGTAGTTTGGGATCGCTGTGCCCCAATCGTTCATACTAGCCCAAGTTTCTGTAATGGCCGCTAGATCCAACCCCAAGTCTGCCACCAAAGACTGGAGCTCACTAATCTTATTACTCAGACTCCTGGCACTGAGACGTATCACCTTCCAACATGCGCCAAAATATTTCTCCAATGCTCGTAGTGCAGATCGTATTTCCTCACCACCTGTGACTTCAGGAGTATAAGGCTCCTCCTTCTTCCTCATCATAGTAGTACTCCACCTCAATAGTGGAAGCAAATGACATAGAAATCTTGGATACCTGGTCTTTCATAGTCTGGAAGAATTACTTGTTTAAATTCTTCCACTGTGGGCATTTGAGCATCACCAGCTGGCTGAAAACTGGCTCATGTGCCATGTATTTTTCTGGCTCCAAGTGTTTTTCTTTTCATGTCTTTTTTAAGGCATGAGTGAGAGGATTCCTCAGCATGCCCTTTCTTGGACTCTTTCTGATTAGAGTGCACCTCAGCAAAGGGTTTATGCTCTTTAGTTGGCTTCTTTGAGGAAAAACAGCAGAAAGTACAGCAGAGTAAGCAGAACCATATATGTATTTATTATCTTACACAAAATACTTAGCAGTGACAAAACTCACCCAGACCTTCACAGAAACTGTAAATTTGCCACTTTAATCTCCTGAAAACCATGGACAACTGAATTAAGGTTAGCTGCCTCTAAACACAAGCAACCCCTACCTGCTAGTTACTCAAATAAGGAGAAAAAGAAACAACAACAGTTGTGAATCAAGTCAGAAAAGGAGTTCCTGAGAAGGGCTGCTGCAACTAGCACACTGGTACAAAAGACGCCTGAACTGCAGCACTGGAACACTCAACACCAGCATTCCATGTAGCAAGTTACAGGCAGCTCTTAAAGTTACAGCTATACCAGTGAGCCACAAATCAGGGTGCACACTACACTTTCTGTAAGTAATCCCCACTGACAGTGTACACACACACACACACACACACACACACACACACACACACACACACACACACACAAGAAACAAGCCCCTTTTGCAGTTCCTTTGAACTGGCAGGAATGAGGGGAAAAAAAAAAAACACTTGTTATACTGATTTTTAAATACAAAAAACAGAAAGAAAAAAATTACTCACCTTAGTAATGTTGTTTCTTCTAATGGAGTCTTGCTATATTATGACATATGCAGTGAGTCCCAACCTTCGAACTGCTCCGGAGGTGAAAGAGTTAACTTTCCATGCCAGGCATGGAACGCTGAGCTCGAGCTCGGTTGAAATTCTGTCTGTTGTTCTTCAAACTCAAACCGTCAGATCTTTACGAGCTAAACTCATTGAGATCCTGTGTGGAAGCTGTAAACCTACACTAGCCAACTGGCTACTAAACATAAGAACACATTTTTCGGTCCCAAAACAAAGACTCAAGTCAGGAGACCCAAAAAATGAAAACACAACACCAAGTTACCCAAAAAAGAAGGTGTGAAAACAACAAGGTGGGCATCTACTAAGTGCCAACACTGCACTGCCCACCCACAACCCAAAAACAGAGGTTCTGAGAGGAGCAGGCAGGGGGGAGGTCGTAATATAGCAAGACTCCATTAGAAGAAACAACATTACTAAGGTGAGTAATTTTTTCTTCAAACAACATGAAGTCTTGCTATATTATGACATATGCAGACTACAAAGCAGTACCTCCATGGAGGAGGGACAGAACCTACTTAGGAAATAAGCTCTGAAGCACAGCTGTGCCAAACCGAGCATCACTCCTAGCCTGGATGTCCAGGGAGTAATGCTTGGTAAAAGTGTGAACTGTTTTCCAGGTAACTGCTTGACATATCTCTAGAATAGGGATGTCCCTGGCAGCAGCCAGGGAAGCAGCTGTACCTCTGGTAGAGTGAGCCCTCAGGCCTGAGGGAGTTACCTTACCCAGCTTTTCATAACAGAATTGGATACAAGAGACAATCCACCTGGCAATGGATCTTTTAGTGGCAGGTTTCCCTTTACTAACCTCACCACAAGTGAGGAACAGTTGGAGGGAGTCAAACCTGTGACCCTTGGTACGCTCTACGTAGTAACTAAGGGCCCTCTTCACATCTGTTGTGCAGCCTCCTCTCCCAGAGGAGGAATGGTCAGTGAAGTACACTGGAAGAGATATAGATTGATTAAGGTGAAATCTGAAACCACCTTAGGCAAAAACTTCCTATTAGTCCTGAGGACCACTTTATCTCTATGAAAGGAGATAAAATCAGGCTCAACTGACAAAGCTTGTAATTCACTTATGCGTCTGGCAGAAGTGATGGCTACCAGAAACACAGTTTTCCAAGTCAAGTACTTAAGCTCTGCTGAAGACAAAAGGGGGTTGCATAAGCTGAGCAATGCAAACATTAAGATCCCAGGCGGGGGCAGGGTCCCTGAATGGAGGGTTGGTGAAGTAATCCCTTGAAAAACTTGGAGAATACAGGATGAGCTGAAAGAGACGAGGGCTTACCTGCTGAAATAAAAGCAGACACAGCTGCCAGATGCACTTTTAGGGTAGCTGGTCTCAGCTAAGGTATTTAAGTGGACCATATAATCCAGGACTGTGGGTAAATCAGCAGATTCTGGGAATATGCTTTCAGAGCACCATATGGAAAACCTCTTCCATTTGGAATTATAAGTAGCCCTGGTGGAAGGTTTCCTAGAAGCCTTCAGGATATCTTACACCTTGGGAGAGGTGTAGATCAGCACACTAACTCTTCAAGAGCCAGGCCTTGAGATTGAGAGATTTGAGGTTCGGTACCAAACCTCCCTGAGCACAGGTTAACAGGTTGTGATTCCTGGGAAGACACAGGGAAGATGGACTGCTAAGGACAGTAGGAGTGGATACCAGGGTTGTCTGGCCCAATCTGGAGCAATCAGGATAATCTTGCAGGGTTGAGATCTGATTTTGACTAGCACTTTGAGCAGGGGGAGCAGAGAAACTTCCCTTCCCAATTGAGAACTAAGGCATCCAGAGGGACTGAGCCCAACACTGGGGCCTGCAGCAAAAAGGGAAGTTGGTAATTGTCTGGGGCTGCAAAAAGATCTATCTGCGGGGTGCCCCATCTGGCAAATATCACCTCCAAGACCATGGGGTCCAGTGACCATTCGTGATGGCCCTGGGAAATCCAGCTGACAGCATCTGCCAGGACATTGTCCTTGCCTGGGAGGTGAACTGCCGTAAGGGAGGTGTTCAGGGAGTAAGCCAGAGACCACAACTTCATTGCTTCGGTGTATAAGGCCGTAGACCGAGTGCCCCCTTGCTTGTTGATGTACCACATTGTGGCGGTGTTGTCTGTTCTGACCTGTACAACTTTGTTCTGAACAGACTTGGAAAAAGCTTGAAGTGCTAGAAAAACTGCTCTGAGTTCGTACAGATTGATGTGGAGCAGAGATTCCTGAGGGGAACACAATCCCTGGGTAGTGAGGTCGCCCATGTGAGCTCCCCACCCCAAGAGGGATGCATCTGTAATAAGGATTAAGGAGTGAGACTGAGTGACAAAAGGAACCCCTTGTCTCAGATTGCTCTGATCCTGCCACCACTGAAGGGCCTGGATCAGGGTTCGAGTCACTGGGATCAATTTGGTTAGAGGGTCTTTCCTTTAAGATCAAAAGGCTCTCAAATGGAACTGGATGTCCCTCATCTGAAATCGTGCTCCCAGCACTACTGCTGTAGAAGCAGCCATGTGCCCCAGGAGCTGTAGAAAATGCCTTGCTGGTCGAGAGACCTGCAGGGTGAATGAGGAGGCCAGAGAGACCAGGGTCCTTGCCCTGTCCAAAGGAAGGAAGGCTCTGGCTTTCTCTGTGTTCAGCTCTGCGCCTATGAAGGTGAGGAGCTGGACAGGCTCTAGAACCGACTTTGAAAGATACAGAAGGAAACCTAGAGAGGTGAGCAGTTGCTGAGTTATCTGTAGATGTAACTTGACTTGGTCTGGAGACTGGCCTACTATGAGCCAGTCGTCCAGGTAAGGAAGATGGCAATTTTTGCCTTCTTAGGAAGCAACTGCTACTGCCAGGCATTTTGTGAATACCCTTGGAGCAGAGGTGAGGCCAAAGGAATTGCTCTGAACTGGTAATGGCCTGAGGGCAGCTCGAACCTGAGGTACTTTCGATGGGAGCTTCTGATGAGAATATGGAAGTAGGCATCCTTGAGGTCCAGGGACACTAGCCAGTCCCCTGGCCTTAGAGAGGTAGAATAATTCCCAGAGTCACCATTTTGAATTTTGGTTTTAAAAGGTGCTTGTTTAAATATCTGAGATCCAGGATGGGCCGCCATTCTCCTGACTTTTTTGGGGTAAGGAAGTACCTGGAGTACAACTCTTCCCACAGCTCTGAGAGCCAGGAGGGAAGAGGCCTCTGCCTCTAGGGCAAGTGCCTCTGGTTGATTTGAAGGTGGAAAGGATCTGGTTCTCAGTTTTGAAAATTTTTTGAAGCTGAGAACCAGTCCCTGGCTTACTACTTCCAGGACCCACTTGTCTGATGTCAGAGACTTCCAGTCCTGGACAAAGTAAGCCAGCCTGCCCACTACAGGTAGCTGAGAATCGGCCCTGACAACCCCATCAGGGTGCCTGCTTGGCAGGGGCTTTGGGCTGAGGGGTGGACCCAGTCTGCCTCTCCCTCTAAAGAACCCCGTCTGGGCATAAGCAGAAGAGGAGGCCTGGGCTTGGTAAAAAGGCCTAAGAAAAGGTCTGCCCCTGCCCCTGGAAAGCTGCCTTTGAGGAGTGGCCTGCCTTTCCTTCGCCTGTGCACTCCTGTAGGTGGTCCTATACTCATTCATGTTCTTCATGTAATTCTCTGTCTGCTCCCCAAACACAGAATTACCCACAACAGGAAAATCCATGGCCTTAGTCTGGGTATCCTGTGACAGGCTAGTACATCTGAGCCAAGCCATTCTGCGAAGTGCCACAGATGTAGCCATGACTCTTGATGATACATCATTAGAGTCCACTGCAGCCTGGAATTGCACCTTGGATGCCTCAATACCATCCGCAGCCACCTGCTCCAGCTCCTTGACTAGCTGGCCAGGGACCTGTTTTGCTAGAGCCATAACAGTATCCCATCTGGATTTCTGATATCTAGCAACATAAGTCATATAATTTGCCTGTCTGAGTCCCAAGGATGCTGCCATGTACTGTTTCTTTGCCATGGCATCAATCCTCCTGGAGTCCTTGACAGGGGGGGTGTGAAGCCAAGGGAATATTTGCCTTGTCACAGGCTGCAGCCTGCACTACCCCAACATGGCTGCATTGTTGTGTAAGGAACTCCGTATCAGAGCCTGACAATGTGTACCTCTTGTCCATTCTCTTATCCACAGGAGGTATAGTGTGAGGAGTTTTAGAATTTTAACTGTCTGTTTCCCAAAGATTTATGCAAAGGAACAGACAGTCTCCTAGACTCTGGGATATCCATCATTTCCACATAGTCAGGCTCCTCTTGATCATCCACAGCTTCCTCCATAGGGAGCTGGAGGGTTCAGCCACTTTCTTATAAAATATAAAATGAGAAGGGACTCAGAAAGCCTAGGAGGAGACACTCCTGAAGGTCTGTCTGGGGAGATGTCCGGTCAATGGGCACATCCAGACTTTCAAATCCACATTCACTCTCCTCATACTCCTCTTCCCCTCCTCCGGTTCATAATATTCCTCTAAATCATACTCTTGAACGGTGAAACCCGGCGAACGGACGCTTACCTGATGGTGCGGTTCGGTCGGAACGGGGAAAGCGACTGGAAAATTTTAATCGCTTTCGGCTATTTCTTCAGCGGTTGGAGGGAAAGTTTTGGCTCCACACCAGCTGATTTCCTAGTCCTTTTGCTGGAACCGACTCCTCAGAGTCGGATCTCCTTTGCCCGAGGAAGTCTCGCCTGGTTAGAGGGACTCCTCTGGTTCGGTTGGAACCGAACCGGCTGGCCATCCGTTCAGCGGACTTTTGGCCTCCTTTCCTGAGCTACCAACTCTCTTTTCCAGGGTAGCTGCAGGAAAAGTTTTACAAATCTGGCAGTCTGCACTGAGGTGGTCAAACCTCAGACAATAAACATAGGTGTGTGGGGGTCAGCCTTGGCAAAGACTTCCCCACAGACACTGCAGTGTTAAAGCAGTGGGCCGGTTTTTCTTTTGGGTTTCTTCCGACATAGTGCCAGTCCTAACCAAACTTACCCGTTATGGCAATCCATGGAGTAAGGGCCTCCATGGTTTCCCAACCGTGTCGCAGAATGGTGGAAAAAAGCGTAATAAAATCCGTTTTTAGAACCCGATAAGAACGGTAACCACACTCTAAATGACAGATTAATATATTTTAAACAACCTGATCGGTTCAAACCGAACCGATAAACCATTTACAAGTTCCACACAGAAAAGAAATTAATGTAAAACCTATCTAGTACTCACAAATACCACAGACAGAGTCTGAACCGACCGGTTGCAGTTTAAATTCGGTCAAAAACCGAGAAAAACAATACTTTAACCGACAAAATGAACCGAGCAGAAGGAGAAATCTCCGGAGCGACTGTTCAGTGAGGCGGAGTAAAGAATCTGACTGTTTGAGTTTGAAGAACAACAGACAGAGTTTCAACCGAGCTCGAGCTCAGCGTTCCATGCCTGGCATGGAAAGTTAACTCTTTCACCTCCGGAGCAGTTCGAAGGTTGGGACTCACTGCATATGTCATAATATAGCAAGACTTCATGTTGTCTGAAAGGAGCGAGTCAACCTCACAGATAGACTAACAGACATAGCTTTTTATCCTCCAGATTTTGCATTCCCATTTCTCTGGGTTGCACCATCCGTGCTTGGTGACATCCTAGTAAGGTATGTCACTACCCTCACCGTCTTTCCAGGGAGGGCCCTGTGGAGCAGGGCTCGAGTTTGCCCAAGCCATTATCTTGATGGCCCATGGTTTTTCTTCCAGTTTATCTCATGCCCTCCACCCACATGATGGTATCACCTGCCCACTATAAGCCTTGGACACTGCAGTGAATCCCCTGGAGGGAAACAAGCTCCCTGGCTAGCTAAAGGGGTTGCTGCAGTGCCAGGCATAGCACCATCCCCTTCCTGGGCTGGGGAAGCACTGCCATTAGCAGCACTATCTCTCAGACAGCCGCCTGACCTCGCTTCCGAACCTGGGTCACAGGCAACACCAACAGCAGGTCCCTTTAGTAGAATTTTAGGTTAAACCTAGCTAAAAGACCAGCAACTGGATCGGAAGCATCCTATCTTTGTCAGCAGAAATAAAGATCTATTACAGAGTCAGTCACATAATCAGCAGTTAAGGGCATTCTTTGAATTTTGTCATAACCTTATGTTCCTGGGGCATCTCTAGATGCAGGATGACTGCTATTAGGTAGAATCATAAATCACATTCCTGTTAGAAATAATTTAATTACATGCAAAGGAGCTACACAGAATATACGAGCTATCTGTTAACCTGAAAAGTTACAGTACTCATCACGGAACCAGAGTACTGCAAAAGAAAAAATTACTCACTTTATTAATATTGTTTCTTCTAATGGAGTCTTGCTGTATTCTGACTATTGCAGTTAGGTCCTGCCTTTCAACTGCCCCGGAGAACAAAGAGTTAACTTTCCATGGCCAGCATGGAACATTCAGCGCAAGCTCGGTTGACGCCTTTGTCTGCTGTTTAAACTCCAACCTTCAGATCTTTACAAGCAATACTCACTAGAAGTTCTGTGTGGAAACTGTAAGACTCACACTAGCCAACTGGCAACTAAATTTATTAAGAAAGGGTTTTTGGTTTCAAAGCAAAGTCTCAAGTCAGGAAACCCAAAAAACAAAACACAACACCCCCCCAAAATAAAGGAGGGTGAAAAAGGGTACCTCTGGGGTGCCAGCACTGCTCCTGCCCACCCACATCCCAAAAACCAGGTTCTGAGAGGGGAGGCAGGGGGAGGTCAGAATACAGCAAGACTCCATTAGAAGAAACAACATTACTAAGGTGAGTAATTTTTTCTTCAAACAACATGAAGTCTTGCTGTATTCTGACATACTGCAGACTACCAAGCAGTACCTCCATGGAGGAAGGACAGAACCTACTTTGGGAACAGGCTCTGAAGTACTGCTGTGCCAAACCGAGCATCACTCCTAGCCCAGATATCCAGAGAGTAATGCTTGGTGAATGTATGGACTGTTTTCCAGGTGGCTGCTTGACAAATTTCTAAGATAGGAATATCCCTGGCAGCAGCCAGGGAAGTAGCTGTACCTCTAGTAGAGTGAGCCCTCAGGCCTGAGGGTGGTGTTCTACCCAGTTTTTCAGAGCAGAACTGTATACAAGAGACAATCCACTTGGCAATAGATCTTAGTAGCAGGTTTGCCCTTACCAACCTCTCCATATGTGAGGAACAACTGAAGGGACTCAAACCTGTGACCCTTGGTGCGCTCTATGTAGTAGCTGAGGGCCCTTTTAACATCCAAGCTGTGCAACCTCCTCTCTCCAGAGGAGGAATGGTCAGTGAAGAAAACAGGGAGAGACATAGACTGATTAAAGTGGAAATCTGAAACCACCTTAGGCAAAAACTTCCTGTTAGTTCTTAGGACCACTTTATCTCTATGGAAAGAGATGAAATCAGGCTCCACTGACAGGGCCTGCAATTTACTGATACACCTGGCAGAGGTAATGGCTACCAAAAACACAGTTTTCCAAGTCAAGTACTTAAGCTCTGCAGAGGACAAAGGCTCAAAAGGGTGGTTGCATAAGCTGAGCAATGCAAACATTAAGGTCCCAAGCAGGAGCAGGGTCCCTGAGGGGGGGACTGGTGTGCAACAACCCCTTGAAGAACTTACAGAACACAAGACGGGCTGACAGAGGAGAGGGCTTGCCTACTGACAAGAAGGCAAAAACAGCTGCCAGATGCACTTTAAGTGTAGCTGGCCTAAGTCCCAAGCCATTAAGATGAACCATATAGTCCAGGACTATAGGCAACCCAGCAGAGTCTGGAGAAATATGCTTATTAGAGCACCAAATAGTGAACCTTTTCCATTTGGAGTTGTAAGTCTTTCTGGTGGAAGGTTTTCAAGAAGCCTTAAGATATCCAGAACCCCTTGAGAAAGGTGTAATTCAGCAAACTCTAACTCTTCAAGAGCCATGCCCTGAGATTGAGAGAGTTGAGGTTTGGATACCAAATCCTCCTCTGAGAGGATGTCAACACGTTGTAATTCCTGGGAAGAGACAGGGGAAGGTGGACTGTTAAGGACAGTAACAGTGGGTACCAGAGCTGTCTGGCCCAGTCTGGAGCAACCAGAATCACTTTGCATGGTTGAGACCTGATCTTGACTAGCACTTTGAACAGGAGAGGAAAGGGGCGAAAAGCATACAGGAATTTCCCTTCCCAATTCAGAATCAGAGCATCCAGGGGGCTGAGGCCAAGACTGGGGGTCTGCAACAAAACAGAGGAAGTTGGTGATTGTCTGGGGCTGCAAAAAGATCTATCCATGGAGTGCCCCATCTCGAGAAAATCACTTCAAAAACTAGAGGATCTAAGGTCCATTCGTGATGGCCCTGCGATATCCAGCTGAGAGCATCTGCTAGGACATTGTCCTTCCCTGGGAGGTGAACTGCTATCAGAGAGGTTTGCAGGGAATAGGCCAGAGACCACAACTTAATTTCTTCTGTGCACAAGGCCGTAGACTGAGTGCCTCCTTGCTTTTTGATGTACCACATTGTGATGGTATTGTCTGTTCTGATCTGGACCACCTTGTTCTGTACAGATTTGGAAAAGGCTTGCAGTGCCAGAAACACTGCTCTGAGGTCCAAGAGACTGATGTGAAGCAGAGATTCTTGAGGTGACCACAGCCCTTGGGTGGTAAGATCCCCCAAGTGGGCTCCCCAGCCCAGCAGGGAGGCATCTGTGGTGAGCATCACTGAATGAGACTGAGTGACAAAAGGAACTCCCTGTCTCAAATTGTCCTGATCCTGCTACCATTGCAAAGCCTGGCTCAGGGTTCGAGTCACTAGGACTAGTTTGGTAAGGGAATCCTTTCTTTGGGACCAGAAGGCTCTTAAGTGGAACTGAATGTCCCTCATCTGGAATCCTGCCCCCTGGACCACTGCTGTAGAGGCTGCCATGTGGCCCAGGAGCTGCAGGAAATGCCTTGCTGGTCGAGACACCTGAAGGGTGAATGAAGAGGCCAGTTCTATAAGGGTCCTTGCCCTGTCCAGGGGAAGGAAGGCTTTTGCCCTTATTGTATCCAGCTCTGCCGCTATAAAAGTGAGGAGCTGTAATGGCTCGAGAACTGACTTTGGAAGGTTGAGGAGGAATCCTAAGGAAGTAAGCACTTGCTGAGTTATTTGCAGATGTGACTTGACTTGGTCTGGAGACTGACCCACTATGAGCCAGTCGTCCAAGTATGAAAAGACGGAGATCTTTTTTCTCCTTAGGAAAGCAACCACTACTGCCAGGCACTTTGTGAACACCCTTGGGGCTGATGTTAGGCCAAAGGGCATAGCTCTGAATTGATAGTGGCCTGAGGACAACTCGAACCTGAGGTACTTTCTGTGGAAGCACCTGATGGGAATGTGAAAATAGGTATCTCTGAGGTCCAGGGAGGCTAGCCAGTCCCCTGGCCTTAGAGAGGGCAGAATTATTCCCAGAGTCACCATTTTGAATTTTGGTTTTAAAAGGTGCTTGTTCAGATATCTTAGATCTAGGATGGGCCACCATTCTCCTGTCTTTTTGGGGGCTAGGAAGTACCTGGAGTACAATCTTTGGCCCCTGTGTAGGGGAGGAACCCTTTCTATGGCTCCAAGGGCAAAGAGGGAAGAAACCCTCTGCCTCTAGGGCAAGGGTCTCTGATGGATTTGCAGGTGGAAGGATCTGGTTCTCATCTTGGGAAATTTTTGAAGCTGAGAACCAGTCCCTGGCTTACTACTTCAGGACCCACTTGTCTGATGTCAAAGACTTCCAGTCCTGGACAAAGTAAGCCAGCCTTCCCCCTACAGGTATTGGAGAATCGGCATGGGCAGACCCATCAGGGTGTCTGCTTGGCAGCGGCTTTAGGCTGAGGGGGTGGAAGCAGGCCTGCTCATTCCCCGTCTGCCTCTCCCTCTGAAGAACCCCCTCCAAGTATAAGCAGAAGAGGAGGCCTGGGCTTGGGAAAAAGGCCTTTGAAAGGGCCTGCCCCTGGAATGCTGTCTCTGAGGAGTGGCTTGCCTTTCTTTGGCCTGAGCACTCCTGTAGGTAGTCCTGTACTCGTCCATCTTCTTCATGTAGTTCTCTGTCTGCTCCCCAAACAGAGAATTACCAATGACAGGGAAATCCATGGCCTTAGCCTGGGTATCCTGCGATAGGCTAGTACATCTGAGCCAAGCCATCCTCGAAGGGCCACAGATGTAGCCATGACTCTAGATGAAACATCACTGGAGTCCACAGCATCATGAAATTGCACTCAATGGCTGCATAATCCCACCATGACCACCTGCTCCAGCTCCTTGGCAAGCTGGTCAGGGGCCTGTTTAGCCACAGCCAGCACAGTGTCCCACCGGGACTTCTGGTATCTAGCTGTGTAGGCCATATAGTTAGCCTGCCCGAGTCCCAAAGGTGCTGCCATGTACTGCTTCTTTGCCATGGCATCAATCCTCCTGGAGTCCTTATCTGGGGGGAGTGAAGCCAAGGGAATGCTTGCCTTATCACAGGCAGCAGCCTGCACTACCCCAACATGGCTGCATTACTGGGAAAGGAACTCTGTGTCCGAGCCTGAAAGAGTATACCTCTTGTCCATTCTTCTGTCCACAGGAGGTATGGAATTAGGATTCTTTAGAATTTTAAATGTCCGTTTCCCAAAAGATTTATGGAGGGGAACAGACAATCTCCTGGACTCTGGGATGTCCATCATCTCAACAAAATCAGGCTCCTCCTGATCCTCTACTGCTTCTTCCATTGGAAGCTGGAGGGTTTCAGCCACTTTGTTTTACAAGAAAGTGGGAGGGGGACTCAGAAAGCCTAGGAGGAGAAACACCAGAAGGTCTGTCTGGGGAGATGTCCAGGTCAATAGGCACATCCAGACTTTCATAATCACCATCATTATCATTATCCTCATACTCTCCCTCCTCCGGTTCATAAAATTCTTCTAAAGTATAATCCGGAACTGGGGGACCCGACCGAACCGAGCCCCTGACAGGTGGTGCCGGTTCAGCCGGAACCAAAGTTAGCGATTGAACTATCCTTATCGCTTTGGCTATTTCATCAGCGGTCGGAGAAAGAATTTGTGGATCCGAACCGGACGATTTTTCCTTTCTCTTTCTTTTAACCGGAAACGACTCCTCAGAATCGGTTCTCCTTTTGCCCGAAGAAGTTTTGCCCTGGTCAGAGGGCACGCCTTCTGGTTCAGTCGAACCAACTGGCCGGACATCCGGTCAGCGGACTTCTCGGCCTCCTTTCTCAGTCTGCTACCCTCTTATCCAGGGTAGCTTTGGGAAAACTTTACAAATTTGGCAGTCTGAATCGGGTGGTCAAACCCCAGACAATAAACACTGGTGGTATGGGGATCAGCCTTAGCAAAGGCTTCCCCACACACACACTACAGTGTTGAAACCCAGTGGGCCCAGTTTTTTTCTTGGGTTTCTCAGACATGGCCAATCCTATCCACAACTTACCCTTTTTTCGGCAATCCGCCAGGCAAGACATCCCTACTGGTTCCTGACTGTGTTACGGGTCTTGGAAAAAAACATAATTAAATCTTAAAAAAAAAAAAAAAAAAAAGAATAGATACGGACCGGTTACCACACTCTAATAAATTCAATTTTTTTTTTTTTAAACCAATCTGATTGGTTCAAACCGAACCGATCCAATGTTTACAAGTTCCACACAGAAATTTAATGCAAAACCTATCTAGTACTCACGGTACCACAGACAGAAACTTAAACCAACAGGTTTCAGTAGCAGAAATTCGGTACAAAATGAGCGAAAAACGACACTTTAACAGACTTTTTGAACCAAGCAAAGGAGAAATCTCGGAGCGACTGTTCAGTGAGGCTGAGTAAAGAATCTGATAGTTGGAGTTTAAACAACAGCAGACAGAGGCTTCAACCGAGCTCATGCTGAACGCTCCATGCTGGCCATGGAAAGTTAACTCTTGTTCTCCGGGCAGTCGAAGACAGGACCTAACTGCAATAGTCAGAATACAGCAAGACTTCATGTTGTTTGAATGTTAAATGTTCTCTAAGACAAGGAGTGCGATGACTTGTGTGCGATTCATTAATGCTACAGTAGCATTCTGTGTAGAATAGCCCCAAGAATGCCTACTGCATATGAAGTGCTATTATCTGTAACATTCTGGAACACTGACAGGTATGGGGAAGCAAGCCTGCATTTTTGCAGTAATGGTGGCCACACTTGGAGCTTCGAAGGTTAACACAACCTAGAACTAGAGAAGAGTATAAATCAATGCATTTAACCTCTGCAATTTGCTTCCAATGCGTGACCTCTCCTTCGAGCCTGAAAACTTCACTTGAAAGCCTGTTGATTTCTTGCTGTGACCACAGGACATCTCCATAGTCCACATCATTTTCCTGGAAGCCTGAAGAAGTAACCGTTGGCATGAAGGAAGTTGATGCTGAGGTTGTAGGCACAACACCAGCTCCTGCTTGTGACGACTGGGCTGCTGTCTGTAGCTTCTGCAGCTGCTCATGAAGTGCATTCTGCCGGGCTTTTAAATGGCTGATCTCAACCTAAACATAGCAAAACAAATTTACTGCAATACATAGTTTTTACTGCATGCATACAAAAGCCAACACACGTAAATCAGGATGTAGTCTTTCATATATTCATATGTATTTTTTCCAGCTGCTCATTACTGATTTGTAATATATGGATTTTCAAAATAATACCCTAAAAGCATACAAAAGAATCCCTTATAATACACCAGTGCAAACTCAATAATAGTATCGATGGAATCCCATAATACTATTTTTGAGATCCCGTAATACTATCGATGGAAGATCTCAACAATAGTATTATTGCAAACGACGCTAGAGCACAAAGCGCCACGGACCGCTTCGTGCGACCGTGAACGGCTTCTGTAACTGTCACATACAGTAAAGCTGACAAAACATTCACGGCGCTACAGTCTGATATTCGGATCCCACTGCAACTTCTTTTGGGATTTAGCCATCAATATTTAAAAATCCCCTCAACCAGCAAAAAAAAAAAAAAAAAAGACGGTACATCATGTACTCCAACTCGGAGTCTAAGTCTCCACAGCAACAGTCGTCGCCAAAAAAAAAAAAAAAAAAAAAGTTGTTACTGCCGTTTCATTTTGCAGTTTCTTTACACACTGCACAGTTTTGCTATTTGAATTTTGGAAACACTTTTGATGATGTCGCAATCATTGGCTCCTACTCACACAAAAATCACCTCAGCACCCCAACCGAAGATTCCTCATTCTATGGCAAAGTTACACTTTTACAATTTCTTCGCATCCATATATTACAAAAAACAACAAATGCATTATTGTGTTACAAGGCAGTTCTTCATCTCGAGGATCTTGGGGCACTAGAAACCTCTCGAGCTTTGCTGAATTACTGCCTTGTAATACACCAGAATGTATCTATTATTCTATTTTTACCCATGGTTGTTTTGATGCATTTTTAAAGCACTATTTTAAAGTCTTACAGGCTAACCTATCTAATTAGGATGGTTTACAACTGACAGAATATATTATAATTTTTGAACATTTTATTTTAGACTACTCTGTTTTGTTCTTTGACCATGACTGTTCTGCTGACCTACTTTCCCTTGTAATCCCTAACCCCCGCTTCCACCCGTCACAACTGGAAATGAGCTGTGGCTCAGTGTGCCATCTCAGTCACGAATCTCAATACTACACTTAACTGTGCTTTTCTTACTTACAGAGCTAATACTGTTTTAACCAGCCTTATGTTAGATACATAAAAAACAGCAAATCAAGTACAATAAAGCTTTATTTCCACAAAAGGATTTTGATAACATCACAGATCATGAGAGCGAAGACTGGTCTATCATGCTATCAGAATCCCTAGATGGAAGCATACACTTTGATGTAATCTGTTATTTTACTTTTTTTTTTTTTTTTATAAACAGTATATGGTTCAGCAAAAATCAAATACAAAAAGGTAGATACTGGGATATGCAAAAGGCCGACTCAAAATTTGCAATTTACCTTTAATGAGCATGGGCGACAGGACCATAATTCAGGGGCGGTAGAGCCACGGGTGAGTTATGGAAGTTCTGCCCCCCTCTCAAGTGATGCCAAACTGCATTACCTGAGTCAGCCCACTGCATATTCAGTTTCTACGAGATCAGTTTACTTGTTATAGCTTTAAAGGGGCACGGTCAACCCTTTTTGCATCACATTATTTCTAGTTGAATTCCCACATTTTACGATTGTTTACCTTTTCTATAACTCACTGATGTTATTGGTTGTTTTATCGGATTCCTTTCTTAGTATAACTAAAATGCATGCTGATGGTGTAATTATATCCAACCTTGTTTTGTTTCAGATCCTCATCTACTCTTACTGTATACTTTTTAAGCATTAGAACACCCCTCTACAGTGCAGCCACTCATGATGCAAAAGTCTCCCCTCCTCCCACTGCATCATGAGTGGCTAGTCTGCATGTGGGTGTTCCCAGGCCAAGGAAAGATGCAGTGGCACCTAATAAAGAAATGTAAAGAAATCCATTTTTTATGTGGTATCAGCATGGGGGGCACTTTGTTTTTCACTTTTAAAAAAGGAAAAATAAGAAGGAATCAGAATCAAACTACAAGCTATACCAGCAATCTCTGCAGAATGTGAACAATCAAGTGTTTATTAAACTACAGACATTTTGAAGCCTACAGTGCCCCTTAAGAATAGTACAGTTATGTAAGAACTTACCGTAACAGTAGATCTTCGAGAGAGGCTCTTGCAGTAGGTAATTACATATAGGACTGACGCAGGCAGGCGGCAGGACTCCACGGAAAAATTTCTAGCTAACAGTCCCTGGCGAGGGACCGCCCCCATGTCAGGTGACCGGCGTCAGGAGACATCAGTATAAAGGGGCGGTCCCGGACACCCGCCTTCCAGTTCTTTCCCGCCACAGGCCAAAAGAAGCTGGACGAGAGAGGAGCGGATATTTCCCTCAATGGAAAAGGAGCTGAAAAAGCCTAGGGGATGGAGGCGGGAAGGTATTACCTGCAACAGCCTCTAGAAGATCTACTGTTAGAGCGGTTCTTGCGTAACTGTTCTATCTGCCGCCGAGAGGGCTCTTGCAGTGAGTAATTACCATAGGACTGAATCCAAGCAGTCTGGAACAAAGAGAGGCACCGGGAGGAAGAGAACTACTCAAAGGAAATTCTGGTTGTGCAAGTCTCAAGATAGGAGACCTTGCAAAACAGCAACCTGAAACCTGTCTCGTGAGAGAGGCAACATCAAACTGTAGTGTTTGAGAAGGTATGGACAGAAGTCCAGTGGCGGTAGGGCAGATGTCTGTCATGAGACACATTCTTGAAACAAGCCGCAGAAGCAGCTATCTCTTTGGAGTGACCTCTGACTTGACCGGGAGGGTCTTGTTGTATTTGTCATAACAGAAAGTGATGCAATGAGCCAACCACTTAGACAGGCATTGCTTGGAAACAGCATTGCCTTCCTTTGTGAGCAAAAGAGACAAACAACTGATCAGTCTTTCTGAGATCCTTGTCCTGTTGGTGTAGTATCTCAGAATCTAGTAATTATCCATAGTATGGAGTAAATACTCCCCTTGATTAGAGTACTGCGTAAAAAAGCAGGTAACTCTATAGACTGATTTAAAGGTGAATCTGCTACTACTTTAGGTAGAAACTTAGGATTAAATGCAAAGAGCAACTCTTTCCTTGTAAAAATCAAAGTAGGGGATTTTACACATCAGGGCCTGGAGCTCGGAGATTCTTGAGCCGAAGTAATGGCCACCAGGAAGAGAGTCTTCCATGAAAGGAACTTCAAATCCACAGAAGCTGCAAGTTCGAAGAGAGGAAGAGTAAGTTTCTCAAGAACAAAGTTCAAGTCCCAAGGGGGAGCAGGAGTACAGATGTGGGGCCTCAGATGGAGGACCCCTCTGAGAAAGGTCTTGGAGACCTCCAGTTGAGCAAAAGGCATGTCTGCTAAGGGAACATGATAGGCCGAAATGGTCGCCATGTGTACCTTCAAAGAGGAATGGCCGAGACCCAGGTCAAACAGATGACGTGGATACTCCAGCAGAAACCCCGCTGACAAGAGAAAGGTTCCACGTTCTTGGAAGCGGCCCAAATAGTGAATCTTTTCCACTTCATGGCATAAGTGGATCTGGTGGAGGGTTTTCTGGCCTCCACTAAAATCTCTGCCACTTTGGGAGACGCTCCAAAACAGGATTGGGCTAGGTCTGCAGGAGCCATGCATGCAGTTGTAGGGATCTGAGGCCTGGATGGACCAGGGTCCCCTGATCCTGGGTCAACAAACCTCGAGATAGAAGAAGAGGATCCTCTGAATATTGTTGTAGAAGAAAGAACCAGATTTGCCTGGGCCAGATAGGAGCAATCAGAATCACTCTCTCTCCTTCTGAAGCTAGTTTCTGCAAAACTTGTGGGATAAGTGGAATTGGGGGAAAGGCATATACGAATCTGTCCTTCCAGTCTAGAGACAGAGCATCGCTCCAAAAAGCGCCTCGCTCTTGAACGAGCGAGCAGAAGATGGGAAGTTTTGCGTTTGGGGGGATGCGAACAGGTCGACATGTGGTGTTCCCCAAAGTTGGAAGATATTGTCTAGGACCCCTTGGTCCAGTTCCCACTCGTGAGTCAGAGCAGAAGAGCAACTTAGCTTGTCTGCCAGGGTGTTGTCGACTCCCGGAACGTGAATCGCCATGAGGTTAAGGTCGTGTTGTGTTGCCCAATCCCAAACCCTCACTGCCTCCTTGCATAGAGGGTAGGACTGAGTCCCTCCCTGCTTATTGATATACCACACCACGCACATGTTGTCCATCTGGACGGCTAGGTGGCAGGAAGAATGCATTGGTGAAGGGTTTGGAGAATGACAACACTGCCCAAAGCTCGAGCACGTGATGTGGACAGCTTGTTCTAGCTTGGACCAAGAGCCCTGGGTCGATGAGGGGCCTAGATGGCTCCCCAACCTTGAGCCTGAGGCTTCTATGATTAGAGTCTGGGGGGGGGGGGGGATGACAGAAAAGAACTCCCCGAAACAGGTTGTCTCGAACCATCCACCATTGCAAGTCTCGTATCATCGGCGAGGAGATCAGAACAGTGATCCAGGTCGTCCACTAGCTGATCCCACTGAGAGCGTAGGGTCCACTGAGAGATCCTCATGTGGAGCCAAGTGCGAGGTACCATTGGGATAGCAGCCGCCATGAGCCCGAGAAGGCGAAGGACCGACCTCACAGAGACCCTCCTGCGGTCGGACAGCAGACTTATTTGGGTCTGAAGGGTGGCCGTTCTGTCTGGAGGCAGGAAGGCCTTGCCCGTGGTCGTATCGAGAATCATCCCAATAAACTGTAGCCTCTGGGATGGGTCCAGATGAGACTTGGAATGGCTGATGGTAATACCCAGGCAGGCAAAAACCTGCTGGGTAAGGGAGAGGTAACACCGGAGTTCCTCCCTGGACAAGGCCGCCAGGAGCCAATCGTCCATGTATGGGAAAACCTGCACTCCCCTGGTATGCAGGTGGGCCGCCACCACTGCCAGACATTTGGTAAATACTCGGGGGACCGAGGATAGACCAAACGGGAGCACCTTGAACTGGTAGTGGTCCACCTGGAATGCAAAATGAAGGTATTTTCGATGAGATGGGCGAATGGGAATGTGCAGATAAGCATCCTGCATATCCAGAGCACAAAGCCATTGCCCCGGCCGGAGGAAGGGCAGAAGGCTCTGCAAAGAGAGCATCCTGAACCTTTTGTACTCTACGAAAAGATTCAAGGAACTGAGATCCAAAATTGGTCTGAGATCTCCTGTCTTCTTTGGGACCAGGAAGAAATGGAATAGTAACCCGTCCTTGTAGATGAAGGGACAGGATCTATAAGCTACTTAATGAAGAGCTGAGATTTCCTCCTGGACCAGAGAAAGATATTCCCATGAATCAGCGACTTCAGAGGGGGTGGCGGGGTGGTTTCTGAAAAACTCTATGGAGTGTCCCTCTGCTATGAGCTGGAGCACCCAAGAATCTGGGGTTATCCTCTCCAATCCCAGAAGGTGGAAGAAACCTCCCTCCTACCGGTTCCTCCGGGAGTCTGGAGGCAGGGACAGGAAGAGAGTCAGGTGGTGTGGGGCAGTGCCGCAGCTGAAGCACCTGCTGCTTTTGGGGGCGGGGGCTTGGCAGCTGCGGGGCCCCAGCGTTTGTAGCCTGCCTTCCTGGGGTTTCACCTTTGGCTGATTCCGTCTGCAAAAGGGACGGCGCTGCTGCTGAGGGGATGGTACATGGAATCAACTGACTTCAGAGCCGTCCCCTTCTCTTGCAAATCGGTGATGATGTCCTTGGCATCACCCTCGAAAAGCAACGACCCCCAGAAGGGTGCTTCCTGAATAGCAGATTGCACCTCCGGGACCAAACCTGACATGCGAAGCCAAGCATGGCGCCGTAGGCCTACAGCAAAAGCTGAGCTCCGCCCAGCAGTGTCCACTGCATCATATGTCACACGTAGCATGTGTCAACTGGCCGAACGAGAGCAGCCAACTCCTGCTTGACTTGGGAGTCTGGCAAGGAGTCCAGTTTGGCTTCCGCCCGAGTCAGGATGGCCTTCTGGTAGTCCCCCATATGGACGACATAGTTCAGGGCCCTGATCCCCAGTGTGGAGGAAGCATAAATCTTTTTGCCATACTGGTCCAGAAGGCGACATTCCTTATCAGGAGGTGACGAACTAAGATGTTTAGGGTTCACCGACCGGATGTGAGCGGCGCTAATCATGACAGAATCAGCACGAGGGTGAGAATCCAGGAAATCAACACCCTCTGGAGCCTGATATAGCCGGTTCGACTTCCTAGGAAGTGGGACTAAGGCCAACGGCTGTTTCCATATAGTGGTGACAAGGTCGGAGTGAGGCTCTATCCAGGGTGGCACCAAGGTAGGAGCTGTCACGGGCAGATCCAGATGTTCAGTGAGTTTCAGACGCTGAAGATCTGGTTCCAGGGAGTGCCACTGATGAACCTCCTGGATTTTCCTAAGCAATTCTGTAAAAGAAGGATCCTCCGGAGGAGACTTTGGAGGAGTCCTTGGCCTGGGCTTCGACGGAGAGCGAGGCTCGTCGTCTCTCTCGGAGCAGCCATCAGAAGAGTCCAAGGAGTCTTAGAGTGAAGAGAGGAGGAGGAAGAAGAAGAGAAGACTCCTTTCTCTACCCGGGAGGAATGGACCCCTTGGAAAGTCCCCGGGAAGCGTGTCCTGCCCTTCTCTGGATCCAGGCGGAAGAACCCTGGAGTCCGAGGTGATGAGGGAGTGTGCCACCTTGGGCGTATGGGAACCTGGGACGGCACAGTCGCCACAAGGCAGCTCTCGACCTCTTTGGTGAGCTGAGCCTTGGCCTCAGCCCACCAAGAGGCCAGAGTCTCCTGCAGGTCCACCGGCGGCCTCGAGGGCCGTGGAGGAGGAGAAGGAGGTGGGGGATAAGGATACGGATTATAACCATATGGAGCATATCCAAAACCCGGCTGCAGGTAGCCCGGTGTTGGGTATTGTGGCGTAGAGTACTGCAGCGTCTGGAAGCCTGGCGTCGGGTACTGTGGCGCTGGATACTGCGGTCCCGAGTACCCGGCATCGGATAGGGACGGAGGATACCGGAGCCGGGGGGGGGGCTGCCAAAGGCGGCCCGACCGGAGGTCTCACGGCGGTCCGAGAGTGGACAGCCCAGAGGGCGGAGGGCCTAATGGGAGCGGAATGTCTCCCGGAATTGGTAAGGCAGACATCAGGGCCGATTGTGGAGGCCCTGGCGCCAGAGGTACCGGCGCCGGAGGGGCCGGTGTCCGGGGAGCCACATCAGGTCCGCGCCCAGGTGGAGAAAGGACTGACGGAGGCAGAAGGTCTCAGCTCGCCGGGGGGAGGGAAATGTCCCGGTCGGGTTAGGGGATCCTGGTTCCCAGACAGCAGCGAAGGCTGCAGGGAACCGGGTACGATGGACGTGGGGGGGTCTGCCGTCTGTTCCCTCGCCAGCCAGACGCTGGACGAGCTGACGTGAGGCTTAGCGGCAAGCTCTCGGCGGGCGCCAGAGGAGCAGACGTCCGACATACGAGAGCCATCACCGGAGGCAGGCAGAGTAGCGTGATCGGCCTGGTCTGGTGGAGAGGAGGCCGCGCATAGCCCTGAAGGGTCGGACGCCTTACCGGCCCTCTCCGGGCGGACATCAGAGGAGCAGACGCCCGGCTTACCGGAGTCACCCACAGTGGAAGGTCGCGAGCCTGGGCTGAACCAGGGGCCTCCAACTGCCCGGAGGCACCCACAAGGCCCGAGCGCGAGCCAGACGGGCAGGCCGACGCCCCCTCAGAAACCTCCGAGACGGTCGTCGAGGAGCGATCCCCTAGAGGGGATGTTACCTGCATCCCAGCGACTCCCGAGGGAGATGCGGTGGAGGAATCCTTGTCCCGGTGCCTCTCCTTCTTCCGATGGCCTTTGGGGGAAGTGGACACCTGCCTCAGTTTTTTGAGCTCCCTCTCCATAGAACACATTTTCTTTTTTAGAATATGGGCTTCCAGGGATTGCTGCCGCCTTTTCCAGGTAGCCGCGTTGAAACTGGTGATCGGGGCCTAGGCAGAACAGGCACAGGGAGTGGCCGTCCCCAGCGGTGTTGACGCCACACCTAATCGCAAGACTATTCTTGTGCTCGAGGGCGAGGGACGAGATACACCAACGCTTAGTACTGACGTTAGTCGAAAACAAAGATTTTTCGCAAAAACTGACAAAGGTAGGGCTGACGAAGCACAAACTTTTCCGCTGGAGGCTGCACGAGCTAACGATGGGAAAAGAATTGAAGGCGGTGTCCGGGACCGCCTTTATACAGACGCCTCCTGACACTGGTCACCTGACGGGGGCGGTCCCGCCAGGACGCTAGCTAGAAATTTTTTTCGTGGGTCCTGCCACCTGCCGGCATCAGTCCTATATGCAATTACCTACTGCAAGAGCCCTCTCAAAGTAAGATCTTCTGTTTGTATGAAGATGCAACTTTCTCTTCAAGTTCAGTTGTTGGTGCAGTGCTGCACAAGGCGGTTTGTGATATCATCAGCATTGTGAAAGCTGCTCTATGACAGGTCTAGTATTCCACTGCAATGTACCAATTTTGCTAGATATCAACTGTGATATACACCAAAATGCAAGATATTAACTTTGAAAGTTTTAAAAGGAAAACATACTGATCTGAACTAGCTCATTTTCAGTTGCATCCTGGGGTAGGGAGAGTACAACAATAACTTGCAACAAACAGGTTACAAAATCAAAACAATACAAGTTAAAAGAATAAACTGTACAATAAAACTGCAGATGAAGGCAAAAGCGGAGGTGTGTACAAGACACTTGTGGGTTCACCAATAAAAGTGCAGATGGAGGCCAAAAATAAGGTTAAATAAGTGCCACTGATTTCAGCAGGTTCAGGAAAGGTGGAAGCCAGAGGGGAGATTGGGGGGGGGGGTACTGAATTATGTGGAATTAGGGGGCATCAAAAATAAAGCCCAAGCCAGATCAGGAACAACTGCAGGAGTGAGAAGTTAAGTTAGAGAACAGATTTGAATGAGTTGAAAGAAACAGTACAAATGGGAAGGGGAAGGGGGAGGGGGAGGGAGCCCCACAGTTTAGAGAAACAGGAAGGCTGATCAATGAGCAAGATGCCTGGCATCAAGGGAAGGCAAGGAGAAGAAAAAAATACAGTGATCAGTGGTGAGTTCTTCGGAGAGGGGGCAATAAAGGGCAAAGAGGCAAGAGTGAAAGAAAGGGTCCAGTCTGACTAAGGTGGACTTTCAGGAGCAGTACTGTAAACAATATCACCATAAATTGAAGATCGAGAATTATCAACTCAAACGCTCTCTCTCTATAGCCGGTCTGGTGGCATTGAGGCATCCTGCCTTACCTCACGGTACGCCTGCGACCGGGTTCAGGAATGACCTTGGGTCGCTGGGGTGCAGCAAGAAGGCAGGATGAACACTAACTCCTCTCCCGGGAAGGGCTGCCCGTCCATGGTCTCGCCCACATCAGATGGAGGTCCAGTGGCAGACACAGATGTAAACAGAGCGACTTGGTAGGTTGAGGCGTCCCGTGAGTGCATGACGTCGCATGCCTTCACATATGCTGGCCACATCAGACACAAGGATCGGGGAGAAAAGGGAAAATGCAACTAAAAGTACTTGAGAAGAATTACAAAATATATGATCTCTAAAAGCAGGAAGCAGGATGATGCTTTATTCCTGTATAACACACCAAGTTTGGGGTGAAGCTTTTGTCTTTTGTCCCACTTTTCACTTTTCCTTGTCCTTAGTGGAAGCAGTTCCCTGTCTCATCATCTGACCGGATGGAGTACCCCATTTGGGAGAAAAACAAGCATCTGTAGTCCTCCACACCTGGCAAGACTCTTTGTCCTCTGGCCAAAACATTGACTCCAGAGCTTATGGCAGAGCTACTGGTGACAACCATCTTTAAAAAAAAAAAAGGGGACATTAAAGATGCATACACCATGGCCTTCTGACCAAAAAGAAGGAACAAATATAAACACTGAGCAGAGGCCACTGAGGTGAGACTCTCCTAGAGACCATCAGAAAGATATGTCCTGGGTGCCAACTGCTTCCTGATCACCCTGCAACTGTCAGAAGGAACTCCATTCTGATAGTGAAAAAAACAAACAAACAAAAGGCAAAATAGTGGCTAACAGGCACTGGTGAGGCAAAACAAACCCACAGTTTGGTTTGCAGTCAAACTTTTAATAATTAAGAGCAGCAACACACTCACCCCGTTGCAGTCAGCAGACATAGGGGAAGTGTGTTGCTGCTTTTTATTAGAAAAACATTTTGTGTAAGTATGAGTTTGTTTTGCCACACCAGTACCAGTTAGCCACTATTTTGCCTTTTTTTCCCCCACCAAGACAGTTTTTGGTAGGCTCCAGGCAAGGATTCCCTGAGCCACCTAGTAGTTTGTTTTGGCTTAACTCCATTCTGACCACTAATCCTTTAGCAGATGCATGGCCAGAGAGTAAAATAAAAAACACTATGCAAGTACGACTGATGCAGTTCCAGTGCCACGGCAGGCAGCTACTGTCTCCTCCCTGGTCACCAGTATCAACTAATGGCCCTTAACACCAGAAACATCCCTATGGTCGATTATAAACCAGTGTCACGCCAATCTTCTGACTAAAACACTCTCAGGACCATACAAATCCCTCTCCTGGTGTACATTTCACAGCCAAGACCGACTGTGTGACATTCTGTTCTCTGCTGTTCCAGCAATCCAGTGACTGCCCCTTCTGTTCACTAGAACCTTGATGTGGGTGCAGGGCTCTGATAGCCCTGGACCTCCTGCAGCAGAATCTTGTCTGGAAAATCCAGCCAGTGGCCAGCCAACAATGGGTTCACATCAGCACAAAAGCTTCAGCGTGAACCCCCAAATAAGTAGTTTATCGTCCATATTAAGACTGGCCTAGACAGCGAATCAAGAACTGCAGAATCTTCAGGTCAGGACCACACACTCGCCAGAAGCCATACTGAAAGCACTCTGTCCAGTGTGTCCTAAGCGAACACTGATCCGGGACAGCAGTTCCATAGCTGCTGACATGGCTAAAAGTGTACCAACCAACAGACACCTCCCACCACTGAAAAACCCAGACTAATTCCCCTTCCTGGCCAAAGATCAGAAAAACATCTTACTGCCTTAAACAGTAGCTGGACTACAGAGCAATAAATCCAACACAACTGCCAACCCCATGACAAAGGAAACAACAATTTGTTACTTTAAACAGTAGGTGGACTGTAGAGCAATACATCCAGCACAGACATGACACCCCTGGGAGGAGGATCTTCCTGGGGGTCTTACGGGGCTGACTGAATCATCCCTTGTCCGGAATGTGTTGAACAACTCATTCTAAAGGAGCAAAAACCATAACAGTCTGAAAAAGACTAGCAAGTAATAGTTGCCATGGTAGGGCTACTGCCAGAAAAGATAGAGACAGGAATCTTGCCCGCTGCACATAGCCACCACTTCCGTGATTCATGCACCTGCAACCTACAATATGTCAGTAAGAGAAGCCCCTACACTGAGATTAGCTTCCACTGTTAAATGGGGGTTGAAAAGATTGTGTCTAGTTCTGGACTGTCCAACAAAGACCACACCTCAGTAACACTTGCATGGTACTGGCTCACTTGCTTGAAAGGAACGAGGACCTATGGTCCGATGGTGTAACCACCCCTCATCTGGGTGTCACAACAGAGAAGGCCGACCAAATCAACACAAACTGAAGCAATATTCTAAAGCCAAAGCACATACCCATAAAGCCCCAAGGGGAAACTCAATGGAGGTACCTTTGCAGATGCTGTGATGCAAGTCTGGTCACATGCCATGCTAATCTTGTCCAGAGTATCTAACAGATAGTAAGATGCCATAAGGTAAGATGTCCTGAGCATCTGACACAAAGCATGATGCTACAAGGTAAGATGGAGCACCCCACGGCTCTGTACACATCTCTAGTGGTTCCAGAGTACACAGAGTACATCACAAATAAAAGTAATCAGAGACCATACAACAACACAGTTCGGTCCAGGTAAGCTGTGACTTGGTCACCCTGGCCCATTTCCGATCTATCCTATACACAAGGCCCCTGGAATTCTGCGATTCTGCGGTTGCAGAATTTTCCGCAGAATTTGCATCATGCCACAGAATTCATATAGTGCAGCAGAATTAATTGTTTTTGCTGAATTTTCATTCAAATATACAGTTGTTCCATAGTGCCAGGCTCCTGTACCCAGCATGTTTATCCTGAAGCCCCTCCTCTATGCTTGGCAGGTGACGTCATCTATGACATCACATCATATTTTAGCCAATGGTAAGACTGCATTCTGTCACAGAAATTAATAATCATGCCTCAGAAATCAGAAAATGCTGCCGCAGAAGCCTAGGAACCCTACCGCAGAAATCAGAAAATTCTGCCGCAGAGTACTAGGGGCCATGCCTATACACAGAGATTGCAGGCTGTAAATAAACCTTCCAGAAGCCTTGAGTGATGTGTACCACACAGCACAGAAGCTTCACACCAAACAGATTAGGGGCACAGGCCACTCCCCCTCCTTCAAGCTACATAACAAGGGAGTACTTTTTGTTGCTTGTTACTCCCCTCCTCTTGTGAGACATAACTGCCTCATGATGGCTCAACAAAAGAAAGAGTAGAGGGGATGAAGTTGGTACATCGAACCAACAAGTAGATCATGATGCTGGGGTTACGGCTAGTGAGTGTTCTTTATCCAAGGAAAAAACTATTCAGGGCACTGGGTAACACTTCTATAGAAATGCATAACAGACAATCTGTGCTGGCAGAAGAAGCTGAAAGTACTATACAATACGTAACAATGTCCTGATGCAGAGCAGGATATGGAACTGATATTAACGGGCACTCTAGTGCTCAAGAGTTAATCATAGGCAACTCTATCATTGGAGCAGTGACAGCATTATATGTCATAATAAGAAAATGAATAAAAAAGTAAATTGTCTGCCTGGGACTCGAATCAAATATATTAGAAATATACTACATACTTTGCTTAACAAAGGCGTAGCTTACAAGACAGTGGTCGTACATGGAGGAATAAACAACGTAGGGAAGGAACATGAGAAGGATATTGCAGAAGAAATTGCGACAACAGGGGGAAATTATTAAGGAGGCAAGAGCCAAGGCTGTGATCTCTAGTCTGCTACCCCAAAATAACTGCCACCCAGAGAACTTGACCATACAAAGAATTAACGCATGGTTCAGCAAAATGTAGGCAGGCTAACATATTGTTTATTGACAATTGGGAATCAGTTTCATGGTAAGTCAAACACTTATGCTGGGGACGGCTGCATCTAAACAATACTGGCAAGCAAATATTAAGTAGGAGAACTGCAGAGGTCCCAACACCCGTGCCACCCAATTCAAAAAATTTGAAGGAGGGAGGGAGAAATTAAGGTATGACTATTTATTTAGTTAGTTTTTGTTAACCGGTAGGTGTACTAGCCATGAATTTACTATTTTCAGGCATGACCTGGGAACCAGACCTGGGAACATACTATATTTGAATGCTAGCAGTTTAGCAAATAAAAAGATCAATTGAGTATATATTAAAAACTGAAAAGATACCCATTTGTGGGATCACTAAGACGTGGTGGAGAAAGGACAACTGGAATATTGCCATACTGGGTTACAGGGTCTACCACCACAGCAGAAAAGAGAAGCGGTGGGGGTAGCCCTCTACATTTCAAATGATTTAGAGTCTAGTGATACTAGAAATGGTGACCCAAAATTTAGTAATGTGAGCAGGTATGGGCAACTGTTTACCCTCAGACTAGGAAGAAAACTGATTGTGTAGGCTACAGGGCACCTAACTTGAATTCTGACGTAAAACAGTTTGTTTTGATATGCCTAATTCAACAGACCCAAGACTAGACTCCATAATCATAGGAGATTTTAATCTACCCAACATAAGTTCGATCATGCAAGCTAATTCCTCCAATGGACAAAGACTGTTGGACTATACAAAACAAATGGCTTGAAACAATTCATAAAAGCACCTACAAGAGGCAATAATACACTCAACTTATTCTTCAATAGTATAGAGCCAGAAAATGTTGAATGTACAGTGTCACAACCATTATGTAATAGTGACCACAACATGATTATAGTCAAAATGAAAAACTGAAAACCATCATGTGGTAAAACACTCGTGAGATGCTACAGGAGAGCTGAATATACCAAAATATTGCAGCACTTTCACAACTGGGACTGGAGGCGGGACTTTGCTCATCGATCCTTAGAACACAAATGGAAATTATTAAAGGATCATATTGAGAGCTGTATTCAAAAGTTTGTCCCCGTAGTAAGCAAATACAACAACAGAGGAAAAGTCCAAAATTGGTTTAATAGAGCAATCATTAAAACTTATCAAAGCTTGAAGGAAGGCATTTTTCAAAGCCAAAAATCATCCTTCAGCTAAAAACATCAGGGAATATAAGGCAAAAAGTTTATCTTGCAAGACTACAATTAAGAAATCCAAGAGAGAATTTAAGCTACATCTAGCGACATACGTCAGGGACAATAAAAAAAAAAACCATTCTACAGGTACATAAATAGTATGAGAAAGGATAATTGTATTTCACACTCCCTTAAGATAGACAATGCAAAATTAAATGACAATGAGGAGAAGGCAAAAGCATTCAATAATTATTTTGTTAGTACTTTTCAACCTAAAGCAGACTTTAAGTGAAGAGTGGTTACATATACGCGATGGGGCATCTAAATCAGAGATTCACATACAAGAACAAGACGTACTGACAAGATTGAAGCATCTGAATGCAAATAAATCCCCAGGCCCAGATAACTTGCATCCAGTATTACTTAAAAACAGATGTTGAGGCACTGGTGGGATCTCTAACTGAGATAATAAATATCTCCCTAAATGAGGGTACTGTACTGCAGGATTGGAAGAGTGCTGTAATTACCCCAGTACACATAAAAGGGTCCAAATCAGATTGCAGAAATTTTCGTCCAATCAGTCTTACATCTCTTGTTAGTAAACTTATTGAAGGGATCATATGGGACAGAATAAATTAACATCTAGAGCAGAAAGGTTTAAGAGACGTAAACCAGCATGGCTTCCAGTTCGGTCGGTCCTGTATGACTAACCTTCTTAACTTTTTCAAACTGGTTAGTGGTGCTTTAGACAAGTGTCTACCTGTGGGTGTGCTATACTTAGATTTTTCAAAGGCATTTGACACCTTGCCCCACAGACAACTTACTGAGTGTCTACTAGAATTTGAGTTGGATTTCAACATAGGTGGATTAAAAACTGGTTCGATGATAGAAAACAATGTGTGGCCATAGCTGGTACCAAATCACCAAGGGCTGATGTAACAAGTGGAGTACCACAGGACTCAGAATTAGGCCCAACACTATTAGTATTTACATAGCCCCCCTGCAAACATCACAACCATGTTGGAGTGCAAAATTTGCTTATGACATTAAGTTAGCTTGCATTGTCAATAACACTCAATCTGCTTGTCCTTTCCATGATGAAATTGATAACTTGGCTAATTGGGTTACAGCAAACAAGTTGATTCGAAATCTGGAAAAGTGTAAAATTATGCACTTGTATCATAGTAACACGAGGGCTGAATATTTCTTATTTGGAAGTGCCATCGCATCAACTAATGAGAAAAGGGACCTGGGTGTACTAATAACTCACGACCTAAATGTCTCAGCACAGTTAGAGCAGTAGCAAGTAAGGCTCAGAAAACTATGAGGTCCATCGTCAGAAATATAAACAGTAGAGACAGCAGAGTGATAGTTCCACTGTATGCGTCTTTGGTGCGATCACATTTGGAATACTGTATTCAGGTTTGGGCTCCATACAAAAAGAAAGAAATAAACCGGTTGGAAGGTGTTCAGAGGAGAGCAACAAAAAAAGCAAATTGAAACATACAGATTATGGAACTAGGTTAAAGCAACTGGGTTTATTTAGCATGGGATACCGCAGGCTTAGAGATGATTTGTGCACTGGGTTTGAGGCACTATCAGACAGAGACCAGTGGGAAGACATAAGATTAGTTAGTAACAATGACAGACATGATAGATTCCACCAGCACCAGTTAAGAGGAGAAAACTACATAAAAAATCAAAGGGGAAACTGGTTGATCAAAGGGTCATTAATATATGGAACAGACTACCATCAAATGTAGTCAACAGCACTTCACTAGACTGCTTTAAAAAACAGATGATTTCATACTATGTATCACTATAGCATGTGTACTTAGTTGTATTGTATTGTCTGATTGTTATGTCTGCCATAATATTAATTGTTTAATGGATGCAATTGTAAAAGAAAGCTTGCTGTCAATTTTGCTTTCCAATAAATTGCATTGAACTGAATTCATGGGAGACAACAAATATACTTTTTAAGGTAAATGGGCGAGTCCATATGGCCATTAGGGTCCCGATTAACATCTTTTCTGTGAATCTGTGATGTGCACCCCCTACCCCAGCTGGATGATCCTGTTGGGGAAACTGAAGAGACATATTAAATTTGGATTACACATGAACAACAGGTCCTTTGAATGAAGGGCCTCCTAGTCCGACTGCAAGTCTTACCTATTGCTACTGGTCTGTGATAAGCCATGGTGAAAGTACTAAAACTTGAAAATGGAAGAGATTCGCTACAGTTATCACTTGGTGACTTCTCAGTGCTGTAGCTGAAAGGAGAATGGAGAAAAAATATCAGTGACTGTAAATACAGGTTACTTACCTGTAACAGGAGTTCTAGGAGTGGTATATGTATGTTCATCCACACTTATTGGCAGGTTCTTTGCCACTTTAAATGTTGCTGAAAGGGCTTCAAGCTGGCTCCTGCCACCCACCCAGGTGGTAAAACCCTTGGCTCTGCCCCATGACGCCAGATCTAGCATGCTGGAAGCCAGGTTGCGCGTCAAAGCCGGGGAGGTCGAGTGGGTCATGTGGATGAACAACATATACCACTAATAGAACTCCTGTTACAGGTGAAAAACCTGTATTTCTAGGGACGTGGATATGTTGTTCAATCCACACTGTCTGGCAGACTCCTAGCAGTTCTCCAGAAGGAAGGCGTCAAGGCACGCACCCCCTAATTAGGGAATAAGGACTGGAGAACCGAGGTCCCAAAACCAGCATCCCGGCGTGACTCTAGGTCAATGTGGTAATGGGAAATAAAGGTATGTGCTGACTTCCAGGTAGCAGCCCTGCAGATTTCCTGAATAGGGACGTCCCTAGAAGCAGCCACTGAAGCAGCGGTATGGCAGGTAGAATGAGCTCTTATCCCTTTGGGAGGCTCCATGCCCGCCAACCTATAGCAGAGATCTATGCAGGAGTGACCCACCTGCTTAACGTCCGCTTGGCTGCAGATCTGCCAGGTGCGGCTTCAGCACAGGTGACAAACAGTTGGCGAACCTCTCTCCGAACTTGAGCCGTCTGCTCCTTATAATAAGAGTGCGCTCTTCTAGGGTCCAAAGTATGGAGCCTATAGTCGGCCTCCAAGGTGTGATTGGGGTAGAACACCAGTAGAGTTAACACCTGGTTAAGGTGAAACTCTGATAACACCTTCGGAAGGAATTTCAGGTGGGGGCGCAGGACAACCTTGTCCCTATGGAAGACCAGATAAGAAGACTCGATGGAAAGTGCCTGAAGCTCTCCCATCCTTCTGGATGATGTAATAGCCACCAAGAAGGTGGTCTTCCATGACAGATAAGAGATGTCCTGTGCATCGGTTCGAATGGCTTGCCCATGAGCTCAGCCAATAACAGTAGATCCACGGAGGTGGAGGGTTCTCGCACCGTGGTGGATATGTGATCAAGGGCCTTTGAAAAGTGTGACCACCTTCTCCTGCACCACCGACTGCTTGCCGCCCACGCCCAGTAAGCAGAGATGGCGCCAGGTGCACCTTAAGGGTCATCGATCAAGCTCTAGCTGAGTAAGTAACCACAGGTAGTCCAGAATGCTAGCCAAGGAACAGGAAGAAGGGCCCAACCCCTTGTCCTGACACCAAATGGAGAATCTCTTCCATTTGAAGGCATAGCATTTTCTGGTCGACTCCTTATGGGATGCCTCAACGACGTTGACGACCTCGCTGGAAAGACCCAAGGCCTGGAATTCTAGCTGCTCAGGAACCAGGCCGTCAGGTGCAAGGATTGAAGGCCTGGATAGAGTACCTTCCCCTTGTTGACGGAGATCAGGTCCGGGTGGACTGGAAGCTGCCTTGGGAGCCTGGAGCCGAGGCTGAGGAGATCTGGATACCAGAACTGGCAGGGCCAGTCTGGGACTACCAGAATCACTGCGCCCTGTCTCTCTTCGACTTGAGAAGCACCTTGTGGATCAAGGGAAATGGAAAGAAGGCGTAGAAGAGGCCAGGGGTCCATGGCCTCGAGAAGGCATAACCCTGCAGCGAGCCCTGCTGAGAGGGGCAGGCATGAAACAGCCTCAGCTTCGTATTCTCCCTGGAGGCGAACAGGTCCACCTGAGGGGTGCCCAGTGGGAAAATAGATCTTGTACTACCTCCAGCAGGAGAAACCACTTGTGACATGCAGCACGTATCCGGCTGAGGGCATCGACCAGACTGTTGGAGGCTCCTACCACATGAATGGCTAGTAGATCCACCTCCAGGCTGATCACAAGAGACCAAGTGTAGAGGACTTCCTTGCACAGGGGTAAGGAGTGCATCTCGCCCTGTTGGATGAGGTAGTACATGGTCGTAGTATTGTCCATCTGGACCTGGACCACTTGACCCGTCAAACGAAGCAAAGGCGGTAAGGGCTAGTCAGACCAGCAGGTTGATGAGGCATCGGGACTCCTGAGGGGACCAGAGGCCGTAGGCTCTGAGCTCCCCCAGATGGACACCCAAACCCATTAGAGGAGCATCGGTTGTCAGAGTGACCGTCGGCTCGGGCGGACAAATGGGATACCCTCCTGCAGATGAGCTGGAACGAGCCACCACTGTAGGCCATCCCACATCTCCTCGGTCACCGAAACTGGCTGGTCCAGAGGACCGGAGCACTGTGACCACTGGCGGGCCAGCCCCCATTGTAGGGGACGCATATGCCAGCGGGCCCAATGGACCACACTGGTGCAGGCCACCACGAGGCCCAGGAGGCGCAGAAAGTCCAGGGCAGGGTGCAACTGCCCAACCAGAAATGATTGGGCAAAGAAGGAAAAGACCTCGGCCTTGTCTGCCGGGAGCCGGGCTCTGGCTTGAAGAGAGTCGAGCTCTGCCCCGATTAACTGAATCACCTGTGATGGCACGAGTTCCGACCTGGCCTCGCTTGATGAGGAGGCCAATCTGAGAGCAGACCTGGAGGGCCAGATCCTGGACCGCCCACCTCCAACCTGGAAGGGCTGCAATCAGCCAATTGTCTAGGTAAGGTACACCGACCCCTCGATGCTGCAGGAATGCTGTCACCACTGCCATGCATTTGGTGAAGACCCTGGGAGCTGGAGAGAGGCCGAAGGGCATGGCCCAGAACTCGTAAAGAGATCCCTCTGCTCGAAAATGGAGGAATCGCTGATGAGACGGACAGATTGGGACGTGAAAGAACAAGTCCTGAAGGTCTACAGAACAGAACCACATGCCTAGTTCCGAGGATGGAATGATCTGAGCCAGGGTGACCGTCCTGAAGGTGCGCTGCCTTAGGAACTTGTTCAGGTCGTGTAGGTCGAGAATAGGGAGCCAGCCCCCGTGGTCTGGAGGACCAAACCCTGGGTCTGGAGGAGAATCCGCCACCTCGCTGATCACCTCCTTCTGGAGGAGCAAGGCAATATTGGCTCGACGAGCCGACAGAGGCTGGCGGACCCCGTTGCTCCCCTCGTGGGGCGACGGCTCGATAGGGAGGGAACTGCTCGACTCCAGAGGAAGACCCCTGCTCACCAATTCTAGCACCCAGCGGTCCGTGATGATAGCGGACCAGGCGGAAAGAAAGTAGCAGAGCCGTCCCCCCCCCATGAGGGGAAGCTGGGGAGGAGTGACAAGGTTAAGGGTGACACCCCTCAACCTGTCACTGGGCAGACTTGGAGGAAGGGCCCGCTGAGGGACCTCCTGGATCCTTGCCTCCAGGCTTCCAACTGGAGGAAGTGGCAGACTTGGCCTTAGGGTGCCAAGTGTGTGCCTGCTGGCCCTGGTGCTGCTGCTGCTGGGCCGGATGTGCCGCAGGGGCAGAAGGGTTTACGCTGCTGCTGGCGGCCTTTGTCCTTCTGGGCAGACGTGACCGAGTCCAAGGTGGCACTGGACTTCGATCCTCTGGAGATGGCCTTCCACCCCCAGCCCGAACAAGGCAGTGCCCAGGAAAGGAATGTCTGCCAGCTTGTGCTGAGTGTCCGCCGTGACGGTGGAGATCCGCAGCCAAGCTCTGCGGCACATGGCCATTGCGGCCACTACTGATCGGGCACAAGAATAACCAAAGCCCAACGAAGTTTGGAGCTGTTATTTTGCCACCGCCCTTCCCTGATCCCGCACCTGCTTGACCATCGCCTGAAGGTCAGCCGAGATGAAGAATCATCTCATCCAGGGAGCCCATGAGGGCGGTGAGAAATATGCCATCAGAAGTGCCAAGCTAGCCTGACGAAGGCCTAGGGAGGAAGCAGCGTAAACCTTCCGCCCTGCATAATCCAGCTTCTTGGATTCATTATCAGGCACTTTTCCATGTCCCAGTGTTCCCGGAGTGCCAGAAAACACTGTCAGTCACTAACCCCTCCGCAGAGGGGTGCTCCGAGAAACCGGAGAGTGAGCCGGTAGGGGCTGCGTACTTTCGGGCCATCCCGGGCGAAGGCGCGGGACAAAATGCTGGCCGCTGCCACAACTCCAGAGCTGGGCCAACAATGGCTTCGGCCACAGGAAAGGCCTTCGTAGGGGAATCCCCTCGGTCCAGTATCTCCGTGAGGGTATACTTGGCCCGTTTCGAAACGGGTTCAAGCTGCATCCTGGTGGACTCCGGGATGAGCCGAAGCAAACCTAAAAACAAGGATGGTCTCTTGTCCACCAACTGACCCACCGCAGACTCCAGGCCAAGCGGCATGGAGAACAGGGAGGACCAGTCATCAGACTCTGATTATTCTGCAAACAGCTACTGGGCGCCTGAGCCACCCTCCACCTGCCGAGGTCGATCGGGAGTGAGGGTGACCGACAACCTGTGGAGCAAGCCCTGACCCGACTGAGAATCCTTGGTTGGGGCCCAGGGTTTCGGTTGTGGAAGCGGGGGTTCCACCACAATGGGCAGAGCAGCCGGCTTCGGCCGAACAACCGGTGCCGGAGTTGGCTCCTCAACCACTATGAGGGGTTGTCTCAGCCGCTCCGGTGATAGCCACTTAATGTCAGGAGAAGGCGTCGGAGTCAGCTCATTCCCGGACAATAAGAACTGCTGCCACATTTAATCCTCGTAGCGCCGATGCAACTTGCGCCAGAGCCTATCCTCTGCAGAGGATGACGAGGATGAGCGGCACCGCTTGCCACGGTGCCGAGACCGCTGATGTCGGTGGGATTGGCTGGACCTGGAAGAGGACCGAGGCCTTGGGATTTCGAGGTGGGTCAGAGAGGAACGGAAACCCACCCTTCCTTCGGTTCAGGGACCTTAACCGGGGACTCCAGCACAGGAGGCACAGGCAAGTCCTCAGTAATCACCGGGGGAACAGGTGAAGTAGGGTTGTTGGCATCACCAGTCGACAAACCGTCCGATGGGTCGAGAAAAATCTCGACAGCGTCACCGGTTGTCTCGGCCTGCTGACCCGATGGGGACACTGAAGCCAGCGGCCTTAGCCGCAACCTCGACCGAAGTCGAAAGTCGACCATCCGGTGAAAGGGGTCTCTCCTGCTCCCACGAACGTCGACGGTGGGACTTATCTTTTGAGTCCTTCTTCTTGGACCGAATGGAATGTCCCGATGGCCCTTCTCCCTTGGTGGAGAGGGACTGGCAAAGCTCCTTAAATGAAGCCGTGTAGGAGGAGCCCAAAGAGAGTGGGATAAATGCGCCAGCCGAGGAGGAAGATGAAGCGGCCTGGGACGCCTCCTCCTCAAGGGTGATCATCTGCTCCAACTGTTCCATGGAGCCCGCCGCGCGAACACCACTCAACCGGCCTCCTTCACTTGACCGGAGGATATTGTTTTTCAGGGCACCAAAGAAGAAGTCGAGCAGCTCGTCCTCCAAGACCGAACTCAGAAGGAGCTGCACAATCCGCAAAGCCTGCAAATCGTGAACAAGCCCAGGCAGTAGACGCGACGTGAGTGCGGATCGGTCCGGGGACATCTTCTGTCCACAAGGGCACCGACGAAGCCGGAGTCGATTTGTCCATCACAGCCGCAAGGGAAGAGGAAGCAGTTTTGTAAACTTTAAAATTAGTTTGATTAACCAAAGAGTTTGGATCCAGGCCTAAACGCAGAGTGCTAAGGAGGGAAACATGAGCTTCCAAGCGGTAAGGAAGATCTGGTGTCAAGGGGCGGAGCGGGTTTTCCACCCGGTGGGTGGAGGAGCCAACTTGAAGACCTTCCAGCAACATTTAAAGCGGCAAGGAACCTGCCGATAAGTGTTGATTGAACATATCCAAGTCCCTAGAAACAGCAGTTACGTAAGAACTTACCGTAAGGCAAATCTTCGAGAGAGGGTCCCGAGTAGGCCTTTACAGAGTAGGACTGCGCCCCTGGCATCAGAATCGCAAGGCAAACTTTTAGCTAGCAATCAGTGTGGGGCCGCCCCAGCATCACAAGACAGACATCAGCATAACTGTATAGCGGGCGGTCTCCACACCTGCCTCCAGTTCCCCACCAGAGACCTCAGAAGACGAAACAGGAGAAAGGAGTAACAACTCCTGAAGCCCGAGCTGCTTAAAAAAAGCCCTGGGAAAGAAAAAAAAAAAAGATACAGGAGCTGGGGAAGGTGGAGGGAAACTGAGACTACTGCAGGAATCTCTCAAGATCTACTGTTACGGTAAGTTCTTACACAACTGCTATATCCTACTAAGAGGGTTCCTGACGTTCAGGGCAGGTCTGGGTCTTTGGGACCCCGTTTGCGGGGTTAGGGGTCAAGTTGACAAAAATGCAATATACAGGTCCATCAGTCTCTAATAATTGGCAGCCTCTTCAATGGCTATAGGTATATCCTGAAAATAAAAAATAAATAAAGGGAGAATCATGCAATCCAATACCGATTGCTATTTAACCTGTACTAGAATAGGAAGAATAGAAACAACAGCTTTCTGATCCCCTCAACAATCTTCCTGCTTCCCTCCTGGGCCATTCTTAACAAAACATTAATTAGTTAAGACCAGCTTAACCAAGCCAGCCACATCATACTAAATAAGTACTAGAAACCAAGTTTAAAAACAAACCTCAACCAGGTAGAGTACTTAATGTATATAAGTAAAGAACATAAATCAGAGCAGACTGAAACACATGCAGCATCTGTTCCCTCAAGGGAAAGCTTGAAATAGGGCTATTAAGATACCAGCGTACAGCACAGCAACCAAGCCCAACAATGGTTATAAGGCCCCATAACAGCTCCCCAAGAGTCCCATATTATCATCTGTCCCAAAAAAAAAATATCTTCCAAACTGGCTGCATTTTATTATTCAGACCACTTCCTAGAACTAGTCAGTACTCACTGTTCAAATAATCAAGCTTCAGAATCAGAATACAAAGGAACAGATTTGGGGACATCTCCGCTACTGGTGAACTCTGTTTCTACTTTTTCAAGTCACCGACCAGCTTCCTGGGGGTTAATAAATTGCCAGCTTTTGCCCCCATAGATCATGTGAAGTCTGTCTGGTAACAGAAACTAATAGGTAGTCCCCAGGGCCCGTAACTTCTGCCAGACTGTATCAAAAGCCTTTTGCTGTGCTCTTGTCTAGAAAGAGAGTCCAGAAAAACTTAATATCTGGCCAGATATTTCCAAAGGATATGCAGCTCTGGCAGCAAGAAGAATGGTACTCTAATCTCCAAACCAGTTGATTTAAGGAGAATGGTATGCGGTTGGTTCTGTGTTGCAGCCCAGACCTGAAGAGTGACTCGATAAGTCTTGGTGAAGGAGGACCAATTCAATTCAGCTGGTAGGGATAGTTTTTCTTTCAGCCAGGTTATCAAAAAGGGCAACAAGGTAATCCCTTCCACACCCTCCGGCACACCAATGATCAGAATATTACCGGATTGAATCTCATTCTCAATTGATTCCAGCTGGCTCCTGAGTTGCCCATTTTCTTTCGTTAGAGTTGCAACTGTAGCTAGCGAGGAGATGGAGCACTTTTCAGTGTCAGCCACAGTCCCCAAAAGCTTTTGTATGGCAGCATTGTGCATCTCCAATTTCTGAAGAGATTTCTCGATTTGAGCATCCATTGCCCAAATCGACTCCAACATGACATTCCATGGTGGCTCTGATGCACCTTGAGCACCTCCGCTACTACCACCGGCTGGCTCTGAGGCCTTACTGGGTCCCTGTTGATGCTGATCATTAGTTGACCCTGTCGCTTGCGATTTCTGCTGACCCATGCTTAGAAAATTAAACATTCTGCTTCTGAAGACTTCCTTCATCAGTTTCTGGTATCAAATTTTAATAATTTTGGATGCATTTGAATTAAAATTAGCTCCATGAGGTGAGGAGATCGCAGTAAGTCGTCTTGCCTAGAAGATGGCTTACTAGCCCCGAGCAACTGATTTCTAACTAACACAAGCATTCAGTGGCATTCAGGACTATATAAATGCAACTATTTACACATTTTCAGATACTGAAAAGCTTTTCAGATTTTGATAGCTGTCATGACATCAAATGGTGCACCATAAACATAGGAACTTTCTGAACTCACTCATCTAGCTACTTAGAGAACGCTAGAAGCACAGACTTCAACCTCCCCTTTTACACTTTGCAACCTTACTCACTCTGGGTAGTTTGTCACTAGATGGGCACAGAACAATTCTGGGTACAGACTTTGGGGTTACATATATGCCTTTATGGACGACATACATAGGCAAGTCAGTGGGAGCTCCTGTGGAGTCATAGGTGAGCTTTAAAGGGAAACAGTGGAAAACGCACAGCTTTACCCAGGCACTACAAAAATGCCTGATTAGTGCTTTCAGACAGTAAAATTTTTTAACAAATAACTGTAACTGATTTTTTAATGATTTAAACAGTGGCCTTCAGCTTTCACTTTCTATTGCTGGCAGCCACCATTTCATGAGTAGCAGAGAGCTTCCTGAGCTCACTTTATGCTAATATGTCCTGCCAACCAATAGCTGAGGTCAAACAGGCATATTAGCATACAGTGAGCTCAGGAAGCTCACTGCTGCTCATGAAATGGCTGCTGCCAGCAACAGGAAGTGAAAGTTTTAGGTAGCTGTTCTAAATCATTAAATAAAGTTGTTACTGTCTGAAAGCACTAATTGAGAGTTTCTGCAGTGTCTGAGGAAAGCTGTGTCTCTCCTCCCATTGTTTCCCTTTAACAGAGATTTAACATTCCTTTCAGAGCGTCTTAATGGCACTTACACTTCTTCAGAATCAGGGTTAGCTACTTCCTGTTCATTGTCCAGCAATGAAGCATCCTCAGGCAAAGTGGGTACCACAACTTCCTCTGGCATTTCATTTGTTTCAGTTCCATCTGACTCTCTTAATTCAGGTACTGCAGTTTCAGGTTCCACCTGTTCAGGTTCAGCAGGGTCTCCACCTTCTTGCTCTGTTATCTCCTCGGATGTAGGCCTTTCATCCAATGGTACTATTTCAGCTTCAAATTCAGAGTCCACAGATATTTCAGTGTCTCGAGCTGATGAAGATAGCTCTACTGCCGGCATACCTGTCATATCGCTTGGCATCTCAGTTGTCCCATGTAGAAGTCTACAAGCTCTTGGGTTGGGTAATAGTAAGCTGGGTAGAGTTAACTTCTCTCTCTGACTCAGAATCGGATTCGTCTGTTCTACTGCCTCATCACTAGTTGCAGGGACTATTTCAGGATAACAGGCACTCCGTTCACTTTGTTTTCTGCTGGCAGCAGCTCTTGTTACAGAAGGTTTAGGAGGGTCTGGCTTCAGGTGGTTGCGGTGGATAGTTTTGTATCCTTCAGGCCTTATCTTATACACAAGGAGTCCCTCAAGTTTCTCTGTTACCACATAGGGTGTGCTTCCCCATCCATCCGCTAGTTTATGTTTGCCAGGGATCCTCAGACTGCGCAGTAGCACTCTATCTCCAGGCAGCAACTCTTGAGCTTTTATTCGTTTATCAGGACATTCTTTGTTAGCTTGATTCCTTTTTAGCAGCCGCCTTAGCAGCCAACTTATATGCCCTGTTCAACTGTTCTTTCAACCTTTGGACATATTGCAGGTAGTTATCCAATTGTATACCATCTGCAGATACACTAAAGCACAGGTTCAATGGGAGCCAGGCTTCTCTTCTCCAAACATTAAGCTATAGGGGGAGAATCCAGTAGCATCATTCCTTGCACAGTTGTAAGCGTGGACCAGGGTGCTGACTTGCTAGGTCCACTTGCTTTTGTCTGTAACCCCTCCTCTGCCCCCTTATCTAGGGGCATACTTTCACTTCACAGATGGTGCAGGGAGCATGGGGGGAAGGGACAGAGCTAAAGCTCTAACCCGAGCCAATGCACCCTTAAACAAGATAGGAAAATAGCTGTTCTACCTTTCGGTGGCTTCACTTTAAAGTACACTCTCGAGCTCACCACAGCAAATCTGGAGTCTCCCCAAAAGCTTATCATCAGAACAGGATCTCCATGCTACAACCTCCTGTCTCCTCTGAGCCCTGGAGCCCCTCAGTCTCGATACAGCTCGATGGAACCATTCTGGAATTAAAAACTTGTGAAATAAATTAGACACATGGAGAGGGGGGTTCTATTTCATTTGTTCCCCACCATCTAACTCAAATAAGGAGAACATCACTACCAATTTCTTCCCAAACCGGCATCTTTAAGCTCCTGCACTCCAAATGATTCCAGGGATGCAGAGTCTTATCTTCCACAACTAAGTAAAGCAGCTCCATGGGGCTATCTGAACTGTATACAATTTACTCTGGCTGGACATTCTGATCAGCACAAATGGATTACAGGCAGTACAAGCAGGATTTTGTTTCTCTAACCACTTGGATGATTTACCTAAGGACCCACTTAACTAGAAGAAACCCACAGCCTTCTGACTCCTTAGTGCTGGTAAGCCAAACACTCTCTCTGTCTCTTTCATTTCCTGGGTTACCCACACTATCTTCTTTAACTGGTCTGGCACTAGTCGGCTGTCCCATCTCCGGCGCAGGAAGGCAGGTTGCGTCTCCCACTTGGCCCCTGGATCTTGGCCCAAAACTACTTAGGGTGCCAGCATTTTTTTCCTCTGACTCAGGCCCTGTAACCCAACCTCCCTGGCTTCACATTGTACCTGAACCTGCCAGGTGCTACCTACCTCATGGCACCAATCCCACATCTGCAGCTCAGCTCTCTCACTTTCTGGTGCAGCCCCAAACCCAGCCCTGCCCCAACTCTCGAGCTACCTCACCCAGGCTACCCCTACTATGGGAGGGACCCAGGCCCTGCTACCACCCATTCCCTCTGAACAGCCAACTTCTCAATGCTCCCAGATAGCAAATTTTGGAAAGGGTACACAGCACCTTGCCTCACATCTCTGTCTACCACACACTGGGCTTGTATTAAAGCCTCACCAGAGGCACACTCCAAGGCCTATCCTAAGACTTGTGACCTGCCTGGCACTTTAATGCCAGCACCCCAGAGCTGCCCCTCCATGCAGGCCCTACAAGCTGGGTGAAAGACCCCTGGCTCCATCTAAACTCAAGCCACCCTGCCACGCCGGGTATGGAGAAGAGCCTCTGCCACTGGCCTTCTCCTTGTGGGGACCCTGCCACTGCCTCCACAGCCCTGGTGGCCTGAGTAACCACTACCATGGGATCTCTACAGACTCCTGCCTATTCTGACATACCACCATCTACACCGTTCCCATCCCAACAGTGCAGGCATACTGGCTGACCATCCTCCCCACGGAGCTTCCTCCCTACTTCTTGGTGCCATGTTGCTGCCAAAGCCATCTCTATCTGCACTTTGGGGGGGTTTCCCCACTGGCCCATCCAGACCACCAAGCTCCCTTCTTGCCTGCCTTCCTGCTCCACCAGCTGCCCCCCTCCAGCCTCAGGCCTAATACCCGGGCTGGAAGGCCCCTAAGGTCCTGTCTCCAGCCTTATATACCTCCCTAAAGGCTGCCCTCTGCTGCCACCTTGAGGTGTTCAGCAGGCATTAACCCTCAGAGCACTAATGAATTCCCTAGCTGGGGGAGGTGAGAGGGAAAGGGGTCTTAATGGGAACAATACCCCTACTTTAAGGGGCTTACACTCTTCCCCACCCAGAAAATTATTCCTCCTGGGAATGATGGCAAGGGTCCACGATGGTCTCCTCCCATCAAACTGGGTATGCACACTCCCAGCCTTTGAAAGGAAACACACCATACCTGGCCATAGGCACCACCCAACCTGCCTCTCTAAACTCAACACACACTATAAACTAAAACCTACCTGCGCCAGGAGATAATCTTACATGTTTGGAAAAACCCTTCATTATTTCTTTATCAAAAGAGAACCATAATCATTGTTCCATAATGAATGGACTTTAGTCTTAAAACATTGAACAAAGTAATGAGGTAGTTTTCTAAAACTATAGCTACACCCTAATTTACCCCCCACCAAGCAGAACAAGTTACTCTGTGTACAATCCCCAAACCATGTATTCACACATTCACTCACCAGTCTCCTCCAACTTACATGCCAACAGTTTTATCATGACTATAACAAATGTTGTTAATAGCAACATAAATGTAAATCTCAACATTTTCCATTTTAGGAATAAGAACTGTATACAGTCACTATGTTTCTGCTCCATAGAGCAATTGTCCTAGTGTAGTTCACAAGTCTGAAATCCAGGAGGCCTAAGTTGCAGGCCCCTCACCTGGAAGGAAAGAATACTCGGGTCTGGCTTGGTAGTCACATCCCCAAAGGAATCCTGGTCCAAAATGTAGTACTTGGTCCATGTCCTAGCCAAGTCCTGGATCAGGGCGAAATGTTTGAACAAAGTCAGGCCAGACCAAGTCCCTGTGTGAGACATCGACTGTGCCTGCTGTATTGACTGCTGAGATGAAGCACCTCCTCTTCCAGGGTGATTCTTTAAGCGGTCCATCTGCTCCCTAAAGATCCATACCACCTCGATGATATCCCATAGCCTCTCAGGCATGTAAGGATAGTTCATATGGGGATACTCCACACGCAGCCACCTATGGACCCACCTTACTGCCTGGCTCCATTCTGGCAGGTCTCTGACACTGGTTCTCCTGGCTTGCCCAACTGGTAGCCATATGCCCTGTTGACTGACATTTCCAATACTTAAGCTCCAGGCCCCATGCTCACTGCAGCAAAGTGGACCCACATTATCGGCAGGATACCATATTTTCTGTGGCAGAACTACTGCTGATACTGTGGCCACTCTACACAGTTCTGCAAATGGATTCAAATTTGAGGCAATTAAAATCACACATATACATTACAGTAGCCAGTGTGCTAGCAACCAAAGTCAGGACAGTCATTAGCTGCCCTGAGTCAATCTTACACAGTAAGACAACTTGTTACTTGCTCTACACCCACACTCACTTTGCAATACATAGCTGGAAACATACACCTTCCAAAATCATAATCACTCTCTATCTCAATTAGACACCCTCATACATGCCATGTGCCATACATTGCTCTCCAGTAGTACAGCTCCCTGCTGTCCCTCTTAGAACAGCTACTGTACATATACTGTAGACTACAGTATACTACAGAGATGATATACTACCACTAGTTCAGCTGAAATACTAACCTGTCATCCCAGCAGTTGCTACCTGCCTTACAAAGTACAACACACGTAATAAAAAAAAACTACCTTGCAAGCTGTTCTACCATCCCATGAAGAAACCACATATCTTTGCAAATAAATGGAAATGACAACAGTTTCACATACTGTAAGAAGATGTCAGGAATTATATTTACTGTTTAATAATATTTAAAATATTTACATCACCAAAAGAGAAGTCATTACACTTTCCAGCCTCAAACTCAAAATACACAGTTCCTCCCAGTCTGCCCACAGCACTCACAGTCTTCCATTCCAGGTACTGTTCATTTGCCTTTTACTGCCAGTTGTAGTTAGTTATGTTACTGAGTCAGTCATTTATTTATTAATGTGTAGTTGTGGATGTTTTTATATAGGACGTACAAAAAGGAAATTAAGACAAAGATAAATGAACATATCCTCAGGGTGCTCGAAAGATGCTGAGGATCCTGCGGTGCACGATGGGGCTGCCGACCTGGCCCTCCACTACCCCCACCCCCCGAGAACGATCCCGCCGACTGCCAAGAAGGGTGCTCGAAAGATACTGGAGGATCCTGCGGTGCTAACGGGCTGCTGACCTGGCCTCCACCACCCCCACCCCCGAGAACGATCCCGCCTGACCGCCAAGAAGGGTGCTCGAAAGATACTGAGGATCCTGCGGTGCGTGACGGGGCTGCCGATCTGGTCCTCCACCACCCCCAACCCCCGAGAACCATCCCCCCGACTGCCAAGAAGGTAACTCTGCGAGGGAGCACCGATCATAGCGACTCTCATTGCAACGTTCTGCTTTACAGACTTTCACATTTGTGCGGGACAGTGGTGCCTCTACCTTGACTGTATGCAGGCTCCTCTCTGCCTGCTGCTGTGCTGCGGGGGTCGGCAGCCACATGTGGAGACTATTTATTTCCACGGCATGTTTTTACCTGCCCTTGCACTGCTTGTAGCAAATCTAGAGGTTACCTTAAGGGAAACTGTTTTGTCTGCCTGTTTTCACCTGTTCTAGCTCTAATCCTGTAAGAATTTTAAGAGGTATTTAACTGTAAGTTATTAGATAGAACCTCAGATGGTTACCTTTTAGAGGCACTTGGCATATGGTAGACTAAGCCAGTAACTTGAATTAATTTACCTTTAACTTGCCTTTTGGGCAACCATGACCACTGCACGCATGAGTTGCCGCCATCTTGTCAGGGGATCCGATGGTGCTACCTGTCTGCCTCACCAGCCATCTTAAAGCCAATCAGTCCTCTGAGCTCCGCAGTACCTGTTTTTTTTTGGTCTGGAATATCTGGCCCATAGTGGGATGGCGCTTATACTGTGTTATGTCAATTTCGTTTTAACCCTCTAGCTGCCGCTTAGCTAGCACAGATATCAACTTTTGAGAGACTATGTAGCAATTCAGACAGCATTCAGCAAACTGCCTGCACTACCTTGGTGTTCCCTGACCTACAGATCTCCTCGTACCTTCTAAATTACTCCCTACACCTACCCTCCCCACTCCCCTGCATATAAAGGCTCACGACTCTTTTTTTTCCTTATATCCTCAAGGTGCTCGAAAGATACTGAGGATCCTGCAGTCGTGTGACGGGCTGCCGACCCTGCCCTCCACCACCCCCATCCCCCGAGAACGATCCCGCCGACTGCCAAGAAGGTAACTCTGCGAGGGACTGCCGATCATAGCGACTCTCATTGCAATGTTGCTTTACAGACTTTCACATTTGTGCCGGGACAGTGGTGCCTCCTACCTTGACTGCTGTGTCTGAGCTCCTGTCCGCCTGCTGCTGTGCAAAGCACTGGCCCCGCTGGCTGCGCCGGCTGCCCCACCACCCCTGCCACCACCCTTGGTCGTCACTCGTTGATATAGTGGAGGTCACGTGCTGCTGAATAACCTATCAGCCCACTTCTCCATAAGCAGGCTATATTATACATCCACTAGGGGCGTTTCATCCCTTCTTGCTTAACTTCTCTCCCCCAACCCAACTGATCTCAAAAGCTGCATGCCCCTCTTATACCACTAGGGGCTTCTTCCACAAAGGGGCTTTTCTGCCTTCCTAAATCACCGCACTGCCAGCTCAGTGCCACCTGCAGCCTCCCCTATATACCACGTGTTTTACCCTTGGTTCACTAACTCCTAGCTGAGTCTTCCTCTCGATCTCGTGCCCTCTCAACCCCCCCCCCGACCGGAGCTCCAGTAGGGTCCCTGAGTAGGGCTGCACACTCCTGGTGACATGCCTCCCCTCGCTCAGGCTGGTCCCACAGCCAGCATACTGGGTCCTCTGGCGCACTCAGTCTCCTTCAGTCCTACACCTGCCTGGGGGATGGCCAAAGGGCTAAAGATAGCCCACTTAAACATTCGAAGCCTCCTACAAAATCATGTGGAACTAACTGCCTGGACTGCCCTCTATGAGCCTGACATCCTGTGCATCACAGAAACGTGGCTCAAACCTCGCACCCATGACTCTGCCTGCTCCCTCCCAGGCTATGGCATGGTCCGACTTGACAGGGCGCAATAAAAGGGGCGGAGGTGTACTCATTTACCACAAGGTCCACTTAAACATCACCACTGTACCACACCAAACCCTGGGACCCTCACCATGCGAGTTTCTCCACACACTGCTTCTACTTGGTAACACCAAGAAGTTGCACTTAGTGTGTGCATACAATCCTCCCAAGGGGGGTCTACCCGGACTCACAACGCTCATAGAGCTACTCTGGGATAAAGTGGGCTCAAGCGAGCTCCTCGTCCCTGGTGACCCTAAACCTATTGCTGGGCCCCAGTTCCAAATTGTTTGAGCCAATACTCTCAGGCCTCTCCCTCAGTCAGGTTATCATGGAACCCACCAGGCTCTCCTATCGCGGTGACAAGGGGATGCTCATTGATTGGGTCCTGAGCAACCGACCTGACAAAATCATCAACTCAGGGCTCCTTCCTGACTCTATCTCTGACCACTCGCCGATCTACTGCATTTGGGGCTCAAACCCGGCCAAAGCTCCCTGTAGAGTGATACAAATGAGGGACTACTCGAAACTGATAGTCCCAAACTACCTGGAAGACCTTCAGTGAGCTGACTGGTCCCACGTCATGTCAGCGCTGGACCCGTCGGAAACCCTGGACCTGTTCATTGTAGCATTTGCCCCGCTTCAAAAATAAGATGCTCCACTTTCAAGAGGAGGGTCAGGGTCTCGGTCACAAAATGGCTTCATAGTGAGCTCCTCTCACTTATGAAGCAGCGAGACAAGTCCTGGGCTAAATACAGGGCATCACGCAACCAGAAAGACCTCCAGGTGTACCGACAGCTAAGGAACTCCTGCAAACGGGCCATACGAGCCGCCGAAAGTGAGTACTGTAGTGCAGCACTGGTTGCTGCTGCAAATGACCATGACGTTTCTGGAAGAAGTAAAATCTGGTGATGGTTCTACCAAAGGTACAAGTCACCAACATGAACATTGGTAAGGCCAACTCCAATAACCCCATACCATTGCCTCCTCATTTAACCGCCTCTTCACTGACCTGCCGGCTGCCACCCCTCACAGTCCTCTGCCCAGCTCACTCCTCACGGGTCCCCACCCTCTCGCCGCCTTTCTACCTCAAAAGATCACTGTGGGTGAGACCCAGGCTCTCCTTGCTGGTCTTTCTCACCACACAGGAGCAGGTCAGGACAGCCTGGAACCAAGACTACTCAGCCTGGGTGCCCCCTTCGCCGCCAATCCCTTGCCCCACATATTCAACGCATCGCTATCTCAGGGTCATCCCGACATATGGAAAGTTGCCAGGGTTGTCCCCATTTTAAAAAGTGGTGACCCTAAGGATATAAGCAACTATTGCCCTATCGCAATACTATCGACTGCCTGCAAGCTGTTGGAAAAAGCCGTTGCATCACAGATATCCCACTACCTACAGAGATATGGTGTCCTCTCCCCATCTCAACATGGCTTCCGTAGAGGCCACAGCACCTCAACGGCACTTGCTGAGGTCACCACTAGGATCAGGACTGCAATAGATCAGGGCAAGCTGATGGGGGCTATATTTGTTGACCTATCCAAAGCCTTTGACCGGGTGGACCATCCCCTCCTCCTCTCCACACTTCAGACCCTTGTCTTCTCCCTCCGTGCCCTTGACTGGTTCTTGAACTACCTCGGGCAGGAAGCAACCAGGTTTCCCTCAGCTCTGGACCCTCTCACCCTCTTACCCGTGGAACAGTGGGGTACCACAAGGATCTGTCCTTGGACCTATCCTGTTCTCCATGTTCATCAATGAGCTACCCTCGGTTGCCACAAAGGGACACCTAACCCTGTATGCTGATGACCTGGTCATCTTAGCCGGTGCCCCTGATACCACCAGCATCAATAGCCAGCTCAACTCAGACTTCTCGTGTATCAGAGCATGGCTGGATGGTCATAAACTCACAGTCAACTTGAAGAAAACCCAGGCCATGCTATTTGGCACAGCGGCCAAAATCTCCGCCTGCACCATGCCCCTCGAAATCCATGGGTCCAGCAACTCCCTCTTGCCGACAGTCAACTCAGCTAAGTACCTGGGGGTCACCCTCGACCCTCTCCTTGACCTCTCTGGACATGTCAGAAACACTTGTAATGCTACTAATGGCAAACTTGGCCTAGCTTATAGGGCAAAAGACTGCCTTACCCCCGCCGCCCGGTTGGCTATAGCCAAGGGGATATTATTCCATCCTTTCATATGGTCTTGTTGCCTTTGCCACCATCCCATCCTCAAACCTCGCTAAATGGGACACCACGTACAACAATATCTGCCGCTTTGCCCTCTTGGCCCCCCGTCTCACACACCGATGTACACTCTACTCACGACTGGAATGGCTCCCCCCTGAAAAACATCGGACCTATATCATGGGTAACTTCATTGACAACATAATTCGTACAGCCACTCCTGCCTCTCTTGCCCTCCCCCTTAAACATGCCTCCCCCGTCTACCACCTCAGGTCTTGCGTGTCCCAGACTCGCCTGGTCCCCAAGACCCGTACCCTCTCAGGTGATCGGGCGTTCACCACCCATGCCCCCAAGCTGTGGAACTCCCTTCCCCTACAAGTTTGTGCATCCCCCTCCCATTCCACCTTCAAAACCTCCCTCTGGAATTTCCTGAAACCTGCTGCGCCCTGCCTGTGTGCTACTTAACGCCCAGTCCGACAGCCCTCCCTCCCACAATGGTACCCCAGCTAGGCTCTTTCTGCCCCCACCACCTTGGTGAGGCACCTTACCTGAGGTTATGCTATGTATTGTCTATTATCAACCTGGGGGGGGGTCCTATACCTTGCTGCCCCTAGGCCTGTATGTACCATATGATATATGACCCACTAGTGCTCCATATATGCTTATCTCTATACTATGTACTACTGCTTTAATAACCACTGTTGTTTCACTCTGTGTTGGAGCATGCCACTCCAGGTTTGTACTGTGACTATGTATTTCTCTCATGTATACCTTGTAACTTTGTAATTCTCTCATGTATACCTTTGTAACTATGTATTTCTATCATGTATACCTTGTAACTCTCCGGTCACACCTGAAAATAGGCACCAGCTGTCTAGTGTGCTTACCCGGTTACCAAAAGCAAATAAATAAATAAATAAATAAATGTCCATTCTGATACTGGCACCAGTTCTTTTAAAACACGGATGTGAACAAAAGTTCAGTGCTCACCCGCTGAATAAAACGAAGCAGCGGTTCACAATATCACAGCACACCGAACCGAAAAAAAAAGCGCTGTCTGTTCTAAATGAAAAAAATCTCCGAAAGCAGTGTGAAGTGCTCAGAAAAAGTTCATTATGTGGGCTAGCTATACAAATGGCATAGCAACACCCTGGCACTGGCCAACATAATAACATTTTTCTGAGGACTTTACCCGCTGGGAACTTTTCATTTAGAATGGATAGTTCTTTTTTTTGTGCTGTATGGACTTGTAAAACACTGGCTTGTTCTGGGTGATGGAGACATCAAGTGCTCCAGAGGCAGCATGTTGGCATTAGGCCAAGAGACAGAGAGTGGCTTTAGGAGGGGATCTGATCAGTGACCACGGAGCACAGGGAGCTTGGAAAAGGAGCTGGTCATCACCCCGCACAAGCCAATCCACCCGCTCCCCCGACTACTACCAGAACAAAAGACAGACAAAAAGTCAAAGACCTGCTGCAAGTGGAGCATATTGGATGGCAGTGGGGAAGACAACAGGGGTAGAGCAAAACAGTATAAACAAGAGTCCCTGATTCAGCCAGTCTGCTTTCTTGCAGGGAGCGTTGTTGTGGGGGGCAGGGAGCTGCTGCCACGAGGGGTACTATGGAGAAAGTGCAGGTGGAGTAGCAGACACAGAGGAGGTTTGATGACGAGCAGCAGAACCGTCAGTATCCTGAGCAGAATCCTTGTGAACCTCAGCTTTCTGCAGCTGTGAGGCAGGTTTTCCTAATTTCTGTGGCTGTCAAAGATTTCTGCAGTCAGCCCCGATTTCTGCGGCCATTATTGTGGCTGCGGAATTGCGGTAAACACGGGGCCCTGCTTAAGATTCAGTGGGTCACTAGGATTCAACCTGTCCATCCAGGTCAGAATGTCTTGGCCTGGACCAGGAGCTGTGGGGTGCTGTCTGCCAAGGTGTTCACTGGGTGATGGTAAGGCCTGGGGATTGCCCTAAACACTTGGTAGTCCTGAAACTGAAATGTGCTACTAATCTACTTCTCCTCATCCAACTTTTCCAGCTGTCATCAATCAGTACTTTCCCTGGATACTGTTTGTGTAGAAACAGGCTTGGAGCTAAGCCCGTAGGGCTTTATTTTGAACTTGGCTCCTGAGGTAGGCTCTGACTTGTACTACAGGGCCTGTGGGCTACCTCTGGACAGGGGCTGAGGCAGAGACCCCTTGGTCCCTGGAGGATCTCCTGCTGGTTGTCTGAAACCCCTGCCCCTCCCTCTGCCACTGGGATAGCCGGTAGCCAGTGGCGAGGAGTGGAACAGATGGCTGTGCTCCCCGTGGCCATCTCTCTTTGCTTTTTCCCCTGCACCTTCCTCTTCCTTGGTCTCCACGATGATGTCTGGGGACACACTCCTGGTCTCTTCCACTTGAGTATGAGCGCTTTCCCTCAGGGAGAGTCTATCAAAGGCTCCAGAATCCCCTCTGGTGGGTGACCACAGTGCATAGGAGCTCACAGTGGAACTGGGAGGGAACCCCAAATTTGGAACTGGAGGCATGCCTGTACAGCTACTACACACAGGCACCCTGGCTACACCCCCCCCCGATACCCACACCTCACACGTCAATCTGTATCTTGTCCTTTTCCCCCAGCTTTCCAAAGCCAGGAGAGCAGTAAGACAGCAACCGTGGCCAGTGGTTCCTCCTGGGGGGGGTCACCTGTGCTCCACCTTCCTCCCTGCCAGACACGATCCACCACCAATCCATGGGGCTGTCTGCTCAAGTCTTTCCTCTGACACTCTTTCTCCTCACTGTCTCGGCTCTGCTGCCTCTGATTGTTTTCTCCAAGATGGCGCTTCTATCTGCAGCTGCTGTGGCTCCTCACCGGCCATCATCCAATCAGAGTCTACCTGAGGATCATGTGACCAGCTAGTCACGCACGCACACAACACCAGGCATGCTGAGGCCTACTTCTATTTCAGGCCTAACCCACAGCAAATTTATTTCTGTGCCACAGGGCCCAAACTGGTCAGGAAGCCTGCCAACGCATTGGACCTTAAAGCTTGGGGTCTGGTGGTGTTTCGGGGTTCAGGAAACATCCCGGACGAGCTCACATGTGTAACCCCCCTGCTCCCTCATCTAGGGGCACACTTTTACTTCTCAGATGGTCCAGGAGCATGTGGGGGACACAGCTAAAGCACTAACCTGAGCCAGTGCACCTTTAAACAAGATAGGAAAATTGCTATTCTACCTTTCATCGCTTCACTTTCAAGTGCACTCGATTTCACCACAGCAAATCTGGAGTCTCCCAAATGCTGACCACCAGAACAGGATCTCCATGCTGCAGCCTTCTGTCTCCTCTGAGCCCTGGAGCCCTCGATCACACACACTGGGCTTGCATTAAAGCCGCACCAGAGGCACTCCAAGGCCTATCCTAAGACTTGCACCTAACTGGCCCTTTAATGCCAGCACCCCAGGACCTGCTTCTCCACACAGGCCCTACAAGTTGGGTGAAAGGCCCCTGCCTCCATCTAAACTCAAGCCACCCTGCCACACCAGGTATGGAGAAGAGCCTTGCCACTGGCCTTCTCCTTGTGGGGACCCTGCCACTGCCTCCATAGCCCTGGTGGCTTGAGTAACCACTGCAACAGGATCTCTACAGGCTCCTGCCTATCCTGACATACCACCACCTCCTACACTGTCCCCATCCCAACGATGCAGGGCATACTGGCTGACCATCCTCCCCACAGAGTTTCCTCTCCTGCTCCTCAGTGCCATGTTACTGCCAAAGCCATCCCTATCTGCACTTTGGGGGGGGGGGTTCCCCACTGGCCAACCCGGACCGCTGAGCTCCCGTCTTGCTTGCCTTCCCTGCTCCTCCTGCCACCCCCTCCAGCCCCAGGCCTAATGCACAGGCTGGAAAGGCCCTGAGACTTCCTGTCTCCAGCCTTATACACCTTCCTAAACCTGTCCTCTGCTGCCACCTTGAGGCATCCAGCAGGTATTAAACCCCAGAGCACTCATGAATTCCCTAGCTCGTGGGGAAGGTGAAAAGGGGATCTTAATGGGAGCAATAAGCCTATCCTTTAGGAGGGCTTACATGTCGTTTAGCTGTACAGTACCCTGCATATCCAATGATGTTCGATTGAACCTCTCTGGCTGCAGATCACTTTGTGGATGATAAGGCATGGTTCTGGATTTGTGTACACCCCATAGCTACAGCATTTTTTTTTATTAGGCGAGTCTTAAAATCACTACATTGATCTGAATGAATTCTCTGTGAAACACCATAGAGGACAAAGAATTTCTCTACCAATATCTTGTCAACAGTGGATGCTTTCTGATCTTTTGTTGAATAGGCTTAGGTAAATGAGTAAAATTATCTGTGACTACTAGGATATTCTTGGAATCAGACTCAGGGCTAAGGAAATCTATGCAGACCAGCTCCATGGTGGCACTTGTCACAATACTTACAAGAGGTGTAGCTTTGAGGCATTGCTTTTCTTTGAACACATCTCCTGCAATCCTTACAGTACTGTTCAATATCATGTCCCATTCTAGGCCAGTAGAACTGAGCCAAGTCTAGTGTACATTCATTTACCAAGTGGCCCATATCATCATGGCGAGCTCTGAGGACAATTCTCTTGAATTTTGCAGGTAATACCAGCTGCACATGATGGGTTCCTTGCTGGTCTAGCACTTCCCAGTACAATAAACTGTCTTTAAAGAGCAGCTCTTGACTAGCCCCCCGCTGACACATATCTTGTAACTGACTTGGCCATTGTGAGTCGCTCCATCAATGATTCCTTTGTGGGCTACCGCTTAAAAATGTTATTTCACCTATAACTTTATTCTGCTGAAAGCGGAATCTTATGGCCGTTCTCACGCCGACAGAGTCTTCAGCTTAGGATGTCAGTAACAGTCGTACAGGCAAGATTTCATTGATTTCAATGGGTGATTTTCTGTGTTTATGAGTTTTACGTTGGGATTTTAAGAAAGCAAGTGACCGCTGAGTAAGAGGGACCCTCTTAATCGAGCAGTCACTTTGATTTCTTAAAATCCCAACATTAAAGATACATAAAGCCTTTGGGAAAATCACCCCATTCGCTTAATGGGGCGCAGACATGCAGCTTTCATTGACATCACAAAACGGGCTGTGTGCCGGCGCAAGTGGTCGAGGGATGCGAATTGGTCAGTTTCGTCGACGGGTCAGGAATTAGTTACGAGTAAAATAACATTTAAAAGTAGCCCACAAAGGAATCATTTCTAGAAAATGACTCCTGGCCAGGTCAATTACGGGATATGTGTCAGCGTGGGGGCTAGTCGAGAGTGTAGAAGCTGCTCTTTAAGTATAAGCTTTTACCATTCTCTTAACAACAGCTCAGTGTCTGGATCACTGGTGATTACGTGAGCAGGTCTGCCCCCTTTCTGCAGGCTACTGAGTACATCACATAAGCTTGGATCTAGCTTTTGCTCTCTCTGCAGGTCTTGGTTGGTTAGCTGAGGCACTGATCTCAAGTCCAGAGCAGCCAAGTTGCACACGAGTTGTAAGACAGTTACCCAAGCACCCATACTATCCACCAGATGAGGAACAGTTTTGTGACTGGTTGCTTATCAGTATCAAACTTTTACATAATGCTTTCACAGTTTGTTTTGAGATGTGTACCCAGGTTTGGTTGTCAGCAGGTGCCCTGGGCATCGGACAACGATCCGCATCAATGTGGTTGAGACCAGGCTGGTATTCACCACAGTAGTCATAAATGGACAAGGCTGACAGCCACCTATGTCCTGCTGCATCAAGCTTTGCTGTAGTTTACACATATGTTAAAGGGTTGTTATCAGTTCTAATAGTGATGTGTGCCCCATACAGATATTCATGAAACTGGTCAACAATGGCCCATTTCAAAGCAAGAAGCTTTAACTTGTACACTGCATATTTTTTTTCCGCACTGTTTAGGCTTTGGCTTGCAAAGGCAACGAGCACAGGCCCTCTGGGTAGCTCTGATAAAGGACCACGCAAAGACCACTGAAGCTGGTGTCCGAATGTAGAATATAGGCCTTTTGGGGATCTGCATATGCTAGGACTGGTGCATGAGTTAGTCAGTAAATTGTTTCGACAAACGCTTTGTCACAGTCTCTGGTCCGCCTGTGGCCAAAAGGTTCATAGGGCTTGAAATACTGTTTAGGCTCAGTGGTGACATCAGATGTTTTTGTTCTTTTGCTTTTGCTGGCAGGAGGGTAACCTTGCAGCAAGTGCAAAAGAAGTCTCACCACTCGGGTATAATTTTTAAAAAATCTTCTGTAATAACCACAGAAATCCAAAGAGAACTGCAAATCCTTCAGACTCTGCAGTCTGGGCCAGGTGGTTAAGGCCTCAACTTTGCTGGGATCAGTCTGTATGCCTTGAGATGATACTATGTGTCCTATATATTTGACAGAAGTCTGAAAAAAAATGACATTTATTAGTGGAAAGCTTGAGTCCAAATTCTTCCAAGCAGTCTAACACTTTAAGCAATCTGGGTTTATGCTCCTCTATAGTTTTCCTCAAACACAATGATGTTGTCAAGGTATACCAGGTACTCTAACAGGTTCATGTCTCTGACAACTCTTTCCATGAGGTGCTGAAAGGTGGCAGGGGCACCAGAAATGCCTTGAGGCATTCTCAAAAATTCATAAAATCCAAGAGGGCATATGAATGCTGTATTTTCCCTGTCTTGGGGAGCCATAGGTATCTGGTAATATCCACTCCTCAGATCTAATATGGAGAACCGCTTGCTTCCATTAAGACAGTGAAGAGCGTCTTGAATTCTGGGCATGGTATACATATCTGGAATTGTTTGTTTGTTGCGAGTCCTATAATTCACACATGTGTACAGCTCCATTCTTCTTGCGCACTACCACAACTGGTGAAGCATATGGATTTCTCGACTCTTGGATAATGCCAGCAGTCAGTAACTCTTGTAAGTGTCTCCTCACGATATCAATGTCTGCAGGAGCCAACCTGCGGACCTCTCCCTAAATGGGCATTCATCATTACTGGTTACACACCCCACATCCCACTCATGTAGCGAGAACACTTTTGTTCTTTCAGATAGTTTTTGGTGGATATGGGTCTTCCACTCCTCCGGAATAGGACAGTCACCGAAATCAAACAAGTCTGGATCAATACAAGAGTGGGCACCATATGTGGCAGGGGAGGGGAGGAGGTTGCACTGCCATGTCTGCACAATACACACGTGCCAAAGTGTTGGTTACCTTTTTCACCTGGATGGTAAGTCGCTTGACATAAGCATGAGCTCTCACCGGCAATATACTTAGCTTTACTAAGAATCCTGCAAGCAGTCCATGTTCTTCAGGGGCAGTCACAAGGGAAGAAAGAGACTTGGGCATCAGCATCATCATTATCATCACAGATGACCTGAAATCATCCAAGCAGACCACTAAAGTAGTAGGTAAAGCTAGAGGGATGTTGGGGTGTATTAGTAGGGGTATCACAAGTCGTAAGAGGGAGGTATCAATCCCTCTTTACAAAGACACTGGTTAGGCCCCATCTGGAGTACTGCGTGCAGTACTGGAGGCTGCACCTGCACAAGAAAATTAACAAAATGGAGGCAGTCCAGAGAAGGGCAATCAAAATGGTGCAAGGACTACATCAGAAAACATATGAGGACCGATTAACGGAGCTCAATATGTATACCCTAGAGCAAAGGAGGGAGAGAGGTGATTTGATCGAAACATTCAAATATCTTAAGGGCATTAACAAGGTGAAAGAGTCTAACATGTTTCAATATAAGAAAAATAGCAGGAGTAGAAGACACAGCATGAGATTAGAGGGAGGCCGATTAAGGGGTAATGTGAGGAAGTTCTTTTTCACAGAAAGGGTGGTGCATGCATGGAACGGCATACCTCAGGAAGTGGTGGATATGAATACAGTGCAGGGCTTCAGACAGGCATGGGATAGCCATACAGATGAGTATGAATAAATAGGCCATTGACAGAGTAAAGGCCTATGGCACATTCATAAGGTAGAAAAAATGGGCAGACTGGATGGGCCTTGAGGTCGTTATCTGCTGTCAACTTCTATATTTCTATGTTTCTATGTCAAGCATAGGTATTTGTTTTTTTTTACATGTTTCTTTAGGCGTCCCACACCACTTATATTGTACTCAATATTAGGAGGCAGCATTAACTCTTCAGCATCTTGTTGCCAAACTACTTGTGTTTCGGGTGGAGTCTATGCTTGTCTCTGGTAGGCCTTTTTCACTACTGCATATACAGATAATATTTTCCCTTTCTGTTTAGCCTCCCTTTCTTGGCAGAGCTGTGCCAGGAGTCTGAACACATAGGCATTGGTGCCAATAAGTACAGGTACTCTGTTGTACATCACAGACTTAGGACACACTAAAGCCAAAGTTTCAACTGGGTCCTCTACTCCAGTTACTTTAGAGGGGAAGGCAATCCATACTTTAATGTTATCTAGATATGGGTAGGACTTGTCACTAAGGCCCCATATGTTTAAACCTTCCAAAGGCTGTAGGGTAAGATAAGACATGTGGTGGTCATACCAGTTTTTGAAGATGATAGTTACTTGTGAGCCACATTCTAATACAGCATGGGTGGACACTCCTTTAATGGTGACTGTGGTTTCAGTGGAGGATCTTACCAGTGTGTCAAGATTAGGCAGTGCAGGCTCAGGTGCTTTAGCTGAAGTTTTGGCTACAAATATGGTGGAGCTGGACTTGGCCAGGCCCCAGTTCACTCCTTTACTGGGCCTTGCTGGAGTCTCCCTGTTTCTGGCATTTTTCTTTGAGTAGTCTGTTTCTTACTCTTGCTGGGTCCTCCTGCAGCCTGCACTCTCTCTTCATGAGGCCATCTTTCCCACAGTGGTTACAGAAGATACCCTCTCTGTACTGTCGCTTACTTGACTTAGCATGAATTGCATCTGAAACTCCAATAGGCAGGGATTGATCTTAATTCATTTACTAGCCCAGGTACTAGTGCAGATTGCTGCGAGCTAGGGCAGGATCTCTGTCACTTGCCCGGTTGGACTAGTGCAGCTCCTCTGGTGGAAAGCTGCAGCTCCATTCTCTGCCTGTTGTGTTGTGTTGTGTGGTGTTCATGCGGTCACAAAGAAAAAAAAAAACATCAGCATGAAGGGCAGTCGAGGAAGTGAGACCACGAAAAAGTAAAGCAAAAAAAAAAAACACAGGATCAGACAACTGATAGACCACAAAGGAGCCCCCAGTCAAACTGAACAACACCCCAGCAGCAGCATTCAGGACACAGCGTGGTCAGAAAAGTGAGACCCAAACTGAATAATTAAAGACAAGCAGCTCAGTATTTAAGTCAAGACTAATGGTAGGGCAGCATTTGCGCCATAAACGTTGGGTTGGAAGTAAATCTTGACAGACTGCTGAAGCTGAAATAAAGTTAGCTTAGCTAGTAATGCACTCCGACCTCGTCTCCACTGTTCCATTTGTTGTAGCCTTGTCCCTGTCACCCTGTGCTGTGATCACCGTCTTGAGAATCTGCAAAGCAGCAGTGGCAGCAGATAATATGCGTGAGTGAGAAAATGGGCTCCTCCAAAGGAAAAACATGACTGGAGAACCCCCCGAAACTGAACAGTCAATACCCCACAGCATTCAGGACAGGAGTCAGGACACAGCATGGTTGGAACAGTAAGACGTCTTGTCCCGACCCTGTCACTCTGTGGTCACCATCATTCTGAGAGGCTGCTTCCAAAACTCTGAAGCAGCAGCTGCTGCAGCAAATATGCGCCAGTGAGAAAATGGTCTCCTCCGTCCTAACTGTAACAGCTGGTCTCTATCTCCACAGGCAGTAATGGTACAAAGATAGACCCCTGATTCTGCTCCCCAAACTAAAACAGCATCACTAGATTCACTCATCATTCACACCAGGGTGTGGTCGGAACAGTGAGAGACTGCAGCGCTAATCAAACAAGAGACTAACAGACTACTGCCCAGGGACACAGGAAGGTTAAACCAGCACTCTGACCTCCGCTGTTCTTTTCAGCCTTGTCACTGTGGTCTGTCTGAGCTGAGAGTGACTGTGATAGTGATACAAGTGTGATTGAGAGTGAGCCACACTCCCCTGACTCCACACAATCCAGCAACATTCAAGAATCATTTGACTTTAATAGTACGAACTTTAAGACAATAACATTAAGACACTGACTTCACTGAGTGTTATATATAGGAAGTATTTTATTTCACAAACAAAGTTTATTTGTAATTTAGGTTTCAAATAAATTCAGACGTGCTTGATACATTTCGATTTTATCTGCCTTTTGTTTAACAAATCACTGTGAACCATACTGACTGCAGGCTAATGTAACTACTGCGGGCTAGTGCAATCTCTGGTTCACTAGCCTGGCTGGATAGTGCAAAACAAGTTAAGGTAGATCCCTGCCAATAGGGTCACTAATAGTCACTTGTTTTCACTGGTCCTTTCTCTTGACTGAGACACAACCTGAGACTTACACCCTCTAATTCAGTTACTCGCTTTTAACAACTCATCTATTTTATCCTTAGGCTCAGATTCTCCAGAGGGAATCTTGGTCTGTACCCCAGCACCCAACACAGCAGAGTTTAGTTGCCAAAGCCACATGCTGACTCTGAGGATCAGACGGTCCATGGGATGGGATCGATTTGGCTGCATTAACCACATCTTTGCAATCTTTCAGCAGTGCCTTTAATTCTTGAATCCCACTTGCCTGTATGCTTCTGTCAACTTGAACAACAGCTGCAGAGGCGTGATAGGTTCCCCAACATCCTTGTTCTTCTTCAGCCTTTCTTCTTGCATCAGTGCCCAATGAGAGGGTGGGTCATCCTTCCTCTCAGCCAGATGGAGTTTAAGAATTAGCAGAGTGGCGTGACAAGCAGCCTTGAGTACATGCTCTAGTCTCATATGGTTCAAGTCTTGGGAAGCCACACTTCCTTTGCAAAATACTTTCTGCAGGGCCCTATCTACTCGAGTTAAAAATGCAGACAGTGTTCCCCCCTCCCACTGCCTGGTAGTCTTAAACTTCCGCATAAGATCCTCACAGGACTCTGTATTCCCAAAAACACTTTCCAGGGCTGTCAAATATTCTTGGACTGGGGAATCAGGATCAGTGGCCCTTAGGGAGTGAATAACCTCTAAAGCAGGCCCATAGAGGCTTTCTCCAAGCTGCTTTATTTTTTCAGCCTCTGAACACTGCCAATCTTGCACTAGAGGGGCAGCAAAGTCCATCCATGTTTTCAAATAATCCTCATCTGCTGGGGTGGGCATGACTCCAGAAAACATTCTTAATCTCATATAATAGTCTGAGGAGGATGGCCCAGAGCTGGGTTGAGGTGCGGCCTGCTTTGGGAACTGAAGTACTATGCATCACAATGGTCCATGCCACCTTAGAACCTTCTGGAATCAGTACATCAAGCACTTGATGGGGTCAACTACATTTCTACACTCAACTAGGGCAGTTAATGTCCATGTGGCAGAGTCTCTACACTGGCCTTGGACAACAACATGACTTAGGCACTCTGACCAATTTGACCTTTGTTCATCTCGGGGGGGGGGGCTCACAGTAGCAAACATGCTTTCTTAGGGTCCACTTCCTCACCATCAGACCACTCAGTCTATTATAAGCCATGGTGCTGGCAACAACTCGAGATCTGGGGGGTGAAAATGGTTCTTATGAGTGGGGATGCCATGTGAAGCATGCCCAGTAAACAGGAGATTGCAGCAGTGACTCCAAAGATGTAACCAGGGCCACATGTACCAGTGGGCTACTACCCCTGCCTGATGACTACAATACAGGTTAAGGGGCCTTGGTTCTGTTCTGGTGACAATCAGGGGTTCTTTCCCAAAGATATAAATAAATAGCACAGTGCCTCCGCCCAGAGTAAAATTATAGTGGGCCAGATGTTTGTGTAGTACAACCGCCTGGGATGCTGTACCTACCCACCTCCCCTTCCAGTCACCCCCCCATGCAGAATACCACCTTAAACTGTATCAATGCAAAACACATGCAATTAGTGACTGTAGCTAATAATATGCCCATGCACAGTTTTAAAAGTAACAACAATAACACTTTTATTAAAGGGGAAAGTGGAATGAGAAAGCAAAAAGAACAGTAATTATAATACTATGCCCACTGACAAAACACATATAAAACAACAGTAACTGTGCCCACCCCGAACCGCAGCAAACATTTAGATTTCCCACCTTCCACTGGTACCAGTGTCCCTACAGTCTAACAGGGTACCCAGATGATGGTGCAGGGCTGATCGTTGCTGCAGGTTGGCCGGCATTGGGACCCTTAGAAGAAACTTTGCATAAATTGTAACTTGTTGCAGACTTTAAACTTGTAACTAACTAACTCCCCAGGTCAGGGTAGACCCTGTTTTACTCACGGTTCTGGAGTCCCAGTTCACAGGGTCTGAAGTCGCATCTAAAGGCTGAGGTCTTGAGCAGCGCCGTGAGGAAGCAGCAGGCTCGATGGATGAGGTAGGATGGTCTGGCAGCTTGTCACCTTCTGCCTTGCGTGCAGACTCTGGCAGCTTGTCACCTTCTTCTTCTTCACTGGCATACAGGAGCACTGGGCAAGGTTTCCTGGTCCACAAAGAGCTCAGACCCAAGGAGTGACCCCATGGTGTGACTCACCCAGAAGGGTCAAGAGTGCCCTAGCACTCAGAAACATGCCTGTGGCTCCCTGCATCCCAATCCACCCACTTGATAACTGCTGGCTGGTCCTCACCTGGCTCCACAATGGCCTGAGCACAGGCACTTCTGCAGACAACTTGTGGTGGTTTTGGACTGAATAGACACAGTCTCTTAGCTGTAAGCCCCAGGTTCCAAACAGCAGGATTTCACACTATTCTCCATGGCTCCCTGGTGCAGGGACATCCACAAGCTTCTTTCTGCTGATGGCTTCAGTTTCAGGCCAAATAAAGCTAACTGCAATTTCAAGCAGACAGTTCAAACACTTTTGCAAAGCAGAGGATTTTCTCAGAATGCTGCAGGATTCGGCAGAAACACTGTCTCACCCTGGGGCTTCCAGGTGCTGGACAGACGCAAAAAAACTCCCAGTCTTTGGCTGTGGAAGCCTTGGGCTGTCTTCCAAACTTCTTCTCCAATACAGTTTGAGCCTTCCTGTCTCTCTCAGAGCCCAAGCCAGACTGCCCCAAGCTGTAATTGCCCCTGGGGTTTTACTCCAGAAATGGCAGCTTCTGATTGGCTGAAAACAGCTGTCTGTCAGCAAAATTATTAAACATTAAGTCTCTTTGATTATTGATTGGAAATTGCTTTGGGTGCCTGAATTATTGTTCACACCTCCTCCCAGCATTCATTTCTTTAAGTTTTTGAGCACCCAAGTCTCTGATTGGCTGTCTCTGGGGATCAAAGGATCAACATGGCTGCTACAGTAAACAGTTTCATGCAGTTTCTATGGAGTCTCCATCTTTTAAGTTTAATTGCAGCCACAACTTTTATAAATTCTGTCCTCACCATTCTTTAGCAGCCTTTCTTTCATGTCATCTGGCTGCACAGTTACATTTTAAAACTCTTTCATTTGCCTATCACTAGTGCTGTTTTACTGTTCCCCCAGACACTAGGCCAGCGCTTATTAATGTTAATGCATTTCATTAATATTCATCAAGTGGCTCCCTTAATGCTAGGCAGGCTGCTCATTAATATTCAGGAACCTCATTAATATGCATGAGGCTCAGACCATAGTGCTACTGGTGCTTCTAAATTAAACAATTTTGCTGCCTCTCAGGAGCTTCTTCCATGTCACCGACCCCCAACTAGCTTATCCTGGGGGTCAGGAGTACTGGAGAGGCTGTTGTTTAGCTGTGATCGTGGCAAGAAAACCAAAATGCGCTAGTGCACATGTGCGGGCCACCGCTCACATATTTGTGCAGAGCGCAGCACGGCGGTCCCATGACCTTGCTCCTCTGGCCCCAAATAAATAAGGAAATAATGCGGGGGCTGGATGGGGGACATAAGAGCATACCAGGAACCTGGACTGGCAGCAGTTGGGCAGCAGGAGAAATGGGCAGCAAAAGGACAATGCCCGAGGGGCAGAAATAAGGGAAGCCCCATCTGGGGGGGACTACAGCTGCTTTTCCTGGAGCACCTTGGTTACCCCCCCTTTGCACTGCCTCCTCTCTTAGTCTTTTCCTGTCCTTCTTTAGATGTGGACCCCAAAACTGCACAGTACTCCAGGTGAGGATGAAACAGTGACCTAATCAGTGGTAGCAGTACCTCCCTTTTCTGCTGCCAATCTTCCTATGCACTTCAATATCCTATTTTGCCTACCCACTACCCTACTGCATTATACTGGTGCCTTCAGACTGTCTGAAATTATTATTCCCAAATCCTTTTCCTCTGTAGTGCTTTCCACTACTACCCCCCCCCCCATTAATTATTCAGCAGTTGGATTTTTTGGCCCTGTGGGCATCACCTTAAAGTTTTTGGCATTAAATTTTGACTGCCATACTACTGACCACCTTTCTAACTTTTTGAATACTCTTCTGTATCCTCCCAGTCAACCTTGACACAAATCAGCTGTGGAAGGACAGCCCCAACTTAAGGGAGGTTCTCCTACAGAGGATAATTGGTGCAGGCATGCAGGATGACACCCACAATCTGCTCACAAGTGGCTCCAAAATGTTTCCTTCCTGTTGAACCCTGGAAAGAAGATAGAGGGCCGTTCTATTTTGCGGGGAAGGAGCAGAAATAGAAAGCTGTGAACTGGATGATAACTGGTGGGGTGGGGGAGGGGCATCAGGATAGAACTAGGAAGTTATAAATTGCACAATGACCCAGGGGATGTTTTGTGATGTCAAGCAGGTAGCTGAATGACTGGTGTAGAGGCAAGTCACAGACTGTGGGTAGAAGAGAAGACAACATAATATCTTTAAAAAGTTCAAATTTAACAGGACAAAAAAAGAAGAAATTTGCACAGCTCTGCTGGATAGTAATGTCACATACTTGTTAGCAATAACATTCTTAATTCAAAGATCAATTTCACTATAAGCTGAAGTTCACGACAAAAAGTCCACAACCACTGTTTAAGCAACAGTAGCTCTTGAAATGCAGTGCATACATGTAATAATGTCTTTCTTAACTATGTTGTCTGGTTTCCTTTTAATTTCCATTGTGTCTACATTTAATAGTCACACTATGGACAGAATCTTGACTCTAAATGGGACTGAACTGAAGCCAAAAAATCTTTTCAGTATAGTATTGCACTAATTTTAGATAATGTGTTTTCTTTTAATCCCAGATAAAAATATATCCTGAGGTGTGACTAAGAAAATAAAATGCGTATGCCAGAACGCTCTTTGGTCCTCCATTCCCATATGTATGCATAGCCCTGTTTGTTGATGCCTCACACCTTTGTTACCGTACCTCATGTTATATTTAAGAAAGTATATAGTTTAACCCCCAGGAATCCCATGGGTTCCTAAATCAGTTGAGGTTACCCACTGGCACCTCAGGGGTTAACATTTGAGAACTTCTGCTGCCTTGTGCCTTGATGCATGTGCAGGAGGAGGGAACTAGTGTGTTGTGTGTCTGCCCTTCTGAGGAGCATCAGGCAGATCAACAGGAGTTTAGTTTTTGGCTAAGAGGGAGCTCAGAGGAAAGCCGCCCATGCCACATTCCCCATACTGTAGCCCTAATTAACTATACTTATAAAATGGTGTCTGGTCAGTTCTGACTCATCACTGGTTATGACCCAGTCACAAGGTACAGCATTAGCCTATCATATACCCTAGCTCAGAAGACATGATAGGGTTGCATTAATTGAGAGCACAATTAGTTGAGGTCAAAAAGGTTAATATGATAATTACATATCCTTCGGGCCAAAAGGTCACAATGCAAAACAAACAATACAGCAACATCTTAAAGAAATCATGCAAACTAAGAAAAACACCTCACAGCAACGTTACTCAAGAAGTACAACTGTAAAGGAAATCCATCCAGCAAGTTTGAAAAAAAAAAAAAAAACATATAGTACTTCCTACTCACCAATCCAAACCCAAAAAAGCCTCAGTGCAGCTCCCACATGAAAACACATTTTAAACACAAAATGCATTTCAAAACTATGATTCTACACAAGAACAGAAACATGCATACATACATCCCTAAACCAATAGCAAAACCTTTACAAACATTGTTCTAAAAGATAATAAAATACCCACTTATCTACAGTATCTGGCATGCAGAAACAAAGAACTGCTCAGACTCCCAGTTTGAATTCCAACTGCCCTGCAGTGCACCTGAGCGAGGCTCAGATCACAAGGAAAGTACAGGAAACACAGACCAGGCTTTCAGTTTAGCTTCACAGTTCCCTTGGGAAGTCCATGCAGTTTAAAATCAGGAATATTGCAAATACTGGCAAAGTGCAGACCAGGGGAAAACAGAATCCCCATGGGAACACGAGCAGGGGAAATGGAACTATAGGGAAAGGGTGGAAGGTAGTCCTGCTAAATGCCAGGAGCTTGGGCAATAAAATGCCTGAGCTCCAGGCGATGCTAACTGAGGGAGCAGTGGATGTGGCAGCGGTCACTGAGACTTGGGCCACTGCAAGACATGACTGGGACCTGAACCTGGAGGGATACACTATGTTCAGGAAGGACGGGGGAAGGGAGGAGGGGTAGCAATGATAGTCAAAAACTGCATTGGCATAGGGGGAGTAGAGGGCGGAGGGAACCGTGGAGGCGATTTGGGTCACCTTGATAACAAGGGGGCAAGAGGGTAAAAATATGAGGGTGTATAGACCCCTGCTCCTGGCGGAGGAGCTGGAGGACAGTCTGGTGGCAGATGTTGGGAGACACTGCAGACTGGGCAGAGGAAGCGTGGTGGTGTTGGGGACTTAAACATGCCAGGAACAGACTGGGAGATTATGACATCCTCTGTGACCAGGGAACAGGGTTGTTGGATGTCTTTCAGGCGGCGTTCCTAACTCAGCAGGTGAGGGAACCGACCAGGAGGCATGGTACTGGATGTGGTCCTGGCAGACAGTGACCAGATTGGGGGCCTGGAGGTAAGGGACCCATTGGCGGGAGTGACCATGCCACGGTCTGGTTCTGCCTGGACCTAGGAGGTAGAAGGCTGCACAAAGACGGAAGTAACCGACTTCAGGGGCGGATTTAAGGAAATGGGAAGGATCCTCATGAGCATTTGGATGGGATTGGGTCAGACATGGACGCTGATAGTAGGTGGGAAATCATCAGGAGAGGGGTGCAGGATGCTACCAGCACCTGTGCAAGAGTAAGATGAAAATGCGGTAGGGTCCAAAAACCCTGTTGGTGGACCAGGGAGGTCCAGGAGGTGGTGCGGGGAAAGAAAGCAGCCTATAAGCAATTCAAGTGCTCAAGGAGTGAAAGGGATCAAGGGAGTACGAGCTGATGGCTAGAAGGGCCACTAGAGTGGTGAGGGCGGCTAAGGCAAGGAAGGAGCAGAACCTGGCCAGGGAAATTAGGAGAGGGAACAAGGGGTTCTTTAGATACATTGGAAAAATGAAGGGTGAAGGGGCAGATTAGCAGGATTAAATCAGGGGAGAGATGGGCACAAGACCCAGGGAGCAGGCTGAGGTACTAAATGAGTACTTCACCTCAGTTTCTCACCAGGGAAATGGGGTGCTGCATCATACATGGGAGGAGACAGAGATACTGAGGAGGGGGCCCTACCGATCGGCAGGTCTGGGGAGAGGGGAGGCATCACTGGCTGGTGGGGAGGGCTAAGCAGGAAAAGGGGTACGGAGGTGAAATCACAGCAGAGAGAATGAGGAAGCCTCAGCTCCTTAAGATGGAGAAAGCACCGGGCTGGATAAATTACATCCCAGAGTGCTGAAGGAATCTGCAGATGTCCTGGCAAAACCCTGGCAGAGCTTTTCACCATCTCTCTGAGGACAGGGTGGGTGCCCCAAGACTGGAAGGTGGTGCAATAGTGCCTATCCACAAGGGGGATCAAGGAGGTGGCAGGGAACTACAGGCCTGTCAGCCTGACCTCGGTGGTGGGCAAGGGTGATGGAGGGCATTGTCAAGGAGAGGCTAGGGGGACCTGGATAAGTCAGGGTGCCTGGACGAGAGACAGCATGGATTCATCCTGGGAAATCGTGTCGACAAACCTGGTGGAGTTCTATGACTGGGTGACAAGTGCCTTGGACCTGGGTAGACCAGTGGATGTCCTCTTTCTAGACTTCAGCAAGGCATTTGACTCTGTTCCTCATGTGGGTCTGTTGGATAAGCTGGGAGAAATGGGGTGGGGAACCAGATGATCAGATGGATAGGCAATTGGCTCCAGGACCGACCCAGAGGGTCATAGTTGGGATAGTCTCATCCCCAAGGAGGGTCATTAGTGGGGTCCCACAGGGATCAGTCCTGGGCCCTTCTGTTCAACGCCCACGATCGGACATAAGGACAGGAATCAGGAGGAGATGAGTCTCTTTGCAGATGACTCAAAACTGGGGGTGGTGGTGGATGGGGAGGAGGGAGGTGGCCCAAGGGGACCTGGAGGCTCTGAAAAGATGGTCTAGAAAGTGGAAGCTGAGGGTTCAATGCAGGGAAATGCAAGGTACTCCACCTGGGGCCAGAAACCCAGGTCAAGTGTACACCCTGGGGAAATGCTACATAGTCTCGATGGCTGAGAGGACCTGGGGGTGGTGGTGGATGTCAAGATGAACAACTCTGAGACTTGTAGGAGGGCAGCAGCCAAGGCCAACAGGATGCTGGGATGCATCGCTAGGATCACTTCCAGAAGGAGGGAAGTGATACTCCTCTGTATAACTGCTTGGTGAGGCCGACCTTGAGTACTGTGCAGTTTGGAGGCCACACTTAAAGCGGGACATTAACCTCCTGGAGAGGGTCCAGAGGAGGGCAACCAAAATGATTTGGGGCTTGGGGACAGGACCTATGAGGGAGAGGCTCAAGAGCTAAATATGTACATTGGAGAGAGAAGGGACCCAGGGGACATGATAGAGGTCTTTAGGTACATGAAGAGGGTAAATAGGGAGGAACAGTCAGGGTGCTTGAAGGAAGGAGGAAGGGGCCACTAGAGGCATGGGTGGAAGCTGGAGGGGAAGATTCAGGGGAGAAAGGAGGAGGTGCTACTTCACTGAGAGGGTGGTGGAGCCATGGAATGCACTGCCTAGGGGCTGGTGGAGGCAGAGACAGTGGAGGGTTCAAGAGGGGTGGGACAGGTACAGGGGAAGGGTTCTGGAAGCAAAATCCAATGCAGCAAGAATATCCGGAACTGGGAAGGGAGAAGCCAGAGAAGGCGAGGGGGACAGCAAGGTCAGCACCCAGGTTGGGGACTGACCAAACGAGCAGACACGAAAGACCGTTAGGCCTATTCTGCTGGCATTTTAGTATGTTAGTATGTTAGTATGTAATATCTATTTAAAGTAAGACATTATACAATGACAAGAAAATTTCCTGGACTCAGGTTAGCTGAGCATAATCTCACAGCATCAAGTCTAAACTTACACATGACTGCATCACAGCCTGCTTTATCCTAACATTGAATAACCAGTCCTAGCTTGTCTGATCAAGAGAGTTTGAAGTTTTGTGACTAAAGTGGCACAAGGTTAGTTTCATATAAAAAAACATATTTACTAATATTGTGGGGATAAACATATATCTATTTTTTTAAATCTATTTTTATTAGAATTTTCTTTTATATTAGGAGACATTTTACATTCATTGACATTCTGGTACATACTTTAAGTTTTTCTTTTCTTCAGATATCAAGTAATTAGTATGGAATAGAGATCTTTATATTTAATACAATCTTTTTCTATAAAAGTCCTGTGTTCATTTTTTGTTATAAACAGTCTGCAGTTGGTTATTTCCAGATCTTCTTTCCTCACATTTCCATCCACCACTTTCCACTATGGGCAGAAATCAGGATCCACTTCCGCTTGATGGATGACCCATCTCTGCCACAGCTGAACAAGCTTCTGTGATTGGTTATTAATTTTAGCAGTAAAATTTTCCATCTGATATATTGATATCATTATTCGTCTCCAATCTTGTATGGTAGGAATGTCTTGAGTCATCCATTTTTTTGTAAGAGACTTCTTTGCAGCCAGCAAAAAAATAGGCAGTAAAGTTTTTGTCCATGGGGGGAATGGTCCGGGTAGACAGTAATAACATTTCGGCTATAAGTTCAATATTTTCTCCCAGACTGTCCGCCATTTCTCTTTGTAAATTTATCCAAAAAGGCATGAAGAGTGGGCACTGCCACATAATATACGCAATATCAGCCACCCTACATCCACACCCCATCCAGCAAACCCCATATTCAATCGGAAGGTACTTTGTCAGCCGAGCAGGTGACCTGAAAAATCTAGACCTACACTGCCATGAATATTCTCTCCAAATGTATGATTGAGTCATTTTAACTGCTTGAAGAGCTGTAGAGGACCAAGCCTCTTTGGACACTTCAAGGTCTAAGTCCCTGTTCCAACTGATCAATATTGATCTGGTTGATTCTTTAGTTAGATCTCGCATTATTTTGTTTAGGTTTCTGATTAAATGATTCCAATGGTGTCCCAAGGAATGGTCAGAAAATAATCTTAGGAGAGGAGGGAATGGGGAATCAGTTTCACCTGAATGATTCAATTTCTTAATATATGATTTCTGATTTGAAGGTATCTAAAGTGATCAGTATTTAATAGCTTAAATTTCAGTTTTAGCTCTTTGAATGATAATATTCCACTGGGATCCAGGAACTGAAACATCTGTTCCAATCCTAGTCTGCACCACGAGAGAAAGTCAAGTAATTGTAAAATTGAATAAAGAGCTTGTCTTCTGAAATGATCTTACAGTATTCATAGATTAACTGAAATGGCTGTTTGCCACGATAGGAAACCATAGTTTTAGAACCCATGAGGTAATTTCAGTAAAGTCCCTTATAGGAGGAGACCTCCAGGGAAGAAAATATTATTTTTTATGTCATACATGTTATTCAGGTGGAATTCTAAGTTCTTCCATAGGGAGTTAAATTGTTCTGAAAGCCAGAGAGAAGTATTCGGAGAAATGCTGCCTCAGCATATCTTTTCACTTCAGGGAGGTTTGTTCCACCCTGAGCTAAGGATAATGGGATAAACATATTTGTCATTGCTAAAACATTTCATAGTTAGAGAATATGTGTCAGAACATATCCTTTGTAGTGTGGGGAACATCTCTTTTATATTATCAATTTTACGGTTTTATTTTTTATGAGTAAACACTCCACATATGAATGTACTGCATCATGGGTATGAACATTTATTTGCATACCCATGATGCAGTGCTTTCACATGGGAAGTATTTCCTCAAAAAAAAAATTAAAAAATAAAACTGTACAAATGATACTATAAAATAGATGCCCCTACACATACAAGGGGTGTTCCAGCACTTATTCTCTGCCTATGGAATTTTTTAACCATCTACATGTGCTCAGCTTTGTCCCCACAATATTAATAAATAAAAGCCATTGTATAATAGCAGTAATGCACCCTGGAGTAGGGTTGTGCTGATAACTTGCCACCTGGGGTGGTTGGATAGGAGGCCATAACTCCCAAAAGTGAGGTTATCCCAGCACAAACCACACCCTGCATGCACTATTGCTTAAATAACCCATTCTTATAGTACAGCCAGATTCAACTAGTTGTGGCTGACCAGCTCACAACTTAACCCGTACACATATCTAATATGTGTGAATGCCCCAAAGCCAACTATTTAAAAATACAGTACTGCTAACTGGCTAATATTACTAAACATTTTGTAAGTGAAATAAGGCAATTCCATCGGGGAATAGTAAGCAATAATACATGACAAAGTGAGCAGTGCTGGGATATACCCGCCTACCCAAGGGTGTAATGAGGCCCAACATTGCAGGTGTAGGGACTTACATCCCTTGGAAAGGTGAGAATAGCCCAAAACTGCCCACTTAGGAATGTATTATTGTACTTAGAAAATGGATAGTTAACATTTTTAATGAAATGTTTGAAATAAAAAATACAAAATAAATGACAGTGAATAAAAAAGCCTTTGGAAGCAAAGTAGTCCTTCCACCGGTAGAATTACCAGTAGAGGGCACTGCTGTTTTTGAGATTGCTTTCCTTTTACTGTCAGTCATACAGCCACGTTTGTTTTCTGTTTTGTTGTCCCTCCCCATCCCTGAGTAGCAATGGGTTATGTGACATAATACTTTTTTTCTTAATTTATAGCATCCATTTGTTTTTCTTGTGTATTGTATTTATTTATTTTTTGGTAATTTGATACAACCTTTGAGTATACACTTTTAAAAGGTTCCACGTCAGGATGTAAAACAGCAGAGACGTAACAAAAACTTGACAGTTGACACAAAACATAAGATTGCTATGTAATACAGAATATAGATAAATAATACTTTTGAGTAACCTAGACAACTGAAATTAAACAGCGGGAGGAAATTCCCAATTAGTAACATATGACATAGCTGCCTCGGTGGGGCCTGTCAAGATATAGTATCAGAAAGGGTGGGAGAAACAAAGGGGGAGAATGTGAACGAGGTTTCCTAATTAGCAAAGCGCTGCATAGCTGTCCCAGGGGGGCCTGTCAAGGTAGAGTATCAGAAAGGGTAGGAGAAAGAAAGGGGGAAGAGTTCAAATAAAGGGTAGATTAGAGAGAGAGAGAGAGAGAGGGAGAGAGAAAGGACTGGGAGAAGGAGAATATTTAAGGGGAGAGTGGGTAGAAAGGGGAGGTATTGGGGGTACGGAGGGGAGGGAGTTGGAGGGAGCTTGAGGGGGGTGGCAAGGGATGGTAGGTGTGGGTTCAAGGTAAGTAAAACAGTAGGAAAGTTCGGACAGATGAGTGGGGTATCTGGGTTGAGGATATGGATTCAGGTAAGGCAATCACAGGCATTTGAGTTCAGCAGGTATTGCTTCAGTTCTCTTTTAAAGGACCAAACATTTGTTGTATTAAGAGCTGCAGCAGGGATCTCATTTAGCCATCATGGAGCTCGGTACATGAAATATCTTTATCTCACTGAAGTTTTAGAAATGGTACATCAAGCTGTGTTGTCACTGTTCTTCGTGTGTTGTATTTGGAGCTTGCTTCCTTTACCAGGTCTGCAATGCAGGTAGGGTTAGGAGAGCATGGCCTTTCTCCCTAGCAGGCAAGTTTGGTATCTGATTCTGGATTGAAGAGGTAGTATGTGGGCCAGACCATACAGGGTACAAGTGTACATGAAGCGGTCAGCATTTAGCAATAGTCTGCAAGCCTTGTTAAGGGCAGTGGCAACTCCTTTGAGGGCCATGTCAGTGGCAGCACCATAAACCACCAACCCGTAGTCGACCAGGGAGAGGACAGAGCTGGAGACTGAGAGCCAGAGGGCTTCAACAGTTAGGCTTTTCTTGTGCCTAAACAGGATCCCTAATTTAGTGTTCACAGCTTTCACCACCATGTCAATGTGCTGAACATATGAGAGGGTATCATTCACAATGACACCCAGGTACTTGAAGGAGTGAACCCGTTACAGTGGGACAGCCAGGTGATTTGTGATTGTTAGTTCTGGGCATCTCCTTTTTAGTTGGGGGCTAGAGGAGCATCATCTTGGTTTTTTTGTAGTTTAGTAGCAACCTTTGGGAGTAGAACCAGGTCTCCAGTTGCTGGAAGGATGATTGTAGCTCAGCCTGTAGGTGGTCTATGCAAGAGTGACAGCTAAGTAGGACAGCATCATCAGCTTATAGAATGACTTTGCTAGTGCAGGCATCGGGTAGGTCATTCAGGAACATGCTGAAGAGCAGTGAACCCAGGATGGACCCTTGAGACACCCCTAGAGAGACTTCCTTGGATGCAGATGTGGAGTGACCTATCTTGACCCTGGAACCATAGAGCGGCATTTGGGGAAACACCAAGGGCATGCAGTAGAGACAAGAGGAGTGGGTGGCAGACTGTGTCGAATGCCTTTGTTAGGTCAATGAAGATGGACCCAACCAGTTTTCCCTCATCCAATGTCTTATGGACATACTCAGTGAAATCCACCAGTGCAGTGTCCGTGCTGTGGAGTTTCCTAAAGCTGTGATGCTGGGGACATTGCAGCTGGTATTTGTGAATACAGTCAGTAAACTGATCTGCCACAATCCTTTCCAGTGCTTTAGAGAGTGGGAATAGGATAGAGATGGGCCTGTAGTTTGCTATCAGTGACCTATCAGCTTCCATACGCACCGGGGTCACCAGCGCTTGTTTCCAAGGAGAAGAAAATTTGGCGAGCTGGAGGGATTTATTAAAAATCATAGTGATAGGAGCGATGATTTCATTGATTGTCATGTCAGCAGTTTGATGTCAATGTTGTCAGACCCCATTCTATTTTTTTCCCAGGACCTTTTTAACATAACTCAGTGCTTCTTTGACAGTGACTCTCTTGAAGTAAAATTGAGGGTGCGAGTTGATGTCCAGTGGGCGCCTATTATTAGCTTTGATAGACTTGAGGTATTCAGCCGGTAAAACAGAGCCAAGATCCGTGAAGGTGGAATTGAACTCTTCGGCAATGGTGTGGGGGTCCATGGTATTTGTGCCATTAATGTTTAGCATTGATGGCTGTGTTTTGTTGTCCTTCCCTGTGAGTGCCTTTATATTGTCCCAAAACCACCTCCCATCACCTCAGGTTCTTCCCAATTGATCCTTGTAGAAATTAGCCTTAGCATTCCTGATGAAATGTGTGCATTTGTTTCTGGCTGCCCTGTATCTTTGAAGGCCACTGGGCTTACCGGAGGCCCTGGCTTGATACCAAAGGTTATCCCTTGCCCTCATGTGATCTAGAAGGTCACTAGTAATCTATCCATTGTTATTTGTGAATGGAGCAAATCTGTCACAAACGCTATTAAAGTTGTCAATAAATAATGCTTTTAATTTATTTAAGTAATTTAATGCTGAGAGTGGTTGGTAGCAAGCATGCACCATCTGGAGATCAGCCCTGTTGGTCAGCAATGAGCACAGTCAGGAACCAAGGTGAAATCAACAGTCACTTTATTTCCCTACCCCCCCGACACCCCCAGTCCTGTTTGTTCAGGAGTTTGTCTTTGCAGCTCTGAAGGAAGGAACGAGGTACAAAAGCAAGGTAAGGTGCAATCCGGAGAAAGAACTGTCAGTACTTTCCAATAAAAATAGCGTGAGTGTTCAGCGCTGTCAAGGTAAGCATGCTAGTGCTGGTGTTAGCACTACAGTATTGTTGGTCTTGGTTACAAGAAAAAAGTGGTTAGTGCATGGAGAGAAGGGCAGCAGTTAGCGGCAATGAGAGGCAGCAGGCATGCAGCAACAGACAGGGGTGATGGGGGATGCTTGCTCACTAACAAAGTAAACAAATGGCTGCTATTTACAATTGTCAGCCTTCTGGTTGGGGCACAATGATTTACATTGCAAAAAGGCAGGCAGGCACAGGGATTAGTTATTTGCTGGTCTTTGTTGCCTGATGCCTGCATGGGTGCTGGGTGGTGTCAGTCAGTAAGGGTTCATTACTACACCTAACCTTTTTGTAAGCTATATTGTGGTGGTTGAAGTCCCTCACTGTTCAGGCCCGGGACTCCAACCCACCACTTAGTACATTAACATGGCATAATCCCCCCCCCATCATGCCTTATTCTTTTTGTAATGCTACTTCCTGTGTTCTAATTGGCCCATATAATTTGCTGTATAGTAGATATCAAATATACACAGACAGCCATCATTTATTTAATTCAGATTTTGTTAACCAGGTAGGCTCACTGAGACTGGAAGTTCTTTTTTCTTGAGTGACCTGGATTTAATTACATACAGGTTTCACAGTACATACTGCATGTAGGACAATAGACTACACTAGAGTTCACAAGATGTAAGTAATTTTGCATGGTCAATTAAGTACATAAATACAGTATATTACAATACAGTACAATACAATACATTAATTATACTTTGTGGTGAACAGAAGGGAATGCCTTACTCTAGAACCAGTCTAGGACAATATCCCTCTCCTGTCTCAGCTAGTCTGCCCATCTTTGTAGTTGCTGCCTGCCCTGCTACCCCTAATGACTGCCCCCCTCCATGTTACGAAGGACTTCTTTCTTGTCCTAGCCAAACTCTGGCCAATCCTCCTAACTGACAATGCCTATTTCTGGCTGCCCATCCCTAACCTACCATCCTGCTAATTTCTCCCATGTGAACACCTTTGTGACTCCAGCTGGCTTTTATTAACTTGTATTTAACCGAGTTTTTGTTGAATACTGTTTAACCCACCTCATGCTTTATGTTTCATGTATATTTTGTCAGCAATGTTATTTGTTCCTCCTTACTTCTTTGAATGTATTTTGTTCTGTACAAAATTGATGTGGAATCTATGTAAAAGAGTCTCTGACTCATAGGTACTGTAATCTGAAAACTCAGTTAACAAATAAAATAAAATTATAACAATACACTGCAAGGGGATCACAAGTTTGCAACAGCAAGTCCACAAATCTACTACAGTCAATTGCAATACATGAAATAATTTTAACAATACAAAGCAAGGGAAGCACAAGTTAGCAGCAGCAGTAAAAATGTTTTAGGCAAGTTAGTGGCTAGAATAAATAATTAATTAAACTTGGGAATGGGCCTTACCAAAAACATGTGCACTGGCAGTTTACAAGAACCATGGCTTTTCACATAATAAAACAAACAGCCTTCCCCACCTTTGTTAAAAAGACCTTACAGTTCCAGGGCTGTAGCTTACGTTTTAAATAGAAAGGAATTTCATAAAATGGGGGTGGATTCAATAAAATTCTATATTTTGGACCCTTCATAGACAGATAAATCACACTTAATAGCAAGAGATTTTACCCCTTACCTATTTGTGTCTACATTACTGCATTTAGCAGCAATATCCCCAACAGCAGTGGCTGGTGAATTCTGGAATAAATTATCCTGCTCCATAAACAGCTTGGCATTCTGTTTTGGCATTTATCAACACAGCATTAATCCTTGGTTTACTTGTCAGTACTGTGGAGTTATTACCTAATTATCATCTAGTTTGTGATTTGTTTAATCCATAATGGCTGTTTTGATTCAGTCTGGCAACTACTGAGAACTTTTTGTTCCCCTTGCAAATCTAGTGATAAAGCAATAAACACTTACCGAGGGTCAGTTAGGACTAGCACTACAACATGTGCAATATTGCCTGGCAGACCAACCAAATATGGAAGTGTTTTACTCCTGCTGATTAATATTCCACATGCAAAATTAACTAGAGCCAGGTCCTGTAGTGGCAAACGTTTCTAAATGCAAACAGGTGGTTTGTAGATTGAACTTGGCGACCACCAACCAGGGCCCGTGGAGGTTAGGGGAACCCACTTATGCCCAGCATTGCAACAATTATAAAATAAGAGCCAGACTTTGCTCCCACCAGGAATGCAGCAATTGTATTCCTTTCCTGTTTTCCAAAGTAATTATCTGGAGTAAGAATTATTTGCTAGTCAAGAAAAAAAGTGATTTCATTGTGCAATAATCTCCACCAGCTGAACTTCTTTTTCTCCCCTGAAATCTAAAAAAGTAAGAATGTAAGAGGTTGGAACAGAACATTAGATATAATGAATCTGATGAACAATTATTTTAAGCAGCAGTACTGCAGCTAGCTAAATATCTCATCATACCTTTCTGGTAGCAATGTATTCCTAACATGCTTAGATTAGCAGTTTTGAAAGTTTATTTTAACAGTTTTGTAAGTTCATATAGACTATAATATACTTGCCCACAGCAGTTTAAAAAAAAACTCCTTCTTTAACTCAGATCACTCCTTAGCTTGTTCACAATGGGGAGATATTCAAAGGGGTTGCGCCTGGGCGCCTTTAGAATCTTGATTACCAACCCGCTATGCACTCTGGTGCGATATTCAGCGTGGCGGTGTCCGATGTATGCTTGTGTGACTTAGATACATTGTGGCTGTTCACTGCTCCATCCATGGGATGTACCACCCTATAGAGTGCGACCGTGAGGAACCCTAGAGGAGGGTTCCACCCCTATAGGTGCCATGAGAATGAGTCCCTTGGCTTAAGGTAGCTTAGGAAGAAGCCCAAAAAGAATAACCAAAAGAGTAACGAGCATCGAAGAGGCGAGAAATCAGAATAAATCGAGACTGGAAATTAAGGTGATAGATGGAGATGGGAAGGGCAAGAGAAGTACAAGATACGACGAGGATGATGAACGAAAGGAAATCTGACAAGATGCAGAAGGGCAAACTTCCTAAGGAGAGAGGGAACAGCCGGGGCCACCATCCGACTCCATCCAATAGTGGAACCTAACTACAGAACCTATGAAAGCAGGAACCCTGTCTAATATTATGACCATCAGCATGGAGGAGAGGAAAAAAACAGCTTTGAGGAGGAAACCTCTGGGGATCCAAGGCCCAGGTCACCTTCCCTCCAGGCTGAAGGATGTTTTGGTTAGTGATGATTATGACCATCGGCATGGAGGAGAGGAAAAAACCCTTTTGAGGAGGAAACCTCTGGGGATCCAAGACCTAGGTTGCCTTCCTTCCAGGCAGAAGGATGGTGTAGTTAGTGACGGCTCAGCTACTGCAATGTAAAGTTGATATTGAGGGAAGAGGAAAAGATTCCAATTGAGATGAAGCACTCGTTCTGTCCGTCTAACAGGAATCCTGATGAGGATTGCAAGTGACGTCGAGCTATGAATTTGGAATGGACGAGTGGTGGATCAAGATGAATATACGAAGTTCGCTGACAGAAGGAAGCTTAGAAGGTCAGCATGGACTGCCAAATGGGAACAAAGGATGCGAAGGGGAGAGATTAGGTCGGCCAGGCGAAGCCTGCAGCCTACGACGAGAGCAGAAATTGGTGCTGGAGGACAGAACGGTTGAGAATGAATGAATGATAAATGATGGTGGACTGAAAGTCTTGAAGGCCTGAATGGTTGAAGGTGAGGAATAAAACGGATGATGTACAATGATGGAGAGAAGCCCTGAAGGCCTGAACGGTTGAAGGTGAGGAGTAAAATGGATGATGCATGATTATGAAATGAGGCCTTGAAGGCCAGATTTGTTAAGATGTAATATGAAATGGATGATGTACGTTGATGGAGCAAAGCCTTGAAGGCTGGTACAGTGAAAGCGAGGTATGAAAGGACGAGTATGACAATGGAGGGGGTAGGGGCGGCACCAGCAGAAAGAAGTGCCGAGAGCAAAACCAGCACCAGCTAAGGACCTCCTGGGAGTGACCTGGAGTGGTGAGTTGAGAGAAGGGCAAGAGCACAGAACTAGGAGCAAGGGCAAGAGGGTCAGAGAAGGAGCAGAAGCATGGAGCCAGGTGCTGGGCGCTCGCAGGTGACAGCACACCTGAAGCGCCATTGAGGAGATGAGGGGAGAAGCGGGCAGCTTGGAGCCCAGGTGGAACACAGAAGAGGAGCAATGGTATGGCAGAATAAGGTACGGAGAAGGGAAGAGAAAATGAAAGCAGATGGGGCAGGGGAGTATGAGGAGAATGAGCAAGCAGCCAGAGGCAGCCGAGGAAACACGGTCAAAAGCCCAAACGTGGGGAAGAGAGGGGAATGAGGAAGAGTGGTGCCTCCAGTAGCAATGAAAATGGAAGAGTTATGTTGTTGCTCCACCCACTGACTCACAGGCATAGCCTTTATAAATACTGTACTTTCTTTCCATCACATCGTTGAACAGTACTATAAGCTACATAAGACAACATCACAACAACATCACATCGCTGGTATATAATAATAATAATTTTATTTATAGGGCGCCTTTCGAATGTCAAGGCGCTGTACATAATAGCAGTTAAAACAATTAGCATCATAAAAAATACAACCAGACCAAACAATTAAAATGATCAATATTCAGGAAAAGCAATTTCCCACAGAAAGGTCTTCAGACCCCTCTTAAAACCCTCCACAGAAGTGCACTCCTGCAACCAACAGGGTGAAGAGTTCCAAAGGGTGGGGGCAACATACGAGAAAGCCCGAGTGCCAGAAGATTTCAAATTCACCCTTGGAACCTCTAGCAACCCCTCGTCGGCCAAGCAGAAAGATCGATCAGGGCAATAGGGAACCAGAAGTTCTTTCAGATAGACTGGGCCCAGATCATGTAGGGCTTTGAAAGTCAGCAAGCCAATTTTAAAGGTGATCCGCCACCGAATTGGCAGCCAGTGCAGTTCGCGCAGCACTGGAGTAATATGACATGATCTTCTAGAACCCGGCAAAAGCTGGGCTGCAGCGTTGTGCACTATCTGCAGGTGATGGATTTCAACCCCAGAAAGCCCTAGATAAAGGGAGTTGCAGTAATCCAGGCGCGAGGACACGAAGGCGTGGACTAAAGTAGGCAGGTCAGCAGACGGAACAAGATGCCGAACCCTGGAGATGTTCCTAAGATGATAAAAGGAAGTCTTGATGACTGCCGACACCTGTGAATGCAGTGTCAACCTATCGTCAAGAACTACCTCCAGGTTCCGCACCCATTCAGAGGTCGGGAGAGAAACGCCACCAAGAAAAATTCCGGAAGATGCAACATTACCTTAGCCCCCTATCTGTCGGCCTGGGTCCACAACCAGTACCTCTCTCATCCAGGTTCAACCTCAGTCAACTGGAATTCATCCACTCCTGGATTTCTCTTAGACAGCTATTAAAGACCGAGAGAGCTCCCTCCTGGTCGGAGGTAAAAGAAAGATAGATCTGGGTATCATCTGCATAACAGTGAAACCTCAGCCCATACTTCCTTACAATGTCTCCGATGGGTAGCATATACACCGCAAATAACATGGGTGACAATACTGAACCCTAAGGCACCCCACACAACAAAGCCATTGAATCCGAGGAAAAAAACCTGGACGCAACCCTTTGTGATCTTCCAGTGAGGAATGAAGTGAACCATCTTAAGACAGTTCCAGATATTCCACAAAGCAGCCTCAGGCGTTCTATCAACACCATGTGATCTACAGTGTCAAACACTGAAGAAAGGTCGAGGAGAACCAAGATGGAATGGCTCTTCTGATCTCTAGCCATCAAGAGATCACTGAGCACCGAACCAGCGCTGTCTGGTACTATGTCTTTACGAAATCTGGACTGGAGGGGTCTATAGATGTCGTGGGATGGTCAAGTGGTCCTCCAGTTGTGCAACCACTACTTTCTCAATCACCTTCCCAACAAAGGAAAGGTTAGACATAGGTCTGTAGTTTTGAGACAGTCAGGGTCCGAGGTAGCTTTCTTCAAGAGGGGTGTCACCACCACCTCTTTCAGGGAGCTAGGAAACTCACCAGATTCCAAGGAGCACTGACTATCTGCGCAAGGACAGGACTGATGATACCAATACAACCCAAAATTAGGAAGGTCGTCCAGGATCCAAATTACAGCACATAGGGCGATATGATGGATGATCCTCATGACATCCATGACCAATTCCAAATGGTTCAATACATGGAATGATAAATCATTCTCCCCCACCCTGGATGCATCTGAAATGAGCTCTTGTTAGTTCACTATGTTCTTTCCTGGTGACATTTTTAAATAAATAAATGTAAAAAGTTGCACACTTGCCTTATGTTCCAGGGATTGAAAAATCACTGATATCTGCCACTCAAAAGTCACTGACTTGTTCAAATCATTACCTAAGCTGCACACCACATTGACCAGACTGTAAATCTGCCCATTTACAAAAGTGGAGCAGGGCCCTAGAAATACTCCAAAATCTGCCCATTTACAATAGGGGGAGCATGACAGTGTCCAGCCTCTCCAGCTGCTTGTCCCAGGCTACCACTAGCCCTTTCACTTTCTCTATGTTAAGTCTGGGCCAATTCATTCTCAACCAGTGTACAATCTTCACTAAGGAACAGCTCAGACTTGATGAAACAACACAGAAACACAACAGAGAATGTTACAGGCAGAGAAAGACCTGAGGTCCATCTTGTCTGCCAAAAGACCCTAACTACTTGCAGCGACATGGGCTATCCCTCAGTTATAGATGGAGCATCCAGTAGATACCTCCTTCCTGAGACCTTGACCCTCTCTTCCTCCTCCCCCCCCCCCCCGCAGTCACAAACAGCCCTCTGAACCTATTCCAGCTGGACCTGAACCTGGCTATACTGTAGATTCAGTGTTTACCACGCTGCTTGGCAAACTGTTCCATTTGTCTACCACTCTTTCTGTAAAGAAGTACTTCCTCACATTCCTCTTAAATCTGGTAGTCTCCCAATATAAGTATAGCATGGCCTCCAGATGTGTCAGCCTCTTTTATGCCCTGGGGCCCTTGGGGGCTTCTCTTCTCCTTCCATGTTGCTGTCCATGGGGGCCACCTGGGTTCAGGCTTCAAACAACAATGGGCTAATTGAATTTTAAAATAATGCAGTGCTTCCACCTAGGGTAGTAATAGAGGGGACCTGGGATACACACAGACTTATACATCCCAGGAAGCAATTTACCTGTATTGCCACCCACCTCCTGCAAAGTTTTCACCCCACAATTCTTATGCTCTGTGGCTCGATAGTCACCTTCATTCCTCCTTCTACATACAATAGAGACTATCCTAAAAAATTAGCCTTAAGTTTTAGGCCCTTTAGAGGAACAAATCCTGCTCCCCCTTAACCCCTGCCTGGTGAGAGATTGTTCTCAAGATGATCCCACTATTGCTTAACTACAAAGACATGGTCTACTGAGGTGCCGCAAAAACTACCCTTTCAAGACTGGACCCCCTTTTCCATTTCTTCTGCTGCTTTGCTACTGACTCCCCTCACTCATTGTTGTTCTCTTTACCAAGACCTAGCCCTTCCCCTTTACTCCTCTCAATACCTCTCCCATGGGATTTCCCTCCTCTCCAAATTCAGGTTTGTATACCTCCTTTCCTACCTTATGGACTTGCTCTCACTCTCAGTGCTTTCCTCCTTTTCTCTTCACTCCTCTGACACCTGTTCCTTCCTCCTTCTCTCTTTGCTCCTCTGATGTCTGTTCCTTTTTTACCACCTGCTGCTCCGCTTCTGCTGGCCAGTCTTCCTTCTCTGTACATCAGCCATCTTTCTGGAACTGTCTCCTGACCAGTTTTCATCTTGCCCCCTCTTACGTTTCTGTCAAATCTCTCATGATGTCTCACTTTGCTCCATCCTGCTCTTGCCCTTAACATTCAGCTTCTTAACTATGCTCTCCCCCTCACTTTCAAAGTCTTGATGTTACCAGATTTTTTTGTACAATTGATTTCTCTATTTTTATTACTGTTCGACTGTTTACATTTATTCATTTACTGTGACTCCCTCTCATACAAGGCCATCTCTAATGTTAAATATTGCAATAGCTGGTGTTTTCTGCTGTCACTACAGTTAGATTTGCTTGTTAATACATTTCAATGTATCTGGTTTGTATTTAAGATTATCTTGTTTGTACCTGATCGTCCCTCCTGTTACCCCTTCACCTGATTCATGCCTGGAAATGAGCCTTGACTTACTGTGCCTCTCCCAGTCACCAATTTTCAAATAAATAAATTACTGACACAACACGACTATAAACCAAACAGTCAACAGTTTTATTAACAAGGAAAGGCAGAAAGTATAAGGGTATATAAGTGAAAAGTGGAAAAGGAGTACTTATCACTCCATTACTAAGAAAACCCACAGGGTCCTCCCCCAGTAGTCTCTATTTCTCCGCTAGTGGGTGCTCCCAACTGTAACCCCCCCAAAGGCCATAAATGGGAGAGCTTTCCTTTCTGTGGAGCAGGTAGCTTGCTGTGACAAACGTTGACTAGTGATGAATCTGAGCCCACTAGTGTGTATGCACTTTTCATTTCAAAGAGTTTATAATTTTTTTTTTATCTTTTCAGGGTTCCTGGATGGTTCTAGGAACAGTGACCTAAACCACATTTCACTGTCTGCTCACAATGACTGTGGCGGGTCATGGTTTAGCATGTACTGTAACAGCCTAATGGTTTTAGTTTCTGATACTGATTTAACAAAAAATATAGCACTTGTATCATGTTTTTTAGGACTATGGGCTATAAATTGCATCTCACAATGACCGTGGTTGAACACTAAGGATATAGTTGGCTCCCAATGACTGTAGTCAGTGTTACTATCAGCTCTCAGGGACAGAGGCTGATTTAATCTGTGGTGCCTTTAGTGCTTCTGCCATTTTTTAGCACTACTGGCTATAAATTATGGCTCACAATGACTGTGGTTGAATATACATATGCATTTGCACTTTTTAATTTGGAGGATTCTGACCCAAAGCTCGATTCTTTTGATTAGAATGCAGGAAACCCTGAGGCAGATGCTGCTGAACAAAAACAGCTAAAACTGGCTGAATTCCACAATCTAAAATAACATTAGTAGAGACCTTGTCTTCCTGTGACACATTCCTTTTTTGCTACCACTGACGCTGCTATACTCCTAGTGGAGTGTGCTCTAATCCCATATAGGTGTATTCCTCCTGCCTTGGAATAACAAATGTGTTGTGGATACTGTCCACTGCTATATAGTTTGTTTGGTTCCATGTGATAACAATGACTGCATAATAGTGATTGCCATTTTTCAAGTCTACATCTCGAAAATTAATTTCGGTGTAGATTCATAACACACAACAGATGGCACTGGACACTTAAATTTTATTGTTTTATGTAGGACTGCACCCCGCACCTCCTTACTAAAGGATTCTCAACTCCTGGTGGGTACATGTCAGTTGCAAAACTAACAAAAAAACAACAAACAGCGACTCCAGCGCAAAAAACAAGCGTGCCCAGGACCAACCCGCACCCTTCCAACCCCAGCCTGCCTCCAACCCATCATGCCATGTGGCCAGCTCGGCAGTCCACCACTACACTACCCTCCACAAACCCTCCCTCCCCTTCTGCTCTTTGCATGGTGTGGTCCCTCCCCACCTTGCTTGTATACATAGCGACATCCTGTTGCTCTAGTCACAGAACTCCCTATCCTGTTGCCCTCCCTGCCTGGTAGCCCTGTGTAAAGCTGCTAGGATTGAGTCGCCTTTTGAAAGTGCTCACGGTCGCTGAATACATGGATACCATTTGTTTAGTAGCTGGTGTCTTTGTGACACCTCACCAAACAAACAACTGGCTGTTACACCCTCCCTCCCCACTGACTTGTGGTCTTGGAAATACACTGGCAAGGTAAAGGTCTGATTTAAGTGCAATTTGACACCAGCTTGGGGAGAAACTGTAAACCTGTCCATAATAACTGGGTATCATTTTTCTATTACGGAAACCTGGTTATAATTTGCCATTATAATGAACACGCATTGGTTTCCCTTGTTCTCGCATGTGCCAGCTGCCACTCTTCCAGCACCGGCTGCCATTCCTTACCACCAGACACTTCACCACCATTTGGACTCTGCGGTAAGTTCATTTAAAAAAAATTCACTAGGCTAAAATGCTGTTAAACTGGGCTGCTTTAAAAAATGGAAAAAAAGGTAAACGTTTCTTTCAGCAGCTGCTTTCGACCACGGACCACGTTGGAACCCCAGGGGCTGCACAGGGATGTCTTTTTATTTTATATTATTGCTGTGGTGACAAAAATGAAACCCAGCAATTATATAAAATATAACATGGGATTGTGAGTAAAACATGAATTTTACACACATCCTCACTGCTGGATGCTTAACTAAACCCCTCGAACTTTGCTCTTGGGGTTTTAGCAGCCTACAGACACCTCGGCATGTAAAATTCTCATTACACACAACCCTGTATATTATTCTATATTTATCACTACCTTTTTTTTTTTTTTAGATTATTTTATTCCTCCTCGGTGGAGGTGTTGCCTGTGATTCCTCTTATCCATTGGCCCGTGGCACCGCACTGCTCACAGTGCTAGGTATAAACCCTTCCTCCATTCCTCTTCACGTGGGTAATTACCCTACCACCATGGAAGGCCCAGGGCCAGGATGTGGAAGCAGCCTGGGTGCGAGTGGTGCATTGTCGCTGCACCAGTCTTCATGCACGCCAGAGGATTTTTCGCTTGTTCCTTCATGGCGCGGCATGCAAATGACAGCAATGACATTGTCACATCAGATGTCTGCCTGTGCCAACCCCATGTTTTGGCTGCTTCAGTGTAACAGCCCCCAGTCACCACCAGGAGCTGGTAGCACAGCGGTCAATCCCTCCTACCCACCCCAGAGAAAGAAAGCACCTGGGATGCTCAGTCCTCCTCCACCCTGGCTGACCCTCCAGTTCTCGAGGTCTCCCGACCCCAGGTCATTGGTGCCACAAGCAGTAGATCTACCACTGCGCTGGCAGGCCAGCCTGTCATTACCTTTTCTAGTGAAAATCAGATATGTGGGATCAATGCAGAGTGCTTGCAACTCCTGAGCATCCTTGCTGATAGCGATGACATTATTAATTCATATACTGTACTACTATGTTTGAAATTTAGCAGAACACCTCAATGTCCAAGAATATTCTTTGGTCACTTAATTAAATACTACTACTACTTCTGCTACTACTATAGGGCATATGAGGAGGTCATATGTGTTAATGTGCCCTTAGTGTACAATAGGGTGGACACTATGTCCTTGGCAACTTATATTATATGTAACACCAAATTTGAGTAAAGGTAATATGCACAGTAATTCAGGTTTTATGCAGCACTATTTCACTAATGGTATGCTAACTCTAAAGGTTAATGCTGACTCTTATGTTGTTTAATGGGTACATCACTTAAAATCTAATGTTGTGAATTTATGATACTGCTTCTACACTCACAGTTCTCTATGCAGTTTTAAAAGGGGGGACATACTACCACCTTTTATCCAATTTTAATTAACTATTGGACTTTAATTCTACCTCTGTTAGTTACTTTTGCACCAGTGTCTAATTCACAATTGGAATGAATACATGGTACATATACTGCAATATATTTAGCACTGTATCACTGGGTTCTAATAGTGAGCGATACAGAGCAAGAGTAACAATGGAGCTTGTTGACTATCTGAAGTGCAATTGGATTTTTCACTGATGTTTATTTTAATAATTTGGCTGGACAAAGCATTGGGACTTCATCTAGGCAGTTAGTTTCATCAGGATTTATGGGCTTTGGTATGCTAGTAAATGAATCACTTATTCTTATAATGTCATATTCTGCAAATTTTATAAGCATAAAACCTCATTATTCCTTGGAGGAATGCTATCCAGCGGGGCTATGCATCAATGCGAGGCTGGGTGCGCGCAAGTCATATGTACCCTGACTGTGTAACTCCACATTTGCAGGCAGGTGCACAGTGCGCAGTATGTACTACTGTGTGCCTCCACAGGGTGCCTGTTTGTGGTCCACCTCCCAGCGTGTTGCTGTGTGTGTGTGGGGGGGCAGATCAAGGGACAAAGATGGGAATCCAATTAGATGCCTACCCTGGGTCTCAGTGAAGATCCCCTGCTCCAGGAGAGCAGGAGATTGTGGGAAGGTGTGGGAGGGACAAATTGAAAGTCTATGGGCATGTGTCCAAATGGCTGTTGCCAGCCCTCCGTGTCTGCCAGAGGGCTGGGCTGCATGGTAGGTGGGGATAGTTGTGTCTGCCGCAGCCAGCAGTCAAAATCCAAGGGGGGCCTGCAATGGATATGGCAGTGTCCCTGCTTGCATATCTTGCACCCCTCTTGCCTGACACTCTGCACCTTTGTAAATGGCATGGAATGTAGCATGCCCCCAGACATGCCCCTAGACTGACCATGTGTATGACTGCACGACCAGCCAGGGGATCTAGTGTGGAAGGGATTCACGTTTCTTCCATACATATGTGCATGGGTCTGTTGGGACTACTGGTGCATGGTATTGTCACTTTGAACTGCAAAGTGCCATGGCTCTGTGATGTGTAGGCAATCCACATGATGATGCATAGACCCCTAGGTGAAAAGAAGAAAGTAAGGGAAGGGATAGGGAGGATAAGGAGGGAGGCAGGGAGAGACTGCACAGAAGAGGATCAAGAAAAACCAGACGCCTTGAGCAAGTACTTGCCTGGGTCTTCACAGTGGGGGGTGTTTGGGGGGCAGACTACCTGGGATCAGCAGAAACAAAGATGGAAGTTGGGCAGAAGTCCATTTTCAGAGGAAAGAGTCCTGAAGAGTCTTGTGACTCTGAAAGTGGACAAGGCTGTGGGACCAGATGGGATAAACCCAAGGGTATTAAAATAACTCAGGGAGGTACTAGCTACCCTACTGATGGCCTTATTCAACAACTCACTGGTAATAGGTATGGTTCCAGAGGACTGGAGTAGAGCAGATGTCATCTCTCTTCATAAGAGCAGCAGCAGGGAGGAGGCTAGCAACTACAGGCTGGTTAGTCTCACATTAGTGGTGGGGAAATTAATGGAAACCCTGCTAAAAGAAAGGTTGGTAGAGTATTTTGGATACAATGGGCTACAAGACCAACCTACCGGGTCAATACCACGCATGTAAGACGGCATGGTATTAAAAGCGCTGTATGGTGAGCACCTGGGATTACAGAGACAAGGGTAGAACAGCGGCAGGGGAATACCGCTACCCCTGTCGCTGCATACAGATCAGGACGCTGGACACATTGCCATGTGCTGGGTGCCTGGCTGAGCCGCTTCTGTGGAGGAGTGGCTAGGGCACCAGCACATGGTGCAGTCGGGAGGCCTGGGATGATGGATCAGTTCCCCTCAGGTCTCCCCTGCTACATCTTTTTGCCACATTTCTCCCCATCAATGAGGTCCCCTCCCCAGAATTAGCTATTTAAGTTCCGGGAGGTGCGAAACTCCCCTCAGAAACACACGAAGCCCCATTGTGATCAATGGGTGTGGTGCGCGGAACAAGTAGATGTTTTGCCCGACTCTGTTTTTGTCTGGTGCTGTTGCGCTGTGGCATTTTGAGTCACGCTGTTTTGCAGTGAGCGGTTATGACCCCATGCCCAAGACCAAAGGCAGCATAGATTCATGGAGGGGAAGTCATGCCAGATGAATCTGATGGATTGCTTCAACTGGGTGATCAGGAAAATAGATCAGGGGAGGGCAGTGGGCATGGCCTATCTGGACTTTAGCAAGGCCTTTGTCATTGTGCCACACAGACTGATAAAGAAATTGAGCAGCCTAGTTGTGGGATCCGAAGGAGAAACTTGGGTAGACGACTAAAGGTGGTGGGTTAATGGCTCTCACTCTTGTGAGGGGAGAGTGAACAGTGGGGGTTGGGGTGTAGGGCTCAGTACTGGGACTGGTACTCTTCAGTGTCTTCACAAGTGACATTGCAGAAGAACTGGAAAGGAAAGTATGCCTTCTTGCAGATGACACCAAAATATGTAATAGGATGGATACTCATGAGGGGGTGGAGAGAATATGTAGGGACCTTGGGAAACAAGACGAGTGGTCAAGAGCATGGCAATTGGTGTTCAATGCCAAACACAGAAACAGAATTTAACCGCAGATAAGGACTGCTTGGCCCACTTAGTCTGCCCATGTTCCCTACCTACTGTCACACCGTAGACCCTATTTGATTTCCGGCTTTACCCCTCTTTCCTTGCTTCTAAGGTTCTTGTATACCTATCCCATGTCTTAAATCCCATTACAGTTTTGGTCCCACTACCTCATCAGGGAGGCTATTCCAGGCATCCACTACCCTCTCTGTGAAGAAGTGTTTCCTTACATTTCCCCTGATTCTACCCCCTGTCCAGCTTCATCACATGACCCCTTGTTCTTGTGCATCCTTTTCTGTGAAAAAGGCTTCCCTCTTGAACCTTATTTATACCATTGAGGTATTTGAAAGTTTCTATCATATCCCCCCTCTCCCTCCTTTCCTCCAATCTGTACATATTGAGGTCCTTCAGTCTCTCTTCATAGGGCTTTTGATGCAGTTACCACACCATTTTAGTTGCCCTCCTCTGGACTGCCTCAACTCTGTCTATGTTATTTCAGAGATGAGGACTCCAGAACTGGACACAGTACTCTAGGTGGGGTCTCACCAGCGATTGATACCGAGGTATCACCACTTCCCTCTTTCTGCTGGTGATACCCCTCCTTATGCACCTGAGCATCCCTCTGTCTCTCCCTACTGCCTTGTCACACTGTTTGGCCACCTTTATGTTATCAGATATAACACCCAGGAAGCTTTCCTGTTTGGTGGTCACCAGTACCACTCCCCCACATTTTGTACTCTGACTCTGGGTTTCTACACCCCAAGTGCAGGATTTTACATTGAAACTTAGTTGCCACTTTCTAGACCATTCCTTAAGCTTACCTAGATCTCGGTTCATCCCTCCCCCCCCGTGAAGTGTCTACTCTATTGCAGATTATTGTGTCATCTGCAAAAAGACATACCTTCCCTTCAAGTCCCTCTGCAATGTCGTTTATAAAGATATTAAAGAGGACTTGTCCCAGTACTGATCTTTGCAGCACCCCGCTAGTCACCCTCCCTTCCTCAGAATGAACTCTGTTTCACACTACCCTGTCGCCTATCCTCCAACCAATTTCTTACCCAGTTTACCACTTTTAGTCCCACTCCTAGGCTGTCCAACTTGTTTATGAGTCTCCTATATGAAACAGTGTCGAAGGCCTTACTGAAATCTGGGTAGGCCACATCCACTGCTCCACCCTGATCTACTGTCCTGGTTACCCAGTCAAAGAAATCTATAAGATTAGTTTGACATGACCTCCCCCTAGTGAATCCATGCTGCCTGGGATCTTTGTAAGCCACTGGATTCAATATATTCCACAATCCTTTCTTTCAGTAGCATTTCCATTAATTTCTCCACCACTGAAGTCAGGCTGACTGGCCTGTAATTGCTAGCCTCCTCCCTGCTCCCACTTTTGTGGTGGTACTACATCTGCACTCCTCGAGTCCTCCAGGACCACTCCCATTTCCAGTTAGTGGTTGAATAGCAGTGTCAGAGGTGCAGTCAGCACCTCTCTGAGCTCCCTCAAAATCCTTGGATGTATCCTATCTGGCCCATTGCTTTGTCCACCTTAAGATTTCAAGTTCTTTCAGTACTCTCTCCTCTGTCAATGCCCTTCCTTTGATGCCTCTGACACAGATCTGTGGTCCTTCACCCTCCCTTTCATTTGTGAAAACTCAACTAAAATAGTTGTTCAGGATGTCTGATTTTTCCTTGTCCCCTTCCACAAAATTCCCCTCTTCCCTCCTTAGCCTTACAATCCCTCCCCTGGTTTTTCTCCTTTCGCCAACATACCTGAAAAATGTCTTGTCCCTTTTTCTTTATTGCCTGTGCTATCTTCTCCTCCGTTTGTGCCTTTGCACTCCTGACTGCTTTCCCTGCCTCCCTCTGCTTCTCTTGATATACCACTATTCTCCTCCCTCTGTGTCCTTATACCTCCTGAATGCTAGCTTTTTTGTTCTTACCTTTCCAGTCAACTCTTTTGAGAACCATAGCAGTCTCCTTTTCATTGTGCTTACCTGCCTGATGCAGAGGTTTGTTGCCTTCACTATGGCCCCTTTTAGCTTCACCCACTGTTCCTTCACTCGTCCAAAGTACTCCCACCCTGCCAAGGCATTCCTGATGCATTCTCCCATCATTGTATAATTGGCCTTCCTGAAATCCAGGACCCTTGCCTTAGTGTGGTTCACTTTTGACACAGTTCTTATATTGACCCACACTGTATGGTAATCATTGCTCCCCAGGTGGCCACCCACCTTAAGATCGGCAATACTGTCCCTGTTGGTGAGCACAATGCCCAATATTGCTCCCTCACGAGTGTGCTCCTCTATTTGTTGCCAGAGGAACACCTCCCCCAGGGAGTCCAGGATGTCCCTGCTCATACCTGAAGCTGCAGCTGGGATGTTCCAGTCTCCATCAGGCATATTGAAGTCTCCCACCAGCAGCATCTCCCCTTTATTAGCCATCTTTTGGATTACTTCTACCAGAACCATGTTCATCTCCTCCTCCTGTGCTGGAGGTCTGTAGATCACTCCAGTGCAAATTATTTATTTATTTTAATTTTATTTTTATTTATTGAAATGTTTCACCAGGAAAGTCCCACTGAATAATTATAATTGTTCATTTCACGGAGCATCCTGGGGAGAGGGGATGCAGAGGAATACGAATCTAACAACATACATTTGTAATTTTTTTTTTTTACCAGCTCCATTCCCCTTTTCTAGAGTGACCCACAGAATTTCCATCCCTCCCTGTGCTCCCTGCATCTCTGTTGCTTTTATGCTATCCCTTACATAAAGAGCAGCTCCTCCCCCCTTTGTTACCCACCCTGTCCTTCCTGAACAGCGTATATCCTGGTATGGCTGAATCCCAGTCAGGGTTCTCATTGCACCATGACTCAGTAGTGGTGACAATGTCCAGTTCAGCCTCTGTCATAATGGCCATTAGGTCAGGGATCTTATTCTCCAGACTTCTAGAGTTTGCACACATGGCCATTCCACATACTTCTACCACCCCTTCTTGACAACCCCTCCTTTTCCCTTTTGCCCTCTTTCCTTACCCAATCTGCTGTCATTTCCATCCCTATTTAATAACTAACATTTTATTTTTCTTGTTATCAGATACCCTTGGGGGTTTGCTACCCTTATGGTTCTCCCTACTGACTACTTCACCTAGCGGGGTGGGGGTTGGGGGGCAGTCTACTTCTCCCTGCTTCCTTCTGCCACCCTCCTCTGCTAGCTTAAATGTTTGCCTATGTAACATTTAAATCGCTCACTGAGGACTTTTGTTCCCCTTCCGGTTGGATGTAGGACATCTGCCTTGTATAGGTCTTTATCCCTCCAGGTGGAACACCAGTCCCCAATGTAGCCAAATCCCTCCCCTCTGTACCACTCCTTCAACCATTGATTGAAGCTCCTGGTATGCATTACCCTATCCACTAACCTGTCGTAGACAGGTAATACCTCAGAAAAGGTCACTGAGTGTGCTACCTGCCCCCTCCCCAACTCCCTGAACTCCCCCTGCACTATCCTAACCTCACCCCTGGCCAGATCAGTAGTCGCTATGTGGGCAATGACATCCATCTCTCCCTCCTGTCCTTCTGCACTAACGATCCTCAGGATCTGCTTTCCATCCCTCCGAGCCAAGGCGCTGGACAGGCACTTAACCTCCCTTTCCCCCCTGTCTTCCTACCCACAAATCTATCCCCCTCACAATGGACTCCCCCACCAGGGGTTGCTTCCTCATCCTATGGGGTCCTCTGCCGCCCTCCCTGGGGTCCGCTGTGGAGGTTCCTCACATCCCCCTTTGTCACTACCATGGATGCCTTCCTGGGACAGTCCCTCTTCACCAGGATGGCTTAGGAACTGTGTAGTTGTACCATAGGGGGATGTGCCTTTGCCCCTCCACCCTCACCTTTCCCGAGCCCACCCTAGTCTAGTCTCATTTCTCCTCATTGGCACCCTTTGAGGCAGCAGTGGTGGACTTAGTGGTCCCTGGGTAGGGGAGAAGGTTGCCTGAATCCTAACCAAACTCAACCTGGAGTCTAGCAACTTTCTCCCTGAGACCAGAGAGGTGCAAGCAGATGGGGCATCACTTCAGTCTCCAGAAAGTTTCCCTGAAAACTGCCACCACACTGCCACTGCAATGCACCACTCCCAGCATATTTATTTTCTACTCTGCATGTTTTTGGTTTGCTTATTTAGAACCTTTTTTACCACTACCCTAGATAGGGTGTTTCACCTATTCCCAGATTTTTTGTTACAGTATTTTTGTTACAGTACTTAGTTATAATAATTAGTTATAATACCTTAAACAGAACAACATTTATATAAGCACTGTTGCCTATTTCAATTTAGAAAATGGGCTTGAAAAATAAAGCATGCTGACTGGCTGAAAGCCATCCTCAGCATGCATTTATTTTTCAACAATGCCCGCTGAAAAACTACTCCCACTTGGAGGTGCCCCATTACCAAAAGAATCCATGGGCACCCTGAATATTCAAAATCACCAGTCACCATTTTTTTGCCACTCGCTAAGTGAGCTGTACATTAGTGGCTGGGCTGATCTCCCCCATATTTTCACCCACAGCAACATCTTCCGCAAATAGCGCTAAATAAAAAAAGCAGCTGGGCTACAAAAGTACAAGATAAATTCGCAGTGAGATGTAGCTGCGGTACTGCTACTATGCATGAGAGGAGTGGGACGTTCTTGGTTTTCTGAACTGCAGATTGATGTCCATCTCCGACATGGAAAGCCAAGAATGTCCCGCTTCTGTCATGTACACTAGCGGTACCGGAGCTACCGCTGCCTCTCTCCTCCAAAGCAGTTAAGCCTAAAAGGGACTCCTGACTGTCCCACAATACTGTAAAGAAAAGTGTCCATACCACAGCAACTTTCTCAGCGTGACCTGCAGCCAGAAGAAAATAACAGCCTCCATGCTCACTGTCCCAAACTGCGCACAGCATTACACACCTCAACCCCACTATTAAATACTCACTCCCAGTGTTAAAATGCACAGGGCTGAAAAAAATTACTGTTACATAAAAATGAAACATTCAGCAAGTAGAAGGGAGGAAAAAATGGTTACATGAAGATGATGGAGAGAGGGGGGATACAGAGACACTAACTGCATATAACCAGCTTTGTTTTTCCTTTTCTGAACTACAGAGTCTCGACTAGGACAAAAGTCCTTCACTGCAGTGCAGGCGTAGGAACTATTTTATTACAACACTTATTTTAAAGCTATTTTTCATTAAAAATGTTTTTATTACATTTCTTTTTTTTCCAATGCCCTTTTTCTAAGTGCAATAATACCCTCCAAGGTGGATGTTATGGGATATAACAGACCTTCCAGGGGCTATAGGGCCCTCTGCCTGCGGCGTTGGGCCTCATTATGCTCCTGGACTGTCCGTTATATCCCAATAATGCCCACCTTGTTGGGTATTACTGCTTACATAGTGTATGGTGGAACCCTGTTATGCATGGAATTCCATGCTTGGAATATGCTTGTTGTGCTGCAATATTGACAGCATTATGTTGTTGTGCCGCAGTAGTAGTGATGTCACTACTGCAGCACAACAACTTAGAATGTTGCCACACAACTGCTTTCCTCTATCATAACGAGCTGGAAGTTGTTGTTTTTTTAAACTTGAATTTACAGAAAAGGCTGTAGCACATTGAATCAGTAATCTGAGCCAGCCCCCAACCCTCAAGTGCCTCCTCCCCAGCCCCTAACTCACTGCAAGGAACCAGAGTGTCTGAAATAGACAGGCATTGATGCCCATACACAATCAAAGATAATGTATGGGCACCCATACACAGACAATTCTGTGTGTTCATCTCGAGTGTTCTATGACAACCAGGGAACTTCTTGAACTTCGCTCTCGAGGTTCCTGGTTGCCATAAAAACTATTGATGCAGACACAGGTTTGTTCTGTATGGCTGCCCATGCATTCTCCTCTTTATAGTGCTTTCCCCTTAGCTATACCCAATCAGCGAGTGCAACAATGACAGAAATATAACAGCAGATGTCAATATTCTAAAACTCAGTGGGCTGCTAGTTCAGATGTTCTATCTGAACTAGAACACTATGCCAGGAAAGCTGGTTCTTAGCAACAAACTGATTCTAGTTAAAAAATATTTTCAATAAAATGCCTTTTTTAAATCAGAAATCATCAGCCCAGAAAGGCCATCAAACAGTGACAAAGTCACAGTACCCCTTAATCAACAGGCTACCACACAGCAACAAGCCAGCTAATCCTGGTGACAACAGCCCACAAAAGGCACAAACAAACTGCCTAACTACTGTATATAAACAAAATGAAACATACACAAGATGTGATTCACCACAGAACAGACATGCTGACTGTCCTGTTCCCAACCAACATGACAAACACACAAATCCCACACCTTCCTGTAGGCAACAATACCCTCTTTCTCAATCCACAAACTGTACACAAAAAATATTTAAAAATGAGAAAAAAATATGAAAATGTTCACTTAGGTATGGAAGCTCCACACAGACATGGCCTCTCTGCTACTGCCAGAATTCCAAAATGTGTAAAATCATGCACCTTGGGCATAGGATCCCAGGAGCAGAGTATATGATTGGGGGTGGGGATTGGCACAGACATTCACTAAGCAGGAAAGGGACCATGGGGTTATAATAACTGATGACCTCAAAATGCCACGGCAGGGTGACAATGCACTGGGTACAGTCAATGGGATACATAGGGGAGGTATCTCCAGCTGGAGGAGGAAGGTGGCATTACTACTGTATCGCTTGCTTGTGAGACCATACCTGGAGTAGTATGTTCAGTTCTGGAGGCCATACCTCCAAATGGGCATAGCCAAGGTAGAGGCAGTCCAGAGGAGGGCAACTAAAATGGTGTAGGGGTTGCATCAAAAACCCTATGAGGAGAGACTGAGGGATCTCAACATGCACACCCTGGAAGAGAAAAGAGTGAGAGGGGCATGATACAGACCTACAAGTATCTCATGGGGGTGAACAGGGTGTAGGAGAGGAGTCTCTTTCAAATGACAAAGAACACCAGGACCAGAGGGCATGCAATGAAGCTGGAAGGGGACAGTTTAAGAAGGATGTGAGGAAGTACTACTTCACTGAGTGGTGGATGCCTGGAACAGACTGTCAGTGGAAGTGGTGGAGGCAAAAACAGTAGCAGCTTCAAGCATGGATGGGATAGACATAAGGGGAATATTAGGAAGTAGGCATGGAGGAGAGAGAGAGAGTCACAGAGACCAGTTAGGGTCTGCGGAGACAGACCAGGCAGGGACCATTTGGGCAGAATGGGTGTGCCAAGTGGTTTCTTTCTGTCAACAAATTCTATGTTTCTGTGCATGCAGCTGGTTATGTTACATACTGTATGAGGCATTCCAATTAAAGGTAACCTGGCAGTATACTGTATAATAACAGATAGAGAATGGTGCACTTGATGGGAATTACAAATATGGTATGAAGTGAAGGAGTTTGCCTTATGATAATATACATCTGTCTCCCCATAGAGGCCATTAAACTACACCAAATGTATTGGTACTCTATGCCATATGATAAATGTGTTTGCAGTGCATTTGATGTCATAGCAGTTACAGAAGATCAAAATTTATTTTTAATAATAAGGATTATAATATGACTATAAAAAATCCAGTAATCTGATTGGCTGAGGAGCTCAGAATCCAGTGCTGATATCCCATGACGACAGCACTGGAAGAAGGTCCAGTAGCCTCTTCACAATAAAACCAATAGTACCAGCCATTCCTGACTGCCATCACAAATGTGGCTATCACCTTTACCCACTAAAAACCTTCAACTAGGCCCTAAAAATAAAACTGTCTTAAATTTATAAACATAAGAACTAAATGTTATTTGATCTCATAATACTCCTGTTACACACACACACATAACTTAAAAAAAGAAGTACTACAGTACTTAGAATTGTAATTTATGGTGTTTTTTTGCTGACCATGAAAAATACCCCTCCTATCCTCACCTGCTTACTAGGGAAATCTGTGTTGTTTAAGTTGTTACAGATAAAACAAAAGCCCTGGTTCTCTCTGAGGCCTTCTGTTCTGTGCTAGTGGGAGTAAACATTCTGTCAGCAGAACTGAACAGAGGTTTGAATTCTTGCATTCTGTCTGTAGTAAACATTCCATCTCTTGAATTTTGGCAAGACAGAAAATAAACAAGACCGAGAAAAGGGAGGGAATATTATAAAGAAGAAGGAAGAAAAAAAGGTGAGGGAATGGGTGAAAGGGGGTGGGTTGGGGGAATCTAGAGATTTCAAAAGCTAATTAAAACTACATGAATTTTGCTGTACATAATATTTAAACCTGAGATGGCATGTCAATGCAGGGATGTGCTGGGGTTATTTTAAAAAAGTCATAAAATGTTTCTTTTTTGATTTGGTGCATTTCTTTGCCCCCCCCCAAAAAAAAACAACAACTTATTGGACCCATTTTATAATCATTGTAAGACACTCCAGGGTGTACATTGTGGTGGGGTAATATCATTTCTCAGGTGGTTGAAGTGAAGGCATTTGGCGATGCCTCATGCTACACTCAAGGTATGCCATTATCCAAACACAATACATACCTTATTGCTTAATTATTTTTTATTTGTTTGTTAGGACAGTCTTCACTCCTGTTAAAAAAACACACATAAAATAACCATATGGATGCCTCTGCCACAGCATGAGTGATCTCTATAGGGACACTGAATGGGACTGTCAATACTAATGTGTTCAATTCTGCAAAGTAAAAAATGTGATCAAAGCAGAAGTATACAAAATATTGCTAAGCTCAAAGTAATAAAGTCGGCTATAAAAAAGTCAGTGTAAGCAATCTGGAGGGATGCAGTACAGCTCTTGAAGGGAATATTTTATCTCTATTTTATGCCTAAATTACTTATAATAAAGTTAATAACTTCTGATTTATTTCTTATGTCTTCTGCTTAATCATTAAAGTCTTGTCGGATTTTTTTATAGCCTTATTATAATCGCAATAAGGCACTCCAGGGTGTGCTTCGTCCCTGAATAACATCACGCCCAGGGTGGCAGAAGCACTCGGCCTTCAGTCTCATGCTTTGACCCACCCTAGGTGTGATGTTATTCAGCAATAACACACACCCTGTCATGCCTTATTGCTTAAATATACCCTGCAATATGAATGTTTACCATTGATACAACTGGTATATACAGAATGATTGAGCATATTCAAAGGTGAGCTATGATTTGATAATCCTATGGAATAATTGAGTTTTTCACCCCATACTCAAAGGCAAGCAAATGTATGCTCCTTTGTACTATAGGTGAGACATAGCATAGAATTATCGAGTTGCAACCGCCTGTTTCATGTCCTGGGAACAGTGCTTTTATTTTTAATATGTAGACATAATATAATACCGTATTTCAATTTCAACAAGTACATGGGCTTTTGTGATTTGGTACATTGCTTAATAATCCTTATGTTATTTGTTCACTGGGGTTAGAGTTGAACTGATCCTCTGATTAAAATTAATTTGGAATACAGTAAATAAATAAGTTTATGTAGGGCAGAGTTCATTTGTTGACACTCAATTATCTGATGGAAACATTTTGCTATAGTATTGAGGGAGGGTATTTCATATTTATATAGTATTCATGATCATTACGATACTATGATTTATTACTGAGCTAACTTGCTTATGCGACAGCACGTTGGAACAAATACAGTAGATAAACAATTTCAGCTGCCACCTTCCCTAGGCTTCATGAGGGGCCCAAGGAGAAGGCTAGCGTTGGGGTTGTTTATTGCCTGTGTATTTGACCAGCATTAATGTTATACAGCAAGTTGGCTCAGTAATAAATTGTAGTATCATATTTTGATTTGAAACTATCGATGTGACGTTCTTATTCTCAGGAGTGCAGTTTTACTGTCTTTAATTTGTGTCTGGGATAGCTTCCCTTAACTGCACCAACCGACCAACAACTGGAAGCAGGAACAATGTTTGGAATTTTCATTACGATACTAGTTTGGTGCTTTTTAAACACACTTGCCAGATACGTTATCAGTCCAAGGGCAGTGGTGGTCTTTGAATATATTACTTTTTTTGTTTCCTATGGGGTTCAACTACATATATGTTTGATGATTTGGATATCAAAGTGCTACATGAGATACTTTAAACCAAAATATGTCAGTTACAAATATTATAATTATCTTATAGTATGTTAGGAAAGTATATGTCCATGCTAAGCATTAAAAAATATTAACACATCTCAAAAAATTAGAGACAGACATTGCCATGTTGTAAGAGACCCACCTCAGGCCCAGTGACAGTCAATAATTTGTACAAGGATGGGTGGGTGAAACCTATGGTGCAGGCATTAATTCAAAACATGCTGATGTTGCAATCCTAATAAAGAGAAACCATTATTTCTCAATTGAGAAAACTGTCCAAAATCCCGAGTGCAGATACATAATTTTTTCAGCTTCACTTCGTTGTTTTCCAATCACAACTGCAAAAATCTATGGTCCAAATAAAACTAACACATAATTCTTCTACAGGCTTCTTACTATGTTATCACCATTTCTGAAAACTAAGATTTTCCTAGGTGATTATTGGAATATGGTACAGGTCTACAGGATAATAAATCTGACAAATCAAATCTCACACCAGTGAAGGACTGTAAAGTTAAATTAGTACTGTGAGAACTGCAGGATAGTTTAGCGTTGCAGCATCTGTGAAGAATACTGAATCAAATAGTTATAAAATTTACATTTTTCTGGTCATGTGAAAATTCTTACTCTAGAATTAGAGAAACAAGGGGTCACACTATACCTGTGAGGTATTTGAATGTTTCTATCATAACCCCCCCTTTCCCTCCTTTAATCTAGGGAGTATATATTTAATTCCTTAAACCTTTCTTCGTAGGGCTTCTGATGCAGGCCCTGCACCATTTTGGTTGCTCTTCTTTGTACCAACTCTACCCTGTCTAGATCCTTTTGGAGGTGGGGCCTCCAGAACTGGACACAGTACCTGAGGTGGGGTCTTACTAGTGATCTATACGGGGGTATTATTTCCTCCCTCTTTCTGCTGATGATACTCCTGTCTGTGCAACTAAGCATCCTGCTAGCCTTTCCCACTGCCTTGTCATGCTGTTTAGCTACCTTCAGGTCGTAAGAAAGGGATCCGTACGATTGCCTGGCATGAGGTTTCCCGTCACTTTGTTGACCGACATTTTTTCCCCGTTATTACTAATCCCGACTTAATTAATGACTGACTATTAGTTTCTTGACTTAACCATAATTTAAAGCAGCGAGCATTACTTAAATAAATTAAATCAGCGCTCCCTTCTCCATCTGAAATGAAATTAAATGCAAGCAGCTTTAAGCTGTGAGCTCTAAGCTCAGCAGCGATCATTACTTAATTAAATTAAATCTGCACTGCAGCAACGAAAGCAGCGATCATTACTTAAATAAGAGTGACAGCGATAGTGTTGCGGCATCTCACTAGTATCTATCTGTCGATCTGACACCAGGACAGTCTCAGTGTCTAAGTACTGTCCTGCAGCAGTGATTGGACTGGAGGAGGCAAGTGCAGTAGCCAGTGTCTTGTTAAAGTGCTCTCCTCCAGTATCGATCAAGATAATGATGGTGGGATTGCCTTTGTAATGTACAATGAGCACCTCAGTCAGTTTTTTGATACTGCTATTTGTTCTGCAGCCATGAAGAGAGGCAGTATGTCACAGCATTTTTAGAGAAGACATCGTAACAGAGACAAACACAACGAGCTGCAGGGAGAGGGTGAGGAAGTGCCTGTCAGGTAGTTTACGGCTGATACAGAATAGTACTTGCCCCCCACCGACAGAGAAAACTGTGACAGGTAGTGTCCGAACAGGGAACCGCGGTGGTGAGAGAAAGAGAAAGAGAGAGACACACACACACAGACAGATGGTGAGATTAGGAGAGCGTAGGTTGAGTACCTCAGTCAGTTTTCTTTTGCAGGCACAATATAGTCACTAGTGATCCTGTATTGTACAGCCTGAGTAGCTGTAAAACTCGAAGCTGCACATATTAGTGCAGTATAGTTACTATTGTGTGTGTGTGTCTCTCTCTCTCTCTCTATGCACTATATGATCAAATGCAATCAAATGATATGCGGGGAAAGATTGCGTCGGGAAATGTGAAGACGGGAAATAGATTGCGGGAAAAACAAAGTCGGGAAATTTCATGATGGGCAATCATACTAGACCCATAAGAAATGATTACCCCCAGGTTATTTTCCTGTTTTGTGACTGCTAGTACTTCTCCTCACAGTTGATATGTTGCCCCAGATCTCTATGCCCAAGTACATGATTTTGCACTTTTTGCATTGAAGCCCAGCTGCCAAACCCATGACCATTCTTCCAGTTTGTTTCATATTTTCTCTCATTCTTTCCTCCCCCGTGTCCATTCTATTGCAGATTTTTGTGTCATCTGCGAACAGGCATACCTTCCTTTCGGTCGTTCTGCAATGTCATGTATAAAGACAGTGAAGAGGACTGGGACAAGTACGGACCCTTGTGGTATTCCACAGGTCACTTTGCCCTCACCAGAGTGGATGCCATTTACCACCACCCTCTGACTCCTATTGTCCAGTCAGCTCTCTACCCATCTTACTACTTTAGGACCCACTCCTAAGCTTCTCAGCTTGCTCACCAGTCTTTTATGTGGAACGGTTTCGAAGACCTTACTGAAGTCCAGGTAGGCTACATCAACCTCTCCTTCCTGATCCATTTCCTTGGTTACCCAGCCAAAGAACTTGATCAGGTTTGTCTTGCTAGCCCTGCCCCCTGTTGCCTCAGATCCTGAAGACCATTGGAAATAAGAAATTCTTTAATCCTTTCCTTCAGTAGTGATTCCATTACTTTGCCCACTACAGAAGTCAGGTTGACAGGCCTGTAATTTCCAGCCTCCTCTCTGCTTCCATTTTTGTGGAGTGGGACTACATCAGCCCTTCTCCAATCTCCCGAGACCTCTTCCATTTCTAATGACAGGTTAAAGAGGCCTGTCACAGGTGCAGCCAGCCAACTTCTTCTTGAGCTCCCTCAGTAACCTGGGGTGCATCTCATCTGGTTCCATGCCTTGTCTACTTTAAATCATGACAATTTCCTTAGGAATCTTTCCACTGTAAAAGGGCTAGTGTCCACCTCCCTTCCCTTAATGCCCTTGTCTTTTATCATTGGCCCACTACCCACTTCAGGTTCCAATCTGTGCTCCTCAGCCTCTGTGAACAACGCTTTCTGCTCAGTACTTTCTTTTTTTGGGTTGCTTTTTATGGTACCTTTAGCCTAAGGGAATCCTTCCTGCAACACCTCTGGGGTGGAGCCCTCCTTGAGGATTCCTTGTCTTTCGGTACCCCAACAGGGTGGTAGTTTCCCGTGGAGCAGAGATTGTGAATAGTCAAAGTTTATCAACAGTTGCACAAACATAACTACACACTAAGATGTGTAAGCACATTAAATTGAAAAGCTATGCCTGCAGTTCAATGGGCTGGAGTAACCAGCCATGCTCCCCTGCCTGAGCTATATAAATCAGTTCATTACAGCCTCACTCAGAAGCACTTTTTCTTTGCCCACCATCCTCCCTTCCTCCTCCTCCAGCAAGGCAAGGCAAGGCACATTTATTTATATGGTGACCAATCCCTGAGGCTCTGGGTGCCTTACATAAAAATAGGTAGGGTAATACAGATAAGTACAAAACACAAACAGCATGCATAAATATTAAAACAATAAATAAAATACTATAGTAACTAAAATTAAACTTGCATTAAATTAGCACTGGTCATCCACCTTCATCTGGGAAGGTCAAGCAAAATAGATATGCCTTAAGACCCTTTTTAAACATCTTGACCATCAGGGCCTCCCTAACAGCAGCTGGAAAAGAGTTCCAAAGGCCAGTCCGGTGACATCAAAGGCATGAATGCTGGAGGTTTTCAGTCTGGCCCTTGGAACAATGAGGAGGCCCTTGGTTGAGGAGTGGAGTGAAAGGACTGAGGTGTCAGGTGTCAGGAGATCAGCCGGAGGGCCCAGTCTGTATATGGCCTTGTAGGTGAGCAAGCGCACCTTGAAGATGATCCTTCACCTGACAGACAACCAGTACAGAGCTTGCAGGACCGGGGCCACATGACTGGTCTTGGGCAGGCTGGTCAGCTAAGCTGCTACATTCTGCACCAGCTGCAGCCAGTGGAGGATCCCTCCAGTGACTCCAAAGTATAGAGCATTACCGTAATCAAGCCTGGATATAACTAAGGCATGTACCAGTGACAGCAGGTCTTTGGACAGAACTAGGGGTTTAATTATGGTGATATTCCTCAAGTGGTAAAAATCACTTTGGACCAAAGACGACACCTGAGCTTCAAGTGTCAGTCTGTCATCCAGGATAATGCTAAGATCCTGCACCCTAGGGGAGGCCATCAATGGAGCAGATTCCAGGAACAATCATGCAGCCACTCTGGAGACACTCCCAGCAGCATGCCTCTCTCCTCAGGAATCCTTCCCATGGCACCTCTGGGGTGGAACCCTCCTTGAGGGTTCCTTGCCTTTGGTACCCCAACAGGGTGGTAATTCCCCATGTAACAGACAGTGTGACTGGCCAAAGTTTATCTACAGTTGCACAGCATAACTACAAACTATGTTGAGTAAGCCCATTGAACCAATTTTTATATATCTCTTAGTAGTGAATTGCTCCCAGAACTAGCTTTGTCATATGAAGAAGCAATTTCAAAGAACCTTCTTCCTACATCAATAAGGGAGACTAAAATAAATTAGAGTCCACAGGAAGGCCAAAACTTATAAAAACCTAAAAATTATCATCTTATTTCATTAATAAATATTTATAACAATATTGTTGCTAAAAGTGTTGCAAACAGGTTAGAATATGAGAAAATCAACTGGGTTTTACAAATCGCAGATTGGCATCTGACAACATGAGGAAAATCTTTCATATATTGGCAGCTTCAAAAATGATGAAAAAAGAGCAATAATATTTTCCCTAGACAGGAAAAAGGCATTTGACAGAGTTAATTGGGCATTCCTATTCTCCCTAGTTCTCAGATATTGGTCCCTTGCCAATTTTGTCTGTTATTGAATCTCTTTACAGAGATTCAGCATCATCAATTACCTGTAATGGATTATTTTCTAAGAAATTTAAATTTAGCTGTGGTACTCGCTGTAACAGAAATCCCTCTCACCAGGGATTTCCTGCTCACTGCCACCACGTGGTTTTTAGCAACAGGAACCAGGAATCTTTTTTTTACCACCTCCTTTGCACAAGGTCAAGAAGGTTAATACAATAACTGAGGGTAGAGTGCCCGTTCAGAGACAGAGTGCAAAGAGAGTCCAGCAGAAATAGCATAATTACCCTTTTAAATGAAACAAGCAGTCACTGATTCTATAAAAATAGACTTTTTACTAAAATACTTCAAGTACTGTATTTATAACAGGATGTATAAGAAAACAGAAGGGTAGCACATTTACTCGGAAACAGAAAATAAAACAAGCTAACAAGTAGTTGGTGTACAGCAAAATTCTGAGATATGCCTATCTAGAATCCTTTACCTGTCCTAGCTACAGAAGCACTGACCCTCACTGTGCTATCTTACCCGTCAGCTAGTCTTTGTACAGTAGGGCTCTGGTTGTGATGTTCCAACCCAAGAGAGAGAGAAATGAATCTCATTTCTCTGTTATATTCTTTCTCTGATTGTGGGAGGTGATTTCTCTACTTTGAGTGACAGGCTACCCCTGCTCACTCCCAGATAGTTGGGTGAATGGAGGGATGATCTCATTGACCCAAATGTGCTCTGTCCACTTTATGATTCTGCCTTGAAGATAGTCTAGACGTGTAGCCTCATGCTTCTTGCCTTTTAAGCTAGCTGAGGCATTCAGCCTGGCACTCTCCCGTCTGCCTTACAGAATCTCTGGTGTCAAGGATGTCTGTGGTGTTCGAAGTTGCACCTTCACATCTGCCAGGATGTGCACCCTGGACTAGCTCATCAGTTCTCAGTATTTACCTTAAGACTTGTTAGGACATGTGACCCTGTAAGCCATATTTTTTGGCCCCTTTGCAAATAGCAGAAGCTATGAGAGAATCATACTTACATTACACAATACATTAACAAAATAAATTAATATATTACTTTGGTCACATGTCCATCACATTTCTCCCCCTTGGGAAATTAAGGTGTGTCTCTGTTGGGCAACCCCCAAGAGACACTGCCATTCATGTAGGGCCTAGGGAGTGCCTAAAGGAACATGTTATGCACTCACCCCTGCCTCGACAGTCCATCTGCATTGGCATTCTGTGCACCACTTTGATACTGAATGATCATATTATATGTAGGGCTGGATGGAATTTTCCATCCAAAACCCGGACCCCCAGATTGAACCCTGAATCCATAGACCCAGATAAATATGGCCTTCACCACAGAAGCCCAGTTCCAGGTCTGTGGAAGGCAGGGCATTTTTTCTGCATGCCTAAGTTGCATGCAGTTGTAACTGGAGGCACCAAGTGGAACAAAGAGTGAGGAGAGGAGGCTGGAGCTGAGCCCAGGAGTTGGAGGACCACAGTCACATGGTGGGGATATCTGAGTGTGAGCTGCAGCTGCTGTGGTTGGTCAGTCGGCTGTGTCATCGAGTTGACTCGTCAGTCTGTTCTGAGAATATGGAACTAGGCAGTTGAGCCATGAAGATAAAAATGCAGCTGTGTGGTAAAGTATTGGCATTCAATATGTACTTGTTTAAAGTGTATTCTTGGTTTCATTGTGGCTGTCTGTGGGGCCAGGGCATGGGCATGCTGGCAAAATAAATGTTGACTTGTGCCATCCAGAGGAGAAAGAGAGAGAGAGACTAGACTACTGGGGGGCAACGAGTAATGTTATAGTTCCAGAAATCATAAATGAACTGTATTCATGGTTTCATTGTGGCTGTCTGTGTACAGGCCCAGGTCATGGGCATGCTGGCAAAATAAATGTTGACTTGTGCCATCCAGAGGAGAAAGTGAGAGAGAGACTAGACTACTGGGGGCCAAAGATTAATGTTATAGTCCCAGAAATCATAAATGAAGTGTATTCGTAGTTTCATTGTGGCTGTCTGTAGGCCCAGGGAATGGGCATGCTGGCAAAATAAATGTTGACTAAGTTGTTCCATCCAGAGATGAAAGAGAGAGAGAGAGAGAGAGAGAGAGAGAGAGACAGACAGACAGACAGACTAGACTACTGTAGGGCCAGAGAGTATTGTTATAGTCACAGAAATCACAAATAAAGTGTATTCTTGGTTTCACTGCAGCTGTCTGTGTACAGGCCTGGGGTATGGGCATGCTGGCAAAATAAATGTTGACTTGTGTCATCTTGAAGAGGAGACAGAGTGAGAGAAAGAGAGATTAGACTACCGGGGGGGGGGGAGAGAAATGTTACAGTCCCAGAAATCGGAAATAAAGTGTATTATTGGTTTCACTGTGGCTGTCTGTGTACAGGCCCAGGGCATGGGCATGCAGGCAAAATAAATGTTGACTTGTGCCATCCATAAAAGGAGACAGAGAGAGAGAGAGAGAGAGAGAGAGAGACTAGACTACTGGGGGCCAAAGAGAAATTTTACAGGCACAGAAATCACAAATAAAGAAATTAAACTTGGCCTCAGTGTGGCTGTGCAGTGTGTGTAACCTTTAGTGTACATGGCAGGCAGGCAAAATAGTGCTTGATTCTGTTTGTCTGTCTCCATCTCTCTACCCCTTTTTCATGGCACACTCAATGTCATGGGCCTGAGCTGGCTATGCCACCAGCACAACCTAGACATGAAGCAGCTAGCAGTTATTGCTTTTATTTAGCAGTTTTACTGTAATTTTTATACAAATCATGCATTAAATTGTTTCCTTTGGGCCTCTGTGTTAAACGTGACCTACTTTGGCAAATGTTATGCATTTGTTAGCATTTTTTCAAATATTTGTCAATAAATCAGAACTAATCAGAATAAATCAGAACTTCATCATATTCCGGTTCTTATTTAATAAGGGTCAGAACTTCACAGAGTTCTCCCAGCCCTAATTATATGACTATAGTACCAAACTCCAGCACAATAACTTTGTGTTTTGCCCACTAGTCCTATGGAGCCATGTCAAGGAGTAATGATCTGTGACCACAGTGAACTCTCTACCGTACAGATATGGCTGCAGCTTCTGAAGGGCCCATACTGTCCCCAGATGATCCCTCTCCACTGTGGCATATGACTCTTCCCTGGGCAGAAGCTTCCAGTTTAGGTACACTATGGGGTGCTCCTCTCCCTGCAGTGTAACCTGGTTCAGGACGGCACCCAGACCATGGTCTGAGGCATCCACGTGTACTACAAACTTTAAGTCATTATTGGGGTTAGCAAGCATGGGTGACCCACATAATGCCTACTTCAATCGTCGGAAGGAAGACACACAGTCCTCTGTTCTGAGAACTTTCTCAGGCATTCTCTTTTTTGTTAGGTCTATCAGGGGTCTGGCCACATTACTGTAGTGAGGGACAAATCTCCTGTAGTACCCAGCTGTTCCCAGAAATCCCCTTACCTGTTTCTTTGCGGCAGGGGTTGGCCAGACCTGGACTGCAGCACCTTACCTGGCTCTGGATGGATGCGTCCACTGCCCACCTGGTGCCCAAGGTAGGACACTTCAGTCATACCTACTTGCCATTTTTCTGCCTCCCTGTCAGTCCTGTGGTCTTCAGTCTATAGAACACTTCCCTCACATGCTTGACGTGATCCTCCCATGTCTGGCTGTAAATGGTGATGTCATCCATGTAAGCCAGTGCATAGTCACCTGCCCCAGCCAGAATGTGATCCACAAGCCTCTAGAAGGTTGCGGGCATATTCTTCATCCCAAATGGCATTACTCTGAATTCTAATAAGCCATATGGGGTGATGAAAGAAGACCTCTCCCTGACTGATGGAATTAATGGCACCTGTCAGTAGCCCTTCATCAGGTCTATCATGGTCAGGAACCGTGCTCCCTCCAGCTGTTCCAAGGTCTCATCCATTCTGGGCATGGGGTAGGCATCAGACTCTGTACAGCTGTTGAGCCTCCGGTAGTCAACACAGAATCGTGTGGTATCATCCTTCTTGAGGATCAGAACCACAGGTGAAGCCCAGGTGCTACTGGACTCCTGGATCATTCCAAGGGCCAGCATCTACCTGAGTTCCTCCAGCATTGTCTTCTTAACCCCCTTGGGTTCTCTGTAGAGGGACTGCCTCAGCGTAACTTGGGCACCGGTGTCCATGTGATGTTCAGCTCGTGTGGTGTGTGTCTAGATTCCCCATGAACATGTCTCCAAATTCTCGCAGCACCCCCTTCAGCTCCTCGGCCTGGGCCAGTGTCAGCTTCCCTGAGAGGGTGAGGTTATTCTCTGAGGATCCCTCCTGAGCGTCCCCAAAGAGGTCCACCAGGGGATCAGCCTCGTTCCCCTCCTCTGGTGTGCTGCACATGGTGAGGATAATTTCCTCCCTATCATGGTAGGGCTTCATCATGTTCACATGATATACCCTCTGCCTGCACCTTGTCAGGCAGCACTACTATATAGTTCACATCACTCAGCTTCCTGATTATGGAGAATGGGCCCTCCCATGCTACCTGCAGTTTATTGTGTCAGACTAGGATGAGTGCCATCACTCACTGTCTGACTTCATACTCCCGGGTTCTGACCCCACGGTCATATTAGGCTTTCTGTTGCTGTTGTGCAGTGGCTAAGTGCTCCTGGGCAAGCCCCATGAGCTCCTTAAGCCTGCCCCAGAAATTTAGGATATACTCCACAACAGACTCCCATTGAGTGGCATGGTTACCTTCCCATTCATCCCTGACTAAATCTAGGGGCCCCTTCACCCTGTGACCAAACCGGAACTCGAAGGGTGAGAACCCTGCAGACTCCTGTGGGACTTCCCTGTATGCAAACATGAGGTGGGGGAAATATTTGCCCCACTCCCTTTTGTGCTGGTCAGCAAATGCCCTGAGCATAGTTTTAAGGGTCCCATTGAACTGCTCAACCAGGCCATTAGTCTCGGGGTGATAGGGCAAAGCACAGAGCTGTTCCACCCTGCACTTCTTCCACAAACTGGTCATTAAGGATGACATGAAATTTCCCCCCTGGTCTAACAAAATCTCCTGGGGAAATCCCACTTGGCTAAAGATTCCCAGTAGCTCATTAAACACCTTTTCTGCCTCAATGGAGGACATGGCCACTGCCTCGGGGTACCTAGTTGCGTAATCCACCACAACCAGTATGTATCATTCGCCCCTGCAACTTGGGGTACTTGGGGCCCCACTATGTCCATGGCTACCCTCTTAAAGGGTTCATTGATAATAAGTAGTGGCACCAAAGCTGCCTTAGCCCTGTCCCCGACCTTTCCAACCCGCTGGCACTGTGGACAAGTCCAATAGTGATTTGCCACATCTGTGTACATGCTTGGCCAAAATAAATTTTTGGCAAGCTGCTTTTTTGTGCGGTTAATGCCCAGGTGGCCTGAAAAAGGAATATCATGGGCCAGGGCCAGAAGCTGCTTTTAGTAGTCCCGGAGGACTACCAGCTGCTGGAGTACCTCTCCCTCTAGCCCCCTCTGTGGTGTACACTCCCTGTACAACAGCCCATTTTCCCAATACACTGACTTTTTACTCCCTTGAGAGGCCTCAGCTCTATCTGCTACCTCTCTGTTTTTGGAGGGTAGGATCAGCTTGCTGTGCCCTGCCCAGCTCCTCCCGTCTGACCCTCCCCAGTTCCCCTTTAGGAGGAAAGCTGCCCCTGGTGGCAACCTCCTTTTCTTTCAGCTGGGGCTCAGGGCTGCTACTCCTAGCTAGCCCTTCACCCACACTAGCCACTTCCTCAGCTGCTGAGGGATGGATCTACACAGGCTGTGTCACCCCCTCCTCCTCCTCCTCAGAAGCTTGCCCTTTTCCATGGCTATGGGTAGTAGCACATACCAGGTTTTCCCTGTGGTCAAAATCATTCTCCATGATCACATCCATAGGGAGATCAGGTACAACTCCCACCTTCTGTACCTCATGCCCACCCTCCCAGCTCAGGAAGACCCGAGCCATTGGCACTTGGACCACTGGATCTGTGACTTCCCGAATCTTGGAGAACTGCCTTGGCAGGATCTGCTCTGCTTGAATCAGCTCCTGCCTTACCATGGAGATGGAGGCACCAGTGTCACTCAATCCCTGTGTCACTGTACCATTGACTAGAACAGGGTGCATATACTTGGTGGAGTTTGGTGGCACTACAGTGTGTGCACAGTTTAACAACTGTGGTGTACTGTCTTGGTCACACCCTTGCCCCAGGCTTTTGCCCTTTACTTCTGTGTTTAAGGCAGTCATAGGATAGATGCCCCACTTTTTGGCCAATCCAGCATGCCTTTGCCTCCAGCTCTTTGTTTCTCTTTGAACCGGTGGATTCTGTTTTGGGCTTGGGTGCAGGCTGGTTTCCTTTAGGCTGCCCTCCCTGGTTTCCCTTAAAATCATGTGCTGCCTCACCCTCATAGTTCTTATACTGCAAATGTGGTCTGCTGGCCACATATAAATCAGCACCTTCTGCTGCCTGTTTTGTGGAGTTGCATGCCTGGTCCAGTAGCCATATACGCAGGTCATCAGGTATAATTTTAAGAAACTGTTCCCTTACAATTAAATCTTTAACCTGCTCTTCAGTCCTTGCCTTAGCCCAATCCACCCAATGGTCTAAATAAGCACACATTTGGTCATGCAGTTCTACAAAGCTGTCTCCTGGCCCTTTCCTTATCTCTCTAAATTTCCATCTATTAGCCTCAGGAGTCAGTTCAAAACATTGTAATAACATTCTTTAAACATTATTACAGTTCATGCAATCATTATCATCAATTTCAGCAAATGCATACAAATCAAGGCCAGTAAGTAATGGGGTCAGATGGATCATCCACAAAGCCTTATCTAATATAAATTGTCCACAGACCCTTTCAAATGATTTTAAAAACAAATCTAGATCATCTCCCTCTTGGTATTGTGGAAACATTTTAGAATTAATTGTGACTTCGTGGATTGAACCACCTTTGCCTTTATTTACGGTTTGCTGCAATGTTTGTTGACACAGGTTTTCCATCTTGATCTCGTGCCGTTGTTCTCTCTCTCTCACTCTTGTTCCTTCTCTCTCTTCTCCCTTTCCTCTCACATAAGGATCTCATGCTGGCGAATCTTTTCTCATTCCTCTATCGCCAGCCTTATTTTCTATCATTCAACCTCCAGCCTTGCCCTCTGCAGTTCGGCATCCTGCAGCGCAAGTAGTGTTGTGCAAAACTTAAAAATTTTGCCCAATGACATTTTTTGTGTAATCCCCGCATTTCTCGAAATATTTTGTGGGTGTGAAATGTGAAATCCCCCCTCCGGGTAAAATGCAGAATTTTGCCACCAGCAGGTGAAATTCCATATTTGAGAGCTGGGGGGATGATAATATAAAAAAAGTTTTTTTCGAAGACCCCACATCTCTGGTGTCTAGTGGTCCCACCCGCCCTGCTGATTGCTAGCCCACAAGATGAAGAATTACATCCCCCACCGAGATTCAGCCCGTGACCATCCCCATCCACAATTTCCAATAAATATAAAATTCTCCTGATGTCTAGTGGCCCCACCCCAGCCGATTCCCGCCAAATGAAGAATGACCCTCCCCAGATTCACACCCGTCCCCACCCCGTTGTCTGTAAGTGCCGGGGCCAACATCAGCCCTCCTGTAAAAAAAAAAAAAACAAACAAGTCTGTCTCTCTCACATGGGTGTCAGAGTTTGGAAAGCCACGGTCACTGACTATGTAGAGCTTATAATAATTTAATTCTCGGCTGGCTGCAGGTACGGTCACTGAAACTTTGTATCAGATGTGACACAGAACAGCAGTACAACACAGCTTTATCTCTGTAACTAATGTGTTGGGGGATGCATAAGACCCTACAAGAGGACAGATGGACATCAACAAGCAGCCACGATTACAGAACATGGGGGAGGGGTTCAACACTTGTCAACACTTTCTCTTTCCCCTGTCCATCTCACTCCTTCTCTTGGGGGGGAGGTGCTGCTACTGTTATCTCATGGAGTATACACACATGGAGAGACAGAGTGTGTAAAGTGAGTAGTCCCTCTCCCCAGTCACTGTGGGCTAGGTTGCCAGAGATCCGCTGGGCGGAAAGGTGGGGAGACAGTTATTGGAGAAGGCACTGAGACAATGACAACATGCTGGTTGGGGGTGCTGTGATTGGGGAACTTTAGTGATTTGTGGGCAACATAGCCTGCCTTTCGCTCACGCTGCTGACAGCTCTCACAACTGTTTTGAGCTGCTCCTGTTTCATTCTGCCTGTCTTCTGCATTTGCCATTTACCAGTGATACAGACACACAGCGGGGGCTCGGTGCTCTGAACAGCAATAGTGTCTCTGCTCCTTGGTGTTTCTTTCAGCAAGGCTTGCAGCTACAAAAATAACTACCAAATGTAAGGTTCCCTTGTGCATACCAGAAGCAAAATATCCACAACTACTAGCAACACTTTTGGAACTGCAGCACTAATGAAACTGGAAATGTTGTTTGAGCTTTACAAGAGGAAGGTATACTGTATACTAGTAGTAGTCAGCAAATGTTATGAATGAAAGATTGATTTTAATGACCAAAAGACGCATGTGCTCATTTATTGAAAGTAGCGGGCTTACTCAGGCTCATTGTAAAAGAGATCAGTTGGGCTACCAGCTATGGAGGTGAGTGGAGGACTGTGCTGGTGGTCAGAGGTGGGGTCATAGATGGTGTGTGCAGGGTGGGGTTGCTACCAACAGGGTGGGGGGGGGGCCCACTAAACACCAGGGAAAGATTTTTTTTTTACAAGAGAACTGGGTCACCTGGCACTTACAGACAATGGGGTGGGGTGGGGATGGTGTGAATCTGGGGAGAGTGTCATTCTTCATTTGGCTCATGATCAGCCGGGGTGGGTGGGGCCACTAAACACCAGAATTTATATTTATTGGAAATTGTGGACTGGGACGGGCTGATCTCGTGGGGAGGGGGGTAATTCTTCATATTGTGGGCCGGCAATCGGCTGGGGGTGGGACCACTAGACACCTGGAATGTGGGGTCTTGGGGATAGATTTTAATCTTGGCTGGATGGGAGGGGGGAAAACACTTATTTATTTTTGTAACACAAAATTCCACATTTTACACAGGTGAAATTCCAGCGAAATGCATGAATTTCGCGAAATGTTTCATGGGACAAAACTCCCAATTTCAACGCAATTTCACCGGCAAAATAAAATTTTGCTGCATCTCTAAGTGCAAGCTCTGCCTTCAGGATCTTGAGCCGAGGTTGATCGGGCTGCACGGCTTCCCCAGTTTGTGCCACAAGGTGCCCTCCTTGCTCAACCGCTGTGACCTCAGTCTCGCTACCTGGGCGACCATCTGCTGATCTGGTATTAGGCCATGCCCATTTGAGACCATCTGCCCCTACTGCAGCCGGTCATGTGCCAACAGGGCTTCCATAAGTGCATTCTTTGTCATGCCCTCATGGACAATCCCCCTAGCTGCGCACAACTCACGAAGCTGATGTGCATGAAATTTGACGTAGGTTGAGGAGCTCATATTCTCTAGCTACGCTGCACTAAACTGTCTAGAAACAAAAATAAACAGTAGTAAACAATGCAACCTTTTGAAAACCTGTTTCGTGACTGTTAACAGGTATATTTCTGCTGGCACTCTGTCACCAGTGTGCTGTCTCTCTCTGAGTTCCTGCCTCACAGCAGAGGACACTGTACGCTGCTGTGCACTACACTGGTACCAGTTACCACACAGATCCCACCACTCTTCCACCAATGTAATGGAAATCCTTCTCACCAGGGATTTCCTGCTCACTGCCACCATATGGTTTTTACCAACAGGAACCAGGAAACCTGTTTTTTACCTTCTCCTTTACACAAGGTCAAGAAGGTCAACGCAATAACTGTGGGTAGAGTGCCCCTTCAGAGACGGACTGCAAAGAGAGTCCAGCAGAAATAGCATAATTACCCTTTTGAATGAAACAAGCAGTCACAGATTCTATAAAAATAGAACATTTACTAAAATACTACAAATATTTACAACATGATGTATTTACAAGAAAAACAAAAGAGTTGCACATTTACTAAGAAACAGAAAATAAAGTAAGTTAACAGATAGCTGCTGTACAGCAAAATTCTGAACTATCGTTATCTAGAATCCTTTACTTGCCCTAGCTACAGAAGCACTGACCCTCACTGTGCTATCTTACCTGTCAGCTAGTCTTTGTACAGCAGGGATCTGGTTGTGATGTTCCAGCCCAAGAAAGAGAAATGAATCGCATTTCTCTGTTATATTCTTTCTCTGATTGTGGTAGGTGATTTCTCTACTTTGAGTGAAAGGCTACCCCTGCCCACTCCCAGATAGGTGGGTGTATGGAGGGATGACCTCATTTACCCAAATGTGCTCTGTCCACTTTATGATTCTGCCTTGAAGATAGTCTGGGGGCAGGATTTACAAAAGGGATGCACCCAGAACATCTGAGATGCACCAGTGCATCCCTGATTTGCACACTGGCAAGATTCTGGGCGGGGACTGATGCGCTGGTGCATCGCAGATGCACCAATGCATCGTAGATGTGCCAGACACCACCCATAAGGATATGCGGTGCATCTGGAGGGGTTGTGCAGGGGACGTACCCATGCATATGGTGCATAGCCCCATTCACGACCCATCATGGAGGTCCATCCCCGGAGCAAGTCTGGAGATGTGCCTCCAAAAGATAAGTCTACAACAAGTAGACGTAGGTGGGTGGCCACCCACAGGCAGGCTGCCATACTGCAGACAGTACAGCAGCCTGCCCACCCTGCCAGTCCAGTGTGCCCCTCCTCTCTGGTTGATTCCCCTGTTGTAAGCCACACACTGCGGCGGTAGAGATACATGATCTGAACCCCCCCGCCTGAGTCCCCATTAGTATGCTGCACACTGTGGTGGCAAATACATGTGCACAGAATCCCCCTCCCACCTGCATCCCTGTTTTCATGCTGCTCCCTGCAGCGGTAGATAAATATACACAGAACCCCCTTCCTGCCCGCATCCCTTGTTCATCGCCACTGTGGCGGAGAGTGTGCTTACCAGAACCCTCCCCACCCGACCCAATCGCACAACTGATGGCGCCCATAATACCCCCATTAGTCCTGCAGACCCCCACCACCCACCCACTCAGGCACCCTCTCCCCACTGTGCTCCTCCCATCTCAGCAGGTCCAGATGATCAGCAGGCAGTACAACCCACCTGCATTCCACCATGGCTGCCCGCTAACAGAGCTGTCTGTTAATGACAGCTACTGTACTACTATAAGCCCATTGGTGGATCCTGTCGACCAATGGGCTTGCAGTGTGTACTGTATTATGCCCAAGGTGTGTAGCCCCATGCTTCTTGCCTTTTAAGCTGGCTGAGGCGTTCAGCCTGGCACTCTCCCATCTGCCTTACAGAATCTCTGGCTTCAAGGATGTCTGAGGTGTTCGAAGTTTCACCTTCACATCTGCCAGGAAGTGCACCCTGGATTAGTTTATCAATTCCCAGTATTTCCCTTAAGACTTGTCTGGACATGTGACCCTATAAGCAATATTTTTTTGTGTCCCCTTTGCAAATAGCAGACGATATGACAGAAACATACTTACATTACAAAATACATTAACAAAAGAAATTAATACATTACTCTGGTCACATGCCCATCACACTTGCCAAGGATGTTCTAATTTCTCCATATCTCCTTAATCTATATCTAGAACCACTACCAATAAAAATAAAAGAAACCAAAATTATCAAGGGAATTGAGGTGGTTGGTGGAGAATACAAGCTATCCTAACATGAAGATGATGTTGTAGTACATGTGGCAGAACCATATCGATCTCTAAATGAGCTAAAACAAACTATTAAGGGTGTCAGGATATAAGATTACTTTTAATAAATCCTCTCCCTTTTCCTTGAATAATCTCACTTTCAATGCTGAGGTGAGAACTGACTATTTAAATGGGAGAAAACCTGCTTTGTTTTTTAATCTTTGGTAACTAGTTAAGGCCCACTAGGCACAATGCCTGTTTTCAGGGGTGACCCGGGACTACTGAGGAGGTTAACTGACTTGCTCAGGGTCACACAGCATGCAAGTGGAGGTTGCAGGGTTCAAACCTAGGTCTATGGATGTACCAAGCTCATTCATAGCTTGTTATTCTAACCTCTAGATTATACTGCCAGAATCAGGTATTCAAGTAGTCAGGTGTTTGAGTATTATCATTTCCACTAGTTTATTAGATGTAAGTAAGCAGAACATAAATAGAAAATGGACTGAAGTAAAAGCAGATATGTAAAGGTAGTTAAACATAAATATATTAAAATGGGGAATTAGCAACATCAGTAAAATGAATGTACTACTCAGAATTAGTTACATAATTAGCATGATTCCAATGGTTACAACAAAGATCATACATGAAAAAATTGCATGGTAAAATATCCTTATTTGGAATGAGAATACAAGCAGGATCTCATATAAGAAGCTAAAAGGAGGGAAAAAAAGGTGGAATGGGTAGTCCAGATTTCTATTTATATTCAATGGCTTATAAAGGCTTATGCTTTAAATGGTTCCTCAGTACAAAGAATGCTCAGTCTTTGAGTTACAGTACATACCAACATGACTTAAAATGGAATATGATCTGTGGGGGGCTTAACAACATAAATATGAAATCACTTCTGCTCTTGCAAAGGAAACATATTCCAAGGAATATGAGAAATGCCCATATAGATGTGTCTACAGAGTGTTTTAAATCATTATAAGAGCTGCTTAATACACGTTGGCCATCTCACTCGGTACAATCTTTTTGGCAGAATCCTCAGATAACATTTCTAAAATATGTTGCAATTTAATTTATTTTAGTACACCAAGGTATTTGTACTTGTTTACTATAGTGAGCAGATCCCCTGTTTAATAACCTGATGTTCAGTGCACTGTCCTTCTGTTTATTGCTAGTATATGATGAAAACAACATAGACTGAGTTTTCTTTTGACTCAGTACCAACATGGAATTTCTGAACCAACAAATTTTTGTCTATTCTAATCCTCCGGGAGTTTACTTACATTTCTTTTTTTGTTGTATGACAAACTTATTAAAACTGTGTCATCTGCAAAGAACTTCATGTTTGAATTTTTTTATTGTTTTAGTTAAACATAGAAACATAGAAGTTGATGGCAGATAAGGACTGCAGGGCCCATCCAGTCTGCCCATTTCTTTCCTACCTATAATGTGCCATCGCCCTTGCTCTGTCAATGGCCTATCTATTCATACTCATCTGCATTGCTCCCTTATGCCTATCTCATGCCTGTTTGAAGCCCTGCACTGTATTCATATCCACCACTTCCTGAGGTAGGCTGCCTGCATCCACCACCCTTTCTGTGAAAAAGAACTTCCTCACACTACCCCTTAATCGGCCTCCCTCTAATCTCATGCTGTGTCCTCTTGTCCTGCTATTTTGTTATATTGAAACATGTTAGACTCTTTCACCTTGTTAATGCCCTTAAGGTGTTTGAATGTTTCGATCATATCACCTCTCTCCCTCCTTTGTTCTAGGGTATACATATTGAGCTCTGTTAATCTGTCCTCATATGTTTTCTGATGCAGTCCCTGCACCATTTTGATTGCCCTTCTCTGGACTGCCTCAATTTGGCTAATGTCCTTGTGAAGGTGTGGCCTCCAGTACTGCACGCAGTACTCCAGATGGGGCCTAACCAGTGTCTTGTAAAGATAGATTATTGCCTCCCTCTTCCGACTTGTGATACCCCTACTAATACACTGTAACATCCCCCTAGCCTTACCTACTGCTTTAGTGGTCTACTTGGATGATTTCAGGTCATCGGTGATGAAGATGCCTAAGTCTCTTTCTCCCCTTGTGACTGCCAGCAACTCCAGTTAAGTCATTTATGTTTAAGTCATTTATGTTTAAGACATTTATGTATATTAAAAACATCAGGAGGCCCAATATGGACCCCTGGAATAGTCCTCTGATTATTTGCCCTATACTGGGTTTAACATGCTCAACTATTATCTGATCTTCCAGTAAGATAGCTATGAAAACAGGTAAAGGATTTTAGAAGCAGCAACAATTTTTAATCAATCTTTTATGCAAGATTTCATGATCAACAAGATCAAACGCTCTTGAGAGGTTGATATATACCATGCCCACAATCTGCCCTTCATCCATATCACCTGCTACCTTACTTACAAATTCAATGAATACCGTGTCAGTCAACCTCCCAGCAGTAAATCCTGACTGTTTTATCAGTAATGAGTGTTGTTCCAAGTACTTGGTCAACTGAGTTCTGACCATCCTTGCCACTATCTTGGAGAGGATAGACAGCAGTGCAGTCGGTCTGTAGTTGGATGGATCATTACAATCTCCTCCTTTAAAAGCAGGGACCACTTTGGCACATTTCCAATATTCAGGAAATCTTCCTTTGTGAGGCTTCTATTGAACAGCAGGGGATGTTATTTTAGCTGATATTTTTAGAAATGTTATCTCAATCTGGTCAAGACTGAGTGATTTATTAGAATTTAATTTAACAAATTTAGAAATCAGATTTCTGACTAATTTTTTTCATCTAAATTTTGGCACCTGCAAGTTTTCAAAATCAGAGTTTCCACCCTCATTTTTACTGTCACTGCTAGGAATGCTAATGTCAGATAACATTCAAAAGTATTCATTTAATGCATTTGCTGTATGTTGGGGTGGTTGATTCAGGACATTTTCATTTACAAAACTTACGTACTTTGGATGTAATATTTTTGATTGGGTCAATGTTTTTAATTAAGTTCCAGTATTTGAGGAGGGATCACTAGTTGAATCTATTCTTTTATTATAATAATCTTTTTCTGCTCTGTAAACTGATTTTGTACATTGGTTTCTGAGCAGCTTAAATTTAGTCCAGTCTTCTCTATTTAAAGTTCTACAGCCTTTACTCCATAATCTATCCTTTAACCTTATGCATGTTCAAAGTTTTTCTGTGACCCAGAGCATATGATTTTTCTGTAGCCTTTTACATTTTAAAGGAGCAAACTGACTACAAACAAACCAACAAAAACAAGAGTTAGTGTGCTTGTCTGAGTTGGGTGATGGGAACTGTTATCTGTGCAGTTAGCTAGGTGAAGAAGAGAGCTGTAAATTAGGGGGTGTGGCTTAGGCATTTAAAACAGCCCTAGATAACTTTTGGCAGAGAGCAGCAAGAGGAAGGAGGTGTTGCTAGAACCTTACCTCTCTACTACTGGGACTATATAGCCCTCCCTCTCCATTCTTAGCCAGTTCCACTTTTATAGGCACTGGATTTGACTGACAACAGGAACTTCCTGTTTGGGAGCAGGAAGGGAGTGATCACAAAGGCACAAAAGACTCACCATCCTAGAAGGAAAAAAGTAGCTCTCCCCCCCAGTTGCTGGAGGTCTGACTCTGAGCAAGTAAGAAGGAGACTACTGAGGAATACAGAAACTTTCTGTCCTGGAACAGGAAGGGCAGGAGCTTTAAGGGCACAAAGGCAGTTTGAAAGTAGGGAGAAAAAGCAAACAAACAAAAAAAAAAGGAAACAGAAAGAGGAGAGAGTAAGCATAGTAAGCAACAGGAGAGTGACCACAAATATGACATGATGGGAGTGGTGCAGTGCAGTGCCTGTGGAGCGGCAGTCTTCCGGGAGACATTCCGGTGGATGCGGTCTTGTCCCATCTGCAGCACCTCTTTGGGCTGAGGGGGAGGTTGCTCTTCTCCAGGCTGAGTTGGCCAGGATTTGGGACTCTCCTCCCACCCAGGGACCAGCAGGGGCCGATGCCGCTGCCTCAGGGGTGCCAAGAAGGAGGAGCCGGATGGACCATGGTGGGCTCAGGGAGGGATGGTGGTGGAACAGAGATGCATCCTCCAGTTGTACCTCTCCACAATTCATACACTGTTTTGGCAGAGCATGATTCCTCTATGAAGGCACCCACAGTGGAGACCAAGGAGGATGCTGGGAACCTCAACAAAGGAGACCCACAGGAGCATGACACAGGACCCACAGGGGAAGGAAACAACTTCTAGTGGGGGACTAAATTGTTAAGAGGGTAGAACTGGGAGAGGGAGGTAAGGTGCCATCCTGGTGCCATGGTTTGCAGGGACAGGGAATGAATCTTTGGGATTACTAGAGCAGCAGCAGGAACTGGATGTCATTGTCCACCTAGGGACAAATGACCTGGCTGGGAATGGGATCAGAGTAGTGCAGGAGGAGTTTGTGGAGTTGGGAAGGAGTCTTAGACAAGTAGCACACATGGTAACCTTCTTGGAGGTGCTGCCTGTCAATGGCATGGGTGAGGTTAGGGTGCTCCGCACCATGGGATTCAATGAATGGTTGAAAAACTGGTACAGAGCTCAAGGTTTTGGCTTCATTAGGGACTAAGGGTCCACCTGGAGGGATACAGGCCTGTACTGGTGCAATGGTCTGCATCTGCCTTGGAGGGGAACCAGTATCCTAGGTGATAGGTTTAAATGCTTCATTTGCAAGCATTTTAACTAGCCAAGGGAGGAGGCACTGAAAAAGAGCAGGTAAATCCCAGCCTCCCCCAAAAACAGAGTAGTTAGCAAGGCAAACACCAAGGTAGAGAAGTCCATAGGGAGAAGGACAGGGGTAAATGGAAAAAAAAGCAAAGGCAGTAAGGACAGGGATGGGGCTAAAGGGGTAAGGCCACCACAAAAGGAGGGCAATGAGTACTAATGCCCATAGTCTGGTAACAAGCTCCTGAGCTAGTGGTATTGATGGAAGAGGAATGCCTGGATATCATGGCAGTCACAGAAACATGGTACACAGAGAACCATGACTGGGATGTCAACTTACCAGGATACACAATCTACAGGAGGGACATGGAGGTAAAAGAGGAGGAGTAGCTCTCTACATAAGGAAAGGGGTCAAAGCAACATAACTAAAGGGCAAACAGGGAGGAGAGGAGAATCTGGGTCTCCTGGAGACAGGAAATTGTGTACTCACAATCTGCACGGGATTGTATACAGACCCCTATCTCAGGGGAAGAAATGGAAAAGGAAATGATAGAAGGCATCCTTAGGATGGCAGAAAAGGGGAGATATTGTTGATGGGGGATCTGTATATACCAGATGTTAACTGGAGCACCATTGTTGCAGCCACATCCAAGAGCAGGGTCATTCTTAATGCTCTACAGGGGGCATGCCTCAGACAGCTAGTGTTGGAACCCACTCAGGAGGGAGCAATCTTAGACCTGGTACTCTCAAATGGGGACGGAGAGAGGATCTCAGATTTAGAAGTGGGTAGCCACCTGGGAACATGTGACCACCAAACAGTGTGGTTCATGATAAACAGAGACATAGAATCAAGCCATACAAAAGCAAGGGTACTGGACTTTAGCAGGGCTGACTCTGGCAAAATGAAAGAGTGCCTCAGAAAAGCACTAGCAAATGGGCAAGAAGGAGGGGTGGATGAACAATGGGGAAAAATCAAAACTGCCATCACAGAGGCAACAAGCCTTTGTGTGAAGCAAATAAAGAAATCAAAATGAAGGAAAAAAAACACTATGGTTCTCAAAGAGGTGGGGGGGAAGGTAAGGGAGAAAAAGATAGCATTCAGAAAGAGTAATGAAACACAGAAGAGGCAGGACAGAGAACTGTACCAGTTAAAGCAGAAGGAAGCAGGAAAGTCAGTCAAAATAGCAAAGGCCCAAATCAAGGAAAAGATAGCCAACTCAGTTAAGAAGGGAGATAAAACATTTTATAGGTACATTAGGGAGCAGAGAAAGACCAAGGGAGGGATAATGAGGCTTGATAAAGTGGAGGGTGACTGGGCAGAGGGAGACAGTGAAACAGCAGGGATACTGAATGAATACTTCTGCTCAGTATTCACAAAAGAAGAGGAGGGGTAGTTACCTAAACCAATCAATAAATGCACTTTGGAGACTGGGGGGGGGGTCGATATCAGTCCATTCACAGATCAAGGTTCCTGAAAGAACTCCTAAAACTGAAGGTGGACAAAGCAATGGGGCCTGATGGATTCACACCCAGAATTCTAAAAAGAACTAAGGGCAGAACTAGTGACACACACTGACTACTGTTTTTAACAAATCATGGGAGGATGGTGTGGTACCTGAGGATTGGAGGAGGGCAGATGTGATTCCCCTTCACAAAATTGGGAGCAAAGCAGAGGCAGGAAACTACAGACCTGTTAGCTTCACATCAGTGAAACATAGAAACGTAGACTTTGACAGCAGATAAGGACCACTTGGCCCACCTAGTCTGCCCATTTTCCTACCTATTTGATAAGCTGTAGATCCTAGTTAACCAACAGCCTACTTCTTCCTACCCCCACCAGAATTGCCTTATGTCTGTCCCATGCATTCTTGAATTCCCCCACTGTTTTTGACCCCATGACCTTCTCAGGAAGGTTTATTGCATGTGGCCACCACCCTCTCTGTGAAAAAATACTTCCTCACCTTGCTCCTGAGCCGTCCCCCCTCTATCTTCAGATTGTGTCCCCTTGTTCTTGCACATCTCTTTTTCTGAAAGATGCTACCCTCTTGGACTTTGTTGATTCCCTTGAGGTACTTGAAAGTTTCTATCATGTCCCCCTCTCCCTCCTTTCCTCAAGGGTATACATATTAAGCTCCTTTAGTCTTTCTTCATATGGCTTCTGTTGCAGACCCTGCACCATTTTAGTTGCCCTTCTCTGGACTGCCTCATCCTGTCTATGTCCTTGTGGAGATGGGATCTCCAGAACTGCACACAGTACTACAGATGGGGTTTCACCAACTGTCTGTATAGAGGGATAACAACTTCCTGTTTTCTACTGATGATGCTCTCCCTATACATCCCAGTATCCCCAAGCCATCCTTACTGCCTTCTCACATTGCTTGCTTACCTTTAGGTGATCTGATATGACTACCCCAGGTCCCTTTCCCTTTTGTTGTTGTTAATATTCCCACCCATTGTGTACTCTTCCCTGGGATTTTTTTCCCAGGTGCATTACTTACACTTCTTTGCATTGAATCTAAGCTGCCATACTTTTGACCATTCCTCCAACCTTGCCAAGTCCATCATCCTTTCCACCCCTGTGGTATCAACCCTGTTGCAGATCTTTGTGTCGCCTGCAAAGAGACATACTTTTCCTTTCAGTCCCTCCTGCAATGTCACTTATAAAGACATTAAAAAGACGGACCCAGTACTGAACCTGCGTGTACCCCCACTAGTAACCCCTTTCTTTGGAGTGGGCTCTGTTTACTATTATCCTCTGTGTCCAGTTGTCCAGCCAATTTTTTTACATAGGCTACCACCATAGGACCAACTCCCAGGCTGGCTAATCTGTTTATTAATCTTTTGTGGGACTATGCCAAATGCCCTGCTAAGTCTATGTAGGCTATGTCCACAGACCCTCCCAGGTCTACTACTTTGGTCACCCAGTCAAAGAAATCTATTAGATTCATCTGACATGACCTTCTCACTGTGAATACATGCTGCCTTGGGTCCTGTGCCCCACTGGCCTCTAGGTACTCAACAATTCTTTCTTTCAGAAGTGATTCCATAATTTTCCCTACCACTACCATTTAGGGTAAACACAAACAAATGAAAAAATAAGAGTTAGTGTGTTTGTCTGAGTTGGGTGAAGTGAATTGTTATCTGTGCAGTTAGCTAGGTGAAGAAGGGAACTGTGAATTAGGGGAAGTGGCTTAGTCAGCAGGAAGCCAGGTGTTTGCATTTAAATCTGCCCTAGATAGCTTTTGACAGAGAACAGCAAGAGGAAGGAGGTGCTGTTAAAACTTTACTACTGTACTAGGACTTTGTAGCCCACCTCCTCCCTCCCCTCTACCCCACCCCACCCTTAGCCAGTTCTACTCAAACACGCTGACTCTTGTTTTTTTTGTTTGTTTGTGTTTACCCTAAATTAAAGGTCTCAGTAGTAGAGTTCTTAAGTCCCAGTAGAGTAGTAAAGCTCTTACAGCACCTCCTTCCTCTTGCTGGTCTCAGTGGTAGGAAAAATTATGGAATCACTTCTGAAAGGAAGAATTGTTGAGTACCTAGAGGCCAATGGAGCACAGGACCCAAGGCAGCATGTATTCACAGTGAGAAGGTCATGTCAGATGAATCTAATAGATTTCTTTGACTGGGTGACCAAAGTAGTAGATCAGGGAGGGGCTGTGGACATGACCTACCTAGACTTTAGCAAGGCATTTGACACAATGCCACACAAAAGATTAATTAGCAAGTTAGCTAGCCTGGGAGTGGGTACCAGGGTGGTAGCCTGGGTAAAAAATTGGCTGGAATACAGGACATAGAGGGTAATAGCAAACAAAGTCCACTCTGAAGAAAGGGGGGTTACTAGCGGGGAACTGCAAGGTTCAGTACTGGAACCAGTCCTTTTTAATGTCTTTAAAAGTGACATTGCAGAGGGACTGAAAGGAAAAGTATGCCTCTTTACAGATGACACAAAGATCTGCAACAAGGTTGATACACAAGGGGGGTGGAAAGATGAGAAGGGACTTAGCAAGGTTGGAGGAAAGGTCAAAATATGGTAGCTTAGATTCAATGCACAGAAGTGCAAAGAAATGCACGTGGGAAACAAACACCCAGGGGAAGAGTACAAAATGGGGGGGGTACTAACAACAACAAACATGGAAAGGGACCTACGGTAGTCATATCAGATGACCTAAAGGTTGGCAAGCAATGTGAGAAGGCAGTATGGAAGGCTGGGGGGATACTAGGATGCATAGGGAGAGGCATCACCAGTAGAAAACAAGAAGTTGTCATCCTTCTGTACAGACAGTTGGTGAGACCCCATCTGAAGTACAGCGTGCAGTTCTGGAGACCCCATCTTGGCAAGGACATAGACAGGATGGAGGCAGTCCAGAGGAGGGCAACTAAAATGGTGCAGGGTCTGCACCAGAGGCCATATAAAGAGATTCTAAAGGAGCTTAATATGTATACCCTTGAGGAAAGGAAGGAGAGGGGGGGACATGATAGAAACTTTTAAGTACCTCAAGGGAATCAACAACGTTGAAGAGGGCAGCATCTTTCAGAAAAAGACATGTGCAAGAACAAGAGTGCAGAATCTGAAGATAGAGGGGGGGGGACAGCTTGGGGTAATGTGAGGAAGTATTTTTTCATGGAGAGGGTGGTAGATGCATGGAGCAGCCTTCCTGAGGAGGTTGTGGAGTCAAAACAGTGGGGAATTCAAGAATGCATGGGACAGACATAAGGCAATTCTGGTGGGGGTAGGAAGAAGTAGGCTGGTGGTTAACTATGATCTGTAGCTTATCAAACAGGTAGGGAAATGGGAAACTAGGTGGGGCAAGAGGTCCTTATCTGCCGTCAAAGTTTATATTTGTATGTTTCTATACAGTTAAAAACACTTTAGTAAATTCTTGTATTGCCAAGTCCAGACCTGCAATAAGATTCAATTTGTACCAGTTCTCTTTATTCTATTTATCCAAGAATACCTCAGTGCTAATGTTTGTAAAACACTGCTTGGTACAGTACTGCTGAATATTCCTGTTTATTTTTATTTCACAGTATATTAGGTTGCGATCTCCTAGGCTGGGTGGCAATACTTTACTATCATTTGCTTCCACGTTAGACATCAGAAAAATTAGATCTAGTAAGTTTCCTTTACTTATAGTACATCCTTTCCTTGTTCAGAAGGTAATAATCTGTCTCAAGTCCATAATAGTCAAAGTAGCACCAGTTTTTTCTCCTCTAGGTCCATTCCAAGAAGCATTAAGATCACCTGAAAGTATGGTGATCTACCCTTTATTTGGGCTTCAAGGACCTGAGACAGATTTTAAAAGTTTACTGGGTGAATTTTAGGTGGAGAAAAGATTACGCCTACATGATGTTGAATTGGACAACGTGCATCAGCACACATTCGGTTTCAGTTATTAGTCTTGAATAAAGTAATTCAGAATATCCCAGATCTTGTTTTAAGTGCAGCTGTCATACTTGAAATGGTAATAATCTGTTAATGATACAGTACGTCGTTGTCCAAGATTTTATTAGACAACCAAGTCTCAGATAGATCAGCTATAACCGATTTCAAATCATTAATCCAAAGTCTAAACATATCAAAGTTTTAAATTGAGCTCCTTGCATTATCATAACCAGCTCTCAGCATGTTTTGTTGCTTCTGTCTTGGGCCTGCATTTTCTTCTGTAGATAGATAGAAAGATATTTTATTTATATAGCACCCATCTCCAAAGACTCTGGGTGCTGTACAATATAACACATATAACATTTGCCATACATTAATACAATTCAAAAACTAGCTAGAACATTATACACAATATACCTAAACACAACAGCTTAATTAAACATCATAAATATACTATTTTAAAAAACCTCTTCAGTTAAAAGCCTGACTTAATAAATATGATTTGAGGCCCTTCTTAAAGGCATACACCATGACAGCCTCCCTAACATAACCAGGCAAGGAGTTCCACAGGGTAGGTGCAGCGGCTACAAATGCCCGATTACCAGAATGCCATAACCCAACCCTGGGAACCCCAAGGAGGCCATCCCGGCAGAACGGAGAGGCTGGGCTGGGCCACGGCACAAGGAGCTCTTGCAGATAGACTGGGCCTCAGGTGCAGAGACTTATAGGTTAATAGCCCTATCTTGAAGACAATCCTCCACCGAACTGGCAGCCAGTGCAGTTCGCTCAATACTGGGGTACTATGTTCACCTCTTTTACCCCAACAATAGTCTTGCTGCCGCGTTCTACACCAGCTGCAGTCTGCGGAGGTTGCCTTCAGATATCCCTAGGTACAGGCATTGCAATAATCTAACCTAGAAGTGGCCGAGAAGCATGTACCAGTGTGGGCAGGTCATCGGCGGGATCAGGCCGAATTGGCAATATTCCTGAGGTGATAAAACCCAGTTCTCACCACGGCCGACACCTGTGCTTCCAGTGTCAGGCCACCGTCCAGGATTATGCCCAAATTCTTCACCTGCTTAGAGAGGGCTAAAGGCACACCCCCAACACAAGTTTAGGGGTAATGTCAAACCCCTCTCGCCCCGATGACCTGACTCCACCACCAGTACCTCAGTCTTGTCTGGGTTTAGTTTAAGCCAATTTTGAGTCATCCATGTCTGCATTTCCTCAAGACAGCTGTTAAATACAGAGTCAGACACCTGGCTATTGGGAGCACAGGACAGATACAGCTGTGTGTCATCTGCATAGCAGTGGAAACCCAGCCCATACTGCCTAATAATGTCCCCCAGTGGCAGCAGAAAATTCCCATGGTTACCCTCTGCACTCTGTCTGTCAGGTGTGACCTAAACCAGTTGATGACATTTCCGGATAGGCCACACCAGAACCGCAATCGGTCAAGTAGCACCTCACGGTCCACGGTGTCAAACGCTGCAGAGAGGTCTAGAAGGACCAAGATGGTATGGTCCCTTCTATCTCTTGCCATCAGGAGGTCATTAAGCACCCTCACCAGGGCCGTCTCTGTACTATGCCCCACTCGGAACCCAGACTGGAAAGGCTCATGGGCAGAGGAAGCAGCGAGATGTCTCTCCAGCTGAATGGCCACCACCTTTTCTATAACCTTCCCTAAAAATGGGAGGTTCGAAACCGGTCTGTAGTTGCTGAGGCAGTCTGGGTCCAAACATGATTTTTCAAGAGAGGTCTCAACCAAAGCCAGAAAAAGAAAAAAAGGAATGGACTGTCAGTTATTTGGAGCCATGCCCCTCCCCCACACAATGTGACTTGTAGCGCGTCTCTGCTGCAGCACTGCTAATGTGTTTTTATTTGAATTCAGAAACGACAATACAGTAAGTGCTATTATTTATGTTGGGCCTGCAGTTTCGTGACATATGATCTGCAACTCTGAGGCAGTGCCCCCCATGTAATATACATGAAGCGAGACTTTAATTGATGTTCGAGATATTGGCGAGTAAAAATACTTACATTGTGAACCTGCAGTTCCAAAAGTTTCTATATGTTATGATTTGCAGTCAGAGTTTTGCCCATGTAATAAACACTTCGCATCTCTGCTATGATGGCACTTTTCACTGATGAATAAGCTGTGCTCACAGCCTTTGTCATTCCCTTTTTCCCCCTTGACTGCAAGCCTTATTAAATTAAGAGAAACACATATTTGCCATGACAATTAACAACAGATTCAGAAGACAAGAAGAATTGCAAACTGGTGGGGCATCTGTAATAAGACTCACTTGTGATCTTTAGACATCTGATGCTTATTTAAATCGTCAGCCTTTGGCTTATTGGTTGGTTTCCCTTCTGTGAAAATATTTCTTCAGCCAGTTTCCTTGCAAATTCTGCAGTAGAATACTGCAGCTTCTTTGTCATGAATGAGCCATGGGTAGGTTTTAAACCAGGAATCCTTAATTTCCCTATGACTGTCTCTGTCATATAAAACTCTGGTTTTTCTTGCTTGCAGTTTTTGAATAGCTGCTCTCCACTGCTACAGGGACGCTGCCACATGATTCTGGCTCAGTTTCAGGGACAGGACTTGCTGATCTGGGCCTTTTGAAAATATCTGTTATCTTGCTTTGTTTTACTGTGGCCACCCGGGCTGCTCTGTTTAGCAGTTTCAGGATTTGCAGCTTGTTCTGACATTTTTATTTAGGTAGATGGTACAAGAATATATGTGACACAGACTAGAATATGACAGTATGTGACACTGACTGGATATGTGAGAATATATGTGACACAGACTGGATATTTGTACAAGAATTTATATGGGACACCGACTGGACAGTGCACAAGAATATATATGACACAGACTGGATGTTTCCACAAATACATGTGACACAGACTGGTTTGCACAAGAATATGTGACACCGACTGGGTATTTGCACAAGAATATGAGACTGGATATTTGCACAAGAATATATGTGACGCCGACTGGATATTATTTGCCCAAGAATATGAGACTGGATATTTGCACAAGAATATATGTGACACTGACTGGATATTATTTGCACAAGAATATGAGACTGGATATTTGCACAAGAATATATGTGACGCCGACTGGATATTATTTGCCCAAGAATATGAGACTGGATATTTGCACAAGAATATATGTGACACTGACTGGATATTATTTGCCCAAGAATTTGAGACTGGATATTTGCACAAGAATATATGTGACACTGACTGGATATTATTTGCACAAGAATATGAGACTGGATATTTGCACAAGAATATATGTGACACCGACTGGATATTATTTGCACAAGAATAATATGACACCGACTGGATATTTGCACTAGAATATGTGACAGACTCGGATGTCTTTTTGAATTGTGTGACTAATAAAGTTCTTTAATGAAGCAGTTGGTCAGAGTTTTATTTCTTCACACACACACACACACACTATGTGGTCAACAGTAATTGGGGTGGGGGGGGTTACAGGACCAGATATGCTTCAGCACTTAGTTTCATTTCTCAAAAAGATTGCACAGCATGCTGCCAGTGTGTTTGATTGTTTTCTGAACACACACATACACACACTGTACTGCAGCAGTATGTCACACAAATTACAGTCAGAGAACAGTTTAAAATAATTATTTTGCCTTGGCAAGTTTATTTGTGTATCCCCCTCTCAGCTTGTCTGTTTCTTGATCACTTTTCTTTCTACTGATGTGCTTTTTCTTAATCTTTAAGTGTATCTGCATACACACTTACTGTCCCCCATCAATACTTCAGTAGTTCCATATAGTAGGTACTGTATGTGCCTTAATACCCCATAAGCCTTTCTATTTTGTTTTAATATCTTTTTCAGGATTGCAGTATTGCACAAACAATTCAACACTGGTTCAATCCAAGAATTTATTTTTAAACTCCTGTCTGCCCTTGTCTACATTCTGTTTTCCTGCCTGCTTTTTTCCATCTCTGGACTGTAAAGCACTGTGCCTTTAGTTCCCCTGCTCCTTTAAACTCCTCACGTTCGGTTTGTACCTCCAAATGTTTTTTTTTTTTTTGTCTCCTGCTATTTCCCCCATCAAACTGCACTAACTTGTCAGCTTTTTATCTGTAGTACTGAGCAAACAAAGCTCAAAAAATGCAATTTTCCCTGTCTCCGTTTTTTTTTTTTTTAAATATGCATCACACTGCAGCTTGCACTCGAACTTTCAAGTCTGCTCGCGTGTTTTTTTTCCCATTCCCCCATTTATTTCTTCTCTCCTTACCTTCTCTGGCACCCTCCTACCTACCCACAACCTAATACGCCAGCAAAGTAAATATTTAGCAAGAATCATGATAGCGAGGTCTACGAAAAGCACCGCTCCCTTCACCACCGCCGCCAGTGACTTGCTTCTGGCGAGCCGTCCCAACACACAGAAACTGCACTGATTGGCCGGGGGAGACGTGTCTAGCTAATCTCCCCAATCAGACATAGTCTCCTCCGAGCCAACAATTAAATCATGTGGTTTTCTTTTCGCTCCTAATGCGGTTAGATGGTTGCCAGTGACCTGAGCATGCACATTACAGCATTACTGCGCTCCCGAAGGTCACCGACAGGGTACTGCTGCACTTTGTAGTTTTTCGGCCACTCTCTCGGTAGTTCCTATGTCCGTGGCGAGAGAGTGGCAAAAGCATGTTGCAGGCTGGCTCCTTTCACCTCCGTGGCGCGGCAGGGATATAAAATTTTAGCCACAGGGCTTGTGGCTTCGCCAGTGGCGATGTGGCGAGCGGCTAGTGGGAACGTAGAAGACATATTACAAACATCAGAATTGTACAATGCAATAATCACTATACACTGTGCAGCACATTACTAAGATGGCATAACAATGTACAGGTTAGGATATTCAGTGGCAAGGTAGAATTGTACATAGCAATAATAAGAGGAACATATGAGCACAAGGGAAACAACATAATAAGTACACAGGGCTTAGTTAGTAAGGTGCATAGAGTAACAACTAAGTGAAGGAGACTCCAGATGGGTAAACCACACAGCACTATGGTCAAGGCTAAAGAATACAAAGTATACTGTACTCCATGTCAAAGCATTTACAGGCAGAACTGCTCAGAAGGTATTTGCGATTGGCATCGCGAAAGCCTACAGATGATGTGCACGAGCATACCTCAGGCAGAATAGTGTTACACAACTTGGGGGCAAAGTACTGAAATTCTGTTGCCCCAAGGTTAGTTCTTTATTTAGAGGTAGCTAGCAAGGCAAGTTTTGAGAACCTTAAGGGGTAGGAATTATGTTGTGAGCGAAGCAATTCAACAAGATGTTGGGGTTGCTGGTGTTTCAGAATGTTATAGACAGTACCTGCTGTAGCAAGTTCACATGCATTTGTTTGGGGGGGAGGTGGAGCAGGCATAGGGATGTGTACAGGAAGCAGTGGTGAATGAGTCTGGTGGTGGCTAATGCAAAGTGGCTACTATTGTTATAGCAGACGTCCCACTTCCTAAGTGCCGACTTCGCTGCAGATGATGCATGTACAGCTGTGTTGTACGTGAGCTTCGGTAATAGTGGTTTTGTATGGACAACATTCTATACAGTTTTCTTCATGGAACCAGGAATTTGGAATTTTGACAGTGTCATTGCATGGACTGAAAATCCTGAACACCCCCGCCCCCGATAGGTCAACAGCTTATTCTCCAAGTGCCTGTACTCATGCAGTGACATAGTCAAAACCTCCAAATTACTAACTCCATGAAGATAACTGCACAGAATTCTGTCCATACTAAGAAAATGATACAAAATGCAAGTTTATGGCTTTTATGAGGGTATGAATATGATTTTTGATAACAGGAACATTATATAGTGTGTCCTTTACAGCATTCTGACGTAATCACAAATGCGTGTATAAGCATCCTGTGATAGGCTGAAACACGAACATTTGAAATCTTTGTAATCCAACCTGGTAGTCTGTCTCCATTCCTGAAGCTCCTCAGTCTTGCTTGTGCAGCCTCCCAGGCTGGTCGCATTACATGTTCTGGGGCATTTTAAAGGGACACTGTCAACCTGTTTTGCATCATATTATATCTCATTAAAATCCCACATTTTATGATTGCTTGCCATCTCTGAAATTCATTGATGTTGCTGTTTGTTTTGTCTGTCTGCTTCTTTTAGTATAACTGAAATGCATTCTAATATATATGTATAAACAGGTGTTGTTTTGTTTCAGATCATGTAACTATTCTTATTGAATACTTCCTGAGCATTAGAAAATACCTTTAAATAGTGCATTCACTCATGGTGCAATAACCACCTAAACTCCCACTGCATCTTGAGTGGCTAGACTATGCTGGTGATGTTCTCAAGTCTAGGAAAGATGCAGTGGGAGTTGATCAAGGCATGTAAACAAACCTGGTTTTGTGTGGTAACACCATATGGTGGGCAGTCTGTTTTTCACTTTTTAAAAGAAAAAAAGAATCAGAAACAAACTACCAGCTGTATCAGCAATCTTTATAGAATGTTGGCAATCATAAAATATGTTTTTTAAACTAGGGACACTATGAAGCTTAAGGGGATCGACAGTGTCCATTTAAGTGAAGGTAGGCATACTCCACAATAGAAATTGCTTTCCTACTAACAACCAACAAGTCTCCTCTTGGTGGACATTCTCCGCACTTGAGCATTTACATCGGAGACAGCATCCCTGATCAAGTTTTTTTTTTTTTTATGTTCTAAATTAATATTATTGCGTTGCTTTCCACAAGAGCGAGGTAAGGCATGTCAACTCGTGGCCAGAGCTGAAAGAAGGACTTTGCCCCCCACCCACCCCCATAATTCTCAGTCTCCTATGCAATTACTGCAGATTTAAAATATCCACCCTACAAGAAGTGTTCCACATATGATTGCCATAAGGCATGCCAGTTCCATCTACTGCTGTCAGAATGCAGACCCCACTGGGTGACCAGGTTGCTCCCCATGTCTCATGTGGCCACCATGATGGAATCAGGAGCACTGCACCAAAAGATCGTTACTCCTGGCGTAATGGAAGGGCACGTGATATAGTGAGAGCATCCACATTCTGAACTTAACCATATGGGAGCAGGGTATTAAATAAGCCAAAAATATTGATTAGCATTGTCAATTAGCTGTGAAAATGCATAGCACGTGGCACAGACTTAATTAGAAAATTAAAAAAGCTTTATTTTTATGGTGTTTTAAATGTGTAAACCTAAATAAAGAACATTAAAAAATGTTAAGCAGTCTAGTGCTATGCGGGTCATAAAATGGTTAACATCACCCTCTGATATGCATAGCATTTTGCTAAGCTATGCCATCTGTTTTTTTTTTTTTATGTATTATTTCTTCCTGAGCTCCCAGCGAAAGCCTGCCTTCAGTTGTCCCAAGCGGCCCAGTTAGACCTTTCCCTTGTGCACCCCGACTTACCCTTCATGGCAGGGGTGGTGGGGGCGACTCAACCCACCCAAACGGATCCATGCCAGAGGCGCCTTCTCAGAGCAGCCCTGCAGCCACTTCATTCTGCTGGAGCTGTTTTTCCCTTTTCTCCCTTGTGTGGAGGCAGGCGTGCTATGATGCCCTGCGGTGAGAGCACGCATGCGCTTCCATCGCTCTCTCAAGTGTCTGCCCGTCTCCTCCTCTTGGCTGTAGCATCAGCGCTGCCCCAGCGGCGCTAGAGGGCCAGTGGGCGCCGACAGCTATGTCCCCACCCCAGAAGGAGAGCAGTCCAGCAGACGCCGATCTCTCCTGCTCAACTCCCAATGACCCGTGCTCGTTCCCGAACACAGGTCGCCGGCATGGCTTGAGGTAAGGCATCCAGTGCTTCAGTTCAGCCCTCAATGCCACCAGGCCGGCGTGCCATCTGTTTTAATGCCCTGTGGGAGTTAGACCAAGGAGATGGCAGTAGAAGCCATGACTGTCTTAGACGTCTTCTCCCAAACAGTTGTGGAACACAGTTTTATAGCTAGTACTCAGAAGAACGGACCCTCTCGCCTTCTATCACAGATGTCTCCTAGTCATGTGCAAATAGATTTTTTTTTTTTTATTATTTGAAAATGTGACATATTACTGGACATAGTCTCCACCACTCATTCACATTAATGAGAGTACGCTGAAGGTGCTAGGACCCAGAAGGAGCCAAACTGTTTTAGGAGGGCTGGCGTCAAGATGGAACTGCGAGGGAGCAGGACTGCGAGCTACGCTCGTGTGGTATAGACTATCTCGGCGTCTACCCTCTAACCGCCTCAGTTCCTTTTTCAAACAACATGAAGTCTTGCTGTTTCTGACTTAATGCAATTAGCCCCAACACTTGAACTGCCCTGGAGAGTAAGGAGTTAAACTCTATGCAGGAACATAGAACGTTGAGTTTGAGCTCAGTTTCCAAACCTTTGTCTGTGGTACTGCCCAGTGTAACCATCAGATTCTTTATTCCGCCTAACAGTGAAGTCGCTCCAGAGATTCCTCTGCTCAGTTCGGTAAAAAGTAAAGTGTTCAGTTTTAAACCATTCTATTTGTTATTTTTTTCAGATTTCCAGCCTCTGTCTATGGTACAGGTAGTGTTGTAGATGGGTAGTCACTGTGTTTATTTTGTAAAAGTGTGTGGAAATTACTTTTTTCCTCTGTTTCTTTTCAGTCGGTCCAGTTAGGAACCGACCTTGTATTTCTTCTATTTTTCTGAGAAAATTTTCTGGGATTAGAGTGGTGTTCCGGTATCGATCGGTTTCAAAAGAACCGGGCCTTTTCTGATTCTTTTTCAAAAACCGTGACACGGTTTGTAACCGATTGGTTATTTTATTACCTGGCTTGAAAGCTGCTATAGGGTAATTGAGTAGGTTGGCCATGTCTGACTAATCCAAAAAGAAAACTGGTCCCATTGGGTTTCAGCACTATACTGAGTCTGGGGAGGCCTTTGCCAAGGCCGACCACCACTTCATCTGTATTTGTCTGGGGTTTGACCACCTCACGTCGGACTGCCAAATTTGTAAAAACTTTCCTAAATCCACTCTACATAAGAGACTGAGTAGGCTGAAGGAAAGGGAGGCCGAGAAGTCCGTAGATCCAGATGGCCAGCCCGGTTTGGTTGCGGCCCGAGCCTGAGGAGGTGCCTACTGACCTAAGCGATGCCTCCTCAGGCAAAAGACCGACCCTGAGGAGGCGGTTCTGTCAAAAAGCACAAGTCCACGGTTTGGATCCAGTACTACATTCTCTCGACAGATGAAATAGCCAAGCGATTAACATTGTTCAGTCATAGACAGTTCTGTCCGAACGGTACCCGCCTATTAAGCGGGCGGTTTAGCGGATCTGTCTCCTTGGATTATGATCCAGATCGTGTATGAGGGAGTGGGAGGAGATGAGCTATCCTGATGAAGATGATGATGACGACGACGACCAGGGGGGTCTGGATGTGCCCATTGAATCGGACATCTCCCCAGACAGGCCCTTGGGTGTCTCTCCTTCCAGGCTCTCCGAGTCCTCTTCACACTTTCTGTTTTACAAAAAGGTGGCCGAAACCCTTCAGCTGCAGAGGAGGAAGAAGAGCCTGATTTTTGTGGAAATGATGGACATCCCAGAGTCCAAAAGGCTGACTATCCCTCTTCGTAAGTCTTTGGGGAAACAGACACACAAAATTTTACAAACTACTAATTCAGTATCTCCTATGGACAAGAGAATGGACAGGAGGCATATGTTATCAGGCTCAGCTACGGAGTTACTTTATAATCTTAGCATCCATGTTGGGGTAGTGCAGGCTGCAGCCTGTGACAGGGCTAACATTCCTTTGGCTTCTCACCCCCTGGATAAGGACTCCAGGAAAGTGGATGCCGTGGCCAAAAAACAGTATTTGGCATCCTGTTTGGGACTCAGGCAGGCTAATTATGTGGCCTACACAGCCAGGTACCAGAAGTCCAGATGGGATACGGTTCTGGAACTGGCTAAACAGGCCTCCCCCCAGCTAGCCAAAGAACTGGAGGAGGTGGCCGCTGATGGAATTGAGGCATCGAAAATGCAATTTCATGCTGCTGTGGACTCCAATGATGTGACATCTAGATTCATGGCTATATCTGTCTCTCTCAGAAGACGTGCTTGGCTCAGATGTACTAGCCTTTCACAGGATACCCAGGCTAAGGCTATGGATTTTCCTGTAGTGGGTAACTCTCTGTTTGGGGAGCAAACTGGGGCTTACATGAAGCAAATGGATGAATACAGGACCACATACAGGAGTGCACAGGCCAAGGAAAGGCAAGTCACTCCACAAAAGCAGCAGTCTAGGGGCAGGGGCAGGCCTTTTCACAGGCCTTTTTACCAAGCCCAGGCCTCCTCTCCCTTCCCACAGAGGGGGTTCTTCAGAGGGAGGGGCAGGAGGGGGATGAGCAGGGCTGCTTCTGCCTCCGCCTCCTCCCAGTCTAAGGCTCCTACCAAGCAAACACCCTGATGTGTCAGCCCAGGTCGACTCCCCAGTTCCAGTAGGAGGCAGGCTGGCTTACTGCTTCCAGGCCTGGAAGTCTGTGACCTCAGACAAGTGGGTCCTGGAATTGTAAGCCTGGGACTGGCCCTCAGTTTCAAAAAGTTTCCAAAAAAGAGGGCGAAGTCTTTTCCACCTGCATCAATCTCAGAAACCCTTGCCCTAGAGGCAGAAGTTTCGTCTCTTCTAGCTCTCAGAGCTATAGAGAAGGTTCCTACTCAGCACAAGGGAAAAGGACTGTACTCCAGGTACTTCGTTACCCCAAAGAAAACGGGAGTGGCAACCCATCCTAGACCTAAGGTATTTGAACAAACACATTTCACAGCCCAAATTCAAAATGGTAAGTCTGGGAATAATCCTTCCCTCTCTAAGGCCAGGAGATTGGTTAGCATCTCTGGACCTCAAGGATGCCTACTTCCATATCATGATCAGGTGCTCCCACAGAAAATACCTCAGGTTCGAGTTGCCTTCAGGCCATTACCAATTCAGAGCCATGCCATTCGGCCTAACATCAGCTCCAAGGGTGTTCACAAAGTGCCTTGCAGTAGTGGTGGCTCACCTCAGAAGACAGGGTATCACCATCTTCCCATATCTGGATGACTTACTCATTGTGGGTCAGTCATCTCTACAGGTCAAGTCAGCTCTGCAAACTACCCAGGACCTACTCAGTTCCCTGGGTTTTCTTCTCAATCTTCCAAAGTCTGTCCTTGAACCAGTTCAACTTCTCACCTTTATAGGAACAGATTTGGACATGTACAAGCAAAAGCTTTCCTTCCCTTGGCAAGGGTGAAGGCCCTAGTGGATCTTGCTTCATCTTTTTGGCCTCAGGTCTCTCACCCAGCAAGACAGTTCCTCCAGCTTCTGGGCCACACGGCAGCTTCCAATGCAGTGGTGCAGGCAGCAAGATTCCAGATGAGGGACATTCAGTTTCAAATGTAAAAGTAAGATTTTGAGGGAGAAAGCAGATGGAAAACCATGGAAGGCTAGTTTTAAATACTGACGTTGGACCCGCTAAACTGCCTCCTTTTGTAAGTTGTCATTCCTATCTCCCCAACAGAAACACATAAGCACAGAGACCATCGATTTTATTTGTTTTCCTGCAGAGTTTCCTATCGCCCACCCCACCCCACCTCACAAGCTGTGCTCCGTTTCCCCCCTTAGTGATGGGGCTCCGTATTTTTATTTTATTTTATTTTTTAACAAACTGTGACTTCCAGGTTGGAGCGGGAGAGCGGCCATGCTATGGAGCTGAACAGAGAGGAGCATGAACAAGCCGGCAGCAAAAAAAGATGTAAGCCTGGGAATAGTGGCCCTGAAGTTTGAAAACGGGTGTTACCCTTTTTGACATGAATAGTAAGCGCTGACAACACAGCATAGTGTCAGTTCTCTTCTCCCTCCCTACCTCCGAGGTGCTGTCAGCATTATTTCTTTTTTTTTTTTAGCTGCTACATGGATTGCGAGTGCGATCGCAAAAGGACTGCAACTTTGAAAAGAGCTGCTACCTGCTTTGAAGTGTAGAGCGAATATCAAGCGCTGAGTTACGAAAATTAATAGATCTTCCTACTGTCAGTGTTCACCATTTTTCACTGGTAGGTGTTAGCCATGAGCGTAGCGCCCTGCAAGAGATATTTTTTCAAGGGGGAGGAGCCAGCAGCACACGCTCAAGGGCCGACATACGTCATGGCATTCATTGGGCTGGTCAGTAACACCTTTGGCTCCTCCTCCTCCTGAGTTCTGCTTCTCCCGCCATTAGAGAAAGCACCTCGCATCATGCCCTGCTCTACTGCATCAGTGGCTTAGTTTAGCGTGGCACCACTACCTAGAGTTCGAGGTTGTTTCGATGCTGTCGACACCGTTCATCTTGTTTTTGCCTCAGTTCTGCCATCAAAATCACTCAGTGCCATTCCTGAATCTCAGTAAGACCTTTCCAGTTATTTTTACCCGAGCGGCATCGAGTCTGTACTGTTTTGTGATTTGATTTCTCACTCACATCATGCCTGGTTCAGGGGACAGAAAGCGTTCTTCTAAGGCGGGCCGGCCTCCATGCATCGGTGTTCCTGCAGCCGGCAAATTTCCGCGACGGACCAGCATGATATTTGCCTTATCTGCCTTGGACCTCAACACGACATGGATCACTGTGACGCCCGCTTCTCGATGGGCTGCTGCGTTCTCTAGCACTGCACATTAAAAGTCAGCAGGGCTCTGCCGGCCCGGTGGCGCTGAGGGTTGAGGCGCTGGACGCCACACCTCGCACCACATCGGCAGTCCGGGTTTGGGAATGAGTCCGGGTCATCGGGGGTTGGCCAGGGAGGAGGAGGAGGAGGATTGAGCATCCTAAGGACTATTCTCCGGGGAGGGTTACCTGCGCATGTGCTCTCTCCTAGCAGTGGCTTTGTACTAGGGCGAGCCACGGAGCAAAGGAAGGGATGGCATGGCAGACGTCCATTGCGCGGGAGCACTCTCCAATGTGACACTGGTGTCATTGCATGCCCGTTGTAAGGGGGAGGCTACAGCAAAACACAGGTTAAATCCTCCGGCATGTATTGGCAGGCCGAGGTAGTGCACCTGTCGCTCCCAAGAGCTCCCTCTGGCCCTGACCCCCTGGCCTTCCGCAATTGGGGACATGATGTGGCCTTAGAGAGAGTGAAGGTGAGGAGATGGTAGCTTGAGGCATAGCGACAGTTGCGGGTGCCGCCAGTCGAGTCCGGATATGGGGCACCATAGGAACACCCAGCTGAGGAGGTAAGGCCATTAAAGAAAGAAACACACACACAAAAAGTTGGCAGGGCTCCACCCCGACTTCCGGGGAGTGCGTCGTCGGTCAAAGCGTGAATCTCTTCGCCCTTCCTCGGGGTCCCCTCCGGGGTCTATATGGTCCGGTGAGGAGGAGGCCTCCTCCTCTTCTTCTAGCCTTGCTGTGGAGGAGGTCTCTACCACAGTGCCGGAGGACTGGTCTGGCTCCACTTGGGACCAGGCCAGGAGCACCACTGTGGCAGTCGCCTCTTCGGAGGTGCAGGCTCCCCCATTGTCGGTGCCCACGGTTGCTGGGTCTGGTGTGGAGCTGTCCTCGGCACCACTCTAGATCCCGGAGCCATCTGCTGCTCCATTGATCGGGGCAGCGCCACGAGGGGTGCTGGGCCTGCCAGCGGTGCAGTTTGCAGTGCCATAGGTGGGAAAGTCCCTGGGGTCACCAGTCAGGAGGTCTTCTGGATCTCCTCCTCCCCAGAGCTAGATGATCGGGAGGCTAATCCAGACTGGGGAACGGACTTCTTGAAGTCGGTGGGCTCTCTGGGGCCCAAGACCCTTGCGCCCTCCCAGGTGCCCCCTCCTGTGGCTCCGGTGACTGCGGCTGATGCCAACCCCCATGCTGACGGCAGCGTCGGGGTGTGGCGCAGGTCAGCAGACCCGGGGCTGGGGGTAGGATGGTCCGGGCATTGGGCGAGGGGTCGGCTGCATCCCCAGTGCCATCCCTCTTCCGGATGTTAGGGCCGGAACCCCCTCCTCTGCGGTTCTCCTCGGGGAGCCTGCGGAATTGGAGGGGTTCTGTGGTGCAAGGAAGAGGTCTTCCTTGGAGTCAACAATGTTGAGAGAATGGGGTGAGGAGCTGCAGCATTCTCTTGTAGTCATTCGGGGCTTGAGGAGGAGCTACAGTGCTGAGCCCAAGTTCTCTCTCTTGTCCCCTTCGAGGGAATTCTCGTTGGGTGGGGTCAGGGTCCGCCCTTCTGGATTCATACTGCCCTGGGCCCCTCATAGGGATGCTTCCCTACAGGGCTCAGTCTGGACCATTTCAAGTTTCTTCAAAGGCCGGTGACACAGCAGACCTGCGGATCCCCTGGTCGTCTGGGATCACCTGATCTTACTTCGAGTGGGAGCTCTTGCAGCAGGCTATTACCATTAGGACTATGCTGCCAGGCACTAGGACCCCACAGCAAACTTCTAGCTAGCAGTCTCCAGCGGGGACCACCCCCCCCCCCGATGTCAGCCGATGGTATATCAGGGGGCGGTCCCCAGCCCTACCTCAGTTCTTTCCCACCACAGACCCATTGACTTAGGCTCTTTGGTGAACTTCTGGAAGAACTAATGTTTGTCTCCTATTTTTTTGCCTAATTTCCTCTGTCGAAAAGTCCGCTTTTCATCACCTCCATTGTTGTATATTGTTTTCACCATCGTCCACCGAGAAGAAGAGGATGAAGTGCACCTATGGTCGCGAGATACCGGGGAAGAATAAACATGAGGCCTGCATCTTCTCTCTGGGGCATGACCACAACACCAAGGCCTGCTCAGTGTGCAGAGGCTTCATCGGTTGGACTAGGATTCGCTGCCTGAATGCACTCAAACCCATCTTCTAGAGCAGCAGGTTTCAGTGATTCAGGCCTCACCAGCTGAAAAATCCTCTTCTACTACTTCTTGCAAACATGAGGATAAAAAGGAGGACTCGAATCTGGAAGTCCCGAGAAAAGGACTGGGGTTGGTCCAAGGGGCATTCACGCTCCTGGTCCCCTCACCAAAAAAAGCCCTCCTTGGTGTCAAACTCATGAGGGTCCGACCATTCTTCCTGCCACACTCGGCACTCTACAGGGCGACAAGAAGCTTCCATTCCTGCCAAAACACTGGCATCAGGAATGGCAAGCAGGGCTCCAGATCTCCAGCCCAAACTTCCTTGAAGGTGAAGGCTATTCCCTTGCAGACGTCCTCCTTCACAGGGGTCGGGACCTCTCCGCCGTTTGCGGGACTTTGGTCTCACTGCGTGGGGTCCCAGTTTAGTGCGCCCCCGGCACGCCGGGTAAAGCCTATATGGCTTCCAGGATCAGGAGTTGGTCACTCGACCCATCACGACTCGTTGATCCTCAGCAGCATTGGCCGCTGTTTCTAAACCAACATTGGCCTCCAACCCCACCGGCTCCAGGCTGCTGTCTGTCCAAGAAAAAGAGCATCCGTCAGGCAAGGCCTCCTCATCTGAACGTTCGCCGGTCCACAGGGCAGCCACGCCGGAGGACAAGAGGGTATCGGTCCACACCCTCACCTAAGGACCCACCAGACCTCCCTTTGTCACCTATTGCACCTCCCACGCCAGAGCAGCCTTCACCTTCAGGAGGTTAGGCCACAACGCAGTTCACAAAGGAAGAACTGACTGAACTATTTCAGTTCTGGTGGGGACCGGACAAAAAGAATGTTGTTTCACCACAGCCGGACCCAGAACCGGCTCTGGATAAAGAAGAGGAGAAAAGCCTGGCCGAGAAACCTTTGGCTCCTGTACCTAAACACTCTTCTCTTAAGCAGAGAGAAAAGTCTCACTCGCGTAGCTCCACGGACTCCCATGGGTGAACTTTACACAAAAAGAGGTGACACCGACGTTGCTCATGGCCACTTAGTTCTGACCGCCATCGCTCCTACAGCTTGGGGTGGTCATCAAGCCGTCGTTGGTCTGGCACCCATCGTCGGCACTCGACCAGCCATTGCCGGTCCCACTCCCATCGCTGGTCATCTAGCCATCGTTAGTCCAACAGTGGGAGGTATTCTCTTGGAAGGCACAGATCCTCCTCAGGATCAGCTTCCCCTTCCTCTAGGGGTCGAGGTTTGGAGCCCAGCTTGGGTTCTGACTGTTCCCTTTCTAGGGAGAGGCCGGTGCCCCCAGACGAGAAAGACACTCCCAGGTCGCCTCCTGACAATCCCACATGTATGAACGTCATAAGGCATATCCAGTCCTCCATTGGATGGGAGATGGAGGATCTGGATCCCAAGCACTGGAGACTAGCCAAGTACCTGAGGCAGAAGGAGCCCAAACCCTTAGTTGTCTCTCCTTTTGTGGATACTTTCCAGGATCATACGCGGATCACTTGGAAGCATCCTGCCACTACTCCAGCAGTCTTAAATAAGTCAGACAGACTACAAGGCACCGAGGGATGTGACTTTCCTGGTGGAACACCCTCAGGAAGACTCCATGGTGATCACGGCTGCCCATGATAAGTCAAAACAGCCGAAGTACCTGAGTTCTCAGCCTCCTGACGTGGAGTCCAGATATTTGGAACAGGTGGGCAAGAAAGTCTATTCTGACTCCACCTGCTCTTTCTGGTCCCTGAATTTCCTTACGCATATGGTGCAGTACCAGAATGCGTTATGGGAGAAGGGATAAGAGGGCGCTCAGGGCTTTCCGGACTCGGCACAAAAGACCGAGCTACTGGACATTTTAAAGTCGGGTTTGGACGTAGGCACTCATGTTCTGAGGGCCTCGTACAACACTGCGGATACGGCATCTAGGGCAGCGGCATCTGGCGTTTGCCTTAGACGCCACACCTGGCTTAGAATCTCAGGATTCTCCCAGGATCTGCAGTCCTGGATCCTGGACCTCCTGTTCCAGGGTTCCATTATCTTTGGGGAGGAGACCGAGAAATTGATCTCACGTCTCCAAGACTCTGGGAAGTCAATCTGTTCTGCACCAGAAGACATATGAAGAAAGACTAAAGGAGCTTAAGATGTATAGCCTCAAGGAAAGTAGGGAGAGGGGGGACATGATAGAAACTTTCAAATACCTCAAGGGAATCAACAAAGTCCAAGAGGGTAGCATCTTTCAGAAAAAGAGATGTGCAAGAACAAGGGGCACAATTTAAAGATAGAGGGGGGATGGCTCAGTGGTAATGTGAGGAAGTATTTCTTCACAGAGAGGGTTGTAGATTAATGGAATGGCCTTCCTGAGGAGGTCGTAGAGTCAAAAACAGTGGGGGAATTCAAGAATGCATGGGACAAACATAAGGCAATTCTAGTGGGGGGGTAGGAGAAAGTAGACTGTTGGTTAACTAGGATCTGCAGCTTATCCGTTAGGTAGGGAAGTGGGCAGACTAGGTGGACCAAGTGGTCCTTATCTGCCATCAAATTCTATGTTTCTGTGGTCCATCTGAAAAATGTACAAGGGGGACCAGAAGCCCTTTCGTAGATGGCCATTTCCTAAGTCCTCAGGGCAGAATACCCGCAGTCAGTTTCCACAGTAGGGTGGCTTCAAGAGAAAGGCACCAGCACAGACCTCTGGGAGCTCGCCTCTAGAGGCCATAAGTCCTCGCAGCCCTCTCTGCCCACTCCCCGATCTACCCAACCCCCCCCCCAGTGGCGGTGATGGGGGAGGCAGTAAGGGTCGCTTCTTTGTTCACATCAAGGATTGTAGCAACATCACATCAGTCAGCTGGGTGTTGGACCTCGTAAGAAGAGGACATACTCTCGAGTTCACGCATATCCCTCCTAATATGCCACCAGGGTCCTCCCATTTTTCTCCTTCACACAGTCCCTTGATCAAAGGAGAGAGTCAAGCTCTGCTGCAAAAGTGGGCGATAGAGCCAGTTTCCCCGGAACAACAGGGGCGGGGCTTTTATTCTCACTTTTTTCTGGTCCCAAAAAAGTCAGGAGACCTTCAGCCCATTCTGGACCTCAGCTCGCTAAATCCCTTTATAGAGTACAAAAGGTTCAGGATGGTCACCCTGCCAGGCCTCATTCCCTTCTTGCATCAAGAGGACTGGATCTGCTCCCCGGATATGCAGGACGCCTATATGCACATCAGGGTCTTTCTTCCCCAACGGAAGTTCCTGAGGTTCCGCTTCCGGTGGAGACATTACCAGTTTTGAGCCTTACCGTTCGGCCTCTCCTCTGCTTCTTGAGTCTTCACCAAGTGTCTAGCAGTGGTGGCTGTGGCTCTTGGACGCCAGGGCCACTACGTCTTTCCCTACCTAGGCGATTGGCTCCTGGCAGCTCCTTCCAGAGCTCAGCTCATTCGCACTCTCGTAGACACCTTTACTCTCTTCCTAGAGCTGGGGATCATCCTGAATCTTCCAAAGTCATCCCCAGAGCCCAGCCAGTGACTCCGCTTTATTGGAGCAGTCCTTAATACAGTTCAGGGCATGGCCTTCCTCCCACAGGAAAGGGGGGACCGTCTAAAGAGCGTAGCCCAAGCAGTAGAGGTGGCTTCTCCGGTCCCAGCCAGGACCTTCCTTAGACTTCTGGGGCACATGGCGGCGGCCATTCCCACAGTTCCTTTGGCTTGCCTGCATATGACAGTCCCACAGTGTATGCTCAGGGTGCAGTGGGACCAAAGGTCAGATGACCTAGACCAACCGGTCAGGATCTCTGACCCGGTCAGAAGGACACTTTCCTGGTGGCTAGACCCCTCCAACCTGGTACAAGGGGTCCCTTTCCAACAGGAGCAACCGAGACGGATTCTCACTATGGATGCCTCTGGTCTCGGTTGGGGGTCTCATCTGGGTGACGATCAAACCCAGGGAATTTGGTCTCCAGACAAACAACTACTCCATATCCGTATTCTAGAGGTGCGAGCGGTCCTGAACACCTTGAGGGCATTTTAGATGGACCTATCGCCAGGTCCTCTTCTTATTCAGATGGACAACACATCGGTGGTGTTTTACATCAATAAGCAAAGGGGCACACACTCATACCACCTTTGTAGGGGGGCAGTGAGGGTCTGGTACTGGGAACTGGAACATCGCTTAGACCTCACCACTGTTCACATTCCAGATGTCCAAAATGTCTCGGCCGACAGCCTAAGCCGGTCTTGGACCAAGGCTCATGAGTGGGAGCTCCTCCAGTCGGTAGCAGATCAGCTTTTTGACAGGTGGGGCCATCCAGAGTTGGACCTCTTTGCGTCTCCACTCAGCGCCAAACTGCCCAGTTTCTGCTCGCTAGATCCCGCGCCTGGTGTTTTCTGGCAAGACGCTTTGTTCCTCTGTTGGACAGGGAGGTTTCTGTACACCTTCCCTCCCTGGCCCATTCTTCAGAGGATCCTGCTGAAGCTTCAGGCAGAAGGAGCTGAGATGGTCCTCATTGCTCCTTTGTGGCCTCAACAGATTTGTTTCCTACTACTTCAGCAGCTGGCAGTTGAGCCTCTGATACAGCTGCCACTGAGCTCACACTTGTTGTCTCAAGATCAGGGGACGCTGGTCCATTCAGACCTCAAATCCCTACACCTTCATGCCTGGCTCCTGCATACTTAGCCAGAACTAGGTTTGGGGTCTCCCAGGAGGTGGCAGACATTCTCGTGGCAGCAAGAAAGCCTTCAACCAGCTCCACTTATGCAATGAATTGGAAGCGTTTTTGCTTATGGGCTTCACCCTGTCACCTGGATCCACTTACCTGTCCAGTGAACTCGATTTTAGAGTACCTCCTCTCCTTGTCGAATCAAGGCCTGAGCTACTCTTCCATAAAGGTACATCTTTCTGCAATCTGTGCTTATCACGTACCTATGGAAGGGAAAACCCTCACTCAACTAGACGTGTCCCATACCTTTTTGCTAGGCATATTGCATATCAGACCTCCCATTAGAGATCCGATTCCACCCTGGGATCCCCTTTTTATGCTGGAGAAGTTAACCCTACCCCTGTTTAAGCCTGCCATGGATTGTGAGCTGTGCTTTCTTGGAAAATGTTGTTTTTAGGTGCAGTTACTTCAGCCCAGAGAGTGTGAGCTTCAGGCCCTGATGTGTAAGGAGCCTTATCTGATTTTTCATAAGGACAGGATGTCCTTGAGAACGAAACCTGAGTTTTTGCCAAAGGTGGTCTCCCAGCTTACGTTAAACCAGGACATCGGCCTCCCTATTTACTACCCAAATCGCTCAAACAGAGGGGAAGCAATCCTGCATACCTTGGATGTCCACAGAGTGTTATGGTACTATCTTACCTGCACCGCTCCGCATCGAAATCAGAGCAATTGTTTGTGGTCTTTGTGTCATGCTGCAAAGGCATCTCTGTGTTTAAGCAGACACTTTCTAAGTGGCTGGTCAACTGTATTGTTTTCTGTTGCAAGTATAACAAGCCCCTACCGGGCCCGGTTAGGGGTTATTCTACCATTGGAGTGGCTACTTAATTTGCCTCTCTACGTAACGTCTCCATTGGAGACATCTGTGCAGCGGCTACCTGGAGCTCAGTGCATACTTTTTTCAAGCACTACAGCCTCTGTATTACCTCTAGGAGAACGGCAGATTTTGGCCTTGCGGTCCTCCAAGGCCTTCTGTCATAACTGCCTCCTTAGGGCTGCAGCGCTTCTAGCCTCCCCCCAGACTTACCTTTCTCCCCATCTCGTGATTGCTTGGGACTCAGTCCTAATGGTAATAGCTTGCTGCAAGAGCTCCCACTTGAAATAAGATAGTACAGTTACATAAGAACTTACCGTAACAGTAGCTGTTCGAGAGGAGCTCTTGCAGCAGGCGCTACTTTCCCTCCCTCCCTCCTTCCCTCTGTTGAGTTCTGCATCTCTCTGTCTGTGGCATGTTCCCTCCCGGTATGCCTACTGGTCCTTTCACTGGGTCTTTCGGCAGGCGAACTGAGGTGGGACTGGGGACCACCTCCTGATATGGCGTCGGGGGAGGGGGGGGCCACGGTCCCCACTGGAGACTGCAAGCTACAAGTTTGCCGTGAGGTCCTAGTGCCTGGCAGCATAGTCCTAATGGTAATAGCCTGCTGCAAGAGCTCCTCTCAAAGATCTGCTGTTGAGGTAAGTTCTTACATAACTGTACTTTCAAACAACATGAAGTCTTGCTATATTATGACAATTGCAGTTTGTCCCACCATTAGAACTGCTCCGGAGGTGAAAGAGTTAACTCCATTCTAAGAATGGAACTTGGAGCACGAGCTCAGTTAGAGAAGCTCTGTCTGGGTTATTTCAAACCCAAACTGTCAGATTCTTTACTCTGCCTCACTGAACAGTTGCTCCGGAGATTTCTCCTACTGCTCGGTTCATTTCTCGGTTTAAATAGTGTTTTCTCGGTTCAAATCAACGAATATTATTATTTAACCTTAAAACCGATCGGTTCAAGCTCTGTCTGTAGTATCGTAGGTAATTTCAGTTTAATTTCTGTGTGGAACTGTAAATATTATCGGTTCGGTTTTGAACCGACTGGCTTCTTTAAACTTTAGTTACAAAATTAGAGGTTTAAGTGCCCTGTTCTTATCGGTTCAAAAATCAATTCATTCGTTTTCCAAGATCCGGGATACGTAGGAACCGATTGGGTAGTTTGCCTGGCACTGCTGCTTAAAGGCAAGTTAGGCTGGAGTCTATAAAACCCAAAGAAAACTAGGCTCATTGTTTTAACACTGGATGCTTTGAAGTCTTTGCCAAGGCTGGACCCATGTACCATATGTGTATATTGTCTGGGGCCACCCAATTAGACTGCTGATTGTAAATTTCCTGCAGCCACCCTGGTAGGTGGATTTGAGGTCAGAGCGAGGCCGTCCGTGGCCGGATGAAGCGGTTCGGTGCCAATCAACTGAGGAGTTTCTGACCAGGCTAGACTTCCTGGCAACGCAGCTGCCTGATGAGCCATTCCAGGAAGAAACAAGAAATCAGTAGTTTGGAGCCCAAATTCTTCCAACTGCTGCAGAGATAGTGCGAGCATTCAGATTTTCCAGTCATTTTCTCCGGGTTCCTCCAACCGCCACTGTCTGGGTGGTTTGCGTGGTTTCATCGTCTGGAATAGGTTTGAGGTGTTTACACCAGAGGAGGGGAGGATGATTATGAACAGTATGGTGTGACTTGGAGGGTCTCTCATTGAACCGGACATCTCCCCCAGACAGACCTTTAGAATTTCCCTATGCTTTCTGAGTCCCCTCTCACTTATGTTTTACAACGATGAGAAACCCTCCAGCTCCCATTGGAGGAAGCTGTGGATGAGCAAGAGGAACCTGATTTTTGTAAAATGATGGATATACTCAGAGTCTAGGAGATTGTCTCTTCCTTTGCATTAATGAGGGAAACAAACAATAACATTTTAACTCCTAATTCTTTGCCTCCTGTGGATAGAAGGGGTGATGCAGGAGGCACACACTGTCAGGTCCTGACACTAGAATTCCTTTCACAGCAATGCAGTCATGTTAGTGGTTCAGGCTGCAGTCTGATAAAGCTAATATTCCCTTGGCTTCACATCCTCCTGACAAGGATTCCAGGAAGATTGATGCCATGGCAAAAAACAATACATGGGCGTCCTTGGGACTCAGGCAAGCAAATTACATGGCTTATGTAGCAAGGTATCAAAAATCTAGATGGGACACTGTCATGGCTTTGGCAAACAGGCCTCTGGCCAGCTTGCTAATGAGCTGAACAGGTGGCTGCTGATGGCATTGAGGCATCCAAGGTGCAGTTTCATGCTGCTGTGGATTTTAATGATGTATCCTCTAGAGTCATGGCTACGTCTGTAGCTTTTCGTAGGTTGGCCTGGCTCAGGTGTACTAGCTTGTCACAGGATACCCAGACTAAGGCTATGGATTTTCCTGTGGTGGGAAATTCTCTGTTTGGGGAGCAGACAGAATTATATGAAGAAATGGATGAATATAGGACTACCTATAAGAGTGCTTGCTAGGAGTGGCAAGCACTCCTCAGAGGCAGACCCCAGGGGTAGAGGTAGGCCTTTCACAGGCCTTTTACTAAACCCAGGCCTCCTCTGCTTATGCTCAGAGGGGTTCTTCAGAGGCAGAGGCAGACGGGTGTGGGCAGGCCTGCTCCCACCCTCTCAGCCTAAAGCACCTGCCAAACAGACACCCTGATGGGGTGCCCAGGGCCGATTCTCCTTACCTGTGGGGGCAGGTTGGCTTACTGCTCAGAACTGGGTGTCTCTAACTTCAGACAAGTGGGTCCTGAAGTAGTAGCCAGGGTCTGGTTCTCAGCTTCAAAAAGTTCCCAAGATGAGAATCAGATCTTTCCTACCTGCAAACTCTTTGAGACCTTTACTCTAGAAACAGAAGTCTCAACCTCCTGGCTCTCAGAGCTGTAGAAAGGGTTTCTCCTACACCAGGGCAAGGGTCTGTACTCAGATATTTCTTACCCCAAAAAGACAGGAGAATGGCGGCCCATTTTAGACCTCAGATATCTGAACAAACACCTTTTGAAACCAAAGTTCAGAATGGTAACTCTGGCAATGATTTTACCCTCTCTAAGGCCAGGGGACTGGCTAGCCTCCCTGGACCTCAAGGATGCCTATTTTCACATTCTAATCAGAAGCTCCCACCGAATGTACCTCAGATTCGAACTGCCCTCAGGTCACTACCAGTTCAGAGCAATGCCCTTCGGCCTCACCTCTGCCCTAAGGGTATTCACAAAATGTCTGGCAGTAGCAGTTGCTCATTTAAGGAGGCAAAGGATTGTTGTCTTTCCCTATCTGGACGACTGGCTCATTGTAGGCCAGTCCCCAGAACAGGTAAAATCTCACCTGCAAGTTACCCAGCAGCTGCTCACCTCCCTGGGCTTCTTGCTCAATCTTCCAAAGTCAGTTCTGGAACCAGTTCAGGTGCTCACCTTCATAGGTGCAGAATTGATAACAGCAGGCCAGAGCCTTCCTACCCTTAGAGAGGGTAAGGAACTTGGTGGCTCTGGCCTCCTCCTTCACTCTGCAGGTCTCTCGACCAGCAAGACACTTTTGCAGCTCCTGGGCACATGGCAGCGTCCACAGCCGTAGTGCAAGGAGCAAGATTTCAGATGAGGGACATTCAGTTTCACTTGAGAGCCTTTTGGTCTCAAGAAAGGGACCCCCTTTCCAAGTTGGTCCTAGTGACCCAACCCTGATCCAGGCCTCCAGTGGTGGCAGGATCAGAGCAATTTAAGACTGGGGTCCCTTCATTCCTCTGTCTCACTCCTTGACCCTCACTACAGATGCTTCCCTCCTGGGGTGGGAGCCCACATGGCGACCTCTCCACTCAGGGAGTGTGGTCCCCAGGAATCTCTGCTCCACATCAATTTGCTGGAACTCAGAGCTGTCTTTTAGCACTTCAGTGTTTTCTGCTCTGTTCAGAACAAAGTGGTACAAGTCAGAACAGACAACACCACAACAATGTGGTACATCAACAAGCAGGGGGCACTCGGTCTTCGGCCTTGTGCACCGAGGCAATGAAGTTGTGGTCTCTGGCTATTCCTGAACACTTCCTCATAGCAGTTCATCTTCCAGGAAAGGACAATGTCCTAGCAGATGCTCTCAGCAGGATTTCCCAGGGCCATCACGAATGGTCTCTGGATCCTCAAGTACTGGGGATAGTTTTGCCAGATGGGGCACCCTCAGATAGATCTTTTGCAGCCCCAGACAATCACCAACTTCCACTGTTCTGTTGCAGGCCCCAGTGTTGGGCTCAGTCCCCTGGATGCCTTTCTCCTAGATTGGGAAGGGAAGTTTTATGCCTTCCCCTTCCTCTCCTATTCAAGGTGCTAGTCAAAATCAGATCCCAGCCTTGCAGGATGATTCTGATTGCCCCAGATTGGCCAGGCAGCCCTGGTACCCACTCCTTCTGTCCCTAACAGTCCATCTTCCCTGTGTCTCCCAGGAATCACAACCTGTTAACCTGTGCCCAGGGAGAGTTTGGTATCCGAACCTCAAATCCCTCAACCTCAAGGCCTGGCTCTTGAGGAGTTAGAATTTGCTGACCTACACCTTTCTCAGGGTGTTCTTGAAATCCTAAAGGCTTCTAGGAAGCCTTCCACTAGGGCTACTTATAATTCTAAGTGGAAAAGGTTTTCCATTTGGTGTGCTGGGAAACATATTTCCCCGGAATCTGCTGATTTGCCCATTGTTTTGGACTATATGGTCCATCTTAATTCTTTGGGCCTGAGACCAGCTACCCTGAAAGTGCATTTGGCAGCTGTTTCTGCTTTTGTTTCAGCAGGAAAGCCCTCCTCTCTTTCCGCTCACCCTGTATTTTCCAAGTTTTTTAAGGGCTTACTTCATACTAATCCACCTTTTAGGGATCCGGCCCCTGCTTGGGACCTTAATGTTTGCATTGCCCAGTTAATGCAACCCCCTTTTGAACCTCTGTCTTCTGCACAGCTTAAGTACTTAACTTGGAAAACTGTTTTCCTAGTGGCTATCACTTCTGCCAGGCGCATAAGTGAGTTGCAAGCCTTGTCAGTAGACACTGACTTTATTTCTTTCCACAGGGATAAGGTAGTCCTCAGGACTAACAGGAAGTTTTTGCCTAAGGTGGTTTCAGATTTCCATCTTAACCAATCTGTCTCCTTCCAGTGTTTTCACTGAACATTCTTCCTCTGGTGAGAGGAGATTGCACAGTTTGATGTTAAGAGGGCCCTGTACATATATAGAACGCACTAAGGTCACAGGTTCAATCCTCCAACTTTTTCTCACTTATGGTGAGGTCGGAAAGGGAGACCTGCCACTAAGAGATCAGTTGCCAGGTGGATTGTCTCTTGTATCCAATTTTGTTATCAGAAACTGGGGAGTCCCCCTCTGGCCTGAGGGCTCATTCTACCAGAGGTACAGCCGCCTCTAGCTGCTGCCAGAGACATCCCTATCTTAGAGATATGTCAAGCTGCTACCTGGAAAACGGTACACACTTTCACCAAGCATTACTCCCTGGATGTCCAGGCCAGGAGAGATGCTCTGGTTTGGCACAGCTGTGCTTCAGAGCCTGAATCTCAAGTAGGTTCTGTCCCTCCTCCATGGAGGTACTGCTGTGTAGTTCGTATTGTCATAATATAGCAAGACTTCATGTTGTTTGAAGAAAAATTACTCACCTTAGTAATGTTGTTTCTTCTAATGGAGTCTTGCTATGTATGACCTCCCCAGCCTGCCCTCTCAGAACTTCTACTTGGGTATGGGTGGGCAGCCCTGATGTGGGCACTGAGTTATGCCCATTAGATGTTTTCCACCCTTCTTGGGGTTTTTGGGGTGTGGTGTTTTATTTTATATTATATTATTACTTCTGGTCCCTGACTTGAGTCTTTGTGTTGGGACCAGCAATAGGTGTTATTATTTAGGTAGCCAGTTGGCTAGTGTAGGTTACAGCTTCCACACAGACCTTAGTGAGTTTTTGCTCGTAAAGATCTGACAGTTTGGGTTTGAAATAACCCAGACAGAGCTTCTCTAACCGAGCTCGTGCTCTAAGTTCCATTCTTAGAATGGAGTTAACTCTTTCACCTCCGGAGCAGTTCTAATGGTGGGACAAACTGCAATTGTCACAATATAGCAAGACTCCATTAGAAGAAACAACATTACTAAGGTGAGTAATTTTTTCTTAGGTCTCCTAGCCCTGGCAGAGGTGCTCCACTTACTATGGTATGTTCTCCTCCCTTGCCTCTGTGTCCAGCCCCTCTTCTCCCAGGCAGTGTGGGTCCTTCGAGTTCTCTGACCTGGGAACAGTTCAGATCCCAGGCTGCAGATTTCCCCCCTGCTATGTTAGGGCCATGGACGAACAGGTCTTTCACCTATCTGTCCCTCTGCAGCCAGAGTCTGAATTGTCAGGCTCCTTGGCCTCCTAGTCTTCCTCCATTGAGGAAAAGAAGACCTCCGTCCACCTGTCTTCTGACGCTGATCAGACACTGTATCAGCGCTTCATGGTGAGGCTGGTCGAGGACCTGCACATTTCTTATGTTGCTCGCTGCAATACCGCGTATATGACACGAGCCTTCCTGGGTGAATACAATGTGAATCACCTGGTGGTCCAGTCCTGGCCTATCACTTTCCAGGCGGCGTCATACAGTGCCTGGCAGCTTCCATCTGCCCCAGCTCCAGCCCCCTTTGGACTGCCAGCGTCGGTACTGCACACCCCAGAGGTCTCCAGGTACACTGCTGCATCCCCCTGTGGGACTGACGCAACTGGATACCCCTGCTGGGCATAAACGTCCAGTCCGCGACAGGTCCCCGGATCCGGACTCTGTGGAATTCGACCACCTGGGGCAGAGAGTCTTCTCCTCGGTGCGGATGCTTATGTGCATTGCTTCACAACAGGCACTTATGGGTGATGCTGGGCCCGGCACTAGTATCGCTGCCTGATTCGGAGGCAACCAGGCAGGCCACAGCCCTCTCCGCGATAGGCCTAGAGTTGCAAGGCACCAGACAAGGGCATCTTATGACACCAGTAAGGTCGCTTCACGGCTTGCGGGGACAGCGATCTGCATTAGGGTGGATGGCGTGGCTTCGCCTTTCCCAGTTATCACCCCTGGCCCGGTGTAGGGTGATTGCTTCCACGTTCTGGGGGACCTGCCTTTTCACCTGCAGGGCAAGACAGGACCTTGCCTTGCGCTGAGTAGTCTCAGCCCTAGTTGGTCTGTAGAGGATCTCCTCCTCACTTGTTCCCCCCATGGGAGGCTGAGGGACATTAGTTCCTCAGGGAAGTGCTGAACCCCCTTCGGGGGGCTCGGTGCTCACCACTAGTGATGAATGGTGAAGACTGACACTGGGAAGATAAGAAAATTACGCACCTACCATAATTCTTGATCTTCCAATGTATTCTCACCATTTATCACTGAATCCTGCCCACCTTTCCCTCTGAAGGCCCCAGTTCCTGGGCAGTCCTCCACCCTGCTGGCTCTCCTCCCTAGGTCCTTGGGGGGATGCCCTTTCTCCCACAGCATTAGAACTTTCCTCTTCCAAAATTAAGGGAGGGGTCTCTTTGGAGAGGAGCCAATAGGGCTTCTCCTTGGGAAAACTTTGGGGAGACTTCTGGAGGGCTGCTTCTTTCTGCCCACAAGGGAACCTCTGGGACCAGTCCCCATCCCTTTGAAGGGCTGCTCCGTGTAGAGGTCCTTGGTTGTGGGGGAAGTCGGAGGGGCTGACAAGACTTTCCGCTTCTTGTACTTCCTCTCTTTCTTCTCACCCCTTATTCTCCCTCCTCCTCCTCCAGGAGGAGCTGTTGAGTGGAGACACACTCCCCAGCCTGTGGGTTCACCTCTGCAAGCTTTGGCTGGGGGAGAGTGTGGTCTCCCGATCAGAGGAATTACCTTCCCGATTGCCCTTTAGCAAGGAGGATTAGTGCATCTGTATGCACTCAAGCTCTACATTAAAATTGCTGCTTGCTCTGGAGACACTCTCTTCCTCTGGGCTGTGGTTCTGGCTTCAGGTCCTCCACTTCTCCCATTCCCCATTTTTCCCTTTTCTCTTTCTTCTCTTCTTTCCTGTTTTCTCTGGTTGTCCAGGGACTGGGTCCTTATGGCCTAAATCCCCAGAGCCGCCGCCTCCTCTGTCCTCTGGTTGGTCTATTCCTTTTTCAGTTTATATCTTTTCCTTTTGCTGTCACTTGGGCTCCCTTGCCCCACCCTGATTTTTTCTATATGCTTTTTTCCTCTGTCTCTTCAGCGTGCAGTACTGAGGCGGCGGAGGAGCCAATGGCTGTTACTGGCCAGCCCATGAGCGCCACGACATACGTCGACCTCATGGGCAGCGCTGCTGGTGCTGGCTCCTCCCCTTGAAGAAAAAAAATCTCCCATTGGGTGCTGCACTCACAGCTAACACCCACCAGTGATGAATGGTGAAGATACACTAGAAGATCAATAATTATAGTAGGTACATAATTTTCATTTCTAGGGACGTGGCTATGTTGTTCTATCCACACGTCTTAGCATGTCCTTTCCCCTTTAAGATCAGCCGGAAAGTCTTTAAGCTAGCTCCTTCCACCCACCTGGGTGGTATATCCCTCAGCTCCACCCCATGACGCCAGATCTTTCTTTCTGCTGGAAGAAGCAGGTTCCCTCCTTACCGCTCCCGCGTTGAGTAGGCCCTGGCGCTCAAATCTTCAGATTTACTGCCTAAACTTAAACTCGTAAGAGTTTTTCCACAACGATCTTTGATCGTGACTGCAATAGAGGACAGGTCCTTGCCCGGGTTCCGCCGATGCCCCTACTGGCAGAAGATGTCATGCACCAACCCGCACACCACGTGTGTTTATTACCTGGGTTTCGAGCACAACATGCAGGCCTTCGATTTCTGTCACTCCCTTCAACCGAATGTGCTCAATGATCGTCTTGCCCGATTCCAGCATGGCCGTCCAGAAAAACGGAACCCGCCGATCAAATCTAAGGAAGCCCGTTAGGTGGTCTCCGTGGTTGCGGGGTCCACTGAGCAACTTGAGCAGATGAAGACCTTCGAGGAGGAAGTGGCTTGGGCCGCTGATCAGTCCTCTTTGGCCTCGGTCTTTGTCCCACTGAAACTGGGCTCCACCTTTACAGGCTTCTTCAAGGAGTTGTGCCAGTCTCTCCCAACCAAGGGAGAGGGCCTGTCGACATTGCACAGCTCTCATTTTCATAAAAGGGAAAAAGAATCTAAGGAGCTGAGAGAAAAGAAGACTCACCGTCATCGTTCTTGGTATCGAGAATGTTCTCGTTCCTTGGACTCTCCGGTTTTGACTTCGGTCGAAACTGCAGCCTTGGCCACTGGCTTCACAGTGCCCCCATCAGGCCAGCCTGCAAAGAAGCGGGATGATGACCCGGTCGAAATTTTCATCGACCTTGTTGACCCGTTGTCGCTCAGTGAGGCCGACAACTCCTTGTTCAGGACTCTGGTCCTGCCTGGACCCACTGCGGAGGAGACCCAGCCTGCTGGGAAGCTCCTTACGGTTCCTGACTGTGGCCTGGAGAAGCTGCGGATTTCCCCAGCTCCCTCTGAGCGCCCCTGTCGGTCAAGGTCTCAGTCATCTTTGTCCAAAAGATCAAAGAAAACTCATAGACGCCACTTTGGGCATTCCAAAAAGCAGCGCCGCCGCTGTTCATCCTCCTCGGAAGAGGACAGGCTTCGGCGCAAGTTGCATCAATACTACGAGGATCTGATGTGGCAACAGTTGGCGTTGGCCGGTCCAAAGTTGACCCCGGCTTCCACACCGGCCAACACATGGCTGTCACTTGCTAGACCCGACACCTCTGGAGCCAATCTACCCCGTTCCTCCACCTGCAGAGCCAGTGAAGGCTGTCCCGGCTCTGCCGAAACCGGCCTCTCCACTGATAATGGTGGAGCCGCCACCTAAACAGCCTCCCTCAGGGGCTCTGGTCAAGGAGTCTCAGCCCGCAAAGGGCCTTCCTCACAGGCTGTCAGTCACTCTTATGCCCAATCGCCTGCATCCGGTTGAAGGTGACACAGGTGGTTGGCTGATCTATCCGTACTCTTCAGAGTCTGAGGACTCCTCGCTGCACTCCCGTCCACTCGACGAGGAGTCGCTCGGGGGGGTGGTCTTTCGACGGAAGAGGGTCCCACGTCCTTCATAGGCATCCTCAGTCTCATCTCCAAATCTATGGGGATGTCTTTGGAACCTGTTCAAAAACAGGCTCGATGTCCCCTGACATACATCGTGGACAAAGGGGATTCTCCAGCAGAGGACTTCCAAGTGGCCGAAGCCATTGTCAGCCCGACCCTGGAGCTTTGGCAGCACCCTACCTCCTGCTATGTGCCATCAGCCAGGATGGCCCGCAAATACGCGGTGCCCATTGCCTCCCTTTCAGGGTTCACGGAGCATCCCCATCGGCTGAGGTGTTGGTGACCAACTCCGTGTTTTGGTGCTCGGGCAGTTTGGGAGATTCTGATAGACCTCCGGACAAAGAGTCCAAAAAAACTGGATCACTGTGCCAGGAAGGTCTATGCTGCCTCTTCACTCAGTCTCCGTCAAGTGTACTCGGCTGTCATCATTGCACACTTCTCCCATTCCCTTTTGGGCTCTCTGGATGAGATACTTCCTCATCTCCCCGTGGACCTCCAGACCATGGTCAAGCAAGTCTGGGATCAGGGTTGAGCTGTGGCAAAACAGCAGCTTGAGACAGCTCTGGACATTGGGGACTCCTATGCCTATTCGGTGGCGGCTGCAGTTGCCATGTGCCACAGGGCCTGGCTGAGGGTCTCGACCTTTATGGCAGATACCCAGCACAAATTGGCGCATGTACCCTTCTTGGGCACAGACTTATTCGGTCCCGGGGTCAATGGTCACCTACAATGCATCGAGAAGTCCACTGCCACCTTGGATTCCATTGCTTCTGCCCAGAAGGAATCTCAGGGTTCCAAAAAGCAGAAGCGCAAGCCCTTTCGGCGTTCCGCCCCTGCGGCCAAGACGGCCCAGTACCAATCTGGGCAGCAGCAGCAGGCTCAGTCTTGGCACCCTCGGCACAAGTCAGGGGCTTCAGCTGCCCATAAGCCCGTATGGAAGGGTCCTGGAGGTCCCTCGGCCGGATCCTCATCCTCCAAGCCTGCAAAGCAACAGGATGGGGTGATCACCCCCATGCCCATCATGACTCCTCTGGATCCTCCCGTGGGGGAACGGCTCCGCCACTTCTTTTCCACCTGGTCTGCTGTTAACATGGACAGGTGGGTTCTGGAAGTGGTCGGCCAGCATCTGCCTCTGGAATTCAAGCAGTACCCACCAAGTCAAGCCCATGCTCCATGGGAGGAGACAGTATCCGTGGACACTCAGTTGACTCTCCAAGACATCACTCAACTCCTCCGCAGGGAGGTGGTGGTCAGAGTCGCGGATCCCCCAGTCAACCCAGGGTTTGTTTCCAGGTACTTCCTGGTCCTGAAACAGACTGGGGGGGGGGGCTGGCGCCACATTCTGGATCTGCATGACCTGAACAAGTTCCTCAGGTCTCGCACCTTTGGGATGGTAACTCTTTCTCAGATCATACCATCTCACAAGCAAAACATGTGGTTTTGCTCTCTGGATGTGCAGGACACGTTCTTTCATGTACCGATCTGTCTATCCCACTAAAGGTTCCCCCACTTCCGAGCCTAGTGAACCCTCTACGAGTTCGAAGCCATACCGTTCAGCCTGTCATCGGCCCCCAGAATCTTCACCAAATGCATTGCAGTGGTGGTGGCCCATCTTCGGCGTCGTGGGGTCAGAGAGTACCCCTATCTGGACGATTGGCTTATAGCGGGTTCCTTCAGGCAGGAGGTGGAGAGGTCCAGGGACCTGGCCCTCCAGACCTGCATCGACCTTGGCCTCCTAGTCAATGAGGCCAAGTCGGAACTTATGCCCTCGCAGGTGATCTACTTCATTGGGGCAGAGCTCGACTCTTGCTGAGCCAAAACCAGGCTCCCAGCAGAAAGTGCAGAGGTTCTCTCCTCCTTTGCCCGATCATTTCTGATTGGCACTTGCGCCCTGCCCGGGACTTCCTCCGACTTCTGGGCTACATGGCGACCTGCACCTGCATGGTCCGATGGGCCAGGTGGCATATGCGCCCCCTGCAGTGGGAGCTGGCCAGCCAGTGGACTCAGCATCTAGGTCATTTCAACCAGCTGGTCACTGTGACCCAGAAGATGTTGGATGCTCTCCAATGGTGGACCGTCCTGGAGCATCTACAGGAAGGGATCCCATTTGTCTGCCCCGAGCCGACAGTTATCCTGATGACCGCCTCACTCACAAGCTGGGGTGCCCACTTGGGGGAACACAGAGTCCATGGGCTCTGGACCCCCGAGGAGTCCCGATGTCACATCAACCTGCTGGAGCTCTGAGCAGTCTGGCTGGCACTGACTGCCTTCGCTCAGCTCATTTGGGGTCAAGTGGTTCAGGTCCAGATGGACAAACACCAAGACCATGTACTGTCTCAACAAGCAAAGCGGGACGCACTCCCTGCCTCTGTGCAGGGAAGCTCTCCGCATCTGGACCCTCATGAGCCAACTGGAGACGGATCTCCTCACCATTCATGGGGCAGGAGCCTCCAGTCAGCTGCTGTATGCCCTCAGTCAAGTGAGCGAGGCATCCCACAAGTGGTCTCTCCACCCAGAGGTAGTACACAGCTTGTTCTCCCAGTGGGGCACCCCTCAGGTGGACCTGCTCGCCTCCAGGGAGAACTCAGAGCTGAGGCTGTTTTGTGCCCACCCCCCTCAGCAGGGCTCGCTGCAGGGAGATGCCTTCTCAAGGCCATGGGCTCAAGGCCTCTTTTATACTAAGGTTCATACTAAGGATCTTGTAGAAGCTAGAAGGCGGTAGCCCATTATGCTTCCATTATAAAAAAAATTCCTTGGAGTAGCACCTGAAAGAATATATTTATCTAATCTATGCTTAAAGAAATGTTTACTATTAGCAGTTACCACCTCCAGGGGTAGATCATTCCATAGCTTAACTATTCTATTTGTATAAAAATACTTTCTCATATCGAGTCTATAACACTTCCCTTTTATTTGAAGAGGATGCCGTCTGGTTTCAAACATAAGATCCTTAAATTCCGTACCCAAGTCATACATCAAAACAGGGTCCTGCATAATGTCGTACATCAGCAGCACATCTCCACATGCTCGACGTGTCAAGGACATGAGGCCTAACTGCTTAGTCTGTTGGGATACTCTAGTTTATGTAGTCCATCCACCATTTTAGTGTATTTTATGCCTTCCCTCCACTTCCCTTGATCCATAAAGTGCTCCTCAAGGTCAGGCGGGACAAGGCACGGGTATTCCTGGTGGCTCCAGACTGGCCTCTCCAGTTTTGTTACCCTGATCGCTTCGGCATCAGGCTTCCGAGGTGTTTTCCAGCATGCCCGGATCTGCTTTCCATCAGTCAGGGGAAGGTACTCCACCCGGACCTTCCATCCCTGCACCTGACAGCCTGGTCCTGAGCAGCTAGAGCTCCAGGCTTTGGGTCTCTATGAAGATGTACTCACTCTAGTTAAGGCATCTAGGAAGGAATTGACCAGGAAGTGCTATGTCTTTAAATGGAAGAGTTTCTCCATTTGGTGTCAGGGCAAGGGGTTGAACTCTCTGACCTGTCCAGTGGCTAGCATCCTAGACTACCTATGGTCTGTCTCTAAAGGGAGACTTCGGTTGATGACCCTTAAGGTGCACCTGGCAGCCATCTCTGCTTACTGGACACAGGCCGGCCTGCAGTTGGTGGTGCAGGAGAAGGTGGTGTGGTGCTTTTTCAGAGGCCTCATTCACATATCCTGTCCGGTGTGTGAACCACCACCACCATGGGATCTACTGCTGATACTGGCAAAGCTCATGGGCAAGCCATTTGAACCTATGCACTAGTGTGAGATGTCGCATTTGTCATGAAAGAACACCTTCTTGGTGGCTCTCACGTCAGCCAGAAGGATCAGGGAGCTCCAGGTGCTCTCAGTCGAGTCTCCTTATCTCGTCTTCCATAGGGACAAAGTTGTCCTGCACCTCAACCCGAAGTTCCTTCCGAAGGTTGTGTCAGAGTTCCACCTGAATCAAGTGATGACTGTACCGGTGTTCTAGCCCAGTCACAACTCGGATGCTGAATACAGGCTCCGTACCTTGGACCTGAGGTGAGCACTCGCTTACTATAAGGAGCGCATGGCTAGAATTTGGGGAGAGGTTCACCAGCTGTTTGTCACCTATGCTGAAGCTGCACCTGGCAGACCTGCAGTCAAGCGGACGATTGGCAGATGGATTACATCCTGCATTGATCTCTGCTATAGGTTGGCGGGTAGGGAGCCTCCCAGAGGACCAAGGGCTCATTCCACTTGCCACACCACTGTGACGTTGGCTGCTTCTAGGGATGTCTCTATCCAGGAAATCTGCAGCGCTACTACCTGAAATGCAGCACACACCTTCATTTCCCATTACCACATTGACCTAGAGTCATGCCAGGATGCTGGTTTTGGGGCCTCAGTTCTCCAATCTCTGTTCCCTAAGCAGGGGGTATGCACCTTACCTCCCTCCTCCCAGAGAACTGCTAGGAGTCTGCCAAGACATGTGGGTAGAACAACATACCCACGTCCCTTGAAATGCAAGTTACTCACCTGTAACAGCAGTTCTAGGATTGGTATATGCTGTTCATCCACATGGACCCACCCGATCTCCCCGGCTTTGAAACATAATCTCTGCTTCCAGCGGGCAAGATCTGGCATCATGTGGCGGAGCCGAAGGATATACCACCCGGGTGGGTAGGAGTAGCCAGCTTAAAGACTTTCCGGCTGATCTTAAAGCGGAAAGGACATGCTAAGACATGTGGATGAACAACATATACCACTCCTAGAACTACTGTTAGAGGTGAGTAACCTGTATTTTTTTTGTGGTGGGTGTGGCGAGAGAAGCAGTTATCAGGAAAAAAGGCAGTTTGGGCTTTCGCACCCCTTCCCCATCAGTTTGTAGTCAGGAGTAAGGTAACACACAGCGCTGCATTTGTGCTGCAGTATGGGAAACTTAAGAAAGTTCCCCCTTTCCTCATAGACAGTAGCACTACCAGAGGTAGTGCTGTTTCTGTCTCTGTCACTGAAGTCAGTTTGAGATTTTGCAGCCAATCGGACTGGCTGCTTCTTTTTGCTTTGATCCTTTGTTTTTTTTTGTTTTCAGTAAGACAAACTGGGGGGAGGATTATTATTTTTTTTTTTGGCTGCCAGCCCGCTAAGTGAGAGGAAAAACATGCAGCAGATCAACGTTTAAAATTTGTTTAAAATTCAAAATGGCCCCTTCATTTTGGTCCTTAGGTCAGTTGGGTCTGGCACGTCTTCTTACCCGGGCTCTGTTGTCTGATACATGCCCTGCATACCAGGGGTATCAGCCAGAGTCTGGGAATTTCCAAGTCCACTTTCTAAGTAAATTTAAGTAGTAGCACCCAAAATTGTAACTGTTTGCCCCAAAATGTAGAAGTTAGTAGCCAGGGACTTCCTGGTGCTCCCAGCTAAGTGTTACCTTAGGAATGCTCCACCAGTTCGTCTGGAGACTCCTTGAAATAGTAAAATAGTGCCCAAGTGTTTAAAAAAGAGCTCCCAGGCAAGGTTATTGCTGCAGTTACTTACAGTCTGCTGCTTCTAAGTATTTTATATACATTTGTACACCTTTTCAACATAATTTTCTTTGTTACATATTTAGCTTTTGTCATTACTGGAAAAAAGATGAAGCTCATTAAATGGACAGTAGTCTATTATTAAAGTGCAAGTACTGATACTAAATCTGAAAGTCTAGAATACTGTATTTATACCTATTACTAAAGCACCCAATAATGTGCGAAACTGGAAAAGTGAAAAGATTTGAAGTGCTGAGGAGAAGCCTGTCTTGCTGGTCTATTAAACAAAAAAAGAGAGAAGAAAATGTAATTGACTTTGGACATCCTGGTGCGCCTCCTCAAAGATCAGCCCACAGATAGTGTCGCTAGGCCATGGAACAGTGTTATCCTCAAATAGGTCTACCACCCTTAGAGACTTAGTGGATAGAAAGGCAGAGGATGCGTGAAGCTGACCCAGTAGCACAGTGGTAGGGCTACCGCTCACTAAGCCAGCAACCCAGGTTCATGAGCAAACTCTAGGCATTGGGGATTGGCCCGGTATGGGAGAATCGAGCATCCAAGGGACTACTGTCCTCTCATGGAGTGGGTGGGTCGCATCCCACAGTACACCTGACACCTAGCGAAAGCTGGGTGTGTCACCGTTCAGGAGGCCCTGAAGGGCATTGGACACTGACAGACACACAGCGTCATTGCAAATAAGATATCCCAAGAAATGAAACAAGCATAAAATCTCCTTGCTGGGGAGGGGGATGATGGATGGCCTCTGACTGGCCTGGCACCACCGAGTGGACATCCCGTCAGAGTCTTAAGGCAGTCCATCCGACTTGCCGTGTGGGTAAGGTATGAGAGTATCTGGGGTGAGTTCTGAAGGACGGTGGGTTCCTAAGCTGGGTTGCAGTCCAGATGGGGGCCAGCGAGGCAACGGGGAGAAAATACTGTAATTAAGAAAGGAAAAAAAAAGGCATGAAATGCTGACGGTGATAACCACTGCTGCTACAGCTTCCATATACAGCACGAGAGCTGTACTTAGATGGTTGAAGATGGTCATGGCTACCTACCTCAGGACAACAGACAGATGCTTGTGGTGGACTGAGGGATTCAGGTGGGAAAATCAGGTAACAAGGTGGCGAATGGCCACTAAAAACATTGGTTTGGCTACTAGATTCTGAAAGTTAGCGGCCAAATGGCCACCTGCCCACAAGGTGACATTTTCCCCACAGGGGAAGTAATGCCGAACAGAATCCTAAAAATAATGGCCACTTAAAAATTTAGTTTGGTTGCCAGATTTCAAAAGCTAGTTGCCAGCCAACTACTAGCCCACAAAATACAAACATACTAAATTGCCATCAGATACAGGCCATTCGGTACAGTCTGCTCGAGTGTGCAGCACTTCAATCCATTAGACTGCAGCTGCTCCCCCCTTCCACATATTGCCCCCCCATCTCTCAGTTTGTACCTTTCCCTTGAATCTGTCTCACCCCCTCTTGAAGCCCCCAACACTCTGCAGTGATACAGCTTCTTCTGGCAGACCGTTCCACCCTGCAGCCACCCTTTCTGTGAAATAATGCCTTCTTAGTTCCCTCTTGAACCTGCCCCCTTCCAACTTCATAGCGTGTCCCCCCTGGTTTCTCTTCCACCTTTCAGATTGAACATACACCTGGTGTCTGCTCAGTTCAAACCCTTAAGGTACTTGAAGGTCTCAATCATATCCCCTCTCTCCCTTCTTACCTCCAGGTTATAAATATTGAGCTCTCTCAAACTCTCCTTGTATGGTCTGTCCCCCAACCCCAGGATCATTTTTGTTGCCCTGCACTGTACCCCCTCCAGTAGTTTGATGTCCCTTTTCAAGTAGGGCTGCCAGAATTGCATGTAGTACTCTAGGTGCAGTCTCACCAGCTACATGTACAGGGGCGAGATGACCTCATCCATTCCTAGAAATAATCTCCCTGGCCCGGTCGCACTGAGGGCTGAGGCACTGGATGCCAGCGACCCAGGTTTGGTGATGGACTCGGGTTGCCGGGGGTTGGCATCGGGGAGAGAGGGATCAAACGCCCAATGTTGTCTCTTCCTCTCTGGGGAGGGTTGCACGCATGTCTCGCCACTCTGCTGCCATCTCCCGGGTGAACCTGGGTATTGGCAGTGCAGTCGGGGCAGCAGTGGAAAGAGAGGGTCTGACTTTGGCCGAGGGCCCTGGGCGGAGCCGCACCTCAGCATGCTCCTGTCCCATTGGCCCTCCTTGGGCGCGGGCATCAGCAGGGGGGAGGACACAAGAACAATGGGAAATGGCACCTGCAGCTGGTCCAGGCAACGAGCAACCGCACCGTACGTCCACGATAGGAGCCGAGGGTAGACTCTGCTGTACATCCACTCTCCTGAGGATTGGAGGAGGTAAGGGGGCTCCTCCTTCACCCCACCCAGGAGGTTAACTGGGTCTCTAGAGTGGCTGAATGGGAGTGGTGTACTCTAGGAGCAGACACCTCGGCCCAAACAGTAGTAGAGTGCGGGTGCTTGGGGCTCTGAGAGAGTGGACTGGTTGGGGGAATAGGACAGAGGGGCAAAAAAAAAGTAATCCCCCTTACTATGCACCCTAGCATCCTGTTTGCCTTTGCTGCTGCTTTCCTGCACTGAGCAGAGTGGTTCATCTCTCTGGTTACCAGCACTCCCAGATCCTTCTCCTTGAATTTTGCTAACGTGACACCCTCTTGCCAGTAATTGTGTCCTGGGTTTTTGCCTCCTAAATGCATCACTTTGCAGTTCTTGGCATGGAAACCAAGCTGCCAAGTGTGAGACCATTCCTCCGGTTTTGCAAATCCTTCTGAAGAACCCCCCCCAAAAAAAAAAAATCTACCTCGGCAGAAATCTTTGTGTCATCTGCAAAGAGATTGATCTTGCTTTTAATTCCTACTGCAATGTTGGGTATGAAAATGTTAAACAGAACCGGTCCCAGCACCGAGCCCTGTGGTACACCACTTGTTACTGCCCTGGGTTCAAATAATTTGCCATGGCCTGGATCAGATACCTGGCAGTCACATTATAGACCCATTTAAAATGAGTTTGAGCCACTGCCACCATTAACAGAATCAAGAGACACCTATGGTTGAAACTGTGTCAGGCAGACAAAGAATCCGCAAACAAAGGGGTCTCAGTTTTTGAAGCAGGACTGTGAAGGAGGAAGACCAGGACAGAACAGAAAGGGTAGGATCAATTCGCAGAGAAGCCACAGTCAAAACTACCACAATTACTACTCCAAACAAAATGTCAGTTTCAAGCCAAACTCATCCAACCACAAAGGAGGATCTTGATCGAGAACACTTCCTTCATTGGACCACAATTTTGGAACTGTAAGCCGTTGGCTTCAGTTCTGTCTGGAAATGAAATAATGTGAAAAATGCAAAATTAGAAAGTCGTGTCAGAAAAGACATACTAAGCTGCTATCAGTTTGTTTGCAGATGTGTCCTAGAGGAAAGGGGAGCAGGGAATAACGGTGCAAAAAGCAACAATTCATTAATATTAATGGTCAGGTAAACAGTTAACACATAGTGGAAATACATAAGTGAGCAGTCTTTAAAATTTGCATCAATAAAACAGGTGCATATTAAATGCAAAAAGTGTACAGGGAAAATACAAAAGGTACATACTAATATCTGTATAGTAGGGTTGGTATTATAATAAGGTGCACTGTGAAGGGGAGTGTTTCTTAGAGAGCCCTGTTAGACTGAGTGGGCTTAGATGCTGGTGCAAGAGTGAGTCACGGAGGAGGGTTGAAGGAGTAGAGGCAGAATGATTAGTAAGTAGGAGAAAGGTTAGACCAGAGAGCTTGGACTGCAGTATCCCCTTTGGCAGTACAGTGTTACCTTTTTTAAGATGAAGACAATGCTCAATATTCTTCCCTACCCTTCATGGCATAGTAAGAGGGCTGGTAACATGTAGGTTCCCCAGTGGGACCACAGCAGTCAGCTAGAACACAGGAGGAGGCTGCGTTCTTCCCTGGTCCAAATTCCAGCATACCTGGCTGGCTTCAGGGATTCTGCAGAGTGTGGCACCACCACTCTGCTAGCCCTCCTATCACCCCTATTCAACTGCCTGCATACGTACGGGTTGAGCAAAGATCTGGTTGGGCATTATTTGCACCAGTGCACATGAGATTTGTGGTTACCACAGAGTGCTTGACATGTGCGGAAGGTGCATTCCGCAGCCACAGGAGGCCCTCATGGGAGCATTGTGGATTGGGACCTAAGCATCTGGAGTAGCGGAACGCAGACAAAGATCCTGTTTTATGCAAATTCTCATAGTAGTTAATAGTATCTAGTAGGAGTCCCCACAGGACAGAATATGTGTAGTGTGTCAAGCTCAGCCTGTATTGGATCAAATGTACAAGCCTGCTTAAAAGGCAGTATCTGTTCTGGTGAAGTCTTGTCAGCCTGCCTTGCACAAGGATATGTATAACCCTGATGTGTTATACTGGGATGGAGGCTTTAGAGTGTATGTGTGCTTTTGAGAGATGCACAAACAAGTTGAATATTTCTTCTCTGCTAGCGTCCTTTTACAGATCCCATCTACTACTTTTCCTACAAATAACCTCTTCAATATGCTGTCTTCAAGCCATCTAAGTCTCTGTTTACCTGTTCCTGTTTCTCACCTGAAAAACACATAAATCACTTACTGTATCACTTTCAGTTTGTGGCAGAAGCAAAATTCCATTCTTACAGCTGCATATTTCAATCATTAAGGTAAAAAACCAGCATTGGTTCATCACTGCAGTGAATCCTTCAGAACAGTGAATCAGTCGCAGAGTTTGAGCCTTAGTGAGGAATCTTAAAAAATTCTGTTTTTCTTTTTACTTTGTAAACCAGACCCAGCATTTGTGTGATAAGGAGCAACGTTTGAAACAGGAGCTGATACGCTTGCGCAGTCATCTTATAGAAATGGAGGACTCTTATACGCGGGAGGCTCTAGCAGCTGAAGACCGAGAGACTGAGCTAAGAAAGAAAGTCACTCAACTGGAGGAGAAACTTGTTTCCTCGTCCACAGCAGTAGAAAATGCCAGGTAAAAGATTTTACATGTTTGTACCACTTGGCATACTGCAATACTGATTATGGTTATTGGTTTACAAAAAAGCACTTGGTTTGGGGGGGGGGGGGTGGTTTTCTTTTATAACGTTTTCTGGGTGCAGTTATTAAAGTGTGCCACTCAGTCTAAATCAGTGAAGGAAGAAGAAACGGCATTTCAAATTCAGCAAGTTGATATTTCATATTTTTAATTAAGCCTTTTCTCTTCTATCTCATCCACCCGCCTCCTTAGTGCGTTCCCCCAGCTATATTACCTACATTCTTATGAACTTGAGCACTCCCATTGCTTATCCAGGATGAACATGTGGTGGATGGAGAGCCATGTTGGTGGTGCATGGACCTGTGGGGCACACTGGCTTCATTTTGGTGGACCAGGGCCTGTCTCCTTCAATTTTTTTCCCTAGGGCACCAGCCATGCAAGGATATGCATGCACAAATGTGTAACTCTGCTGGTGTCTAGCGATATGTCACACTTGCTGGTTTCCAGACTGCGATCCCAGCTGGCCTCTGCTAGGTGGTGATTATGCTGTAGATCACACAGTCTTCCAAGGCTCAATCTTCAGCATTGATTCCCACTTATGGGTCTGGACTGGAGCCACTAGGACCTCGTGAGAGCAAATCTTTTGGACAAGGGGCTGACCACAGCTTCTGAGCACAGCACCTGCGCAGCCCCTCTAGCGTGGTGCTGCATGCCAGTCAATAACCCTTGCTAGCTCCATCACCAGCCTCATTTCTTTTCTTCTCGCCACTGAGTGTACACCATGGGAGTGTAGCACCTTAGTTCACCTTATTGCCACAAGAATTTAACTGCGTTACTGCATATTTTCTTCTTTCTTCACAATGATGTCTTTCTTTATTATTTTGTGTGATACCAAAGTCCGAGAAGAAAGAAGCATCTAAGAAGAAAATCCGACAATTGCCCATTATGCATCATTGCCCATGTGGGAAACTGATGGCTGTGACTGACCTGGATCGGAGCATGAAATGGGTGTGTGTGATGCCTGCTTTTCAGTGGACCACATACCCTTGAGAAACACATGCTGGGGAGGGGTTTGCACACATGTGTCAATGACCAGGTCTTTAGACCTTTCCCTTGGGCCTCTTGCCAGGACCTCTAGTTCCGTGGAAGTATGGCGCTCTCAACCTTCCGATGCTGAGTCATCAGAGACTCTGGTGGATGGACCTGGTGGACAGTCGACTCATGGGCAGTAGGCTGTGAAACCTTCACAGTCTGCCTGCTCTGAGCAGCAGACGTACCCGGTGGTGAAGCCACAGTTTTACAATCAGTCCACACTGGTGGGTACCGCGACATCGTCCTCTGGTGTCACCCATGCTGTTGTCACTGTCACTGTTACAGTGATAGTGCAGTGGATGGCACCAGACACCGAACCACCATTATGCATTGTTTACAGTTTCAGGAGAGGGACTGGCACTGAGGCTTTGTCCTTGCAGTCATTAGTTTGGCTATTGTTACCATCCATGGTGTTGTTGGAGACACCGTGGAGGGTGATAGCCCTGGACAGGGTGTTGGAGGCAATGACGGCAATAGTGCCAATCCTGGGCTTGACTCCCAAGCGAGGTGCTGACAAGGATGTCATCTCAGAAGTTGTCCCCTATTCCAGTGTCACCCTCAACACCAATGAGTGTGATGGCTCCAAGCACAATGTTAGTCGCCACTGAATAAGGTGTTGGCCATTGTGACATGGACAGCCCTGTCTCTGAGACCTTCACCGATCCTGAGCCTGGTGCTGGAGGCAGCACCGACTCCAGGTCAGATGATGGCCTTGAGATTGAGTTTTCCACGAACCCTTTGGATATCACTGGTGAGAACTGGGGTCACCCTGTGGAATTTGTATGGCTCTGCTTTCCTCACCTGTGAGTTTCTCCCTGTGGGCACTGATTGATACACTTCTCGGATGTAGGAGGGTACTCTTCGGGCATCTCTGCTAGGCCCTTCCCTTAGGTGAGGCCTCCTGTGCAGTTCCACAGCCCAGGCTGTGGTCCTCAAGACCAGGAGTCTCAACACTCACTAATAGAAGAGCCTTGCCTCTTCCTAGAGAGGATGCCCTTGTTCATAGGCCTGAGGGGCTGTTAACATGGGAGCAACACTGACTTTTGTCGGTGCCTCAGAGAACTGGCATAGGGAGGTTGGCAGGACCCAGTACAGGCCCTTCTTCACAGCACCGATGATATGTGGATGCGGCACCTCATCTCCATCGACTACCTTCTCAGAGGAGAATTAATCATCTGTCCACCTTCTGCCTGCTGCTGTATGCGTCCGGTACCAGCAGTCCTTGGTGGGGATGCTCCAGGTGCTCAATCTACGTGCTTTTACAAGCCACAATCAGCAGCCCTGTGAGTGGAACTCCTCTGGCTTTGAGTTATCGACACTGCCGTTGTTTCTCCATGGCCAAGGGCCTTTAAGGAGGTATCCTTTATCCAACCCAGCCTCCTGAGTGACCTCCTCACACAGTATCACATATCCACAGGGTCTGCTGGCGCTATACCTTACCTCTCCTTGGGGCTTGAAATATTGCAGACCCCATCTGGCCACGACGCCTCATACGTGACCAACTGCCAGAGACAGATTTGACACACATGGATGCTCTTGGGCTGAAGGCTTTTTCCTCAGTACGCACCCCAATGTGATACTGCACAGCAGGCACATACAGCGACCTATAACTGTCACCTGTGGTTGCAGCTAAGCGTACTCTTAACGACACTGTTGCAGAGCAAGACATTCTGTCAGGCCATTGATCTTTCTGGCTGGGGCCTGGCAGTAGCTCGGCAGCAGTCAAGGGCATTTTACAGTGCCAAGAGGTGGTTTCCAGGTAGGCAGGAATTGCAGTCTGCATCAGGTGGACATCATGGCTTTGCCTGTCCTGACTGTCACCTTTGGCCTGGTGTGAGGTGCTTAACTCGCACTTCCAGAGGCTAATTGCTTCCCCTGTGGTCTGGTGGGAACTCTGGGAACCCTCAGCTTCTTTGCCCCAGGAGCCCCTGTCTGGCCCTTATCGGTCTCGGGTCTCTAAAACAACTTGGTACAGTGATGCTGTTCACCCAAATTTTCAATAAATTTTTAAAGATGTTCTTCAAGGTAATCTCTTGAAGCAGGCCATTACACATGGGAACCTTCTGCTGGAGGCAGTTGTTTCCGGAAGATTTTCTCAGCAGTCATACCTGGGACCGCCCCCTCCTGCACCATGACCAGGGCTGTGCAGTATAAAAGAGTGGGCTGCCCCGATATTCCTCATTTCTTATTTTACCATGACCTGCACACATATCTCCTGGAGATCGGTCTCAGTCAGCAGTGACCTCACCCTGAAATCCTTTTTTTTTTTTTTTTTTAACTAACTTTTGTCGTTTCTGACCATCTTTCGCTGGATCGACAATGAAGACGATACTTCGAATAATCATAAGTATTATTTCTACTTCAGCCCTCTCGTTGACGGTGGCTTCAACCCTCTCATTGACGATGGCTCCAGCCCTCTGTTTGTGATGGCTTGACCCTCTCGTGACTAAAGGCTTGGCCCTCTCGGTGGCGACCCTGCCCTCTCGCTGCGCTGTGGCTCCTGCCCTCTCGTCGGCTGTGGCTCCTGCCCTCTCGTCGGCTGTGACTCCTGCCCTCTCGCCGGCTGTGGCTCCTGCCCTCTCGTCGGCTGTGGCTCCTGCCGTCTTGTCGGCTGTGGCTCCTGCCCTCCTGTGAATGATGGCCTTTGCCCTCCCCTGAACGATGGCTTTTGCCCTCCCCTGAATGACGGCTTTTGTCCTCCCCTGAATGATGGCTTTTGTCCTCCCCTGAATGATGGCTTTTGCCCTTCCCTGAATGATGGCTTTTGCCCTTCCCTGAACGATGGCTTTTGCCCTCCCCTGAACGATGGCTTTTGCCCTCCCCTGAACAGTGGCTTTTGCCCTCCCCTGAACAGTGGCTTTTGCCCTCCCCTGAACGGTGGCTTTTGCCCTCCCCTGAACGGTGGCTTCTGCCCTCTCGTTGATGGTGGCTTCCGCCCTCTCATCAATGGTGGCTCCTGCTGTCTCGACATGAGCTTTATCCCTCTCTGAAGTCGATTTCAGCCCATTCAGCAATGGCTTCTACACACTCGTGGGCAATGGTTTTTGGCCTGTTGTCTGGGATGGCTTCGGTACTTTGGTCACTGTGGATCTCGGCCCGTAGGTGCATGTGCTCTTGGAATTCTCATTACTGATGACTTTTCTCATTGCAGAAGTCTTCGCAGTGCTCGTCGATGAGGGCCCTTTGTCAGTAGGACTTTTATTCCTTTGTCACTTATGGCCTCACCATGGTCCACAGTTGCCAAGGGCTTCGGTCCTCTATACACCACGGGCCTAGGCCCTGGTGCCATTGACTTCAGGCCTCAATGTTGGCCTCATCATTGCATCGGGGCATGAGTTATGTGAGGCCTGATCGGCGGCTTTAGCAAAGGGTGTCCTATATAATTCCCATACCCCCGGACGCCGTTTGGTTTTTTACCTCAACTCTGTCCTAATACTGGGTCTGCAGTTATTTCTTCCACTGTTTAGGCGTCACAGATGTCCTCCTTGAAAAACGAAAAACTCCTTTTTGAACAATAATGGCTCCTCTAGCACTGGCTCTTTGCCAAGCCAATTGAGTCTTCTTCCCCACCTGTTAAAATATCTCCATTATTCCGATGGAGTCTGACCATGCCTCTTCAGAGATGTGGGTTCATGTCAATATGGCACAGTTGGACGTGCTTATTCTTGTTACTGGTGGCCCCATCCCTGTCTCCTCCTGATGCTCCGCTGTCTCCAGGATGACTGGTGTCTCTCCGGCCTCCCAGGCTCCATCTCCAGTTGTTGGGCTGGAGACCTTCTTTCTAGTTCAGGAATAGGAACCGGATGATCAAACAGTGGATCTGGATAGGGGCCACAGACCCTCTTCCTTGGTCTTTTCCCTCTCCTTTATGGAGTAGGACACCACTATCAGTTCTACCCTGTGGGGCCCAGGTGTAGGTGCTGCACGGCCTTAGGTGCGACTTGGCTTATTCTTTGGAGACTTCCCTACAGTGGTCATCCTGCCTCTTGTAGATGCTTACAAAGCCACCATACTTGCAGCTTGGACCTCTGGAGGCTATGGATTACATAGCCTCTACTGTGCAAATCTGTCTCCCATGACTTTCTTGGTTGCATATGACAGGCTTTGCTCCCGCCTTTCAGCATTTTCTTCTTGATGCTGCTTTTCCGGGTCTCACCATGAGCCCCATTGCCTCTGGTTGCACCTTGCTTCAGTGCATTCCACATAGTATTCGCATCAGGAGAACTCTTTTATGAAAGTCACTTTCGGAGCCTCCCTAACACTGGTTCGCTGTCTCTCTTAGCCTCCCCCACCTCTGATTCCAAGGTCAGTGGATGCTGTTCTGCTGGTTCCCCACCTGGGTCCAACCACAACATGAAGGTCTCCTCAAATCCATGCTTCCAATCTCTATCCTGATGTCAAAGGTTCTGGCTTTTCTACTTAAAAATGCCCGTCATACCTGTGCATCCCCCTTATCAAAGCTGGGGATTTACTTTCTTTCCTTTTGGACAATAATCATTGTAGAACTTCATCCTATACTAAAAAAACAATCAACTGGGTCACGCTCCTACGATTCATGCCACTATTGATCTGGGGAGATTGGCTTTGCTCTCTGGAAATGAACTCCCATTCGAGCTGGACTCTGCCCCGGAGTCTTCCAATAATGCCTGCCCGTGATCTCTGCGGCTCTTCGCAAAGTTGGCCTCTATGTTTTTTTCCAAACCCAGATGTTTTGCTTTTCAGAAGCATCATCAGACGTTCTCCTTGCAACCAGCCAGTACTCTAAGTATTGTTCAAGTCTCTGGATATAACAGTACCTTAATGGCATACACTCAGTTGGAAACACTTTCCTTCCTATCAGTCGGAGGGCACGCCTTGTCTACTTGGCTTCCAATTGCCTGCCTCACCAAAGGTGTCTCGACCAGGCTTTGCCTGCTGACTTTTTGGGGATGCTTGGCTGCGGCCATCCCAATCACTAACATATCTCGGATAATACATGAGACTTTGTTCAAGGGAACTCTGAAAATGCTGTGACTTCAGAGCTTTACCTAGAAACGAATGCCGGGGTCTTAACACCAGCTATCTGAATTCTCTGTTGGTGGATGCACATGATCACCCTTATGGCGCATCCAGGCTGAGGGTATTCCTTTCAAAGGTCTACAGACTCACTAAGGTGTTTGGCAACTGGGGGTTGCCCCTCTGCACGTCTGCATCTTAGAAGACGAGAACCATTTTCTATGCTCTCCAAACTTTCAGGAGCCTCCTAAGGGAGTCATGTATCATGATTCAATCAGATCTCTCCCTGATGTCTGTTACCTGTCCTAATGATAATACCCGCTGTTCACCCCTATGCAGTAAATCTATGCGTATAGGGTTCTGGGCCTTGCATAAAGGAATATGCCTCGTAAAGGTACATATCCCAGGCAGCGGGAATACAATGATGGATACCCTCTGTCATTTCAAGACAATGGAGCACAAAGGGGAAATTATCCAGGATGCGGTCGTAGACATCTTCGTCTACTGGGATCATCCTGACATGGATCTGTTTGGCTCTCCGCTCCATATACTGCTTTCTCCCTACTGCTCACTACAGCCAGATCCAGACACTATCTGGCTGGATGATTTCTCTCTCTCTCTCTCTCCTTGAGGCACCTTTGTGGCCAGGACCAGTGTGGTTTCCACTGTTAAGATTGAGAGTTCAGGAACTGATGCCTCTCCCTCTTTGTGCCCACTCTCCTGCTTTTCACTCCAGAAACAATCCAGTTCTGTTTCCTGCTCCTCCATGTTTGGTTCCAGAGGGCTTACCCCTCTCTGGGTTACAAAATAACTGTTACTATGGCAGGCGTCTTTTATGCCGAACTGGGTATGTACCATACCCCTTTATTCACAGAAATGGTAATATGTCTCTATCTTGGTGGAAGGGATTGCGTTGGACCCTGTTTTCTTGTTCTCCTCTGTAACTACTGGACTATTTACTCTCCCTTTTGGTGTTCGGGGTTCCCTTTGTCAGTGAACCTCTGCCTTTCCTTCCCTGATGGGAGGAAAGTCTCTGACTCAACGGGGGATATTGAGAATGTCCTTGAGGGGCATTTCTTCACTCCTACACCCCGGTAGGACTCCACCTTCCTCTGGGGGATCTCACTTATAACCCAGACACCGAAATCACTATTCCTGGCTACACCCTCATTCGGCATGACCCTCCTGGAAAGAAGAGGTGGTGGTGTAGCCATGTACATCGGCTGCTTGATTCAGTTTACCCCAGTCTCGCTGCCAACGTCCACGCTTACCATCGACACTTTACTAATTAAACTCTCCCTCCTCCACACAAGCCCCATTTTTATTGCCAGATCTTACTGCTTTCCTGACTCCGCTATGCTCTCCATCATGGAACATCTGCATATCCTAACATCTCTGGCCTCCAGAGGTGAACTGCATATCCTCAGTGATTTCAGCCAGAACTGGCTCTCTGGCTCTAGTTCCAACCTGCAAAGCCAGGTGTCAGCACTAAACTATCTCAGCAGATCACTGAACCCACATGTCTTAACACCAACACCCCGAACCACTCTCTTCTGGACTGGTCCCTTACCTCCCACCTGCATCGGATACTTGCCACAGGATTGTTACCAGATTCTTTAAGTGACCATCACATGACCTACACAGTAAGGAAAATTCACAGGCCCAAAGCACCCCCAACCCCAAAACAATCCAAACAAGATCCTTTAAATCCCTGCATCTCTCCTACATGATCTCGCTAACACAGACTGATCTTACATCCCCCTGGCTGCCTCTATCGACTCTGCTTGGTAGTACTTCAAGACCAAGTTTATCACAGTCTGGAACTCTGATGCCCCACTCAGACGAGCACAAGTGAGGGGTGCCCACTTGCCATGGATTTCTGCAGACATCTTGGCCCTCCTTAGGACCAGGGATCTGGCTTGGAAGGCCTTCAAGGTCTCCGGGTCACCTGGGCATAAACAGAAGTACCGTGCTCTATGGAACGCCTGCACCAGACAAATCTGTAGGGCAAAAGCCAACTACTTCTTTGACACCTTCCATTCCAACCTAGGCCAACCAGCTAAGTTTTGGAAGGTGCTAAAGTCACTGCCCCCCCCCCCATCGCAGTCTTCTACCCCTGCTCTAAATAGAGGAGGGGGCTCCACGATCACTGACCCACTCGAGGTGGCCTCTCAATTCAACTTCTTATTTACAGAGTGTATATCCTCACTTCTGGCCACTCTCCCTCCTGACCCAAACACCCCTTTTACATCAACCCGCTCTCAAGATCCCCCAAAACCCTCCTTCGCCTTCAGCCCAGTTTCCAGCCGAAGTTTACAAAGCCTTGCTGGCCCTTAACCCCTCCAAGGGCAAATGCCCCACTGGCTTGGACTCAGAATTACTCTACTCATCAGCTCCTGCCATCGCAATCCCCTTAGGTTCATTCTATAACCTCTCCTTCTGTCTTGCCTGCATTCCTACAGAGCGGAAGCATGCCACAGTCATCCCCCTTCCTAAAGGCAGTGACTCCTCTGCTCCTGGAAACTGCCGACCGATTTCACTCCTCCCTATTCTGGCTAAAATCCAGGAACACCTTGTCCTCTCGCAACTCTCCTTCTACCTTGACTCCTCCTCCTTCTTCACACCCTACCAGTCTGGTTTCAGGAAGTCCCACTCCACCACCACCTCTCTCCTAAGAATCACCGATTCCATCCTCAATGGCATGGATCAAGGACACTTCACCTCAGCCATTTTTGTCGACCTGGCCAAAGCCTTCAACACTGTCTCCCACCCACTTCTCCTCACCAAGCTCTCTCTCGCAGGGCTCACTTGCGCGGCCACCAGCTGGTTCCACTCCTATCTTGTAGGCAGATCCCAGTCGGTCAGAATTGGCAACTCTACCTCTGCCTTTCGCCCTGTTACCACTGGTGTTCCTGAAGGCTCAGTCCTTGGCCCGCTCTTGTTCTACATCTTCCTCAACGATCTGCCCTCTGCCTGCCCTCACACATCCATTCACATGTACTCTAATGATACAATACTGTATACATCCAGCCCCTCTTACTCTGATGTGGCGACCAGACTTCAGCAAGACCTCGATGATGTTCAGCGCTGGTTTTGCTCAAATCAACTCTTTCTCTACGCCAAGAAAACTGTCTCTATGACCTTCAGCACAAGGCAGAGACTTTCACGGCTCCCCTCCATCCCCACCTTGAATGGGACTTCTCTTGAGACTTGCATCTCCTTCAGATATCTCGGGGTCTGGCTGGAGCACCACCTGGACTTCTCTGCACATACTGATGCCATCCACAAAAAGCTTTGTACCGTAGTCGTGGCAGCATCCCTCTACCGGCTCACTGTGCTGTTCTGCAGAAGATGATTCTCCCTATTTTCAACTACGGTGATGTAGTCTACAGTGCCACCCATAAGTCCACCCTAGCCAGACTGGACCCTCTTTTCCTGTCGTTTTGCCCTTGGCTGTCCTGCCACTACCCATCATTGTGGCCTATACCGGTCCCTAGACCTACCCTTGCTTCAGGACCGGCGTCTCTCCCACTGTGCTGGCATCACAGCTAAATTCTGGGCACAGTCCCTTCCCCTTTATCTCACCTCTGTCCTGGCAACCTCTGCCCTCCCGGTGTATGCACTCGGGAGACTTACACCTCCTGTCTGTTCCACGCATGTCCACCACGACAGGTCAGGCAGCGTTTTTCTATCATACGCCTAATATATGGAACTCCCTTCCTGCAGATATTCGGCACGCCTCCTACAGACAACACCTCAGTACGCTGCTCAAAGTCAACTCTTGCTCCACCTGCACATGTTACCTGTAGTCCTTGCTCTGGGCCCGGCATATTCCTCCACGAGACTGCAGTGACATTGTATGACTGCCATTTATTTATAGCTCCTGGGCTAGCCCACTCAGCTTATGTCACTGTAAACTGACATTGTATGTATGTATTTGCTATGTATCTATTTTGTAACTGCACATGATTCGTACTGTCAATTGCCTTGCACTTTTGTCTTGTACTATTGCTGTTTGCAGGCTGTACCCTAAGTACCACAAACACTCTACAAGTTCTTGTGTACACTGTATAATTATATTGTACTTCTCCTTCCCCACTAACCCTAGGACTCATCTGGAATCGAGCAGTAGTCTGCTCAGTATGTCTTCCTGGTAAAACCTTTAAATAAATGAATAAATAACATTAAGCCTAGATAGATGGACGATTACTCCCTTTCGGGCCCACAGCTCCATATGGCCTGCGCTTCCTGTCTTGAAACACTTTACTTTTTATTGCAGTAAACTCCGCTAGAAACATTGCTGCATCATCCTATCTGTATTTCATAAGGACAGGATGTCCTTATGTGCCATTCTACCTTTCTACCCTAAGAAGGTATCAGAATTTCCTGTGAATCCATAACCATTCAGCTACCAGTCTCTTATGTGGGGCATTAAGCTCCTGAGGCTGCTCTGTTACACATCTTGGTTGTTCACAGTCTCTTACGTTTTTAAGAAGAAGAAGAATCAGCATTTATATAGTGCTTTTCATACATCCAAAGTGCTTTACAAGCAATGCTAGACTGGTAGTGAAGTGACTGAATGTGTGGTGGCGGCCATATCGCACATCATCACCCACACACAGCCTGGATAATTGCATGAACCGGTTTATGGGGAGGGGAATGTTGGCCAGGGCACCAGGAATGTTCTCTACTCTTTGCGCGAAGAGTGCCCTGGGTTCTTTTACTCCACCAGGACAACACCAGGATGGGCAGAAGGACCCCGTTTAATGTCTCATCCGAAGGACGGCACACCCCAGCAGTACAGCACCCCCAATACTGCACTCGGATGCCAGTGATTTTTAGGTGCAAGTCCAATCCCGGTGTGGGACAAGAACCCACGACCTTCTGGTCCAGAGGTGGATATGCTACCAACTGAGCCACGCTGACACCTAACAAACGAGGCAACAGCGCAAAACAGTGCAACCTTTTGTTTAATTTACCCTGGATAATAGGAGAAACAACCTGTTTTGGTGCAGTGTCTGTCCACTTAGGTGGCTGCCTGCATTGTTTTCTTTGTTATAACATGAAAATGACATATGTACTGCCACTCTCGGTTGTGGTTAAGACTCACTCCACACAAGCACTGGCTACCGCCACAGCAGGTTTACAGGGGTGTCAACTGCTGTACTAAGGGATACGGCTCCTGCTTCCAGGATCCGTCCTTTCCCTATACATTACCATTTATATGCTTGGCTTCTTCCACAAGGACTTCCTTTGGACGTACAGTCCTTCGCGGTCTTCTTTCACAAAGACAGACTTTCCTGCCGCCCTGATTTACACACAACTGCTTGGGAATCGTCCCATGTGTAATTACCTGCTGCAAGAGATTTCCTTGAAGAGATTGTACAGTTGCGTAAGAACTTGCCGTAACAGTAGATCTTACTTCGAGAAACAGCTCATGCAGCAGGTTACACCATTAGGACTGAAGCCAGCAGGCGCCAGGACCCCACAGAAATTTTCTAGCTAGCCGTATCCAGCGGGACCGCTAACGCCGGCCCTGCCCCGACGCCAGGCATCATACAAGGGGCGGTCCCCAGAATCTGTTCTCTTCCTGCCGTCGACTCGCCAGCATCGGCCTCACGGTCCCGCTCCAGCGAACGACGACCAGAACTTCCAGCTTTACTCTAAATGTCGGCATCTCCTACTCCTTCCTCAGAAGGACACCTCTTCATGTGTGCCTGTGGCAAACAGATACCTTTTAAGGATCTGCACTTGTCCTGTTTGCGGTGCCTAGGCCCAGAACACGACACCAAGGCCTTCCCCTTTTGCCAGCCGTTCAACAGTCACACCAAGATCCGCCGCCAGAAGGCACTTCAAGGGTTCCTCTTGGAAGAACAATTAAAACTTATGGAGAAAGACCCTGCCTCCAGAGGTGAGTCCACCTCTAAAACCCATAAGCAGTGGGAGAAGGCCAGGTCCAGATCCCCGAACCGGGCCTCGGACTCTTGTACTAGCTCCGGCTCTACGCGTTCAGACCGCTCTCCTTCCAGGGCTTGCTCTCAGCCTCCTCCCGTGAAGGTTAGGACTTCTGGCAGCTCTTCGGCTTCCTTATATCCCATTAAGACTTCAAGGACCTCGGACCCTTCGACAGCACCCTCCCGAGCTTCCACGAAGTCTTCTGACCATCACCAGTCCAAGTCCTCTTCCAAAGTCACCCATACCTCGGATAAACGACGGGAGCCCAATGGCAGATCTGCATCCCAGCCTTCTAGGGGACCAGACCCCCCTCCCAGGAAGACTAAGGACCTGACATCCCTTAAGCGGACGACTGACACAAAATGGGCTGCCGACCCGTCACCGGTTAAGTGCCCGTTGGACCAAACGTCTGGCAAACACCCGACGTCGGACTCACGTTCTAAGGAGCCGACGACTGCCTCTCCGTCACTGGTGGACACTGGTCGCCAGGAGTCTACGGAGGAAGATACAATGTTGCTTGGTGACCAGGCAGGTGACAACGAGGACGCCGGGCTTCTGCAGAAGCCTTCGACTGACCCGGTGACGCCCGGGAACCCGATGCCCGATACCGACGACAGGCCAACTCCAACGCCAAGACAGTCGTCCGGTATGAATGTTCAGGAGGTTAAAGACCTCTTCACTTTTTGGTGGGACACAATCGAGAGGGACGTGGTCCCAGTAAAAACTCCTCCGTCTACTCCTCCTCCTCCACCACAGGGGCCAGTAGGAAGACCACTGACCCCCAAGGAGCCTACCCCGCCTCCTAGGGGCAGGTCCAAAGAAAGGAGAAGGCCCCCTTCAAGATCTCCCTCAGAGTCTCCCAGTCCCAAGCGACCCAGACGTCGATGGTCCACTCCTCAGGGGGACGACTCTAGACCTGACACCTCAGATACCTCCAGGTCTCCTCCTCCGATCAACATCCCGTCGCCTGACCCACGAGACCTCCCCAGGTCACCTCCGGATGATCCATCTTTCTCTGAAATCATGAGGCACATCTAGGAGAACATGGGATGTGAAACAGAAGATTTAGACCCCAAATGACAGCGCCTAGCCCGTTATCTTCGGTAGAAGGATCCTAAGCCTGTGGTGGTCCCACCCTTGGTGGACACCTTTTTGCGGACGTCACCAAGGCAGCGTGGAAATGTCCGCACTCCACTCCCACAGTGCTGAAGAAGGCTGATTGCCTGTACAGGGCCCCTGCAGAGGCCCCATACTTAATGCAACAACCCCTAGCTGATTCCCTGGTCATTACGGCCTCCCATGATAGGTCTCAACGACCACAACATTTGAGTACACAACCTCCGGACCAGGAGTCCAAGCAATTGGACTCACTGGGTAGGCACATGTATGCTGCTGCTACATGCTCCATTAGGTCACTGAACTATCTGAAACATATGGTTCAGTTTCAGAATGCCCTGTGGGAACAGGGTCAAGACCTAGTTAAAATACTTCCGGATGGGGAACAGAAGGAGGAGCTTCTCAGCCTCCTCCACACTGGGTCAGACGTGGGGACCCAGGTTTTGAGAGCCGCCTACGATTCAGCGGACTCCGTAGCAAGGGGAGCAGCCTCAGGCATCTGTCTCCAGAGACATTCATGGCTTTGTGTCTCTGGATTTACCTCGGACATCCAGAAAAACATCCTGGATGTTCCCTAAAACGGCGAAGTCCTATTTGGTATAGACTTCAAAAAGGTGATCACCAAATTACAGGATGCCGGGAAGGCAGTAAGGACTGTACAGGCCATGTACAGATCCAAATCTGGTTTCTTTTATAGGAACCAGAACCGTTTTCGCGGCCGACAACAATGACAGCAGCCGTATTCTGGCCAGCAGCAAAGGGGCACCTTCCACCGTAAGGCCCAACCTAAAGTCTTCTTCCCAGGCCGAGGTCAGCGGTACATCAAACCAGCCCAGCCTTGGGGGTTAATGCTGCCACAGCATGACTCCTTCCCGGCCCCGCCCTTCCTCTGGAGCAACGGGCAGAAAAGGTCAGGGGTCGCATCACTCGCCACTTTTCAGGATGGCAGTCGATTACCGCCGACCAGTGGGTCCTTCAACTGGTCAAGAGCGGTCACTTTATAGAATTCCTCGACTGCCCACAGTCAAGACCTCCCCTGCTTTCCCATTATTTGGGTCAGCACGCACTGCTCATACAGCAGGAGGTGCTCGCGCTTCTGGGAAAGGAAGCTATAGAGTACGTACCAAGGAGCCAGAGAGGTGCAGGTTACTATTCCCACTTCTTTCTGGTTCCCAAAAAGACAGGGGACAGGGTCCAATACTGGATCTCAGCGATCTCAACGCTTCGGTCCTTTACAAATGCTTCTGCATGGTGACCCTTCCCAGTTTGATACCCATGCTTAAGCAGGGTGCCTTCCTAGCATCTTTGGACATGCAGGATGCCTACCTGTACATACCCATAGCTTGAGCGCACAGGAAGTTCTTGCGCTTCGAGTTTCTCGGTTGCCATTATCAGTTCCGTGCCCTCCCCTTCGGACTGTCCTCGGCACGTCGGGTGTTTACGAAGTGCATGGCAGTCGTAGCAGCGGCTCTAAGGAGACAAGGCCACTATGTGTTCCCATACCTGGATGACTTGCTCCTCATGGCCCCCTCTTGGGAGACTCTATGTCCACAATCCACTGTACTCAGTCCCTGTTCAGGGCTTTGGGCATCATCATCAATCAGGAGAAGTCCCACCTGGTTCTGTCACAGAATCTGCAGTTCATAGGTGCAGTTCTGGACACCATCCAGGGGAGAGCTTTTCTGCCTCAGGACAGAGCGGAACACATCAGATCCCTCATCAGGGACATCTTGACAAAGAAGACAGTCCCAACCAGACTGGTCCTTTGCCTGCTCGGACACATAGCTGCGGCCATTGCGACAGTCCCGCTAGCCCGTCTCCACATGCGGGTGACCCAGTGGATGTTACGGGTACAATGGGATCAGAAGCAAGACCATTTGCAGCTTCCAATTTGGATCACGAAAGCCGTCATCTGGGATTGGCAATGGTAGCTAGATTCAAAGCACCTGTCGACGGGGGTCCCCTTCATTGCGCCGTCTCCGATTGCGACACTGTCCACGGATGCCTCAGGGTTCAGTTGGGGAGCACACCTCGACGGGGTCAGGTCTCAGGGCTCATGGACGCTCCAGGAAGCTCATCTCCAGAAAAATATTTTGGAAGTGAGAGCAGTTCTTTATGCCTTGTAGGCCTTCCAGTCAGAGATCCCACCGGGTACTCTGCTATTACAAACAGACAATACCGCGGTGATGTATTACCTCAACAAACAAGGAGGCACCCCTTCCTACCCACTTTGCAGGGAGGCCATGAGGGTGTGGGATTGGGTTCTGCAACACTGCGCAAACCTCATTGCTGTTCATGTCCCAGGAGTGGACAGTGTCATCGCAGACAGTCTGAGTCGCTCTCAGGCCAGAGTCCACGAGTGGGGAACTACTCCAAGAGGTCGTAGAAGATCTGTTTCATAGATGGGCACTCCAGAGTTAGACCTTTTCGCGTCCCCATCCAATGCAAAACTGCCCAATTTTTGCTCGCTCGATCCAGGGCCTGGTGTTTTCTGGCGAGACACGTTATCCCTCTCCTGGACAGGCAGATTCCTCTATGCATTCCCTCCCTTCCTGTTCATCCAGAGGGTCCTTTTGAAACTCCGCAGAGAGCAGGCGACGCTGATACTAATCGCGCCCTTTTGGCCCAGACAGATTTGGTTCCCTCTGCTACATCAGCTGTCCCAGGAACCTCCGGTACCACTGCCAATCAGCTTTCACTTATTGTCCCAGGAGGCAGGTTCTTTGGTCCATCTGGACCGAATTCGCTCTCTGAACCTGCACGCCTGGCTCCTAGAGACATAGCTATCATGCGGTACCGGGTCTCGCAAGAGGTAGCAGATGTTCTAGTGGCTGCTAGAAAACTGGTCACTCATGCCACATATGCCATGAAATGGTGCAGATTTTGCCTCTGGGCTCAAGCTCAAGGGCTTTCCCCGATGGATTGTCCGGAAAGGTCGGTTCTTGACCGCCTTCTCTTTTCCAGGCAGGCTTGGCCTACTCCTCTATTAAAGTGCACCTCTGTGCCATCTCAGCCTATCATACACCTATAGGCCTATGGCCCATAGCTCAGCTGGACACTGCATGAGCCTTCCTGAGAGGCATTCTCCACCTTAGACCTCAGATTAAGGATCCTATTCCTCTATGGGATTTACTCTTTGTCCTGGAGCAGCTCACGCTGCCACCTTTTGAACCAGCCGCGGATTGCGAGCTACGTCTCCTGACATGGAAGTTGTTATTTTTAGTTGCTGTTACTTCAGCCAGAAGGATTTCTGAGCTTCACGCGCTTATGAGCAAAGAATCTTATTTGGTTTTTCACCAGGACAAGGTGTCCCTGAGGACAAATACAAAGTTTCTACCTAAGGTGGTCTCAGCTCTCACCCTCAATCAGGACATCGACCTGTCAGTGTATTTTCCTAAATGCTCAAATAGAGGAGAGGCCCTGCTGCACACTCTAGATGTGCATAGGTGTCTAAGATACTACCTTACCAGAACCAAGCACCACCGTAAATCTGATCAGCTTTTCGTCTCCTTCGCCCATAGGATGATGGGAGCTCTGGTTTCTAAACAATCGCTGTCCAGGTGGTTCATCCATTGTATCACGTTCTGTTACCAGAAACGTAACAAACCCCTACTGGGCTTGGTTAAGGGACATTCCACAAGGGGGGTGGCTACCTCCTTTGCGGCTATGAAGAACGTGTCCACTTCAGCCATCAGCGCAGCAGCAACTTGGAGCACCATGCACACCTTTATCAGGCATTATAGCCTGGACGTTGCATCATGACGAAGAGCTGGTTTTGGTCTAGCAGTCCTTCAGGGACTCCTATCCTAGGCTTCGGTCCAACTCGAAATCTCTACCTAGCCTTCTCCCACCTGCGAAGGACTTCCAGTATTGCTTGGGAATCTGTCCTAATGGTGTAACCTGCTGCAAGAGCTGTTCTCGAAGAGCTACTGTTACGGTAAGTTCCTACATAACTGTACTATCTTCGAGAGTATCTCATGCAGCAGGTCATGCTGCCCCTCACTCAGTCTCTCTTTTCACGTATACATTATAGGACGGAGCTTGTCTTTATTTTCCAACTCCTGTATACATACACATACACACATTTCTATAAAAAAACATGATTTTATTACATTTCTCCTCGGTGACTTCATAGTCAGGTCGCTAATGAGGATAAGAACTGAGGAGTATCGGGACCGCCTTCTCTTTTGTACTGCACAGCCCTGGTCATGTGGTGCAGGAGGGGGAGGTCCCAGGTACGACTGCTCAGAAAATCTTCTGGAAACAAGTGCCTCAGGCAGAAGGTTCCCATGTGTAATGACCTGTTGCAAGAAATGCTCTTGGAAGATCTACTGTTACGGTAAGTTCTTACGCAACTGTACTTTTCATTTGCCCTTCAGGTTCTACACCTTAAAATTACTCAGCGTTTCTCAGCAATTCACAATGCTTCCTCAGGAGTTGTGTAGACCTATTTTACAACAATATTATACTTAAATGAAATAGTCAATTTAAACTCGTTTTTTACGTATCTTAATCCATTTAATTCCATACAGTAACTTACAATTTACTTTAATTTGGACTTATAACTTCTTTTACATAAACTCACTTATGTTTTTTGCACTCGCTGCTACTTCTAAAAATAAATATAACATAATGTATCACATAAGCTAGTGCTTTTATTTACAGTTAATATCAACTATACCCATAATACATCTTTCATTCCTACCCTCTTTGCTTTATTATCTGCATGTCAACGTATGTGCTCCAAAACTTAAATTACTATAACCCTTAAGTTATTAATCCTACCACATCTTGGTCAGACACCTTCCCAGTGTGTTCGGTTTTCAGGAGGGCTATCTGCAGTTGGTCTCAGTTTCACATCTCACCAGACCTGTGACAAGCCCCTGTCTTTGAGTGTTCTCCCCTACGCAGAGAGCTGAGGGTGTCTTTTTACACTCTGGTGAGCCAGCTTCTCCATCAGGATAAAGGGAAAACTTAGTACTCTGGCCCATAAGTTGGAATCAGTGGTGAAGACAGATTCTTGGAAGATATTAAAGTTATGTAGTAACTGTTGATCTTCTAGAATATCTTCACCATTGACTACCACACGCATCCACCATCTCCCGGTTTAGCAGAGCCAGGGCATCTGGGCATGTCACCCTGATAGTGCTGGTTGGCGCCACTTAGTGTCATGGCATCTCCCTAGTTGTGCTCTCTATGGAGTAGTTAAAAACAAAAAAAAGGGGGTCCTAGGGGCATGGATATAGTTCACTATCCAAACGATGACAGTTACACTGGATAGTGCTGATTCATTGGAACGTCTTCTAGCTAAGCTCCTTCCACCACCCAGGCAATATATTCTTTGGCTCTGCCCCATGTCATCACAGCTTCCTTTCCACTGGAAGAGTCCGGCATCCTCCTTCGCAGCTATGTAGTGTTGTAGGCTACCAAGCGCACCATTGTCGATTTCAGCTTCTTTTTCCACCTTTTAACAGATTTCCTTGACTGCTTTTCCTCTTCCTCATTCTGGCTTCAGCCTCATCGACGGAAGATGGAATCTAAGGAAGTGCAGCCAGCTGCTGGCTTTTAGTTCTGCGTCATGTGCTGACAGAAGATGTGGATGGACACCCATGTGTCTTACCTCCACTGTTCAGGGACAGCCCACAATGTTTCTGGCTGTGGTCTGTGTCAGAAGATGCTTCCTTCTTCCTTAAAGATCGTGCAGCCCAGCTTCTTTTCGGCTAGCCAGCCAACAGGGATCCAAAGCTCCAGCTGAAAAGCTGCAAGAAAGCCTCCATTGTGATGGGTTTTGCTGCTCAGCTTGCTGCAGTAAAAGAGGCTGCATTTACTGCTGCAGCAAGCACCTCATCGGCCCAGCTGGGGCCAATGTCGGAGAGTCATTCTCTGACAATTTTTGAGAAATGTGTTTGGGCCTACAGGGAGGGCTGTGCCTGCCAGAGTAAGAAACTCAAGTGTCGCTGGTGCTGGTCGTTGGACCAGGAGAGAGACTGAGGTATTCCCCTCCACTCCCCAGACTGCTCGATGCATGTCAAGCACTCGACTCCAGTCAAGCTTTCTGTGGTTGATGGCCAGGTTGAAAGCTCCACTGTGTCTCTGACGGGCTTGCTGACCTCAACAGATCTTTCTCTACGCTGTCTACTAATTGTTGGAGGGGATCGATTAGTCGCTCTCCAAGAACTCAGTTTTCCTGGTCCTCTCCCAGGAGGACATGGGCTGATCGGTGTCCCCCAGCTGGCTAAACTTGGGACTAGCCTTCACTGGTGGTTGTACTGCTGAAACCAGTGCTCATCCATGCACCTTGGCATGTGGTCTATACTGAACCTCCGGTGGCTTCTCCTCAGCGTCGGCCTTCAGGTTGAAGGTCGAGGTTGACCTCGTGGTCAGAGTACTGTTTGCACTTTTGATCCTGTGTGATCGTAAAGTGTCACCATTGATGTTACTTGACCACCTCGTCCTCTGGTGAGGTATTGAGGGTGGCAGTGCTGCAGGGTACTGTGAGGAGCTCCTCTGACAGCAGTGGACAGTTGCGGGGTGAGGTAGGGCTCGACCTCTGACACCTATAGTCTGCTGACAGGCGCCAGTCATATCCATGCCAGTCCATCCTCGGCATGTGTCCCCAGCATCTGTCTCACCACACTTGCTTGTGGAGCCACCTCCACCACAGCTGCTGGTGATGGCTTCGACAAAGGACTGCCGTGATGTGGCTGTCTTACCAGGCTGGATGTTGGTGGAAATCACCCAGTCTGAGGATACATGGGTGGTCCACAGTGATAAACTGTCAAGGGCTGATTTTGAAGTGTCCTCTGATGACTTGGATGACTAGTCTGTGCAGTCGTCGAGGACGCATACCTTCAACCGACGGTTGGTCAGGGGGGTTGACTACCAGCCTTCGGCCAGTGTCATTTGGGGCTCTACTTTGACTCATATTGGGGTCCGTGAATGTCCCTCTGGAGTCTGTTCAGAAAAGATCCAAGTACCCCTTCACAGACATCCTAGATAGCGGCGAATCCCCAGCTTCCAGCACCCTCTACCCATATGGTCGGCAAGTATGCGCTCCCTACTGGTCCCTTTTGGGGTTCTCGGACCATCCCTCAGCTGAGAGTCTGGTCACAGAATCTGCTTTCTGCAAGTCCGGAAACTAAGGGGATTCGGACAGGAGCCTAGACAAGGAGTCCAAAAAGCTTGATCACAAGGCCAAGAATGTCTGTGCTGCTCCTTCTTTTGGTCTCCGTCAGGCAAGTTATGCCATGATGATGGCCAACTTTGATCTCTCACTGGTGGGAGTACTGGATGACGTCACCCCTCACCTCCCTGCTGATGAACAGCTGCCAGTGAAGTTAGTCAGAGACCAGGGTCAAGCACTGGCTAAACATCAGCCCCAGTCAGCCTTAGACATGGGCAACTACTGCACCTGTGCCACGGCAGTGGCTGCCACAGTGCATCGCAGGCCCTGGCTGAGACTATCCACGTTCACAGCGGATGCTCAACAGAAGCTAGCCAATGTCCCTTTCCTGGGCACTGACTTCCTTGCCCCGGGGGTGGAAGGACATCTTACCAGAATCAAGAAGTCCAGTGCAACCCTGGACTCTGTGGCTTCATCCAAGAAGGACTCTTAAGGCTCAGAAGTTGAAAGAGAAGACCTTCCAGTTTTGGTCCTTTCAGCCACAGCAACCTCAGCAGCAGCCCCAGCAGGGGCAGTACCAAGCCTGGTGCCCCAAGGCCAAGTTCTCTGGCCAGGCGCCAAAAAGAGGCAGGAATAGGGGAAGTGGTGCTCCTCCGGCTCCATTGGTTGGCGCCCCCTTCAGCGCTGCCCACTGACATGTCAGAGGGTGTCGACCTCCCACCCTTTCAGTCCATGACCCAGTTTCCTATTGGGGGTCGACTTTGCCACTCCTGGCCACATTGGTCCATCATTATCAATGACAGGTGAGTACCAGAGGTGGTAGCCAGAGGGCTGCCTCTGGATTTTGAGGCTCTCCCACCTTACCAATCCCTTGCTCCGAGAGAATCCTTGATGTCACAGAACACCCTGTCCACCCTTAAGAAAACGTTGCTCAACTCCTTGCAAAAGGGGCTGTAGCCCACGTCCCGGATGCCCTGGCAAGTAAGGGGTGTGAGTCCAGGTACTTCATGGTCCTGAAACGGAGGGGGAAGGGTTGGCACCGCATACTGGACCTACACAATTTGAATGGGTACATGAGGAAGCGCATGTTCTGGATTGCAAGCCTGAGCCACACCATACTATGTCCGGAGCAGGGCATGTGGTTCTGCTCCCTGGACCTTCAGGATGTGTTCTTCCACATACCAAACCGTCCTTCCCACTGGCAGTACGTTCAACTCCATACAGAAGGAGTTCTGTATCAGTTCCACGTCATGCCCTTTGGCCTCTTGTCCATGCTCAGGGTCTTCACCAAGTGCATGGCAGTGGTGGCAGCCTTTCAGAGGCAAAAAGGGCATCCAGGTATGTCCCTTCCTGGACAACTGACTGATTGACGGGCCGTCCAAGGAGGCTTGGGAGCATTCCAGGGACTGGCCCTCTAGACCTGCAGAGACATGGGCCTGTTGGTCAACCAGGCCAAGTCCGAACCAATCCCCTTGCAAGTGATTCAGTTCATTGGGGCATAGCTAGACTCCTTGCTGGTCACAGCCTGCATCCCTGCAGACCAGGCACTGGATCTTAACCTTCTTTCCCCGATAACTTCAACTTGGGCTTTCATGTCCTGCCTGTGACTTCCTACTGCTGCTGGAATACATGGCATCCTGCACCATTGCGGTCTGTTGTGCCCACTTGCAGACGTACCACCTCCAGTGGGAGTTGGACTGTCAGTGGTCCCAGTGCCTAGGCCACTTGAACCAGCCGGTCACAGTGACCCTGCCGACGTGGGATGCTGTTCAGTGGCGGCTGATCACAGAACATCTGAAGGAGGTAATCTCGTTCATCCATCCAGAACCAACCATCATGCTCACAACAGATGCGTCTTGGGTGGGGTGGGGAGCATATCTGGGGGACCCAGAGCTTATGGGCTCTGGTCACCCATGGAATCCCATCACCACGTCAGCCTGCTGGAGCTCCGTGCAATGCGACTCACTCTGATGGAATTCACTTCTCTGGTCAGTGGTCAACTCGTGCAAGTGCTGATGGACAGCACCGTGACCATGTCATGCCTGAACAGGCAGGGAGGCACACATTTCCTTCACTAGTGTCAGGAGGCCCTCCTCACCTGGACCATTGTGCGCAGCCTGAGTGCAGTTCTCCTGGAACTTCATGTTGCTACAGTGGACAGTCAGCTGGCCAATGTTCTTAGCTGGTTGGGAGAGACGTCACATGAGTGGTCACTGAATCGGGAGGTGGTGAACTACCTGTTCTCCCTGTGGGGCTGTCCTCTGGTGGACCCGTTTGCCTCCTGGGAGAACACAAAACTGAGGCTGTTCTGTGCCCACTCATTACAGTCCAGGACACTGATAGGGGATGCCTGGCCAGGCCTCCTATACCCCTTTCTTCCCTTTCCCTTGATCCACATGGTGGTGACCAAGGCCCAGAAGTGCAAGACATGGATGATCCTAACAGCGCTATACTGACCACGGCAGTTCTGGTATCTGAATCGCTTCAGCCTCAGCAGCAGGTCTCTGTGGCAGTTTGCCTCTTCATCTGGACCTGCTGACCAGACAACACGGAACAGTCCCGTACCCAGATCTTCAGTCCCTGTACCTTACAGCGTGGTGCCTAAGCAGCTAGAGTTCCAGGCTCTTAGTCTTTTGGAGGCTGTGCTCCATGTTGTGGAGGGCTCCAGAAAGGAGTCGACTCACCAGTGATAAATCTTTAGATGGAAGAGATTTTCCATTTGGTGTAAGGGCAAGGAACTTGATCCCCTTGCCTGCCCTATGGCTAGTATTTTTGAGTACCTCTTCTCCCTCTGTCAGCTGGGGCTGCAAGCAGCGATCCTCAGTGTGCACCTCGCAGCCATGTCTGCATACCTGGTGTGGGCTGGTATGCCAATGGTGACCCATGAAAAGGTGATTGGGTGCTTTTTTTAAGGGCCTGGACCACCTGTCTCCTCCAGTGTGTGAACCACCACCACCTTGGGACCTACTGCTGGTGCTGGCTGTGCTGTGGGCAAGCCATTTGAGCCTCTGCACAGGTGTGAGATGCCACACCTGTCATGGAAGATGGCCTTCTTGGTGGCCATCACATCAGCCAGGAGTATCGGTGAGCTACAGGCGCTCTTGGTGGAGTCTCCATATATCTGGTCTTCCACAGGGACAAGGTCGTCCTTCACCCCCACTTGAAGTTCCTCCCAAAGGTTGTATCGGAGTTTCACCTTAACCTGGTAGTTAACCTTCCAGTATATTCCAGTCATTCTTCTTTGGAGGCCAACTGCAAACTTCATACCTTGGACCTGTGGATGGCACTCTCTTACTATAAGAAGTGCATGGCAGGAGTTCGAGGTGAGGCCAGCAACAAAGTGGAGGATTGGCAGGTGCATCAAATCATGCATGGACCTCTGCTATAGGTTGGCTGGGTGGAGCCTCCTGTAGGGATTAGGCCTCATTCCACCAGACATACCACTGCCTCAGTGGCTGCTTCTGGGGGCATACCTATCCAGAAAATCTGCAGGGCTACTACCTGGAAATCGGCACACACCTTCATCTCCCATTGCAGCATCGACCTAGGGTCTTGTCGGGAAGCTGTATTTGGGACCTTGGTTCTCCAGTCTCTGTTCACCAAATAGGGGGTGCATGACTTGTCCTCTCCTTTCCAGAGAACTGCTGAAAGTCTGTCATTGTGTGGATGATGAACTATATCCATGCCCCTAGAAAATTAGGTTACTCACCTGTAGCCATAGTTCTAGGAGTGGTATCTAGTTCACATCGACACTACCCACCCAAACTCCACTCCAGGAAGATTGTTCCCCAAGACCTGGTCTGAGACCAGTTTCTTTGTTGCACTTAGTTCTTTTTCTTGCACTTTACATCCTTTAATGTAGGTTTACTGTTCCAACACCACACTGCCAGGGATCACCACGCCTGTGAAATTTGAGATTAAAATAATTTTTTTGAGTCAGGATTCAAACCCAGACCTCCTGGATCATAGTTTGCGCCCTAACCATTAGGCTATGTTGGCTGGTGCTTAACAAGCTTGCGGTTAGGCATATATATGATACTAACTGATCCCAGACCAGTTAAAAATAGAAACTAGTCTCAGACCAGGTCTTAGAGGACAAATCTTCCTAGACCTCTGGCCTCCCCTGGCAAGTGGCACACGGATCCCTGCTTTCAGCATGCAAGATCTGACGACACGGTGCAGAGCCAAGGGATATACTACCTGGGTAGTGGGAGGAGCTTAGTTAGAAGGCATTTTGATAAAGCACTACTACTCAGTGGAACTGCCTTCGTGTGGATGTGAACTATATAACAGTCCTAGAACTATGGTTACAGGTGAGTAACCTGTTTTTTAAAACACACTGCTACGAGCCCACTCACACACACACAAAAACCCTACAAAATTTGGGTGATGGTTATCTTTTAGGGCACTCATACTAAGCCCCCCCCAAAAGAAAGAGAAGAGGCGGTAGCTCCTTTCCTCCCCTTTCTCTCTTGTCCTTCTTCTCCCTGCTGGGGTATCCCCTTTTTTGTAACATCTCCATTAGTTGCTAAATGTGACCTGTGTGTCCGGGACTATTTCAGTGTAGCTCTACTTGACAGAAGTACTGTCTGTGGAAGAGCACAGTGCATTGGATTGGATTATGTTATACCAGCTCTTACACAGGGCACATTCCTGTTGTTGTGGGGAAGCAGGTCATTTTCTGTTTTTTTTTTTTTTTCTCTTTTCTGGTTATGCCAGGTTATCCTTGGCTGGTGTACCCTTTCTTTTCTGTGCCAGCTGTGCCATTTGTTCACTACCCTGGACATATTTTGACACCTTGAGCTGATCAGCCCTACAGCTGTGCATGCACCAGAAATCTCCTTTCTCCTGGTGGAAAAAGGGGGCATTAGAGTAACTGATTTTTCAGTCATGCCTCCATCTGGTGGCATGAGATTGTTTTTTCCAGTAGTCTGTGTGGTTCATTTCTATTTTGGTACATGTGTGCCATTTCAATTTCAATGGGGTCCCAGTTTGGGCATCCCTCCCTCTCTTAGTTTCTTCTGCCAGAGCCGCATGCTTAAGGGCTGCTACCTTAGAGAACACCATCCATCTGTTGTCTGGCTGTCCCATACTTAACTACTCTAGTGTCATCTAGTGTGCCCCGTTTTCTATCCAGTTTGGTAGTAGGAAATTTTTTTTTTTTTTGAGCAGCTCCAGCGCCAGATCTCAGCCAGGTCACGGCCCCCATCGCCCCCCACTCTCAAATCAGCCATCCTCCCTGCCACCTGGCTTGCCTCCCAGGGCGGGGCCATGCCACCGACCAAGGTGTCATGGACACGGATCTGGAACAGGAGTCAGCCTGAGAGTGAATGAGGGATGGCGAGGCGGCTTCATGGAGGCGCTGCGGTGGGGATTTTTCTATTTAGGCTCCCTCTCTGGTCGGGATGCGTGTAGTGGCTAGCCAAGAAGCGGCTCGGCGCATGCTCCGTCGCGTGCTCCTCGAGATGTCTGCACCCGACTCTCCCTTGTATGCATCGTACACCCTGCTCCCCAGCCTCCGCTTAGGGCACTCAGTGCTGGTGCCGTGATTCTCCCCGAAGGAGAGCAGTCCTCCAGATGCTCTATCCTTCCCTGCTGACTCCCCGCGCCCATGTCTGTTCACAAACACGGGTTGCTGGCGAGGGCGAGGTGTAGCGTCCAGCGCCTCAACCCTCAGCGCCACCGGGCCGGGCTTGGTAGTCAGATTTTATTTTGTTGTCATTTACTTTTCCTTTATCGGTTCCCTATTTCTTTGGTCAAGGGAATTTCTTAGCCCTCGCTTTGTTTTTCTCCACTTTGTTTCTCTTCTGGTGAAGAGAACTGAGGTTGGTAAGGAAGCCGGCAGCAGTTATTGGCTGGCACATGATGCTGCATGGGGGGTGCACAGGCTAGCCGTGGCCAGCCCTCTGGCCAGAAACTTTGTTCCTGCAGGGTCCTAGTGCCTCCAGCCCAGAACCATAATTGGCAATCAGTGGTGAAGATATTCTGGAAAATCGACAGTAACAGACATTCCCTTATCTAAGATTTTAATTACAGGCTCAGAAAGAGTAAGTTAGATAAGTGTGAACACCCAATAATAAAGCTGTGATTAGTCTCTGTACCTCAAATAGTTCAGCTCCTCCACTCCCTAATGAAGGACTATATAATTTTGCATAGAATTGTAGTCAGGTTGACTTGTCTGTAGTCTGTCTCCCTTCTTGAATAATGGTATCTCTGTAGCTGCTATCCAGTCCCCTGGTACTTCTACCCTCTCTTTTGACTTCTACCCTCTCTTTTGTAATTATATATAGATTAGTTAGTGGTTCTGCCAGTGCTTTGGCTAGTTCCTTTGTCATCCTTGGATGAATGTTGCCCCAGTAGTTTCTCAGACATCTTCTAACAGGTGAAGACCCTTCTGATTTCGTCTGTACCCACCTCATTACCTTGCTCTCTTGCACCTGCCTCCAGTGTTTATTCTGTTCCATGTGCTGAACAGAAATACCTATTTAAGTCCCTTCCTTTTTTGGTTTTTATTTACCCTTTCACATTCAGTTGGGCCTACTGTATTATTTGCTTTGCTTTTCCCATTTATGTGCTTAAAAATTATTTTAAAGTCCCATTATTTTCAACTAACTGTTTTCTAGTTTTTTTCATTCATTTTGTGTTCGTTTCCCCCCGTAGCGATTGATCGCTTGATTTATGATTTGCTAATTGATGAAAGACACACTGAGCCATAGTTCGTTTCTAGCTGTGACCCAAGGGAAATGGTAATGGAAGAAAAAGTACATTCAAAAGGTTAAATACAGCCAGTGTAAAAAAAAAAAAAAAATGCAGTATGCAGGCATATGTGAATGCATCTCAAAATTACCAAGGTTAATGAACAATGATAAACCGACTGTATCACAGGGAATTAAATAGCAAGTCAGGAAATGACATAATTAAGCAAGATAACTAAAATATAGAGAGATGAAGGTAATGCTGGGACTACAAAAGGGAAGAGACCAAACAGGAGTAGGGAAGGGGAGACAGGAAAATATGAACGGGGCAGAGACAAGGCTGGAGTAAAATTAAGCAGAAATGTATAAATTAGGTAAGAGGCTAACTAGTCAATACCAGAGCAAGTGAGTGGAAAAAGAAGCTTGAGAGAGGAAGGAGGCAAGTGTAGGGGAGAGTGAGTTGTAAATGGAAAGAAAACCAGAGGAGAAAGCATATTGCTTAACAGCAGATTTGGAATACGGGATAAAAGAAAGTGCAGGAGTTTCTAGAGGGAAGTGCATAAGAGGAGGAGGAGGAGTTGGTAGAGAGGAGAGTAAGAAGATAGAGATCAAAACCAGTATAGAAATGAATGAAGCATTGTGAATAAGGCAATGGGGGAGGCAAGCGGAGGAACTGAGAGGCTGGTATGTAGCGAACAATGATGAGTAAATAATGAAGTATTCTGTAACAAAAAAGGCAAAAAGCTTTGAAAGATATATCTAGCCTGATGAGAAAAGTGGAACGAGTGGTGCCAAAAACCACATCCGCATAGTCAAATACCAGAAGTACCATCTTGGTGAATAATTCAGAGTGAACTGGGAGGGGGAGACGATCCTTGTTGTGATAAAGAGTGCTGAGTTTGGGGTGGAGCTTTCTGAGTATTACAGCAGTTTTTTTGTGAGTGGAGAAGTCAAGTCTACTGTACAGTCACACATCTAGGTATCTGAAATTGGGAACAGTATCAAGGGAAATGGCATCCAAGGTTGAGAGGACTGCAGGGGCGGGAAGCCTAGCAAGCTTATGGCAAGTGCCTTGGGTCATAGACAGTCTTCTTGGTATTGACCCAAAGTTTGTGTGCTTGGAACCAGCGTAGGACATTATCAAAGTCATGCTGAAGTGATGTTTATAAGGCAAAGACCGAGGCACTTGAGGCAAAAAGTACAGCGTCGTCTGCATTCACATGAACATGTGAGCTGACACAGAATGAGAGAAGGTCATTAAGAAAAACTGAAAAAAGTACAGGACCCAGTATGGAGCCTTGAGGAACCACAGAATGAAAAGGGGGAGGGGGAGACGAGGCATCTCCAACCTTTACAGGCTGGAGGCGGCCAGAGAGATAAGATATGAACTAATTGACAGCTGGAACAGAACTAATTGACAGCTGGAACAGAAAAAACAGCAGCACACAGCTTATCCAGAAGGAGGGAGTACCGTATATACTCGCTTATAAGTCGGTCCGCTCATAAGTCAGGGGGTGCTATTCAGCTTTGAGCATTAGCGTACTCTGGATAGACCCGCTCATGAGTCGGAGTGACTTTTTGAACTTATTTTGCAATAATTCAATGATGGCAACAGAATTATAAAAAGGAAAACATCTGTTTATTGACTCCGATTATGTTAAAAAAAAAAAACTGATTTGTCTGGGAGCTTCTGTATCAGTCCCCATCGCTGAAACCTAGAAATTCAGTATCATCCTCATCATCTGATTCAAACAGACTACAGAGCTGCTGTGAAGTAAGGGGGACGTCCTCATACATGTCGGCGAGCTCTGCCGCATTGTTGTCCTCTTCTCCTTCGTCTGAGTGGCATCAGAGCTCAGCAAATCATCATAAAGGATATGGTCTTCAGTTCTATCAAGGCTGTTCGAAATACCACATTTTTTAAATGACTTTACAATGGCCTCAGCTGGTATTGCATTCCAGGCATCGCATACCCTGCCCGTAGCTTGGCTTTTTTAGTTTCCCTCCTGCAGTCAGTTCTTTGTCACCTGAATCCAAAACAAATTTGTCAGTGTGAAGGTGAGCTAAATAAAACCACAATAAAACCCATAAAAATAGTAAAATTGATCTGTACCTGTTACCATCCACTGCCGCCAGGATTCCCTCATGTTCACTTTAAACTGTTTATTTAGGCTGACATCTAGAGGCTGTAGTAAGGATGTACAACCACCTGGAATCACTGCAGAGTGTGTTTGTCTGTTTCTCAAATTCTGTTTTATAGAGTCTACAAGATGTCCACGAAACATATCTCACACTAGAAGGCTTCGCTTGTTTATGAGGACACCAGGGCGTCTGCTCCAAATTTCAGCAATCCATTTATTTACTAACTCTTCATTCATCCACCCTTTTTCATTTACTTCTATTAGAACACCCTGTTGCATTTTTTTTTCCGGTTAGGTTTTTCTTTTAAATATCACCATCGTTTTTAGCTTAGTCCTGTTTGCAAGGCAACAGAGAACCACCGTAAAGTAAGATTTCTCAGCTCCAGAGGTCCAGACAGTAACAGTTTTTTCTCCCCTTTATATGAACAGTTCTATTTGATGGGAGATCAAAATTCACTGCGGTTTCATTCATGTTGCTGATCGAAATTAGAGGGCAATTATATTGTTTCCTCTCTTTTAACACAAAGTTGTGAAAACTGTCCACCTTTCTATTTACATTTTCAGGGAGCTTTTGGGCAATGTGCATTCTCTGCCTTAAAGTTAATCCGTACCGCCGCATAAAACGGGTACACCACCCGGCTGAAGCTTTGAATTGAATGGAAGTACTTTGTGAAATCGCCAATGCCTGCAGTCTGATTGAAATTCGGTTAACAATATACCCCTGTTGCCTTAGCTGGAGAACCCACTCACAAAGCTTTGCCTCGATCGCTGCCACGGGTGAGGTGGACAACTTAATTCTTTTAACATTTCTGTCAAGGATCAGTAGCTTCAAATTTTTTATGCGCTAATCTCGAATGAGTTTCTCATTCACATTAAATTCTCTCTGTGTGGCAGCATTGCTGTATGATTCTGCATACTGAACAACTTTTAACTTGTATTCAGCAGTGTAGGAGCAGCGTTTTCTTTTGAAGGAGGCCATCAGTCTGGTGTGAGGAGTGGTTGGTGAAGCAAGGCAGTGCAGGGTATTTTTATTAGACAGCTGCTGTATTTGCTTAATCACATAATGACTTACAGGCGATTAAAAAAGCATGGGACACAATTGTGGATTGTACGGCACGATCTTCAGCTAAGTACTTAATATGCCACCATTATTAAGCAACAATGTAGCACAGATGAAGCTTTGAAACCAGTTACCACAACAGTGTAGCTACAATGTAGCGCCAATGAAGCTTTGAAAAACCAATTAACACGGCACCAGCTGACAATCTGGGCACAATAGGGTAAACTGCGGTTGATAAATTCTTCCCGTGAATTTAGCAGTTTGAAGTTTGAGACACAGGTTTTCAGTGTAAGCATCTATAACTCACTCATAAGTCAGTACCCCTAACTGTGGGCTCTTAAAAAGTTCTCAAAAAAACAACTTATGAGTGAGTATATATGGTATGCTGTCTGAAGGACAGTAAAAATGGCAGCAGTGATGTGTCCCTGGTCCATCCTGTTGATGATGGAGTCAGTAACACATAGTAGAGAGGACATGATAGTGATTTTTACAGAAGCCAGACTGAAATGGGGTGAAAAAATTGGAAGATAGTGAAGGAAATTCACAAGTTGGAAGTCAGCAAGTTTTTCTTGCAATTTGGCAAGAGTAGGAAGAAGGGATATGGGTCGAAAGATGCCAGAAGAGGAATGAACTCCACCTTTCTAAACAGGAAGAGCCTTGGCAAACTCCCAGGACTAAAACACAGAACTGAGACAGAAAAGAGAGGTTAAGTAAGTGGGTGAGAAGGATGACAATAGCAGTGGCAGAAAGGCGAAAAAGACTAGGATCTGAGTTCATCTGGGCTGTGAGATTTGGAAAGATTAAGGGAGGACAGAGCAGGTAAGGTTTCCTGTGGAGGGATGGTAGAAAAGTTAAAGCAGAGGTCAGGAGGAGGAAGAGAAAGAGTAGACTGACGTAAAACAGGAGGGGCCAGCGGATGCGAAGAAGGGGAGGAGCACAAGTTGTGAAGAATTTTTTCTAGGGATGTGGATGTGATGTACTTATTCACACTTCTGGCAGAATCCTTTCCCTTTAAGAACTGGGCCTGAAGGTCTTTAAGCTGGCTTCTCCCACCCAACTGGGTGGGAACTCCCTCAGCATTGCCCGGTAACATCATACTGGGTTATCATACTGGGTTGTGAATGGAAGAAGGCAAGTCTGCCCATATTAACCATCCACCCACATCAGCGGGTCTAAATACATCCCTTGTCCAAAAGATAATGGTCCAATTGTTTCTTGAATAAATTTGAGGTATTACATTCCATAGCCTACCCATTCTTTGTGTTGAAAAAAAAAAAAGTTGAATCTTCCCTTTAGGTTGAGATATCTAACTTTATATGTTGTTTATGAGTCCTAAGCCCAACAGGTTTTTGCTGTGGCTTAATGTATAGATCCTGCATTAATTCTTTATCTTTCAGAATCTTATACATTAACAGTAAATCACCCCTCACTCTTCTGTTTTCCAGGCTAAAAAGGTTAGATCTTTGCAGCCTAGTTTTATAGTTAAGGTTTTTCCAACCACCCACTGTCTTAGTTAATCTACGTTATATCCCCTCAATTTTTGTTGCACCCCCCCCCCCCTTAACTGTGGGCTCCACGACAGGGACCCATAATCTAAATAGGGTCTTATATATGTCCTGTATAAGGGCAATATAAATGATGCTGACCTGCTTACAAAGGATCTTCTAATACTTCTAATCGTACAGTTTGCTTTCCAAATAAGGTCAGTCTGGTGAACTGTAAAGTTTAAGAGCTGATCAATAATAATACCACAGTCCCGTCATCTGATGTTCCTTTCCGCTGAAAAAAGAAGGTTCCCTCCTTCTTGCTCTGCATTGAGTAGGCCCTTTTTTATCTGTCTTCAAGTTGGTTTTTGAATTAGTTTGAAACTCTCATTGGCATGGGCGACTCAGTCAGCGCCCGGTTTCAAGAGATGCAACTGCAAGCAGAAGATGTCCCAGACAGATCCGCACACCTCGTGCGTCTACTGCCTAGGCCACAATCATGATCCCCAGGCTTGTAGCCTTTGTCGCACCTTGCATCCCAGTACTCTGGAGGACCAGCACGCTCGACTTCTTCCGAGCGACCGGATGAACGGGCCCTCCCGTTCAATCAAGAGAGCCATTGGGCAGTCTCTGTGGCTGTGGGATCTGAGGAATAACTGGTGGCTTTTGAAGACACTATGGCTCAGGCCACAGAGCATGCCTCTTCAGCTTTCATGCCGCTTTCCTTTGGCGCCATCTTTACAGGGTCATTTATGGACTTGTGCCAGTACCTTCCCACTCTTGGGCAGGGTCCCTCTAAGGGCACAAAATCCTCTAGATCATCTAAAATGCAGACTAAGAAAAAGTCTCATCGATGATCGTGGGATCACAAGCACTTGTGGGCCTCGGATTCCTGCACTTCCTTAGAGGTTTCGACTATGGTCGATCCTTCGGTCCAGGCCGCTGGCTCCACAGTCTCCCCGGTTGGGCCTATCGGCTGATATGCATGTCGACCAACCTGTCAAGATTTTTCTCGAGCCGGTGGATGCGTTGTCGCAGGATGAGGTGGATACCTCTTTTTCTAGGACTCCGGTCCTACTTATCACCTCTAAGTGAGGGTCACACCAGCTTCCTGATCTGGTCTCTAACCCTCAGGATCCCATTCCCTCAGAGGAGTCTCTGCTTTCGCTGGCGCTTGCTCTCTCCCGCCCTTTGGTTCCCCAGCAGTCGAGGTCAAGATCCCATAGTCCATAGCCAAGCAGCCCTCACTGCTATCAGTGCTGCTGCTACTCTTCCTCTTCCTCTTCTTCCTTCTTAGGCGAGGAGAGGCTCCGATGTAAAATGCACCGGCACTATGAAGAGCTAATGTGGCAGCTGCTCATGCTCTCCAGGGTTAAGCCAGTTCCGGCCTCCACCCTGGCTCTTCCATGGCTTCCTACCACTGAGGCACCAGCCTGCTTCAGTTCGGCCAGTTCCGGCTCGGCCTATTCCGGCCTCTCCTCCCATCCGGGTGGAGCTGCCTCCTGAGCAGCTGAAGGATGGCCCCCCTCCTAAGGATGCCCATAGGGCTCCTGGGCTTTCTTATTAGCTGTCTGTCACCATTATTCCCGATAGACTCTGCAGGGTCAGTGGGGACTCGGGCAGGCGACCACTTTTCAGTAAATCCTCGGAGTCTGAGGACTCCTCCCTGAACTCGCGTTGGTGGACATGGACTCATGGGGGGATTTGTTTATGAAGCATGGTCTCACTTCTTTTGGGGGCTTGTTTCATTTCATTTTGGAATTAACCAGGATTCAGATGGAGCCTGTCCAAAAATGGGCCCAGTGTCCCTTGACCAAAATTGACGACTGAGGTGACTCCCCGGGGACTGCCTTCCTGGTTGCCGAGGCCATTCTTGACCCTGCTCTGAAGCTTTGGCCAGCACCCTGCCTCTTCCCTGCGTCATCAGTTTGTATGGCCCGAAAGTATGCAGTTCCTATGGGTTCCCTGTCGAGTTTCACCGAGCATCCCTCGGTTGAGGGTTTTGTGGCCGACTCGGTCTTTCGGCATACTGGCAATGCCAGGGACGTGGACAAACCTCTTAACAAGGAATCCAAGAAAGTGGATCATATGGCCAAAAGAGTCTGTGCGGCCTCCTCTCTCGGCCTTGGCAGGCGAGTACCGCCCTTTGATGCTTGCACTCCACCACGCCTTACCTGCACTCACAGGTGCCTCAGCTCCTGGCTGACTTAGACGACGGTCAAGCAGGTCTGGGACCAGGGCTGAGCTGTGACCAAACAGCAGCTCCAGATGGCCATGGACATCAGTGACTCCTGTGCCTGGTCTGTGGCATGGTGGTCATGCGCCACAGGGCTTGGCTGCGGATTTCTAACTTTACGGCAGACACACAGCACAAGTTGACGGATGTCCCTTTCATGGGCACTGACTTGTTCAGGCCGGGGGTGGAAAGACACCTCACTCGGATTGAGAAGTCTAAGCTTCAGAGGAAGAAGCCCTTTCTGCCCCTGTGTCCAAGCTGTCCCAGGCCCTAGATGGGCAGCAGGCCCAGGCATGGTGTCCTCGACCAAAGTCAGTTCCTTCGGTCATCCGAAAACCAGGTGGTCGCAGTCCCGCTGCTTCCTCAGCCAGTCCCTCTTCCACCTCCAAGCCTGCCCAGTTATGGGATAGGGGGTGCCTCCCCCTTGTCCATTCAGACTCCCCTGGGTCCTCTCATGCAGGGGCCAGCTCCACCACTTCCTTTCCGCCTGGTCTACTGTTACCATGGGCGTGTGGGTGCCCGAAGTGTCGGTCAGGGTCTGCCTCTAGAGTTCAAGACTTACCCACCATGCTGAGCCCACACACCACAGGAGGACATGGTGTCCACCGACATGCTGTCAGCCCTTCAGGAAGACATTGCCCAGCTCCTCCAGAAGGAGGTTGTGGCCCAAGTCCCAGACCCTCCAGTAAGACCAGGGTTTGTTTCTGTGTACTTCCTGGTCCTAAAGCAGATGGGGCTGGTGCCCCATCTTAGATCTGCACGATCTGAACAAATTCCTTTGGTCACGCACCTTCAGGATGGTCACTCTGTCTCAGATCATTCCATCCCTGGAGCAGAACATGTGGTTCTGCTCTCCAGATCTTCGTAATGCATTATTGCATGTTCCTATCCATCCGTCCCACCGCTGGTTCCTTCGGTTTTGTGTGGAGGGGATTTTCTACGAGTTCCAGGCCATGCCCTTCTGCCTCTCCTTAGTGCCCAGGGTCTTCACCAAGTGCATTGCAGTGGTGGCAGCCTGCCTGAGACATTGAAGGGTCCAGGTGTACCCCTACCTGGACTACTGGTTGTTAGCATGTCCCTCCAGGGAGGAAGTGGAGTGGTCCAGGGACCTGGCCCTCCGGACCTGCTTGTCCCTTGGCCTCCTGGTGAACAAGGCCAAGTCGGAGCTCATACCTTCGCAGGTGATGCACTTCATTGAGGCGGAGCTCGACTTTTGCAGAGCCAGGGCTTGACTCCCGGTGGACCTAGTGGAGATTCTCTCTCTTTGCCTTATTTCGGGTTGGGCAGTTGCACCCTGCTGGAGATTTCCTGCACCTCCTGGGATTCATGGTTGCATGCACTAGCGTGGTCTGTTGGACCCGGTGGAGAATGAGCGCTCTGCAGTGGGAGCGTGCCCATCAGTGGTCTAAGCGCAAGCGCCACTTCAACCAGCCAGTCACTGTGACCCAGCTGATATGAACATACGAATCTGCCAGCAAAAACAGGCCTCATGGTTTATCAAGTCTGATTGAATGTGCAGCTAGCCCCTTACATTGCAGCTGCCCCCCTCTACCCCTCTGTTACTCCCTCTCACTCTGTCCCATCCCCTTTTAAAGCTGCCCACTGTCTTACAGGATACCACCTCCTCAGGCAGAGTGTTCCATTTAGCCACAACCCTCTCCATGGAAAAATATCTCCTTATCTCTCTCCTATATCTTAACCCCTTCGATCTGAGACCATACCCTCTTGTATCCCTCCCCAGCTTAAAAACCCCTTCTGTACTTGTCTTACATATGAACATACGTAAAAAGAAACAGATCTCATGGTCTATCGGGTCTGCTCGAGTACACAGCTAGCGCCTTATAATGCTGCTGCCCCTCTCTTCCCCCATCCTATTACCCTTTCCTCTATCCCAACCCCTCTTGAAGCTGTCTACCATCTTGCAGGCCACTACCTCACCCGGCAAGGAGTTCCACTTGTCGTCAACTCTTTCTGTGAAAAAATGTCTCCTCATCTCTCTCCTGAATCTACCCCGCTCCAATCTCAGTTGGTGTCCTCTTGTGTTCCTCCCCTTTCTCTTCTGGAAAATCCACTCTGTATTAGTCTTGTTTACTCCCTTCAGGTACTTAAAGGTCTCGATCTTAATTCCCCTGTCCCTTCTCTCTTCCAGAGAGTAAATAGTCAGCTCCCCCAGCCTTTCCTCATATGGCTTGCCGTCCAATCCCCAGTCATCTTTGTAGCTCTACGCTGTACCCCCATCTAACAAATTGATGTCCTTCTTCAGGAACGGGCGCTAGTACTGCACGCAGTACTCCAGGTGGGGCCTTACCGGCGACCTATACAAGGGCAGAATAACCTCCCTACTTCTGGAGGAGATCCCTCTAGCTATACACACCAGCATTTTGTTGGCTTTTCCTGCCGCCCTTCTGCATTGAACAGAGTTGTTCATGCTCCCTGTTATGATCACCCCTAGGTCCTTCTCTTCTGTGGAGCAATCCAGCTGAACCCCATTTAAGTGATGATCCCTCCCCTGGTTCCGGGCTCCAAAGTGCAGAACCTTGCATTTCTTGGCGTTGAACACCAGCTGCCATTTATCTGCCCACTCCTGCAGCTTATTCAGGTCCTCCTGCAACCCCTTCCCCCCCCTCCGTGTCATCTACCACAGCTCCCATCTTAGTAACATCTGCAAACAGACTGATTTTGCTCTGGATCCCATTCGAGATATCTGCAAAGAAAACCCCGAACAGTACTGGTCCCAGCACAGATCCCTGAGATACCCCGCTCATCACTGCTCTCGGTGATGAGTTCCCACCTACCACCACCCTTTGCTGTCTCCCCCTCAGCCAGTTCCTGATCCAGGTCACCATTTTTGGTCCTGCCCCCACATACTCCAGCTTCCCCCCCAGTCTCCCATGCGGCACTGAATCAAAGACCTTACTGAAGTCCAAGTACAGGACGTCCACAGCATGGCCCTTGTCCAGTTCCCGTGTCACCCAGTCATAGAACTCTACCAGGTTTGTCTGGCACGATCTGCCCACGACAAACCCGTGCTGCCGGTCATCCTGGATACAGTTTGCCTCCAAGAAGCTTATGAGCCTCTCCTTTAGGATGGTCTCCATGAGTTTGCTCACGATCTTGGTGAAGCTCACTGGCCTTTAGTTCCCTGTTTCATCCTTTGGCCCACTTTTATAGATGGACACCACATAGGCCATCCTTCAATCCTGTGGCACACATCCTGTGTCCAGGGAGGTATTGAACAGGTCTGCCAGTGGCCCCACAAGGACCTCTGCCAGCTCAGTCAGTACTCTATGGTGAATGCCATCCAGCCCAGGTGCTTTGTCCACTCTTAATGCCCTCAACCCCTCCAGCACCCTGCCCTCTACTCTAATCCCTACATCTGTTGTCCTCTTCCTCCCTTACCCACCCCTCCACTTGCCTGAGGTATTTGCCCCCCTTCTCCTGCGTGAACACAGCAGAAGTACTCCTTCAGTGTCTCTGCCTGCTCTGCCCCACTTCTCCACCCACCCCACCCCCATCTTTCTTGATCCTCACAAGCTGGTCTTTGCTTCTCCTTTTCTCGCCTATGTAACGGAAGAAGTCTTTTTCTCCACTTTTGATCCCCTGTGCCAGTCTCAGCTCTCTAGATGCTTTGGCCCCTGACCAGTTTGGTGACTTCCCTAGACTTTTGCCTGTATACATCTTTCAAACAACATGAAGTCTTTCTGTATTCTGACAATATGCAGTTAGCCCCAGCACTTGAACTGCCCCAGAGAGGAAAGAGTTGACTCTATGCAGAAGCATAGAACGTTGAGCTTGGTTTTCAAACCTCTGTCTCTGGTACTTACCAGTGTAACCGTCAGATTCTTTACTCTGCCTAACAGTGAAGTCACTCCAGAGATTTCTCCTTTGCTCGGTTCGGTAGAGTTTGAATCAGTGTTCGTCTTTTTTAACTGATTTATTATTTTTCGGATTTCCAGCCTCTGTCTACGGTACAGCTAGTGTGGTAGATAGGTGGTGACTTGTGTTATATTTATTTCTGTGGAAATTGTTTTTTTGTCTCGGTTTCTCATCAGTCGGTCTGGTTAGGAACCGATCTTTCTGATTGTTTCTAATTGTTTTAAAACTTTTCTGGAATTTAGCGTGGTGTTCCAGTGCTGATTGGTTTCAAAAGAACCAGACTTTTTGTGGTTCTTTTTACAGCACCCATAACACGGTTTGTAACCAATTGGTTTGTTATTACCTGGCTTAAAAGCTTTTAAGGGTAATTGTTTAGGTTGGCCATGTCTGAGAAACTGAAGAAAAAAACGGTCCTACTGGGTTTCAACACTGTACTGAGTGTGCGGAGGCCTTTGCCAAGGCTGACCCCCACCTCATCTGTGTTTACTGTCTGGGGTTTGACCACCTCAAAACAGACTGCCAGATTTGTAAGAATTTTCCCAAAGCCACTCTGGAAAAAAGATTGAGCAGGCTGAAGGAAAGGGAGGTCGAGAAGTCCATAGATCCAGATGGCTAGCCCAGTTTGGTTGCGGCGGAACCTGAGAAGGTGCCTACTGACCTAGGTGATACCTCGTCTGGCAAAAGGAGGTCTGACTCCAAGGGGTCGGTTCCGTTGAAACGAAAACGTAAGACGGTTCAGATCCAGCACCGCATACTCCAACCGCTGACGAGATAGCCAGAGTGATTAGCATAGTTCAGTCGCTTCACCCGGTTCCGTCTGAACCGGTACTGCCAGTTAGGCGTTTGGTCGGATCCGACTCCATTGGATTATGATCCAGATGCTTTTTATGAGGCGTGGGAGGGAGATGAAGAGTATCCCGAGAATGAGGACGAAGATAATAACTTTGAGGGTCTGGATGTGCCCATTGAACCGAATATCTCCCCAGACAGATCCTCCAATGTCTCCCCTCCCAGGCTTCCTGAGTCCCCTTCACACTTCTTGTTTTACAAGAAGGTGGCTGAAACCCTCCATCTCCCAATGGTTGAAGCTGCTGAGGAGGAGGAGGAAGAGCCTGATTTTGTTGAGATGGTGGACATCCCAGAGTCCAAAAGATTGTCTGTCCCTCCTCACAAGTCCTTGGGTAAATGGACAAAAAAGATTTTACAGACTCCTAACTCCCTACCTCCTGTGGTTAAGAGAATGGACAGGAGGTACATGCTATCAGGCTCAGGTACGGAGTTTTTTATACAGTCATTGCAGCCATGTTGGGGTAGTACAGGCTGCAGCCTGTGACAGGGCTAACATTCCTTTGGCTTCACATCCCCCAGACAGAGACTCCAGGAAGGTCGATGCCATGGCCAAAATGCAGTATTTGGCATCTTCTTTGGGACTCAGGCAGGCTAACTATATGGCCTACACAGCCTGGTACCAGAAGTCCAGGTGGGATATGGTTCTGGAACTGACTAAACAGGCCTTCCCACAGCTAGCCAAAGAGCTGGAGGAGGTGGCTGCTGATGGAATTGAGGCATCCAAGGTACAATTCCATGCTGCTGTGCACTCCAGTGATGTGGCATCAAGAGTCATGGCTACATCTGTGTCTCTCAGGAGACATGCTTGGCTCAGATGTACTAGCCTTTCACAGGATACCCAGGCTAAGGCTATGGATTTCCCTGTAGTGGGTAACGCTCTGTTTAGGGAGCAGACAGAGGCTTACATGAAGAAAATTAATGAGTACAGGACCACCTACAGGAGCGCACTGGCTAAAGAGAGGCAAGCCACTCCTCAGAAGCAGCAGTCTAGGGGCAGGGACAGGCCTTTCTACCAAGCTCAGGCTTCCTGTCCTTTCCCACAGAGGGGTCCTTTCGAGGGAGAAGCAGGAGGGGGATGAGCAAGGCTGCATCCTCTTCCCAGTCCAAGGCTCCTGCCAAGCAGACACCCTGATGTGTCAGCCGGGTCGACTCCCCCATTCCAGTAGGAGGCAGGCTGGCTTACTACTTCCAGGCCTGGAAGTCTGTTACCTCAGACAAGTGGGTCCTAGAGGTAGTAAGCCAGGGACCGGCCCTCAGCTTCAAAAGGTTTCCAAAACTGAGGGCCAGGTCTTTTCCACCTGCATCCATCTCAGAGACCCTTGCTCTAGAGGCAGAGGTTTCTTCTCTTCTGGCTGTCAGAGCCATAGAGGTAGTTCCTACTCAGCACAGGGGCAAAGGCCTGTACTCCAGGTACTTCCTTACCCCAAAAAAGACAAGGGAGTGTCGACCCATCCTAGACTTAAGGTATTTGAACAAACACATCACAAAACCAAAATTCAAAAAGGTGACTCTGGGAATGATGCTTCTCTCTCTAAGGCCAGGGGATTGACTAGCATCCCTGGACCTCAAGGATGCCTATTTCCATATTCCTATCAGGTGCTCCCACAGAAAGTACCTCAGGTTCAAGTTGCCTTCAGGCCATTATCAGTTCAGAGCCATGCCCTTCGGCCTAACTTCAGCTCCAAGGGTGTTCAAGTGCCTTGCAGTACTTGTTACCTTTCTCAGAAGGCAGGGTAGTTCCATTTTCCCATATCTGGATGACTGGCTAATTCTAGGTCAGTCCTCCAACCAGGTCAAGTCAGCTCTGCAAATCACTCAAGACTTGCTCAATTCTCTGGGGTTTCTTCTCAATCTCCCAAAGTCTGTTCTCGAACCAGTACAGCTTCTTACTTTCAAAGGAATAGAGGTATATACTATCCAAGCAAAGGCCTTCTTCCCTGTGGCAAGGGTAACGGCCCTAACAGATCTTGCTTCTTCTATTCAACCTCTGGTCTCTCGTCCAGCAAGGCAGTTTCTTCAACTCCTGGGCCACTTGGCAGCTTCCACTGCAGTGGTGCAAGGAGCCAGATTTCAGATGGGAGACATTCAATTCCACCTAAGGTCCTTTTGGTCTCAGAAAAGACTGTCACAGAATTGATTCCAGTGACTCAGACTCTGGTCCAAGCTCTCCAGTGGTGGCTGGACCAGGACAACCTTAGACAGGGTGTTCCATTTCTCTCGCAAGTCCCCTCAGTAGTCCTAACTACAGATGCTTGTCTCCTAGGCTGGGGAGCCCATTTGGGTCCCCTCAAGAGTCTCTCCTTCATATCAATCTTCTGGAACTCGGGGCATTTTCCTGGCCCTTCAGGTCTTCTTGGAATTGGTCAAGGGCAGGGTGGTGCAGGTCAGGACAGACACCACCATCACAGTGTGGTACATCAACAAGCAGGGGAGGCACTCGGTCCACAGCCTTGTGCACAGAGGCCATGAAACTGTGGTCTCTAGCCTATTCCCTTCAGACTTCCCTGATAGTAGTTCATCTCCCAGGAAAGGACAATGTACTGGCAGATGCTCTGAGCAGAATCTCCCAGGGACATCACGAATGGTCCCTGCACCCTCACATCCTACAAGTCATCTTCACCAGATGGGGCATTCCAGAGATAGATCTCTTTTGCAGCCCCGGATAATCACAAACTTCTGTTTTGCTGCAGACCTCCAGTCCCGGGGACTGTTCCTCTGGATGCTCTGATTCTGGACTGGAAGGGCATGTTTCTTTATGCCTTCCCCTCTATTGTTCAGAGTCCTGATCAAAATCAGATCTCAACCCTGCACAGTGATTCTGGTGGCTTCAGATTGGGCCAGGCAGCCTTGGTATCCCCTGCTCCTATCTCTGGCAGTGTCACATCCCCTGTCTCTTCCCAAGAGATAAAATCTCCTAACCTCCTCTCTGGAGGATCTGGTACCCCAATCTCCAGTCTCTCAACCTCAAGGCCTGGCTCTTGAAGAGTTAGAATATGCAGGCCTGCATCTTTCTCAAGGAGTTCTGGATATCTTGGAAGGTTTCTAGGAAACCCTCCCTAGAGGAAAAACTTTTATAATTCCAAATGGAAAAGATTCAGCATTTGGTGTTCTCAGAAAGGCATTTTGCCTGATTCTGCAAATATTGCTACAGCTTTAGACTATCTGGTTCACCTTAATAGTCCGAGTCTTAGGCCTGCAACCCTGAAGGTTCACCTAGCAGCTGGCTCTGCATTCCTTTCAGCAGGGAAGGGCTCTTCCCTGGCATCTCGTCCTGTTTTTAGTAAGTTATTCAAGGGTCTGGTTCATATCAACCCTCCCTTTCGATAGCCTACTCCGGCTTGTGATCTTAATGTCTGCATTGCTCAGCTTATGCAGCCACCCTTCGAACCTCTGTCTTCGGCTGAGCTTAAGTACTTGACCTAGAAAACTGAGTTCCTGGTAGCTATTACTTCTGCCAGGCGGATTAGTGAATTACAGGCCCTGTCAGTTGAGCCTGACTTAATTTCCTTCCATAAAGATGAGGTGGTCCTAAGAACCAACAGGAGGTTCTTACCTAAAGTGGTGTCAGATTTTCATCTGAACCAGTCCATGTCTCTTCCTGTATTTTTCACTGACCATTCTTCTTCAGGGGAAAGAAGGTTACACAGTTTGGATGTAAAAAGGGCTCTTAGCTACTATGTAGAGCATACTAAGGCACACAGGCATGATTCTGTTCAATTGTTTCTCACTTATGGTGAAGTGGGAAAAGGTAAGCCTGCTACTAAAAGGACTATTGCCAGGTGAATTGTCTCTTGTATACAATTCTGCTATGACAAATTGGGCAAAACACCCCCTCCAGGCCTGAGGGCTCACTCGACTAGGGGTACAGCTGCCAGTCTGGCTGCTGCCAGAGATATATACCCTTGCTACAAATCTGTAAAGCAGCCACCTGGAAAACAGTCCATACATTCACCAAGCATTACTCTCTGGACATCCATGCTAGAAGTGATGCTAGGTTTTGCACAGCGGTACTGCAGAGTCTGTTCCCAAAGTAGGTTCTGCACTCCCTCCTCCTGGAGGAACTGCTTGGCAGTCTGCATATTGTCAGAATACAGCAAGACTTCATGTTGTTTGAAGAAAAAATTACTCACCATAGTAATGTTGTTACTTTTAATGGAGTCTTGCTGTATTCTGACCTCCCTCCCTGCCTCCCCTCTCAGAACCTAGTTTTTGGGAAGTGGGCTGGCAGGTACAGTGTTGCACCCCAGGGGTGTACCTTGTACCCTCCTTCTTTAGGGTGGGGTAGTTGTTTTATTGTTGTTATTGTCATGTGTGTGTGTGTGTGTGTATATGTGTGTGTATATATATAATGTGTATTTATATATGTGTGTGTGTGTGTGTGTGTATAGATATATATATATATATATATATATATATATATATATATATATATATATATATATATATATATGTGTGTATATATATACGTATATACACGTGTGTGTGCCTATGTAGTCACTATCTTTTTTCTTGGGTTCTCGACTCGAGTCTTTTTGGGCCCAAATTGTTGCCTTTGGCTTTTAGTAAACAATTTCCACTTTGTGTACTAGTTAGTTAGTTTGCTTGTAAGAATCTGACGGTTACACTGGTAAGTACCAGAGACAGAGGTTTGAAAACCAAGCTCGAGCTCAATGTTCTATGCTTCTGCATAGTTAACTCTTTCCTCTCCAGGGCAGTTCAAGTACTGGGGCTAACTGCATATTGTCAGAATACAGCAAGACTCCATTAGAAGAAACAACATTACTATGGTAAGTAATTTTTCTTATCTTCTCCCCTTCCCGTTTTCCTACACTTCCGAAATCTTGTTTATCCCTTTCAGGTATTTAAAGGTCTCGATCATATCCCTCTGATCCCTCCTCTCCTGCAGGGTGTACATATTTAACTCACTCAGCCTATCTTTGTAGGATTTATCCTCCAATCCCTGGATCATCCTAGTTGCCCTGCACTGTACCCCCTCCAGTAATCTGATATCCCTCTTCAGGAACGGATGCCAGTACTGCATGCAATACTCCAAATGTGGCCTAACTAGTGACCTGTACAGAGGCAGGATCACCTCCCTTCTTCTGGATGACATTTCTCTCGCAATACACTTGATGTGGGACGCCCTTCAGTGATGGTTAGTCCAGGAACATCTGCAGGAAGGAATCCCATTTGTCCACCCAGAGCTGTTGTTCACTATCACGGCCAATGCCTCCCTGATGGGGGTGCCCACCTGGGAAAGCAGAATGTTCACTGCCTCTGGACCCCCAAGGAGTCCCAGTGTCAAAGAAACGTAGAAACATAGACAGTGACTGCAGAAAAAGACCAGAGGTCCATCCAGTCTGCCCATGTTCCTTATAATCCCTGGAACCTACTGTTCCTCCAGGGTACTAACCCTCCTCGTCCTCTCTTTTTTCCTCCTTGATCCTGTTGCCCCAGGTAACCGCTATTACCTTCATTATGTCCCAGCCCTGCTTGAATCCTCTGATTGTTTTAGCACCCTCCACTTTAGCCGGCAAACTGTTCCAAGGTTCCACCACCCTTTCTGTAAAGTAGCACTTCCTCACATCTCTCCTGAACCTACCTCTTGTTAATTTCTATTCATGTCCACGTGACCGTGAGTGGATATTCAGGCTAAACAGTTCCCCGCAGTTCAGTTTTTAAATTCCTGTAAGGATCTTGAAGGTCTCTATGGTATCTCCCCTCTCTTTTCTGGTCTCCAGTGAGTACATATTTAGTGCCTTGAGGTGCTCCTCATAGGATCTGCCCTGCTGGCCCTGAATTATTTTTGTTACTCTGCGCTGCACTGTCTCCAACCTATCCTTATCCTTTCTAGGTGAGGACTCCAGAACTGGGTGCAGTACTCTAGGCGAGTCCTCACCAGGGATCTGTAGAGGGGAAGTATTACCTCTTTTCTTCTGCTATCAGTACCCCTCCTGATACATCCTAGCATCCTGTTAGCCTTGCTGTGCTATAGGCCTTGTTGCACTGACTCGATTGCTTAAGTGAGTTGCTAATTATAACTCTCAGACCCCATTATTCAGTTGTAGTGCTAAGTCTCTCGCCTCCCATCCAGTACTCTGTCTTGGGGTTCTTTTTCCCTAGGTGCATTACCTTGCACTTTCTAGCATTGAATTTTAACTGCCAGACCTTTGACCACCCCTCTAGCTTTTGTAGGTATCTGCATTTCCCTTATTCCCTCATCACTATCCACCCTCCCACATAGTTTTGTGTCATCTGCGAAGAGACTCAACCTGCCCTGGATTCTGTCTCCAGTGTCACTAATGAGCTTGTTGAAGAGGACTGGACCCAGGACCGATCCCTGTGGAACCCTGCTCATAAGCTCCCTCTCCTGTGACTTAATCCTACTGACCACCACTCTCTGCTGCCCCTAGTCTAGCCAGTTACCCACACAGTCATATCAACCTGCTGGAGCTTCCGGGCGGTTCACATGGCGCCACACGTCTTTGCTCCGCATATTCAGGGTCAGGTCATTCAGGTCGAGATGGACAGCACCACGACTGTGTACTACCTGAACAAACAGGGTGGGGCACACTCCCTTCCTCTGTGCAGGGAAGCTCACCGTATCTGGACCCTCTTGCTCAGCCTGAACGTTGATCTCCTGGCCATCCATGTGGCTGGCATGTCCAGTCAGTTGACTGATGCTCTCAGCCAGGTGGGCGAGGCGTCTCACAAGTGGTCTCTCCATCAAGAGATAGTGCACAGTCTGTTCTCCTGGTGGGTCACCCCCTCTGGTGGACCGGTTTGCCTCCAGGGAGAACACAAAGCTGAAGCTATATTGTGTCCGCCCCCTTCAACAGGGAACGCTGCAGAGGGATGCCTTCTTGAAGCCCTGGACCCCAGTCCTCCTGGATGCCTTCCCTCCTTTTCTGCTGATCCACAAAGTGCTGCTCAAAGCCAGGAGGGACAAGGCATGGATGATACTGGTGGCTCCAGACTGGCCCCGCCAATTTTGGTACCCTAATCTCCTCAGCCTCAGCTGCAGGCTTCTGTGGCATCTTCCTCTACGCCCGGACCTGCTCTCATGCTACCAGGGAAAGGTATTCCATCTGGACCTTCAATCCCTGCACCTGACAGCCTGGTTCATGAGCGGCTAGAGTCACAGTCTTTGGGTCTCTGTGATGATATCCTAACTGTGGTTGAGGCTTTTCAGAAGGAGTCAACCCAAAAATGCTATGCCTTCAAATGGAAGAGGTTCTCCATTTGGTGTCAGAGCAAGGGGCTTGACCCCCTTATCTTGCCCAGTGGCTAGCATTCTCTATTACCTTTGGTTCCTCTCTCAGTTGGGTCTTCAGTTGATGACCCTTAAGGTGCACCTGGCAGCCATCTCTGCATACCGGGCATGAGCTGGTATGCCATCAGTGGTGCAAGAGAAGGTGGTCTGGTGCTTTCTTAAAGGCCTTGACCACATTTACACTCCGGTGCATGAACCACCACCACTACCACCTTAGGACTTTTTCCTGGTGTTGGCAAAGCTCATGGGCAATCCATTCGAACCAGTGCACAGGTGTGAAATGTCTCATCTGTCGTGAAAGAACACCTTCTTGGTGGCTGTCACGTCCACCAGAAGGATCAGTGAGCTCCAGGCACTCTAGGTGGAGTCTCCTTATTTGATCTTCCACAGGGACAAGGTTGTCCTTCGCCCCAAACCAAAGTTCCTCTCGAAGGTTGTGTTGGAGTTTCACCTTAACCAGGTGATGAATCTCCTGGTGTTCTTCACAACTACACCTTGGAGGCTGAGCACAAGCTCCATACTTTGGACCTGCGGTGCACGCTTGCCTGTTATAAGGAGCGCACAGCTGGAGTTCGGGGAGAGATTCGCCAGCTGTTTGTCACCTACACTGAAGCCGTACCTGGCAGTCCAGCGGCTAAGCGGATGATTGTCAGGTGGATTGTATCCTGCATTGACCTCTGTTACAGGTTGGCTGGTAGGGAGCCCTCCCGTAGGACTAGGGGCTCATTCCACCAGACATACCATTGCCTCGGTGGCTACTTCCAGGGATATCCATATCTAGGAAATCTGCAGGGCTGCTACCTGGAAGTCAGCACACACCGTCATTTCCCACTACCACATCGACCTTGAGTCATGCCGGGATGCTGGTTTTGGATCCTCAGTTCTCCAATCTCTATTCCCTATGTAGGGGGTGTGTGCCTTGCTCCCGCCTCCCTGGAGAACTGCTAGGAGTCTGCCAGAAGTGGGGGTAAGTACACCATATCTATGTCCCTAGAAAAACAGGTTACTCACCTGTAACAGTTGTTCTAGGAGTGGTATATGGTGTACATCCACACAACCCACCCGTCCTCCCCTGGCAACTGGTACAGTGATCTTGCTTGCAGGGGGTAAGATCTGATGTCATGAGGTGGTGCTGAGGGAGTTGCCACCCTGGTGGGTGGTTGGAGCCAGCTTGAAGACCTTCTGGCCCAGTTCTTAGAGGGAAAGGATTCTACGAGAAGTGTGGATGTACACCATATACCACTCCTAGAACTACTGTTACAGGTGAGTGACCTGTTTTTATATGACAGGCAACCTGGAAGGGGACTGAAACAGTGGAACCATTTACAACTAAAATAGGAAAGGAGGACTGAAGAGGGAGTTACTCACCTTCCAGAATTTTTCAGGAGACGTAACATTGTTTTGGAGGTTAGCATAAATACATGACTTTAACTGCTCCAGTGGTTTTAGTACAAGAATCTTTAAGTCTCCTGTAGCTTAAAGGGACACTCAGCCATTTTGCAGCATACTAATTCCAGTTTAAACCCCAGATTTTATGATTGCTTACCTTCGCTAAAATTCATTGATGATGCTTTATCTACTTCCTGTCTAAGCCTCTGCATTTGCTTTCATCCACCTTAGATCATCCTTTCTCCCTCCTTCCCTTGGTAACTACTCCCCTCTTGGCTCTTCCTCACTTCTCTCTATTTGCCCTCCCTTGTATATTCATTCTTTCATCACGCATCTCTTTTCCTTCTCTTCTACTCCCCCTCATTCCTGTCCATACTCTTTAAAGCTTAATAACTATATAATTGCACTTATTGTTCGCTGCATATAACATTTTAGTCATTTTATTACTGCAATCTGTGATGTCACTGGTATGTTATCTTATGGTGCCTATATATGTGGTGGATCTGTTTGTCACAGCCTTTGAGAAAGGACTGCACTGTCTGAAACGTGTCTGGTGTATTTTTTCTGCTGTAATAAAGTTTATAAACTGTTTAGCCAAGTGTTCGTTTTTCTTTTATGGAGGTGGTGAGTGCTAGAGCCTTCTTGTTGTTCTAGTATTTTCTCTCTGAGAACCACCCTCCCAGTGCTGCCTCTTTCTTCTGTTTTAATGTTTTTATAAAGCTGCAAACAGGTGGAAACTGTTGGTTGAAATGGTCCTACTAGGTTAGCACCACGCCATTTTGTCCTCCAAGACCAGAAGTGACTTCATGCTGCAGGGCACCCCCGTTATTTTTAGCCTGAAACTATCCTTTTACAGACAACTCACCAGAGCTGGTCCCTGTGCTTACTAGTGCTGCAAGCATTCTGTTATGGAAGACAGTGGTTATAAATTGTATACCCCATCTGCCTACAGTACTTACAGTGCTCTTTCTCGCCTATCTGTATTTTGGGCCTCTGTCCAATGAAAGACTACAGCACCCAAGATGCTTTGCTGCTGCCTTCTCTAAAAGCCACAGTAACCAAACCAAATAACAGTTTGATTTATATTATTAAGTTATATTTAGTCAGTTATGCTGGCTTTAATTTGTGCACTTGCCTCTGTTTCTACTGCACTTGCTTCCATCTGCTGCACTGTTCTTTATATATTGGGCTAGTGCTTCAGTTCTTCCTCAACTAGCTACTTCTGAAAGGTTATTTCCAGAAAGCACAGGCTATTACAGACACTGCATGTTTTCTTTAAAACAATTTTTCAACTTACAGGTATGGGAAATAATACAGTAATGTGGACATGAGCTCAAAAGTACAGCCACAGCAGCCCCAACAGGAGGAGGGACATTAGACAGAAGGTGCAGCCACAGCAGGTACAGTAGGAGGAGGGACATTAGACAAAAGGTGCAGTCACAGCAACCTCAACAGGAGGAGGGACATTAGACAAAAGGTGCAGCCACAGCAGGTCCAGTAGGAGGAGGGACATTAGACAAAAGGTGCAACCACAGCAGCCCCAACAGGAGGAGAGACATTAGACAAAAGGTGCAGCCACAGCAACCTCAACAGGAGGAGGGACATTAGACAAAAGGTGCAGCCACAGCAGGTACAGTAGGAGGAGGGACATTAGACAAAAGGTGCAGCCACAGCAGCCCCAACAGGAGGAGGGACATTAGACAAAAGGTGCAGCCACAGCAACCTCAACAGGAGGAGGGACATTAGACAAAAGGTGCAGCCACAGCAGGTCCAGTAGGAGGAGGGACATTAGACAAAAGGTGCAGCCACAGCAGCCGCAACAGGAGGAGGGACATTAGACAAAAGGTGCAGCCACAGCAGGTACAGTAGGAGGAGGGACATTAGACAAAAGGTGCAGCCACAGCAGGTCCAGTAGGAGGAGGGACATTAGACAAAAGGTGCAGCCACAGCAGCCCCAACAGGGGGAGGGACATTAGACAAAAGGTGCAGCCACAGCAGCCCCAACAGGAGGAGGGACATTAGACAAAAGGTGCAGCCACAGCAGCCCCAACAGGAGGAGGGACATTAGACAAAAGGTGCAGCCACAACAGGTCCAGTAGGAGGAGGGACATTAGACAAAAGGTGCAGCCACAGCACCCCCAACAGGAGGAGGGACATTAGACAAAAGGTGCAGCCACAGCAGGTCCAGTAGGAGGAGGGACATTAGACAAAAGGTGCAGCCACGGCGGCCCCAACAGGAGGAGGGACATTAGAGAAAAGGTGCAGCTACAACAGCCCCAACAAGAGGAGGGACATTAGACAAAAGGTGCGGCCACAACAGCCCTAACAGGAGGAGGGACATTAGACAAAAGGTGCAGCCACAGCAGGTACAGTAGTAGGAGGGACATTAGACAGAAGGTGCAGCCACAGCAGCCCCAACAGGAGGAGGGACATTAGACAAAAGGTGCAGCCACAGCAGGTCCAGTAGGAGGAGGGACATTAGACAAAAGGTGCAGCCATGACGGCCCCGAACAGGAAGAGGGACATTAGACAATAGGTGCAGCCACAGCAGGTCCAGTAGGAGGAGGGACATTAGACAAAAAGTGCAACCACAGCACCCCCAACAGGAGGAGGGACATTAGACAAAAGGTGCTGTGTCTTTTTATCTTTGTACAAGCACTTAGATATTTTGAGTTGTGCTTTAAAAAAAAAAAAAAAATACAAAAGTTGAAGCCAGACCCTGCCTGATGACATCACTTCCTGCTGTTTGAAATACTAAGTCCCCATTTTCCCTTTTGCAGGTTATACCTGCCAGCCACTAGAGGGACCCTTTGTTACTGCCTCTAGCTCTTCTATTCTCAGAAAGCCTCCCCCCTGTTTACTTGGACCCCTCTAACTACCTGTCCTCTTCCCTTTTCTCCCAGCCCTCTGCCCTCTCCACCTCCACACCCGATCCTTAACTAGCCTGTTCTTGGACCCACTCCCTTCTACCCCCAAGCCCATGCTGGTTGACCACCCATCTTGGATTCCTCCAACCACCTATCCCTCTTCCTGTCTTCCTTGACTACAGAGGCTCTGCCCGCTCCCCCTCCCACACCTGACGCTGTACTTAATCCTGCCTGGACCTCCTGCCATCACCGCTGAGCCTTCATCGAGCGGCCACTAGGAGTCACTATTACGCACCCCTTGTTTGGTCCCAAACATACCCTGTGTCCTGGCCCCAGAACGTGGAGCACAGCTCTCACCTAGGTCCTGTGACCAACTGCCCTGAGTTGGTCTTCAACCTGGTACCCTGGCCACCAGAGTCCGTGTCACTACCACTATTCCAAAGTGGCATCCACACTTGCTGAGTGACACAAAACAACTTCAACCTACCACCCAGCTGCAACCACAAGCAATATGTTAGCCCTCTTATTACAATGCCTCCCTGTCATCCTCACCCTGGCACCATTGTCTCACCAACCTAATACCCCCCCAGGCACAATGGCACCTGATCCTGCTATTATTCTGTAGCTAGGCCTACCACACCCTACTCTCATCATCTGCCCCAGTCATCAACACCCTCCCCCCCCAGTCCTCTCCCTACTACTGCTTCCTCAGGCGCCCACTGGAGACTTATCCCCTCACTTTCACAGCCTGGAAAACTCTGCCCACCCCTTGTGCCCAAGCACCCCCCCCGGCATGCCTGAAGCTCACCCTCTACCATCCCCTGGCCAAGGCTGTGGTTATACTACTACTCCTGACAGGCAATATTCATCCGAACCCTGGCCCAGCTCCCTCAAAACCTCCTACAAGGTCACCTGGGCTCTGCATTGCATCTATGAATATATGCAGCCTGATGAAAAAAACTAGTTTTCTTCCAATGTTGGGTCACCTTGCATAGGCCAGATGTCATCGCAGTGGTGGAAACCTGGTTATCAAAATCCACTCCAGACTCGTTTGTCACTATTCCAGGGTACTCCCTCTACTAGGAGGATCGTGTAGGTAGAAGGGGGGTTGTGCGATATACACCAGGGACTCTCTCACTGGACTGACACTCCCTGCCCCTGTTCTCGCTCACAGGGCACAGGCCCTAACCCTCAAACTGACTCCGGACCCCTCCAGGGGTTCCCTCTATCTCACTGCTGCCTACATTCCCCCTTAAAACCAAACTTTGGCACTGGCTTCGCTAACTGATTATCTTTCAACCCTAACTGACACAGCTGACCTCAAGTCCTTGTGCGTGACCTGAATGTTAATTGGCTCAGCTCATCCGTCGACACCACCCGTGACTCATTCACAGCCATAGACATGTCCCAACTAGTCTCCCAACCCACCAGAGTTAACACAAAGAAAGGTACCAGCACCCTGCTAGATGTGGTCATCACCAACCACCCTCTACAAATCCATGATACCCAGGTCTTTCCGGACTCTATTAGTGACCACGCTCCTATCATTTTCCACTGGGCCACCCCCACTCCCAAACCCATGGCTCATCCCACTCTACGTCGGCGCCTCAGACCAGGCGGACTAAAAGGCCTTAAGCTACATCTTGCCCAAATTAACTGATCTCCCATACAGCATGCCCCTGATATAGATTCCGCCCTTACCTTCTTCACCCAAACCTTCAATAATGCCTGCAACATTTTCGCTCCTATGACAGCAGTCCGCACCAAAGTTCGTAATGCCCCCTGGATTACCCCGTCCCTGCTGCAACTACTCAAACACTGGGATAACTTGTGGCACCTGGCCTCTGAAACAGGCCATGCTGCGGACAGACAGGCCTACAATGCCGCTAGAAACAAATGCACATGGGCCATCAGGAAAGTAAAAGCCGATCACTATCAGGCTGCGCTTACCTCCTCCTGGGGGAGCGCCAGAACTTTTTGAGATAACATTAAACAACTAAATGGGAGCGTGCGCTCTCCTCCCCCCTCACAGATCACCATCGAAGGCTCTATCTCCACCAACCCTGCCCACATAGCCAACTTCCTGAACACATCATTCACAGACCTTAGTTCGGTCCTCCCCAGAGACTTCTTTGACCCTCCTTCAACCCTACCCGCCCCTGACTTTCAATATTCTAGCTTCCACTTACGCAGGGTGACTCCCCAGGAGGCTAGGCCACACCTGCTTCAAGCTCTAAAGAGCAGTAATATTGGCAGCGACTCCCTGGACCCCAGTATCCTCCGCCAGGTCCTGGATCAGGTCCTTGCCCCCCTAACTACCCTGCTCAATAAGTCCCTCTGCCTGGGGCAATTCCCTACAGCCTGGAAGACAGCCACAGTCACGCCCATACACAAAGGAGGTGACAGGTCCTCAGCCGGGAACTACCGGCCTATCTCCATCCTTCCACCCCTCTCCAAAGCCCTAGAAAACTGGTGGCTACCCAAATCACAGATTACCTGACCAAATACAACATCCTCTGCCATGAACAACACGGATTCCGTGCAGGTCACAGTACCAGCACTGCCCTTATTGAGTTTTCAAATTTTCTTCATTCCTCCCTGGACTTGGGCTCACTAGCAGAGGCAGTGTTTATTGACCTCTCAAAGGCTTTCGACACTGTCTCCCACCCCCTCCTGTTGGATGCCCTCAACCGCACCGGCTTTGCCACCGGCACGGTCTCCTGGTGCTCCAGCTATTTGTCTGACCGCTCTCAGCGTGTTAAAATTAATGGGACCCTCTCCAATACATGTCCTATCCGGTCCGGTGTCCCCCAGGGTTCCATCCTAGGTCCACTTCTCTTCTCACTGTACCTCAATACCATGCCCAGAGTTTGCATGGGTAAAATCCTGCTGTACGCAGATGATGCCGTCATCTTTGCCACCCACCGAAACCCCATCTCCCTTCAAGACACCTTGCAACTAGCCTTCAATGATGCTGAAGCCTGGTTCAAAGAGCACAGACTTGTAGTCAATCTAAAAAAAAAAAAAAAAAAAAAACATGCTCTTTGCCCATCCCCAAAACAAACTCAGTAATTTCCCACTCCGTATCCTCCCTGGCTCTAAGCATCCTCTCGATCAAGTCCCCCTGTACAAGTACCTCGGGGTCTCCTTTGACTCTGCCCTCACTTTCCACAACCACATTGATACTCAAGCCTCAGCTACAAATACACAGCTAGGTATCCTTTATCGCTACAAGCACTGCTTCCCCCCGATGCCCTCTGACTAGCAGTCACCTCCTCAGTCATGTCCCTTGTGGACTATGGCCTGCCTGTCTGTGGTGCCACAGACACGAGCGCCCTCAATAAAATCCGACTCACCTTGAATAAGGCCTGTAGATTAATTACGGGAGCCACCAGATTAACCCATACCTGCCAGCTATATGACTTGGCTAAGCTACTTAACCTGGACGAACGGCTCAGATACCAAACCTGCCTCATAACTGAAAAAAACACTCCTTTGACTATCCCCTCCCGGCCTGACAGCCTCTATCCACCTAGCTCAACCCTTAGTCCAAACTCGTAGCTCCTCCAAGGCCACCCTGTCTGTCCCTAGGACCAGGACTACACATGGTCAGGTCCTTCTGTTACAGAGACCCCTCCTGGTACAATACTCTCCCCAGCTCCATCACCGATACCCGTACAATCTCCAGCTTCAAAACCGCACTTCGAAGTCAGCTATTTAACATGCGTAGCTGTGCTTGTCCCCGGCCGTAGGTGTTCCAGCTCATTGTATCCGACAAAACTCTCTGAGTAGCTCCACAACGACAACTGACAAAACTCCCAGAGTGGCTCACCTCCCTAACTTATCACCTACCCTGTCCCATAGCCACCTGTTTTTACTAACCTAGCAGTACCTGCTCAAGACTAATTGTCTGCTTAACCAATGTATGCTTACCTCTCAATCTTATCCAAATAACTGTAATAACCTGTGAATACCAAACCTGTAACACTGTTATTGTAAACAAAGTAATTACTGCATATATCTGCCTAAACTGCGACCGCTATGATGTAAAAAGCTGTTATCTACAATGATGTAACTAAATGTTGTACTGTGTTTTGTCCTCTTTGTGACGAGGTACCTTTGGAAACGAGCCTCTGGCTCAAAGGTTGTAAACTGATGTATAAATAAATAAATAAAAGAGCAAAGGTGCAGCCCCAGCAGGAGGAGCAGGAGGAGGGATGCTAGAGGAAAAGTGCAGCCAAAGCAGCCCCAGCAGGAGTACTAGAGGACAGGTGCAGCTAAAGTAGATCTAGCAGGAGGAGGGATGCTACAGAAAAGGTGCAGCCCCAGCAGGAGAAGGGATGCTAGAGGAAAGGTGCAGCCATAGCAACCTCAGCAGGAAGAGGAGTACTTTAGGACAGGTGCAGCTAAAGCAGCCTCAGCAGGAGGAGGAGTACTACAGGACAGGTGCAGCTAAAGCAGCCCCAGCAGGAGGAGGGATGCTAGAGGAAAGGTGCAGCCCCAGCTGGAGGAAGGATGGTAGAGGAAAGGTGCAGCCCCAGCAGGGATGCTAGAGGAAACGTGCAGCCCCAGCAGAAGGAGAGATGCTAGAGGAAACGTGCAGCAAAAGCAGCCCCAGCAGGAGGAGGAGTACTATAGGATAGGTGCAGCTAAAGCAGTCCCAGCAGGAGGGGAATACTAGAGGAAAGGTGTAGCTAAAGCAAGCGAGCCCCAGCAGGAGAAAGGAGTACTAGAGGAAAGGCGCATCCCCATTAGGGGGAGGAACACTCTCTGAAATGCATAGTGACAGCAGCACACCCAATAGCATTTTGTTTATTGATTAACTGGGCAGAGTGGACGGAAGCCTGGGTCCCTTGCTAGCAACAAGAGTTTACCTGTGTGTCATACAGCCTGCATCATCTCATCCATGAGTTGTTGCCCTGGACATAGAATTTGAAATGTTTCAGATTAAAACTCTGCTCTGTGGTCATTCCCCCTAGTGTTCTAACAACAGAACTGTTTATATGTTGAAGAGTACAGATACCCCGAGTCCTGTTTCGGTCCTAGTGGCTTGTTTGGCATTTAAATTACTTTTAGCATTATAAAAGTTATTTTATTTATTAATTTAGTATGATTTGTTAGTTTAGTGTAGTTTATGTTTAATGCTAGTGTTTTTAACAGTTTTGTTTTTGTTTTGTTTTTTGGTTCCAGTGTGGTCCCTGCAGCCAAGGGCAACACAGTTTTCATCGTCTCCCAATGTAACATTTTTTTAATAGAATAAACCTGTTTTCTTTATAGAAAAAAATAATTTTTTGGGGCATTATATATTTAGCAGTTGCACTTTATGGGCAACTGCAACACACAAAATACATTTGGGGGCTTTTCAGTCAAATTGGCATGACTGACAGACCCAAGAACAGGCCCCCACAGGATTTAAAAATACAGATCCTAGGCCAGCCCAGTAGCACAGTGGTACTGCTGCTGTTTGCTACTTTTGTGACCTGGATTCAGAAACAGACTCTGATTGCTCGGGGGTCAGTTGGGGGAAGGAGGACTGAGTGTCCTATGGAGAGCTCCTCTTCTGGGAGGATTGACAGCACAACCCGCTGCTTGGCTACCACCTAGGAGAGATTAGGTGGTACAGCAGTAGGATCCATTCTTGGAGGGTATCTATGTGGATGCCCAAACTGTGTACATGTGTCAGCAGCTTAAATTCTGAGGGGTGGGGGTTGGGAAATAGGGCTCAAAAAAGCTACAGGAAAAGCACCCCAACTGGCAGCAGCAACCTCAGGGGCGCAGAACTACTGACAGAGCTATCCACTCACCACATAGTAGTTATGGGTAGGTAGTGGGTCAAGTCTCAAAGAAGGTAGGGAACGAGGCTGAGGGATGACATCAGAAGGGGTACAGTTGGAGAGTAAGGAGTTGAAAGGGTGGAAGAGTGTGGCAGCTGCAGAATAAGGGGTGCTAGCTGCACATTTGAGCAGACTTGATAGACCTCTAGGCCTTTATCTGTTGGCAAATTTCGTATGTTCGTATGAAATAGATGATGAACGAAAGTGGAGGTCTTGTGAGAAGCTCTTGATGAAGGCAGATCACCAGAAGCTCTATTTTTATTGTTTGGACCTAGAGCACAGTTTTGCAAATTGTGATCTCTATAGTATTTTGCCCTAAGCAAAGAAAAAGAGAGCAGCCAAAAGGGAGTGTCTGTCAGCCAGAGTATAAGCTGTGATGTCCATACAGAGTTCTGTCCAAAGCACTAACATAAACATGTAGCGAGCTACCTCTAATGGTGGAAAGTATGCATCAGAAGGACTCTCAACTTCGCAGTGGCCTCTCCCTTCAGAGGGGGCTAAGAAATGCTGCTAGCAGTCTCTGTCAAAAAAGATGGCTAAGACTATATAGCCATCAACAGATTCCAGTAAAGATCTTGGGGTGTCCAGTAGGGGGAGCCCTTTCACCATTGATGGCAAAAAAACAAAACTAAACTTAAATGGCATTCTCACTTGCCTTTACCATCCAGACCTGAGAAGAGAAAACATAAAGAGAAACCCACCATGGCATCCCCCTGAAAGGGACCTGGGGCAACCAGTACAAGAGCAAGCAGTAGCCTTCCTAAAGGATACACATGGCAAAGCAAAGGATTTCCCCTTTGAGTGTCCCTCCCTATTTGGTGATAAGACTGGAGCCTACATGAAAAAAGTTTATGAACAGAAATTAACTTTTAACAATTTGACAGAAGAAAAGGCATCCTTCTCCTCCTGTTGACCTTATAAAACAGAGGTATGGGAAGGGCCTACTACTGCAGAGCTTACTGTATGTGCACTATGAGTCTGCTACTCGGAGAGGCACAGGAAGAGGTAGGAGGAAACATCAAAACAGACGTTGACAGCAGATAAGGACCACTTGGCCCACCCAGTCTGCCCATAAAGAGGCCCAGGAGGAGAGTAAAGCATTAGTCTGCCCCAACTCCTCCAACTCCAGCAAAGCCTAGCCCCTGACAGTTCTGTTCATGTCAACACAGAGGGGTCCTGTCTTGCTATCTCCAGGAGGAAGAAAAGAGTATCACAGATTAAATGGGTCCTGGGCATAATGGGTTGACTCTTCGGTTTGTTCGGTTCACCAAACTCAGAAGAACCAGAGTGTTTCCAGCTCACAGTACAGAGCTAAAAATCCTATTGGATTCGGAGGTGACAGGCAGTTGCAGTTCAGCACAGTGGAAAGAGTCTCTGCCTCACAGTTGGGGGGGGGGGGCATAATTCTTTGCAGATATCTTCTCGCCCTCATGAGAAATGGAGAATGGCAAATCTTTCTGAACTTGAGGTACTTGAAAAAGCTTTTAAAAAAAAAAAAAAATATTCAGAATGATAGCATAGCTAACAGTAATACCATCCCTTCAACATGGAGATTGACTGGGGTCTTAGGATCTAAATGGTGCTTATTTCCATAGTCCCAAAAGACACAGTCACAGAAAATTCATCAGGTTCGGAGTGGGCAGTGCTCGGTATCAGTTCAAAGCAATTCCCTTTCACCTAACATCTGCTTTCATAATGTTCACCAAGTTTCTAGCCATAGTGGCAATGCACTTGAGAGGGCAGGGAGTATTGGTGTGCTCTTTAAATGACTGGATAGTAAGTGGGAAAACAAGGGAGGAAGCTGTATGCTCCCTTCAAAGGGTACAGAAACACTGCAGTGCCTGGGTGGAGTTCCTCATAAACCTGGAAAAGTCCCACTTAGATTGCAGTAAAGTACTGGAATTCATACAGGCAAAGTTAAATAATGTATAAAGGAGGGCATATCTGCCAATTCAGATTGCAAACATCCTTATCTTGTATGCAGGCCACAAAAAGTCTACCCATGAATTTCTCCAGATCTTACTTCGAGAGGTTTCCTTCAGTAGGTCATCACAAGTAGGACTGACGTCAGGCCGCACGGCAGACTTTCCTAGCAATCCCTGATAGGAGGACCGCCACCCGATGTCACGTGACCGACGTCAGCGTGACGGTATATAGTGGGCAGTCCCCACGCCCGCCCTCCAGTTCTTTCCTGCCATTGCCTCGTGCTAGTCGCTTCACAGACTCCATTCAGTGTTCATCGGAAAGTATTTCTTCACGTGTTTTTTCCAAAAACTCGCTATTTCTTGTTTTAGTATTGAATAGTTCATGTCTTCTCCGAAGAAAAAGCGCTCTAAGTGTAGCACTCAGATACCGCACAAAGACGGGCAGTCCAAGTCTGTCATCTGCCTAGGCCCAGACCGTCCAGTCTCCTCCTGCCCCGACTGTCAGTCCTTCAATCAGGCTACCAAAAAGTGGAGACAGCAGGTGTTGGAGGCTTATCTTCTCAAGGCCCGTGTACTTTTGCTTGAGAAGAAGATGGACAAGCTTAGGGACTCGTCCAACAAATCTTTCCCTAAAAAACACAAAGAGAAGACGAGGGAGCGGGCTCGCTCTGCGGACAACGTCAGGCCCTCTACCAGTAAGGCCCAGCCACCGTCGAAGCACCCAGGTAAGGAGAAACTTCATGTAGAAAAGTCGGCCGCCGGCTCCTCCGGCGACCATGCTGCACTAGCCGGTAAGTCGGCCTCCGGCTCCTCCGGAGACCGCCCGATGGTCATTAAGTAGACTCCCCCGGCTGGGGGCAGTCATCCGGCATCGGTTGTTAAGGCAGCCGGGGGTTTCCTCCGTCGGGGCCTTCTGGCGCTACAACCGATGTCCGGCGGGACCAAAGGGAGACAGCCCCACTCCCTCCTGTTATTCCCTTGCCCGTGTCCTCTTATTCTACTTTGGACACATCTGGCGAGGCGGATGGGGTCGCTGGTGAACCAGATGATTTGGGGGGTTCTTCCCCGTGCTCCCCCACTGGGGACCAGGGTTAGGAGGCCCCTTCTCAGCCAGACGGCCTTTCCTTGAAGGCCCCTCCTCAGCCCGAGGACTGACTGCGGGCACTTCTAGCACCGCCAATCACTACAGTTCCGATGCTGGGACCGCTGGCGACTCCAGCGCCGCCTGTTACCACAGCAGTCCTGACACTGGGACCACCGGCACCTCCAGCACTGTCGGTCCCTACAACAGTCCCGACGCCGGGCCCGGTGGTCAGGCCTATTCCATCGGCCCCGATGCAGGACCCGACTCTTACCACTGAGACCCTTCGTCCGGTGCTGACGCCGGCACCTCCGATGCCGGATCCTTTTCTGGCGCTGGATCGGGTGGCGCCGGTGCCGACGTCGGTCCCTATAACATGGACTGTTCCTACGCCGGACCCGAATTTAATATATGCTACAGCGGGTCCAACGTGGGTTCCCCCGACGTCAGGGCTGACGACGGGGTACTATAACTGTCCCCCATTACCCACACGGGTATCCTGGGGATCCTTACCTGGAGGTTCCCACTCCTGGATGGAGTCCAATGGGACAGTTTTATCAGGGTTATCATCCATATACCCATTACATGGGTCCACATGGATATTACCCACCGCCAGTTGCTGTTCCCCTTCCACCCACGCTGGATTTCAAGTCTTTCTTACAGTCTTAGTGGCGGAGTGAGGTCGGAGTTGGTTTTGGACCTAGAAGCAAGACTCCCACCTCCGCCGCTTCATAGGTCCCCTTCCCCGAGCAGTTCGGGTCCGATTGTCCACATCTCGAGGAAGACTCGACTGGACGTTCACCTCTCTCGCTTTGAATGTCGTCCAGTGGAGGAGGCCGACAATAGTTCTAATGGGAGAGAGGACTGTTCGGAGGAGGAAATCATGGAAGAACCCGAGCCAAGAGGCAAGATCTCACCGAAATCGCCACCTGAGGATCCTTTCTTCTCGGATCTCTTGAGGGCCGTCAGAGATTATTTCGATTGGGAGTCAGAGGGACAGGACCCAATGAAACAGCGTCTTGCGGAGCACCTTGATGTAGAGTCCCTGTCTCCAGTCCCAGTTCCTCTGTGGATGGCCCCCCCACCCAGACCTCACCACGACCGTCTGGCAGATGCCTCACTCTATCCCGGCTGTCCCCAAGTGGGCGGACAGGCTTTACCGGGCACCTAAGGATGCTCCTTTTTTGAAGACCCATCTGAAGGCAGACTCCGGTCATTTCAGCAGTTCATGATCGCTCCGCTACGCCCAAGCACTCGAGCACTACTCCTCCAGATAAGGAGTCGAGGCAGATGGACCAGTTTGGCAAAAAAGTCTATTTTTCGGCCACGTGTGCGCTCCGCTCCCTCAGTTACATGGCCGATATGGTGTCCCACCAAATAGCGACCATGGCCAGGTTGGAGGCGAAGGTCCAGTCTATGGATCTTTCACCTCTCAAGGAGGAACTCGCCTGGGACCTTCGCCTCTCCAAGATTTCTTGTAGGCATGCTTTACGGGCCACTTATGATTCGGTCGATTCCGTGGCCCGTACCTCGGCGACTGCCATGGCCCTGAGACGGCACTCCTGGCGTCGCTTCTCTGGCCTCGCTAACGAGGTTCAGTCGTTGATTCAGGACCCTCCTTTCTGGGGCTCAGTACTTTTTGGAGGCGAGACCAAAGACATAATTGCAGAATTACAGAACAAGGGTGTTGCCCTTAGATCTGTTCAGTCAATGTACCGATCGGGTGCTCCTCAACGTAGACAGCAGCAACCCTTTCGGAAGAGGACCTGGTGGCAGGGGAGATCCACTCAGGCACGTCACCAATGCAGGCGGAAGGCCACTGGTACCGTTAACCCCCCGCCTCCCAAGAATCTGCGTCAGTCAGGGGGTCCTCCCCCTGACATACCTGCTACTTCTTGACTCCCCGGCCGCACTGCCTTCTCAGCCTCTCTGCGAGGAGCAGATGGGGGGAGGTTCGCTCTCCATGTGCAGAAGTGGAGAGCGATTACCTCCAACGAGGTGGTCCTGCAAATAGTGGCCTCAGGTCACACTATAGAGTTCCTGGAATTTCCTCCGGGAAACCCTCCGGTGAAGTCCTCATATTCTCGGGACCAGGCTTTTCTCGTCCAATGGAAAATAAATTTGCTCTTGCTAAAACAAGCGATCGAGCGAGTCCCTCCAGGGCAAACAGGGAAAGGCTTCTACTCCCAATTTTTCCTGGTTCTGACAAAGAACAGGGAATCTGACCCATTCTAGATCTCAGTCAGCTGAATCATTTTGTTGAGTACAAGAAGTTTTGCATGCTGACACTGCAGAGCCTTCTGCTACTACTACTGTTGGAGAATCACTGGCTCTGTGCCCTGGATATGCAGGATGCCTACCTACATATCCCTCTTTTCCCCAACCACTGTCGGTTCCTGCAGTTCATGTTTCGGGGGGGAGAACTTCCAGTTCTGAGCACTCCCCTTTGGCCTGTCTTCAACACTGTGGGTTTTTACCAAGTGCCTTGAGGTGGTGGCGGCGTTTTTTCGCCGCAGGGGTATTGCAGTGTTTCCATACCTGGACGATTGGCTACTAGCGGCCCCTTCCAAGGATGCGTTATTGGGGGCTCTGTCATTTACCCTGGACCTGTTTAGTCGACTTGGGATCACTGTCAACGTGCCCAAGTCATACCTCATTCCCACCCAGAGACTTCAGTTTATTAGGGCGGTCCTCGACACGGTCCAGTGCAGAGCTTTCCTTCCTCCGGACAGAGTGGAGACTCTGGTCCACCAGGCCACCAAGGTGGCGTCTTTCTGGACAGTTCCGGCCAGGGAGGTCCTTCGCCTGTTAGGCCTCATGGCAGCTTCCATCTGTACCGTTCCCCTAGCCAGGCTCCACATGAGGATCTCTCAGTGGTCCCTGAGGGTGCAATGGGACCAGCCTTTGGACGATCTAGACCATCCGGTTCTCATCTCCTCAGCGGTCCGGAAGGTTCTTCTATGGTGGATGAATCCACACGATCTTTCCTTGGGTCTCCCGTTTCGAAGACCAGCACCTGTAGCCACTCTCACCATGGATGCCTAGAACATGGGGTGGGGTGTGCATCTGGGGGATCACCAAGCCCAGGAACTTTGGTCTGGCTGGGAGCTTTCTCTTCACATCAGTGTTCTAGAGTTCAGGGCGGTCCTGTATGCCTTACAGGCCTTTCAACCCCTGCTGCCTGAGGGAACACTGCTGATCGAAACAGACAACATGTCGGTGGTTTGGTACATCAACAAACAAGGAGGAACCCGGTCGTACCCTCTTTGCAGGGAAGCGACCAGGGTGTGGAACTGGGCAGTCCTGCATCACTTGTCCCTAGTGGCCGTGCATGTACCGGGCATTCTAAACATTCTGGCGGACAGTCTCAGTAGATCAAGGACTCCTGCTTACGAGTGGGAACTTCATCAGGAAGTGGCGGAATCCATTTTCCAAAATTGGGGGCGGCCGGAACTCAACATATTCGCCTCTCAATTCAACGCAAAACTTCCCAAGTTTTGCTCATTCATTCCAGAGCAAGGTGATTTCTGGAGCTACACATTGTCTCTGTCCTGGACAGGGAAATTTTTGTATGCCTTCCCTCCATTTCCCATTCTGCAGAGGGTCCTCCTCAAACTACAGACTGAGAAAGCCAAGATGATTCTTATCGCTCCTCTTTGGCCAAGACAGATTCGGTTCCCACTGCTTCAGCAACTATCCAGGGAACCACCGGTTCCACTTCCATTGACACACGACCTCCTTACTCAGGATCAAGGTCATCTGGTTCATCAATAGCTCAATACCCTGCATCTGCAAGCATGGCTCCTGCAGACGTAGCCATCTCTCGCTTTGGGGTATCCTCTAGTGTGGCACAGATACTTGTCGGAGCCAGAAAACCCTTCCACCCGTTCCACTTATGCATTGAAGTGGAAGCAATTTTCCATTTGGACGACTGCGATGGGCAGGAACCCTTTTTCTTGCTCAGCCCCACAAATCATGGAATACCTCCTTCACTTATCGGACTCGGGTCTAGCCTATTCCTCTCTGAAAGTGCACCTCTCGGCTATCTCGGCATACCATGAGCTGGTGGATGGTAAACCCATGGCTCAGTTGGATATCTCAAAGACTTTTTTGGAAGGTATTCTCCATCTGAATCCCCCCCCATCCGCAGCCCAACACCACCATGGGACCTGAATTTCGTCCTGGAAAAGCTCACCTTGCCTCCTTTCGAACCAGCAATGAGCTGTGACCTACGCTTCCTATCTTGGAAGGCGTTGTTTCTGGTTGCCATCACTTCAGCTCGAAGAATTTTGGAGCTTCACGCTTTGGTTTGTAAGGAGCCTTACCTTATTTTTCACCGGGACAGAGCGGTTCTCAGAACCCATCCAAGGTTCCTTCCAAAGATGGTGTCAGAAGCTACTCTGAACCAATCGGTAGAGCTTCCGGTATATTATCCGACTTCCGCTAACAGGGGTGAGGCACTCCTCCATTTGATGGATGTGCACTGGATTCTCCGGTGTTACACACACCGAACCAAGGACTTTCGCTCTTGCGACCAATTGTTTGTCTCCTTCGCGTCTCGAACTCGAGGCAAACCAGTTTCCAAGCAGGGCCTTTCCAAGTGGTTGGGCAACTGCATCAGATACTGTTACCAAAAGTATGACAAACCCCTCCCGGGTGTTATCAGGGGTCATTCTACTAGGGGCATGGCTACTTCTGCAGCCTTCCTTCGTAATGTTTCTGCAGCGGATATTTGTGCTGCCGCTACTTGGAGTTCTGTCCATACTTTTACCAAGCATTACAGTTTGGACATTGCTTCTAGGCAAAGGGCTGGCTTTGGCCTAGCTGTCCTGCAGGGTCTGTTGTCCTAGACTGGGTCCTTTTCAGACTTCAGTCTTTTCTGTGAATTTTGTTTTGGCCCCTCCCTAGTTTCTCACAGTCTCTCCTAAGAGGGACTGCTTGGGACTCAGTCCTACTTGTGATGACCTACTGAAGCAACTCTCTCAAAGTAAGATAGTACAGTTACGTAGGAACTTACCATAACAGTAGATCTTCGAGAGAGGTTCCTTCAGTAGGTTATATTTTTCCCTCCCTCCTTCCCCTCATTTTAATTTTTACAGGGTCTCCAATCCTGTTCACTCCTGCTGTTAGGCCTCTTCCTTGCTCCGGTGGGAGAACTGGAGGGCGGGCGTGGGGACCGCCCACTAAATAAGTCACACTGATGTCTGTCATGTGACGTCGGGTGTTCGGTCCCCCCGTCAGGGATTGCTAGAAAAGTCTGCCATGCGGCCTGACATCAGGCGACGTCAGTCCTACTTGTGATGACCTACTGAAGGAACCTCTCTCAAAGATCTACTGTTACGGTAAGTTCCTGATTCCTACGTAACTGTACTTTATTAGGCCACTTGTCTTCCATCATCTCAGTGGTTCCATGGGCAAGGTTGCAAATGAGAGACGGGCGCTATTACCTCAGGATGTACTGGCACCAGAATAAAGCTCCATTACCCATTCCCAGTCACACAGAGTTTGGCACAGCCCTTGAACTGGTGCAAAGAGGTAAACTGCCTCAGAGAGGGCATTCTGTTCCTCCAGTCCTTTCCAGCAAAGGTCCTTACAGCAGATGCCTCACCCTGGGAATGGGGAGGGCGTCTGGAGGAAAGAACAGTAAATGGCATCTGGGACTCCGAGGACCATCTGGAACACATAAACATACTAGAACTTGGGGCAGTGTTCCCTTTTTTTTTTTTTTTTAAAGGCTTTTTAATTTTATTTTTTTTATTTTTCCTTACAAAATTTTCTTTAAAAAAAAAAAATGGTTTATTACTCTTTCTACAGTTAGCAATAACTACGGCCACCATTACCCCATGTATTTAAGGAAGCTTGTTATGTCTCAGCATCTACCAAAACCCTATCACTAAAGTTCCCCACATGCATAAACCAAACCCCATTATGAGCTTAACACAACAAACACAAATGTCTGGAATATTAGGAGTTCAGGATAACCCCCGCAAGCCATACTGACCCACAAAGGCACCAGGTCCATAAGTTTAATTGTATCGCTTTCTTTGGCAAATTCCACATCCTCATTGACTCCTCTTCAGGTTCTTAGCTTCCACCAATCAGCATCTGCAGGATCAGTAAAACAGAATACCTTCCCCTGATGAACAGTCTGAAGTTTTGGCAGAAAAATAATAGCATTCTGTACCCGATCTTTCTGCAGGTTAGTGCACACCACCTCAGATTTCTTTTGCTGATGACAGGAAAGAAAAAAATGGGTTTCCCATCCCAGAACACTGGCTGTTTTTGTCTTGTTAGAGCCAGAATCTGGTCTCACTCCCAAGTGTCTGGCATCACAAGCAGGATAGATCTAAGTATGTCATCTGCTGGGCGCCATCCTCTTGGGCGTATCCTGTATGCCTTTTGTATTGCAAGTGGGACTGAGTTCTCATTCGAGCCCCAGGACTTCTATTAACCAGTCTCTTAGGAATTAGCCCAGATGGTGCCATTCAGCTTCCTCCTCTGGGATTCCCAGAATCTGAATGTTGGCACACTGGATTTAGTTCTCTAAAATCTCCAGTCCGGAGCAGTGATATTAGGTCTCCTTTACGACTACCATGGTAGCATGCAATGCCAGTTCCACTTGTCTCATTGTATTTTGCGATTCAGTTTCCAGGACAGCAACCAATGTCTCAACAGATCTAGGACGACCTGAAATATTTTCCAGTTTTGAAATGATAGCCGCCAAAGATTATAAAGCACCATTGTCTGGAAGTACTAGTTGTTTGTGCATGGACATACTTGGAAATGGCTGTTATAAACCAGTGTCTGTTCATGGAGCATTCTGATAGGCTGCCTACATTTTAAAAGGGTTCGGTTAATGTCTGGAAACCCTAATGTACAAAAAGATAATTAGAATTTATGCTTTTCATGGAATTTATGCTATGCAGGGCAGTGTTCCTGTCCATGGGTTTCTTTATCTTCACTGATTCAGGATCAGGCAGTCCTCATCAAGGCAGACAGTACAACCACATTGCATTACATAAACAGACAGGGAGAGGTACCAGATCTTCAGAACTCTGGTCAGAGTTAATGTAAATATGGAACCTAGCATATTCCCTAAAGGCAGCTATGTGGGCAGTACACCTAGCAGGCAAGGATGATGTAGTGGCAGACTCCCTAAGCAAAATAAATCAAGGGAATCCCAAATGGTGACTGAAATGAGCAAGTTCTGAATTCAGTTTTTCACAAATGGGAAGTCCCAGAAGTGGACCTGTCAGCCTCATTGGAGAACAAAAATCTACACTTATGTAGTAAACCCACTACTAAGGGAACAATCCCTTTGGATGCCCTCTCACTTTCCTGGAAGGGAAATTTCCTGTATGCTTTACCTCCATTCTTAATGCTCCAAAGGGTCCTGCTGAAGTAGAGAAGGAAGCCAGTAGCAGTGATCTTGGTAGTACCAAACTGGCCAAGGCTGGCATGGTACTCTCACCTGATGACATTGTCTCAAAGAATTCCTATAACCATGCTTGAGATGGAATCTCCTGACTGTGTCTCCTGGAAGAGTCTGTCATCCAGATTTCAGAACAATTTCGTTGAGAACACTGTTCTTAGACATATTTTTCTAATTTAAAACTATACAGTCAGGTGCTGAACGTTTTTTAAAAGTTACCAGAACACCAGCAACCAGGAAAACCTATCCTTCAAAATGGAAAGGTTTAGTATCTGATGTAATTAACATCAAGTCATAGCTATGGTTGCTGATTTGCCTGTGGTTTTTGATTACCTGGTGCACATACAGTCCCAAGCGTGCAAATCCTCTTCCCTAAAGGTGCGTCTCGCAGCTGTTTCAACTTACAAGTCAGCAGGAAGAGAAATGTCTCTTGCTTTCACAATCAGTGTTCAAAAAGTTTTTTAGGGGTTTAAATCACATGTCCTCCCGCCCCCATGAGGAACTCTGTTCCCCCATGGGATTAAACTTGGTATTAACATACCTGGTGGATGCTCCATTTAAGTCCATGTGATCTGCAGAGCTGAAATATGCGACTTGGAGGGCAGTGTTTCTGGTAGCCATAACTTCTGCCAGAAGGGTCAGTGAAATTCAGGCCCTCAACAGACCTGTGCTTCATAGTCTGGTGTAGGGATCACCTAGAGCTAAGAACAAATGTAAAACTTCCCCCTGAAGTAGTATCAGAATTCCACATGAAGCAGTCTGTGACCCTGCCTGTGTATTTCTCTAGTCGTCACATAAGTGCAGGTGACGAGAAGCTGCACAGCCTGGATGTGAAGAGGGCTCTCTGACTCTATCTAGATAGAACCAAAGAGTTGGGAACTGATAAAATGCAATTGTTTGTCACCTATGGTGAGGTAGGTAAAGGCAACCCAGCAGTCAAAAAGACACCCTTTCATTGGGTAGACTCATGTATACAGTTCTGTTACAGGAAAGCTGACAAGAAGCCATCTAACCGCCTTGACGGCACATTCCACAGAGCTACATCTGCAGCGGTGGTAGTATTGAGGGGTGTACCCCTTCATTGACGTCTGTAATGCAGCTACCTGGTCCAGAGTACATTTCTTTACATCCCATCACTGCCTGAACATCCATCCCAGTAGGGGTGCCAGGGTTGGGACTCCAGTACTTAGAACCATTTCCCTAAATATGTTCTAGGTCCTGCATCCCAAGGTAATACTTGGAGTCGGCAGATTGTATGCAATAACTAGTAAATTCTTATTGCTTGAAGAAAAATATTCACCATAGTAATAATGTTTCTTATAGAGGGTTTACTAGTGATTCATATAAGCCCTTCCCTACCCCCTTCTAGATCCTTAGCAAGTGAGTTCTTTAGAATAAGCCAAAATCTTTTTTTCTAGGGATGTGGATATGTTGTTCATTCCACACTATCTGGCAGGTACCTTGCCGCTTTAAGATGTGCCGAAAGGTCTTCAAGCTGGCTCCTCCCACCCACCTGGGTGGTATAACCCTCGGCTCCGCCCCATGATGCCAGATCTTCCTTACCGCTTGGAAGCTCAGGTTCTTTCCTTAGTGATCTCGTATTTTGCAGGCCCTGGATCTTAAATCTTCAGATTTTTTTCCCAAAACTTAACCCTTAAACTCATCCAAGTTCAGTCTTCTCCACCTTGTCTCGCTGCTGCGATGGAAGACTACTCCATTCCCTAGTTCCGTCGGTGCCCTTGCAGGCAGAAGATGTCTCTCACTGACTCCCATGCCATGTGCGTTTACTGCCTTGGGCATGACCACAATCTGCAGGCTTGCGATCTGTCTGTCTTTTTCTCCATTGGTGCTTGAAGACCGCGCTGCCCGACTCCAGCTGGAGCAACCAGAGAAACGGTACCCGCTGGTCAAATCAAAGGAGGCCCATTGGGTGGTGTCCACGGTGGCGGGCTCTGCAGAACAACTGGAACAGCTTGATCAGCTCACGGCCCTCGAGGAGGTGGCCCAGGCTGCAGCGAGCTCCTCTTCGGCTTTGGCCTTTATTCCAGTCCAACTGGGCTCTTCTTACATGGCTTCCTTTCGGGAGCTGTGCCAGTCGCTCTTAACTAAAGGGGAGGGTCTTTCTGGGTCTCACACGCCTCGGTCCCAGAAGAAGGCTCTGAAAAAAGGTAAGACCCACCATCGACGCTCTTGGGAGCAGGAGAGATCTCATTCTCCGGACCATCGGCTCTCGACTTGGGTCGATTTTGCAGCCCAGGCCACTCATTTCACAGGGTCCCCATCAGAAACAGTCGGCTGAGATGCCTGTTGATGTGGTCAAGATTTTTCTGGAGCCCACCGACAGGTTGTCGACCGAGGAGGCTGACAACTCTTTGTCTCAGACATCGGTGCCTTCTGGGGACTTGGCTCAGCCTCCTGAGCCAAAATCTTGGGCCCAGGTCTTTGAACCGGAGGGGCAGCGGGTCTCCCCCGCTTCTTCCTTGGTCCACCGTCGGCATTGCCGATGGTCGAGATCTCAGTCCACGTCCACATTGGGCAAATTCCACCAACGTTGGCTGTCTCAGTCCCGACATCGTGGGAAGCGCCGGCGCCGCTCTTCTTCCTCAGATGAGGAGAGACTCCGGCACAAGTTGCATCGGCGCTATGAGGATTTAATGTGGCAGCAGCTCATTCTGACTGGCTCTAAGCCGACAGCGGCTTCTACGCTGGCTGTTAAGTGGCTGTCACCCAAACAGCCGACAACGACTCCCACCACCGTTTCCTTGGTCGAGGATCCGGTTCCGGTGCTGCTGGCTCAGCCGAAATTGGCTCCCCCACCCATTGTGGTGGAACCACCGCCTCCTCACTTGAAAAATGGGGCACCATCCAAGACTTCTCGATCTGCTTCGGGTCTGCCCCATCAACTGTCAGTCACTCACCCCTGATCGGCATCGGCAAGGGGAGTGTGGCTCGGGCGGTCACCAGCTGTATGCAGACTCTTCGAGTCCAAAGACTCCTCGTTGCACTCCCGTCTAGTGGACCTGTAGTCCTTGGGGGGGGGGGGGTCTCTCCGTGGACGAGAGCCCTTCCTTGTTCCTTGGTATTCTTTGGCTCATCTCGGAGTCCTCTGGGCTGCCACTTGAACGCGTGCAAAAATGGGCCAGATATCCCTTGACGGAGATCCTGGATAGAGGGGATTCCCCCACAGAGGCCTTCCCTCTTGCCGAGGCCATTGTCGGTCCAGCACTAGAGTTACGGCCAGCGTCCAGCCTCTTGCCCAGTGCCGTCTGCACCGGATGGCCCGCAAGTATGTGGTCCCCACAGGTTCCCTCTTAGGCTTCATGGAGCATCCCTCGGACGAGGGGTTGGTGGCAGACTCTGTTTTTCGGTGCTCCGGCAACACCCAGGACGTGGACAAGCCCCTGGATAAGGAGTTCAAGAAATTGGACCACTCGGGCAAAAAGCTTTATGCTGCCTTCTCATTGGGCCTTTGCCAGGCCAGTTCGGCCATTATGATGGCACACTTCTCGCATGCCTTGTTGGGCTCCCTGGATAAGGTGCTTTCTCATCTCCTGGCTGACCTCCAAACCATGGTTAAGCAGGTCCGGGATCTGGGTAGGGCAGTGGCTAAGCAGCAGCTCCAGACTGCTCGGGATATCGGTGACTCATGTGCCCTTTCCATAGCAGGCGCAGTGGCCATGCGCCACAGGGCTTGGCTGCAGATCTCGACCTTCACGGCGGATACCCAGCACAAGCTAGCAGATGTCCCTTTTCTGGGCACTGACCTGTTTGGGCCCAGTGTGGAGGGTCACCTCCAGCACATTGAGAAATCTAATGCCTCCTTGGATTCTGTCACATCTGCTTAGAAGGACAAGGGCCCCCACTACCAGAAGCATAAGCCCTTTCGTACCTCTGCTCCTGTGGCTAGACTAGCCCAGCAGCACCAGCAGCAGAGCCAGCAGACAGACATGGCGCTCTAGAGCCAAGTCCATGGCTTCCTCGGTTAGGAAGCTCGGGCGGGGGAGGGTCCCGGTGGCTCCTCAACTGGTTCCTCATCCTCCTCCTCCAAGCCTGCCCAGTGACGGGCTGCGGGGTGCCTCCCCCAACCCCGTCACACCTCCCCTGGGTCCCCCCGGGAGGGGCCAGCTCAGCCACTTCCTTTCCGCCTGGTCTGCTGTCACCATGGACCACTGGGTACTGGAAGTGGTTGGCAGGGGCTTGCCTCTGGAATTCGAGCAGGTCCTTCCCTTCAGAGCACATGCTGCATGGGGGCTACCGGGTCTGCAGTCTCCCAGTCGTCTGTCCGAGACAACATCGATCAGCTCCTCCGCAAGGGGGTTATCTGCAAGGTGGCGGATCCTCCTCCTAATCCAGGGTTCATTTCCAGGTACTTCCTGGTCCCGAAATGGACGGAGAGGGACTGGCGCCCCATTCTAGATCTACACTATCTAAACAAGTTCCTAAGGCCATGCTCCTTCCGGGTGGTAACTCTAGTGCAGATAATACCATCTCTAGGGCAAGGAATGTGGTTCTGCTCCCTGGATCTTGAGGACGCGTTCTTCCATGTCCCGATCCGTCTGTCCCTCCGCATTTGGGCAGAGGGAACCCTTTACGAGTTCTGAGCCATGCCCTTCACCCTTTCTTCAACCTTCACAGTCTTCACCAATTGCATTGCAGTAGTGGCTGCATTTCTGAGGTGCCGAGGGGTCCGGGTATACCCTTACCTGGATGACTGACTGATAGCAAGTCCCCCCAGGCTGGAGGTGGAGAGGTCCAGGAATCTGGCCCTCCGGACTTGCTTAGACCTTGGCCTCCTGATCAACGAAGCCAAGTCAGCACTAGTGCCTGTGCAGGTGATCCAGTTCATCGGGGCAGAGCTCGACTCCTGCCGAGCCATAGATCTGCTCCCGGCAGACAGGGCAAAGATTCTGTCCTCCTTTGCCCAATCATTTCTGGTCGGGCAATTGTGCCCTGCTCGGGACTTCCTGCGTCTTCTGGGCTACATGGCGGCTTGCACCAGCGTTGCTCGATGGGCCCATTGGCATATGCATTCTCTCCATTGGGAACTGGCCAGCCAGTGGTCTCAGCGCTCAGATCATCTCGACCAACTGGTCCCTGTAACCCAGGAAATGTGGGACGGCCTCCAGTGGTGGCTCATCCTATCCCACCTGCAGGAAGGGGTCCCATTTGTTCGTCCCGAGCCGACGGTCATCCTGACAACCGACACCTCTGTGATGGGTTGGTGTGCCCTCTGGGGGGGCACAGAGCCCATGGGCTCTGGTCCCCTCAGGAGTCCCGATGCCACATCAACCTGCTGGAGCTCCGTGCGGTCTGGCTGGCCCTGACCACCTTCGCTCCATTTGTTCGGGGTCAAGTGGTCCAAGTCCAGATGGACAACACCACGATCATGTACTGTCTCAACAGACGGGGTGGGACACGCTCCTTGCCCCTGTGCAAGGAAGTTCTTCACATTCGGTCCCTTGTGATCAGCCTGGAGGCAGATCTCCTAGCCATGCATGTGGCAGGAGCCTCAAACAGTCTGGCCGATGCCGTCAGCCAGATAGGCGATGCATTTCACGAGTGGTCTGTCCTGCCAGAGGTAGTGCAGGATCTGTTCTCCCACTGGGGCACCCTCAGGTGGACCTGTTTGCCTCCAAAGAGAATGCCAAGCTGAGGCTGTACCATGCCTGCCCCCCTCAGCAGGGTTCATTGCAGGGGAATGCCTTCTCAAGGCCGTGGAACCCAGGCCTCTTCTACGCCTTCCCTCCTCAGTCCTTGATCCACAAGGTGCTCCTCAAGATCAGGATGGACAAGGCACAGGTGATCCTGGTAGCCCCGGACTGGCCCCGCCAGTTCTTATATCCAGATCTCCTCAGCCTCAGCTCCAGGCTTCCGAGACGGCTTCCAGCCTGCCCGGACCTGCTCTACTTCAGTCAGGGGAAAGTACTCTGCCCGGACCTTCAATCCCTGCACCTGATGGCTTGGTTCCTGAGCGACTACAGTTCCAGGCCTTGGGTCTTTCCGACGAGGTCCTCAGCGTTATTGAGGCTTCCCACAAGGAATCAACCAGAAAATGCTATGCCTTCAAATGGAAGAGATTTTCCATTTGGTGTCAGGGCAAGGGGTTGAACCCCTCATCCTGTTTGCTGGCTAGCATTTTGGACTACCTGTGGTCCCTCTGTCAGAAGGGGCTTCGGTCGACTGCCCTCAAGGTGCACCTAGCAGCCATCTCTGCTTACCGGGTGTGGGCTGGTAAGCAGTCTGTATTGCAGGAGAAGGTGGTCTGGTGCTTTTTTGAGGGCCTAGATCACATATCCCCTCTGGTGCGTGAACCACCATCTCTGTGGGATTTACTGCTGGTATTGGCTAAGCTCATGGGCAAGCCATTCGAACCGATGCACAGGTGTGACATCTCTCACCTGTCGTGGAAGACCGCCTTCTTGGTGGCTATCACGTCAGCCAGAAGGATTGGGGAGCTTCAGGCGCCTTCCATTGAAGCTCCCTACCTGGTCTTCCACAGGGACAAGGTTGTCATGCGCCCCACCCACAGTTTCTTCTGAAGGTGGTGTCAGAGTTTCACCTGAATGAGGTGTTGACTCTGCCAGTGTTGTACCCCAGTCACACCTCAGAGGTCGAGTACAGGCTCCATACCTTGGACCTGAGACGATCGCTCGCCTACTATAAAGAGCATACGGCGGAAGTCCGAGGAGAGGTTTGCCAGCTGTTTGTCACCTACGCTGAAGCTGCACCTGGCAGACCTACAGCAAAACGGACGATTGGCGGGTGGATCACTTCCTGCATTGATCTCTGCTATAGGTTGGCGGGTAGGGAGCCTCCTGTAGGGCTTAGGGCTCATTCCACCCGTAATACCGCTGCGTTGGTGGCTGCTTCTAAGGATGTCCCTATCCAGGAAATCTGCAGGGCTGCTACCTGGAAGACAGCACACACCTTCATGTCCCATTACCACATCGACCTTTAGTCACGCCGGGATGCTGGTTTTGGAGCCTCAGTTCTCCAGTCCCTGTTCCCTAAGTAGGTGGGGTGTGCCTTGCCTCCGTCCTCCCAGAGAACTGTTAGGAGTTTGCCAGATAGTGTGGATTGAACAACATATCCACGTCCCTAGAAAAACAGGTTATTCCCCTGTAGCAGTAGATCTTCCATGGAATGGTCTCTTGCAGTAAGTCATTACTTCTGGGAGTTCCCAATAGGTGGTACTCCAGCACAGAAGTTTCTTCCAGCAGTCTCCACACCAGGGACTACCCACATGACCTCACTTCCTGGGTGTACCTATAGGAGTGGGTGGTCCCTGGTAAGCTCTGTTCATTTTCCCGCTGGCTTCAGCTCTGATAGCATCACTTCTACAACAGTATACAACATGGATTGAACTCATAGCCTGAGGTGTCTGGGCTTCATACGCGGTACCAGATTTCTGTACTCTATAAGAGTGCTACAATGGATGCTTCCCTGTCATACACACAGGGTTCTTAACCATAGGGCTCAAAAAACTCAGAGTCCTCTTCAGGAAATAAAATAGGGAAGGGAAACACTTTTACCTACAGTTCTGTCTGACCGCCTTACAACGGTCATATCTCAAAAACATGGATCATCAAGAAGGCATTCGTCGTCGATGGGAGCTACACCCCCCGTCAACGGCAGGCACTACATCAAAAGAACACAGAGGTACAACCTCTCACAGCAAGGAACATTCCTCGTCAATGGGTCATCATTCCTTAGCTCCCCCGTCGACGAGGCCACATGCACCATCGACGACAGAGGTACTGCTACCCTCCCCGTGAACGGGGCATGCTTCCCCATTGACAAGAGGGCTCTATAAGACGTCCTCATCAATGAAAACACCTCCCCTGTCGATGGGACATGCTCCCTATGCACCATCGTCGACGAGAAGCCTACCACCGTCGACGGAGCGTGCTCTCACATTCCCATCATCGATGACAGTATTTCAGTCGTTAACGAGGCATGCACTCACTATACCATCATCGATGGAGGGCATCCCACCGTCGACAGGGCATGTACTGCCTTCCTCATCATCGCCAGAGTATATTCCACCATTGGTGGAGCATGCCTTTACTTACCCTTCATCTATAAGACACAGTACATTGTTGACAAGGCATGCTTTTCTTCCTCTTCTGTCGACGAAGCAGCCCCTGCATCACAGAACAGCACCTTTACGTGCATATAATACAACAATGGAAGATCCTTATAGATAGTGTACCATGACATGCCATGGATATTCCCAGAAAAATGTTTCAAAAGATACTTATGGGGCTGCTTTAGCACAAAATAAAGAATTATATACTACGGAGCACAGAAGCAAACCAGCCTCATTTGCACTCATGCATGGTACCCACACATCAGTCGGTGGTGAACAAAGATGCCAAAAAAGTACTGGATCACTTTACCAGGAGGCACTAATTGATTTCCCATCACCACGTACACTGGACTCTGAGCCTGCTTACATGGCAATTCCATCTTTACAAGTTCCAAATATTGAAGAAATAGTGAATATAGTGTTGGATTCTATGGGCTTCAACCATTCCAATACTCCAAGACATAAACTCCAATCACAAACCATGTCTCCGCCTCCATCAAAACAGGCACGCACAGAGCTGGACCGCTGACCAGTAATGCCTCCTCATGAATATTCAGAAGAATATTTTCCAGATTATCATACAAATTCAGAACCTCGCACACATTATGATGATTCTTCCAGTATAAGAGGTTATGAGTCCCCTTATGATGTTCCATCTTACTGGGACGAAAGTCTGCTACAACCACTAAAGGTCATTTTTCCACTGGCTGACCCCTCATTCCCCGAAATGATGTTACAAATACAAAAAACAATGGGGTTTACCACAACAGAGCAAGATAGATGAAGTAAAGATATGGCAGAATATCTGGACCTTCTGGAAGAACCGATCCGGGCAGTCCCTCCTTTTATACCAATGTTCAGAAATGCGATTACTGAACATGGAGCCAACCCGTATCGGCACAGGAGGTACCTAGAAAAGAACACAGGCTATATCAGGCTCCTCTTGATTATCAATATTTAATGAATACGCCCACTGCGGACTCTGTGGTTATTGCAGCTGCTCACAACCACACTGGCAAACCTAAACTTGCAAGTACAATACCTCCAGAGAGAGACTAGACGTTTTGATTATATGGGGAAGAAAGTTTTTGCTCTAAACACACTAAATATCAGAATACTTAATTACATGGGACACATGCTGAAATACCAGCGTACGGTGAGCAGCTCTGCTGGGGACATTATAAACAGACTACCTGCATCCCCTGAAAAAGAGCAACTAACATCAGTAATAAATACCTTCACTTCCCTGACATTTATTAAGATCAGGATACGATATTGTTGATGCTTCAGCCAGGGCCTCTGCAGTCTGTGTTCTTATATGCTGCCAGGCATGGCTCTGACTCTCAGGGCTAGCACCTGATATTCAACAGAAAGTGGCTAATGCCCCCTTTTCAGGCGACCATCTTTTTGGCCCAGGGGCTCAAATGGTTCTGGATGATCTACAAGCCTCATGCAGACAACTAAAGACAGTACAATACATGTACTCCAAACCATATCCTCAGTATAATTATTCATACAAAACTGGACCCAATTATACTCATCGACAAACCTTTAAGGGCAGAGAACAAGTGACAAGGAACACAACAAAGCCAACCTGTGGCTGCCCCTCTGGCCAGCCCGGCATCTCTTTCCTCTCACTAAAAAACTCACACTCCGCCCTGGTCTCCTCTTCTAGGCCTCTGAGACCTCTTGGGACTTCTACCAAAAGACTGAGGCCTTTTACAATGGGCTCTATACATCTAGCCACTCTCCTGAGGTATCACTCTTACAGACCATCACGGCCATTCCATAGGGATGTCTCTCGGCCTACTGTGCGTCGGACTCCATATCCCTCCCACGTATGGGTCCACCTACTACTGCTACTACTACTCACATGCTGAGACACACCCAATATATCCTGGTATGGATTATATTTCAACCTTCTACGAGTATAAGCGACTTTCACTAATGTTAGATACTTACATGTACGAGGGTGAGTACCTATACAGAGATTATACGCATTAAACTCTGCATGTCTCTTTTGCTTGGCAAAAAAATAAAAAAAATTTCTGACACATATGTGTTTCATTAATATCAAGGATGAAATCCACTGCCTTATGATTTTGATTATATTGTTCATTATTACTTTAGCGTCTGTCTTTCCAGTAATAAACACATAATGCACTTACCTTACGAACATTTCAGATTCATGCCGAACAAGGTTGCAGGCCCTGACATACCTGGGACCCCCTTGTAAGTAAGATTACTAATACAAGATGGATATGTCAACATGTACTTCGCATGTTGTTTAAAACCAAATGCAAAATTGAATATAGCTACCGAGTCTAAGAATCACTGACTTTCTTTCTGCCACAGATGCACTGTTTAATTTTGCAACAATATCTGCTGCTTTTGTATCCTATTTATGCCAAATGGATATTTTTCTACTGTCTTGACTGATGTGGTAAGATTCTTAATGTGCTACATTGTTGCACTTGTAAGGACTAACATTGTATTATTCAAAATACTGTCACAACTCGGGACATCAGTAGCCTTTGGCCCAGACTGTTTTTTTCACTGCAGATTACTGAGAGCGACTATTCACTCCGTGATATAGTGGAATTACTTATAATTTATTGATATGATTATCATGTTTCACTCTAATCGGGTTACCATTTCTCTTACTACATCCATTAAACACCTGATAATAGCAGGTCTGGCTTATATCTTAGACATAACCCTGTAACAGACAAGATAATGGAACAACTTACAAATAAAATACAAAAATTATTCTACAGTATATGCTGATATGCTATTCGTAACACTTATTGGTCTTATGACCACATTATCCTTACGGCAGAATGCCACATTTGACCACCCCACTGCCATGTAACTGCTTGGGAATCTCCCAGAAGTAATGACGTACTGCAAGAGACCATTCCGTGGAAGATGGTGCAGTTACACAAAGACATTTGCTGTAACAGTGGATCTTCTAGGAATGTCTCTTGCAGTAGGTAGGTTTCCTCCCTCCAACCCCCTGCCATTCTGTAACAGGAAAAACTATGTAGGGTTGGGAAGCTTTGGTACCTCTATTCCCCTCGGTCCCTCGCTTTCCTGAGCTAAAACCAGTGGGGAATGGAGCTTACCAAGGACCACCCACTTTTATTGATACAGCCCAGGAAGTGAGGTCATGTGAGTGGTCCCTGGTGTGGAGACTGCTGGAAGAAACTTCCGTGCTGGAGTGCCACCTATCGGGAACTCCCAGAAGTAATGACTTACTGCAAGAGACATTCCTAGATCTACTGTTACAGCAAAAGTCTTTGTGTAACTGCACTTTCTAGGAGTGGTATATGTTGTTCATCCACACGGATCTACCCAACCTCCCTGACTTCGAAGCACACACCTGGCTTCCAGCGGGCTAGATCTGGTGTCTTGGGGCAGAGCCGAGGGTTATACTAACTGGGTGGGTGGGAGGAGCCAGCTTGAAGACCTTCCGGCACATCTTAAAGCAGCAAGGTACCTGCCAGATAGTGTGGATGAACAACATATACCTCTTCTAGAACTACTGTTACAGGTGAGTAACCTGTTTTTTTTTGTTTATGGCCTAGATATTTTACTGTTGCAAACTTTGCAGTCTTCATAACTTCAATGTGTGTTTTATCTGCATTATTTATAGTCTTATTTAGTTAGAATACTTAGTATAGACTAGACAGGTGGTCACTGTTAGCTTCTGGTCTTCAGCTATAACTCTGCTATTGGAACGCTAGGGGGAGTGTGACCAGGGAGTAAAGTTTGAATTTGAAACAGTTGAAATTCCATCTCCAGGCAGAAACTCATGGCTAAGATGATGTACATTGTGTGAATCACTACTCCATCTCCAGGCAGATACTCCTGGCTGTGATGATGTAGATTGTATGAATCACTAGTAAACCCTCTAAAAGAAATGCCATTACTATGGTGAGCAATTGTTTCATTTTCCGCCATGACCCGGAAATTTGAGTAGAACACAGCACATCAGTCTGACATGTACATGATAGCAGGGCAATCTGTGAGGCCTAGACATATTCGAACACTATATTGAGATCAGTGTTAAGACCTTTCTTACAATAACAATGATTGTGCTTGTACAGTAAAGCAGTTACAGAATGAGATAAAAGTATGGTGGTTTATGTCACTTTTTAAACTGTGCATAGTTTGCCTCATTTTGAGCACCGAGTGGTACCCCTTTACAAGAGGGGTCCAGTCACAAGCCAAAAGAAATTGCAGCTGGTGTCAGCAAAACTTAATTACAAAAGATTTTAAACATTGCTTCCGGTGACATCACCAAGATGGTCGGACGCTAACTCCTGCTGTTCCGTGGATCTACTTCCCTAATCTAAGTGCATCCCTCCATTAAACGCTCGATTTTCTCCATAAAACAGAGCTCCTCCACTGCTAGAGATGGCCGGGAAGCAGTCACAGAGTAAAGGTTCGAAATCGGCTGTTTAGCTAAAATGAAACAACTCGTTCTGGACAAAGACATGGAAGGGTTTGCGGCCTTACCTCAGTGCAGACGCACACCTTCAGAATCTTCAATTGATCCGGATACCGAGGACATGAATTCCCCAGAAAACGCAGCACAAACTTTGCAGTGCATTCTAGCTACGGTGAACAAAATCAACTCTTCCCTGGTGGACCTCAAATAGGATGTCCACACCTTGGATAAAATGGTCTCTGCAAACGCAGCCAGGGTTACCGCAATTGCCAAAGCACAGGACAGTTCAGAGCGTTTGATCCTGTATCTGCTTCATCAACTGGAGAACAGATCAAGATGCAACAGTTTTCGGGTACACGGAGTCCCGGAGGGGTCTGAGGAGGGTTTGCTGTGTCTATAGAGTTTATTCAGCAGCTACTGCGATCTACCCTGTCCTAGCCTTCCGACCTGAATCTAGATATAGATCAGGCCCACTGCTCACTGGTGCCCAAGCCATCTGATCCCTCTGCATGTCCCAGATCGTGGATTATTCATTTGGTCTATTTCCAGAGTAAGGATTTGATCCTTCAAGAAGCGTGGAAACATAGAAATTTACAGTACAAGGGTGCCCCCATTTTCTTCGACCAGGATTTCTCTACAGTGCTGCAAGCCAAAAGACAGAGTTCGAGCAGTGATCAGGGAACTCAAAGTTAAGAAAGATATTGAAGCTCAACTGCTATTTCCAGCCCGAATAAAGTTACATCTGGACTCCGGAATCAAAACATTCCCCTCCCTGGTAGAGGCCTTGCCCCTGCTGCGAGAACTGGACATCACCCTACCAGACTTGGAAGTAGAACAATTAGAATGAAAGCTCATCAGCGGAGTGTGGAGTGTGGTCTCAAGTGGGCAAAACAAGAAGCGGGGCTTACCAGGGGCGATCTCGCATACAGCCACAGCAGATATCAGACTGCTACAGCGAGCGGATCAGCAAGCCCAGGACCCGAAAACTGCCTCATCCCCTGCCAAGTCTCCAAAATAGTGAAGGTACTGTGGGGATTGCCTAGAGAGAGCGGGAACTCTAATTAATGGCTGTGAATCTAACCAGAACATTTGCTGGACTAATTAGTGAAAAACTGCAGTGGCGGGCAAATTTATACTCGGGATAGGTTAACAATCCCGAGTATTACCAATTCAATTAGGTCTGTGTTCCTGGTAAGGCTGTTTACCGCTGGTCACATGGGGGAGGTATCTCCCTGCATACATATATGTGTGGTGAGCACTCTCATCTGGAATCGGTTCTAGAAAGGGATTTGAATTCAGTCATTTAAATGGCCCTCGGATATAAGGGGAGGAGGGGTGACCCCCCCCATCTTTACTTGAGGCCTGCTTTGCCTTGTAAGTCCCTCATAAGCCTTAGGCCTGCAACGGACTTCAGGAAACGCTATGATTGAACGGAGACTTAACTTGGGATGGGAGGGGGTTATATGTAGCGATGGAATTTCAAGGGTTAGATCAGGGAGGCAAGGCATTAAATCGCAGGTCAGGGGTTCATTGCCTTGATATCTATTGCCTACTGCTGCACCCTCCACTATTGTAGAATGTGGAGAACTCATTTTGATCTAAGAGGGTATGAAACCAAGAGCCCAGAAAAAACTCTGGAATCAAAGGCGTATTAGGGTAGGGACTGCTTAAGAATATTTTCATTTTGAATGGGAGAGTGGGATCCACGGATTTGACGGGGGGATCCGCGTTTGTTACTGTTGGATCCTTGTTATCTGTTTGGTGGTGGGTTTGGAGTGGGCACTAGCACTTCCAGTGGGAGTCACCTTTTCTGCTACTTGCCCCTAACTCACAGAGGCTACTCTATGGTCAAAGTATTGACCACCTACAGTTAAACACTCTGTAGGACTTCTCGTGGAGGTCACACAAAGTTTTGGGGTCTTTTTTCCTTTTATCATTTAAAGTTCTAAAAAGTTTTGCTAACTTACTGTTTGTTAATGTTGTTATACTACTTTTACATTGTTCTTACTGTTTTTTATACTAAAAACGGAAACCTGGCTGTACATTTTATTTCTAATAGACCTTACTGGGGCTCCCTTGTTGGGGTTCAGTCTGGAGGGGATGAAACCTGGGTTGTTATAGTGGAGCTCAAGCTGAGGTATCAAACAGACACTGTAAAACGGTGCACTTAAATATTGCATCATATAACGTCAAAGGGGTTAACTCCCCTATTAAAAGAGCTAGGCTATTAACAGAATTAAAACACCTAAATTGTGACGTGGTATATTTGCAGGAAACGCACTTATCAGAACAAGAACATGCTAAGCTAAGACGAATGTGGGTGGAACATGTAGCAGCGTCCTCGAACCCACTTGCAAAAAGGGCTGGGGTAGCAATACTTTTTAAGCAAAGTACACCACTGGTAATACAGGATGTAGAGAGTGGGTTTCAGGGTTGATATATTAGTGTAATCCCCCCACCGGCCACTTGTTTAACTAGTAAGCACATCTCCCATACTATTTCTGTCTAGGAGAAAAAGAGGGGGGTGAGGGTACAAAGAAAAAATACAGTATTTACAAGACAGCAAAATGACCATTACTAAACCCAGATCCTGAGGAGAGAAACTTTGCTAAGGACTATGCTAGGTTTGTACTTCTGGAGGGGTACCCAGTAATTCTACACAGGAAGCAGTAACTAGATTGTCCATACCAGGTTGGGATTCTAGAGTGTAGCTTTATTCCAAACAGTTGGTACACAAAAGCAAAGTTGGACCCCCAAGGGTGTACACTTCATTGCACAAGGCAAATGCAGCACATCATCTGTAGAAAACAGAAACTCAAACTTCCCATATAGCATAGGATTTGGAACTCTTTTCAGCAGCACTGCCTGAGCTGAAAACACACATCTTCTAGTGGCAGTGGCCACCACAGAGCACATAATTTCTTCTTCAAGTGGCACTGGCCACAACTTAGAACACATTCCTATATAGCATAGGCTTTAAGGTAGGCAGTGTGGCAATTGGCCACGACTGAGCACACTGGTGCTCACAACTAGGATAACCCACACCAGGGGCAAACTTTATCTTTAGGCATTGGCCAAATGACCTGAATAAATAGGCGCCCGTACAAAACCTGAAGTGCTGAACTGGTCACTCCAGATGGGGGATTGCCCACCTCTTGCTTCCTCAACCATACCCAGCCATTCTTTCAGAGTTACACCTCAATAATTAAGAAAACTGTAGAACTATGCATCTTGTAATATACTGTATGGCACATTAAGCATTAGAAAACACTACACAGGAGTGTCAGAATAAAGTTATGTACATTGTGCTAAGTCACACTGGGGACTTCACTTTTTGCCAGCCAACTTTAATAAAACATTTTGAGAACTATCTCAAACAGAACTGGGTGCATAGGTCCCTTTTGTCAGAGTAACACCCCAAAGAAAACAAGGCAGGTATATTTCTCCTGGGAATGCCCAAGTCAGAATTACTCATGGTTGTACAGAAAAGGCAGCTTCAATGTCCTGGATCAAGTCAGGGGACTGCCCCCTCAGATCCTTTCTGCAATCATCAGGAACTCCTGCTAGACAGTTTCCACCACTTGTTTACAGGTGCAGCCTGGGAGCACAAGGAAGTCAAGTGACTTGCTCAAGGTCACACAATATGCAAGCGGGGGCTCTGGGATTCAAACCTAGGTCTCCAGATTTGCAGCTCAGAGCCTTAAACCACTGCGCCATACTGCCTCCTTCTACAGGGCAGACAAATGATTCCCAGAGTAGGGTGAGAAAAAGTAAGCTGCTCTCAGAGCCCACACTGCAGCTCTTCACTCCTCCAACTGCTCACGCTGACAGACAACTGCAGACTAACTGAAAATTCTAAAACTTGCCCATTCACAGCTAGCTAGTGTGGCTTATGCTGCTGCGAGAGTTCTAAATGACATTACCTCTCTGCTGTCAGCTGAGACCAAGTAAACAGAGAGGGAGCAGGTGAAAATCCATTTAACTAGATCTTCACCAGCTGCCTTCCCTACCTAGCACTGATACTGATGGGATTTTAGTAACCCCAGGGAACAGGGGTTACATTAGACTCACAGGCCTACTGCATGACAAGACGCTTCATCTGGTCAATATCTATGCCCCAAATGTGGGAACAGAAAAATTCCTCTCAGATATTTTCCACAAGTTGGCAGCTTTACCCCAAGGCCAGCTACTACTTGGGGGAGATTTCAGTATGGTTTCCTGCCCCAGTCTAGACTGTTCCTCAGGCCATACCTCTACAAATAAAATTGCCACTAAAACACTTAAAGCCTTGGTGGACATGTGGAGATCGTATCGTGGGCAGGAAAGAGATTACTCTTTTTATTTGCATGCTCAAAATTCATACTCATGCAATGATCTGTTTTTCACTTACAAGACAGACCTCCACATGTTCACTGCTTCCAAAATTCACCCTATAACTCTGTCGGACCATGGACCAATTTCTCTCAAACTGATATGGGGGTAGAAGACGGATGTTCTATCTGGAGACTTAGTGTCTCTCTACTAAACGACAAAAATTTTATCCAGCAATGAACTCAGACAGTGAAAAATTTAACTCTAGATTCCCCAATAGAAGACTGCTCCCTTCTGCTTTGGTGGGACACCTTGAAAGCGGTTACCAGGGAACAAATAATTAGCTTTGCCTCAGCTAGAAAGAAACAAACAAGGTTAAAGGTAGCAGAGTTAAAGGCTAAAATTGTAAGTCTGGAGGCCCTACATAAACAAAACCCAGGGAAAACAAAAACCTTGAAGGACTTAACCAAAACCCGCTCTGAACTCCATGAACTGGAATATAAGAAAGCTGAGGGCCTCCTTCACTTCTCTAATCAGAAGCCTCACAAAGTTGGGGGGAGGGCAGCGAGACTGCTGGCCTTTCGGCTATGCAAAAAACATGCTGATAGGCATGTATTGAACCTAAAGGATAAACCTAATCCCTGCAAAGTCTGGACCAAACCTAGTGATATAGCTTCTCAGTTCCGGGCCTTTTACAGACACATATGCTGAAGATAAACAAGGGCAGGTGGTGGCAGAGAAGTCGAAGGACTTTCCGAATTCCCTATCACTCCCTGCCCTGCCCCTTAAGGCGCAGGAAGCCTTGTTGGCACCCATGTCAGAGCAGGAAATCGCACAGGTGATAATCGGGCTCCAGGCTGGCAAATCACCAGGCCCTGACTGGCTATTGGCTGAGTGGTATAAAAAGCTTAGAAAAATGTCTTCGTCCTCAAACTAGTGGTGGTCTTTAATTCAAGTACAGAGGATGCTAGATTCCCAGACTCCTGGGGGGAGGCCCTGGTCACAGTCATCCCCAAGCCAGGGAAACCTACCAGTTATTGTCAGGCGTATAGGCCTATATCCGTGCTTAGCCACAATTTTAAAATCCTAACAAAAATTTTAGCCACTCGATTGCAGAAGTATATAGAGTTGTTGTTGTTGCACCTGGACCACACAGGTTGTATCCCACACAGGCACTTGTATGACAATATCGGAAAATTGCTTAATATCATGGTCAATAAATCTCCCTCTAAAACATCCCAACTGGCGTTTTTGTTTGATGCCAAGAAGGCTTTTGATCGCCTTAACTGGGCATACATGAGGGAAATGCTGGCGCACGTGGGGGCTGGGGGCTCCTTTCTTAAATGTGTTTCTGAATTCCAGGGCATGGGTTAAAGTTAATGGAACAGTCTCAAACTACTTTACAATAGAACGTGGTAGCAGACTGGGGTGCCCCTTATCTCCTTTGTTGTTCGCTCTCAGCATGGAGCATTGGCTCAGGCGATATGGGAAATCCCCTCTATACGGGGCATCAGGGTGAGGGGGTAGTGAATAAGGTCTCCCTTTATGTGGATGACACAGTAATATACCTGGACAACCCAGAGTCCCCCCTCACACACGTCTGTTGGAACAATTTGGCAATCTATCAGATTTTAAAGTCAGTACAGATAAATCGGAAGTTGTGTATTAATGGACCCCACAGATAGAGGCCCAGAAAGGGAGCCCTTTTAAATGGATTAAAGAGAAAGCTCGATACCTAGGTATCTTTGTCCCCACTGATCTTTCGAAACTATATCACATTAACTATCAGGCTCTAAAAAAACAAGTTGTTGAAGACATGAACAGATGGTTGAATCTCCCTCTCACTTTCACAAATAGAGTGGGTACAGTTAAGATGAATGTTTTGCCCCATTATCTGTTCTTGTTTGCTACCCAACCACTTCCGATCCCAAGGCTTGAATGGAAAGAACTGAGGAGGAAGCTGTTTAGCTTCATTTGGGCCGGTCGTAGACCACAGAAAAGATGGGATCTCTTAACAGAGGCCTAGGATGGGGGGGGCTGGGTGTTCCTTGTGATGCTCTGCCACCTGCTTATTGTTATATTGTATAATATTTGTGTTATAAATAAAATGTGTATGGTATGTGACTGCCTGCTTATGGATGGTAGTCAGTGTAAGGAGACTTGACTATTAACCTTAAAAGTGCCAGTGTGAGGAAGCAGCAGGATGTGAAAAACAGACCAGTGAAACACTAATTAAAGCCTTCCTTCCAGAGGGACAGTTTATTACCCCTTAGAACCTGCTCCTGCTTTTGAAGTTGGAAACTAAATATGCATTTGATGACATAGCAGGAAGGGAAGTCATTTGGCTGATCCTTTATGGTTTTCTCACCTAGAAGAGAACCCGTGACAGATTGTGGGGTTATGAAATGTCAAAGGAAATGCTTTGCTCAAAGAGACTCATATTTTGGGAAATTCCTAGTTGCTGATTTTCACAGTAATAACATACATCCTTGTAGATTTGTATGCTAAGAAGTTAGTTATAGGAGGATCTAACTATGACCTCACCAAAGGGGGTTGGGAGATGGATTTTGAAAAGATCAGGTATCTGAGGGAAACATTGCTTTTTATTCTGGACTCAAGAGAGACACTTAGTTCTCTGGACTTAAGAAGGCACTTTATGGTAACATCTAGCTAGGCAAAAACTTTTAAGTGTTTGTGATAGGCATATCTGTGTTCTGTAACTTCCTATTTATTTTATGTGACTAAGTTATTGATATATTTGTTCTGTTTGATATTTTACCTATTTTAAAATTTTTAGTAAACAATGTTTTCCTTGAAATACTGCCTATGGCTTCTTAGTTCCTTTTGCATGTGAATGCTGAAGCAGTGTTTAATTCGGACAGCTGTTAAGGGCTTGAATATGTTACTAATCTTGCTAAAGGTAAGAATATACCTAGGTCTCATATTGAGTCATAAGGGTACATTTTGGAAACCTGGCTGGGTGCCACTGGGTGAAAGATTATATTGCATTTCCCCGAAGAGAATATATATATTTGAGCCTGTTATCTGGTTATGCTAGCATAAGGTTCACATTTTGACCCCCAGGACTCGAGGCTAGTAGGTGATTCGGACCCAAAACAGACAGGAGGGTTGCCCTGTCTGTCCCCTGTTCACACTATCGCACTTCGAGGTTGGCACTGTGGGAGCAGAGGGCCTGACCTGCGGAGCGTCTTTGTGACATCCCTAATTTCCGAAATTACTATAAAGCAGCTCAACTGTTACCAGTGTTGAAGATGTTGTCCCCTGAATTGAGAGGGGGTGGTATGCCATGGATAAGTGGGCCCATGCAATAATTCCCCTTAATATCCTTCCATGGGTGGCTTTCCCCTCAGACCTCAAAGCTGTTACTAATGTGTGGACCAGATACACCATTGCTTCCTGGGTAAATACAAGACAGTGGTGAGAAATGTCCACTTCAGTGTGGAAATATATACCCTTGACATTTCTTTCTCAGTTTCCAGCCTCACAGAGTGATTTCATGCTTCACTCGCTGGGCGAGCCTGGGACTTCAGTGTCTTCCACAGTTTATAACAGGAGAGGTAGTTAAGCCATTTGAAATGCTTCAGAGAGAATACAGTATCCTCTGTGACAGGGTAGACTAGGGGTAGACTGTCCCATTTGTGTTGGAGAAAGTATTTAAATGCAAGGATCTGTATTCTTTCCTTTTCTCTCTCCTCTGTCTGGTTGCGCAGCCAAATTTTCCTGTAAGACTTCAGACTTGATCAACTTGAACAGTCTTGCAGTCCTTTACCTCTTACTGTCTGTTTTCTCTTGCTTTCTGTTTTTCCTCCCTTGCATATCTAGATCTGGTAATATAAGAATATGTGCAAATCAGTATATGGAAATGAAACTGATAATAGGATCACTTTTGTTTAGAAAATATGGTGTTACTGTTGAAATGTATATAGGGGATACATGATGGGTATGAGTGGGATATGGCAAATATTTAGTGAGATATCCATGCCTCACGATGCAGGAGTGAGAATATTGCCATATCCCATGATCTGCACATCATGTGTGCGATTTATACAATAGGTGTGGAAGCTTTAATTTGTTTTATCTTATGTCGTTCTGTTGCTGTGAGTTGCTGCTGTGAGTGAATGGGTATGAATGGGGTTTGTATAGGTTGTACGATTGGTCATTGTGTGTGTGAGTGAGTGGTAATAGGTTGATGAGTGTGATCCGTGGTTGGATGATGTGTTTTGGTAGGCGGGACACGTCTGGGAGGTTTCCTGTAGATACTATGTGTGATTTTCCTTTTTCCCTATATTTTATTATGTGTAGTGTTTAATTTTTGTTGTATGCTGCTGTGCGTAACGTTTTCATTTGTGGTTGGCTTATATGTTATTTGTTTTGGAATGTCTGTAAGAAGCTCCATGGGAAGTACAGGTAAAAGAGCAGTTTCAATTGTGCGAGGTGCTTTCGTTGTCATTGAGACACTCAGCTTTATTTTTTGCTGAGACTGACAGCAAGAATTGTACAGTTTGAGTATACATCATGTAAGTAATACCAGTTTAAAGTGGTCATGTTTAGGTTGCTGTAACATGTGAAGGAGTGAAATTAAGAACTGAAGGCTTCGGTGTGGAAATTTGTATGCTGTGCAATTCACTGGTATGTTAGTCAGAGTCGGAGTCTGTAGACAGATTTTCTTTGTTTATCACAGAGATCATAAATGGGACCTAATAGGTTTACAGTTTGGATGCAGTGTAAGAGACTGCATGACCATTCAGCAACTTGTATTACAAAAATGTGCTGTTTTAGGTGTGTGCCATTTGGTACAGTGAGGACTGTACTGCTGTAGGCTTCTGGCATTTATGAAACTGAAACTGCCCTCCGGCGCATTTCCACTGCTCTAATCAAGGCGTGTCGCCTCATCTCAGGAGCCCACCGTTTTCACCCACTCTTGTGACCTCTTTGCCCAAATTGGTTGGCTCCAGCTCAAAGATCGCATCAAATATCAAACATGCCTGATGGCCAAGAAAATAACCCTAGGCTTCCTACCACCTGGAATTCAAGGTCTTCTCGGCCCCTCTCTTAATACATGCAGCTCTGAATCCCAGCTCTTTCTGGTCCCTTGCTGCCGTACCTCCCAGGGACAAAGATCACTCGCCTGCAGAGCCCCTCTTTGGATGAATGTCCTCAACTGTGACATCTCCGAATCCAAAGTGGGCCCTTTCAAATCCAAGCTACAGCGACAACTCTCTGCCACTCGCTCCTGTGACTGTTTCCACTTAACCCTTTTTGGCAATCTAAGACCCTAGCACTTGATTACTGTTAAATCTCCTTAGCACCATCTCTGACATCCCCTCCCCCCCTGCTACCCTTCCCTTCACCTTTCCTCCCCTCTACCTAAGGCCCCCCCCCCCCAAAATCTGTCCTGACAAAGCCTGTTGGCTGATTTCAACTTACCTTATGATTTTACCAGTAACTGACAAAGCTTGTTTTGGCTGATTTTTAGTTTACTGTGTGCATTCCTGTGCATGAAACTGCTTAGCGTTACTCATTTCTATTCTTTAATTCACTGTGAATGTCAACTATTGCTTCTTTTCTTATTTACAATTATTTTACCATACCCTGTTTAGTCTAAACCTGTTGATCTCCTTTCTCTATGTATACTGTGTTGCCATACTTTTTGTTCTGTTAACCTGTTGTATTATGCTGCTGACGTGGAACCTTTGTAAAAGAGCTCTAAGCTCAAAGGTATTTGTAATCTGAGATCTAAATAAATAAAATAAAAAATAAAACTGCAAGCAAAGAATGAAGAATGCAGACCAGCTGCTTAAGTAGGTACCTCAAACATTTCAGTTTCACATTTAAAAGAAGTACTAACATACATTGGGGACATGCTGCAGGAGTGAGAATATTGGCTGATGACATAGCTACAGTGGCCCAGATATTCAAAAGGGTTGTGTATGGCGCAACAGTGTTGCGCCATGAACAACCCACTGATGCACCCCGCGCGATATTCAAAAGGAAAAGCGCATCACAATCCCGGCGCTACCGAGCGCGATTAGACAGAGCAGGCACAGGTAGACGTTTGATGCATAACCTGCACAGCCAGATATTCAGCCCGATGTAGAGTCATGCATGCGCAACCCCTACCCGCGCCTGCACAAAGTTAAGCCAAAAAAAAGGAACAAGTGATGGCCACCACAGGTGAGCTGTCAGACAGTAGGGCTTAACACGCAGCCGCCACCTGTGGGTGGCCACCCGAGTTCCTGCCGCACCTGGCGGCGTCCCCCTATGCCCCATCGCGGGCATCCCTGGAGTGAAATCCCCCTGTCCATTATCCCTGGTGGGCCCGATCGCGGGCATCAGTGTAGTCCTGCCTCCCCATCCAATATCCCTGGTGGTCCAGTGGACCTCTGTGTGCCTGATCGCGGGCATTGGTATAGTCTCCCCCCCCCATGTCCAATATTCCTGGTGGTCCAGTGGACCGATTGTCGCCCGATCACGGACATCTGTAACACATAACAGACCCCTACTACCCTGGTGGTCTAGTGTACCCCCCTCCCCACCCACCCACTGAGGCCACCGCCTGCCAAGACTTCCCGCCGGTGGGCGGCAGCACCCCACCCGCCTGCTGCCCCGCTGCCTGACAGCTTGGTAGGGCTGCACGCCCATACCGTACTATTCAGTCCAGATATGTGAATGATTCACATATTGTTGTAGCTGTGGTGACAAGAGCTCAGGCAAAGAAAATTTCAGACAGTGGGAACACTTTTCCTTTCAGTGATTTTGATTCGGACTTGTTTGAGCACAGCTCCAAGACCCAGAAATCCAGGGAAGAAAGACAAAGCCTGAAGAAACTGTTGCAGCCAATGACTGATGGACATAAAGGGTTAAAATGTGAAAATGCTGAAACTAAATTGATAACCGATTGTGATTTTCTTTCAGAACAAGCTAATTATGTTTCTCCATGGTTATTTTAAGCAGCTGGGGGTAAAACCAAAACAGGGTGGATCAATGTTTAAAAAAAATGTAATGGATTACTGTACATAGTTTGGGTTAAACCTCAGATACAGGAACAGACAGAACAATAGGTTATACCAGAGAAGTATAGAACAGAATTGTTACAGATAGCACATGATAGCCCTATGGCTGGTCATTCAGGGAGGGATCGCACCCTTGCCAGATTGCTGTATAGATTTTACTGGCCGGGAATTCATGAAGATGTTGCTACCTATTGTAGTTCCTGTGCTGAGTGTCAGAAAGTAGCCCCAGTCACTAGAAAAGACAAGGTACCCCTACCCTTAATAGATGTGCCTTTTGAGAGAATTGCAATAGATGTGGTTGGTCCTTTAGACAAAAGCAAAAAGGGTAATAGATTTATCCTGGTAGTACGTGACTATGCTATTCGATACCCAGAAGCAGTACCAATGCGTACTGTTACAGCCCCAAAAGTTGCAGCAGAACTAGCCAACATTTTCAGCAGAGTGGGCATACCTAAAGAAATTATTACTGATCAGGTAGTAATTTTGGTGCTGCACTGCTTAAGGAGCTGTACAGACTGCTAGGTATCACTGCCATAAGAACCTCCTCGATCACCCTCAGACAGACGGTCTTGTTGAGCATTTTAACCAAACCCTAAAATGCATGTTAAAAAGGTTTGTAAAAGGGGAAGGGAAAGATTGGGACCAATACTTGCCTTACCTACATTTTGCTTACAGAGAAGTGCCACGGGCATCAACAGGGTTTTCGCCATTTGAAATACTGTGTGGTAGGCAGCCACGAGGGCCACTGGTTGTGATAAGGGAAACATGGGAAGATAACCCCACTCAGAAATGATCTGTATCTTCTCATATGTGTGCCCTAAGAAAGAAACTGGCAAAATATGTTGAAATTGCCCATAGTAATCAGGAAGAGGCTCAAAACCAGCAGAAGGTATATTATGACCGTGGGGTGAAAGAAAAAGTTTTCAAGCCAGGTGAAAAGGTTTTGCTACTGTTATCTGCAACAGAAAACAAGTTGTTAATGGAGTGGCAAGGGCCATATAAGGTTCTTGGACGTACTGGCACTGTTACCTATGAGATTGAGACCCCTGACAAGAAAAATCCTTCTAAGATATACCATGCTAACCTCCTCAAGAAATGGGTTGAAAAAATGCCAAAAGCTGCCTTGCTAGTTTTACCAGAAACTGATAAGGAAGATATTGATGTACTTTATGATAGACTTGAACAAACTGTAAATGCTGATGCTGTAAAGGTGAATGTTTCCTTAACCTCAGAACAAACTGCAGACATTCGTAATGTGCTAAAGACATTTAACAGTACTTTTACCATGGTACCAGGCCAAGCAAAGGGGGTTGAGCACATAATAGTGACAAAGAATGCTCGTCCTAGTAGGCAAAAGTCATGCAGGTTGCCAGAGAGGTTAAAAGCTGATGTGGTTAAGGAAATACAAAAAATGAAAGAACTGGGTATCATTGAGGAGTGCTTGGTCATCTTCCATGGTAATTGTAAACAAAAAAGAAGGGGGTGTTAGAATCTGCCTTGATTTCAGGAAACTTAACCAAGTGTCAGAATTTGACAGTTACCCTATGCCCAGAGTAGATGATTTGATGGATAGACTGGGGAGTGCAAAGTATATCAGTACCCTCAATCTCACTAAGGGTTACTGGCAGATACCTTTAGCTAAAGAATCCAGAGATAAAACTGCATTTGCCACCCCTGTAGGATTCTATCAGTTCACCACCATGCCCTTTGATTTACATGGTGCGTCCGCTGCATTCCAATGATACATGGATATCATTTTATCCCCACACATTAGTTATTGTGCTGCGTACCTGGATGATGTCGTGGTGTATAGTCCAAATTGGAAAAGTCACCTGGAACACCTATGAGCAGTTATCCAAGCTATCAAAAATGCAGGTCTGACTACTAATCCTACCAAATGTGCATTGGGCATGCAGGAAACCATCTATTTGGGCTGTGTGTTGGGAAATGGAGAAGTTAAGCCAGAGATTTCTAAAATAGAAGCTGGAGCTAACAGCCCTGTACCTAAAACAAAGAAACATGTCAGGTCATTTTTAGCACTGG